>OY755242.1:50089211-50825666 GCA_963576725.1 Azorinus chamasolen | reverse complement strand
GATATAGTGAAACCGGGGTGAACGAACGTTTGTCAATGACCCAGAAAACACGTGAAATTTTGAGAAAATCGTTGTTGGATTGATAATTGCGCGTAAGTTACCGTGAGAAGATTATATTTATTTGATAGTAAAATATATTGGCTTTCAATAGCCGAAAGAATTACAAAATTATCATTGAAATTGTAAGAGTTACATTCATATTTGTACTTGTGGTACACAGATGTCCGTTCTGCTAGTTGGAACCCTTGTTATTATATAGTACATATAGACCCCCATGAAGCGGTCCAGACCCCTGTGGCTGGGCAATCATTTGCTGAGTACGACTCCAATTTCCATTTTTGTAAAGAAATACAAGAATCTACAATTTCAATACGCAAGTTATATATAAAAAAGTCAAATGTCGTATGTCGCCCATTTTCAAATATCATTATCTTTGTTCTTAAATTGTACTTTGCATATCTACCTTCATTATATAAATGATATCATTACCTTGTATAAGATTGGAAGATAAAAGTGTCTATACAACTGTTTATAAAGGCGTGTGTAATAAATGCTTTACAAGAGATAAATTATGTCGGGCCTTGAGCACCGAGTGGTTTTAGTTTATAACCCTAGCACATTGGCTAACCTTAGATATTTCTGGTTACATTCGAACACAGGTGAGATGTTGTTTTCGAAAAGTTTAAACGAATAGTCCGAGGCTGATATGAACCAACTACAGAGACGCGATACCACTGCGATGTTCACACACGATTTATGCGTTTGTAGTTGTGAGCATGACCAAGTATAACGTCCAAGTACCCAAGTATCCTGCTATATGTTTTGACACTTAGAAATGACTAATATGGGGAAAACTACATAGGTCAAATTGCACACCAATATAGAGATCAAATTGATATCATTTTCACTACATATGAAATCCAAACACAATACATATTTAATAAATAATGTTACATATAAAGAAAGTATTGTTGACACATGAATCGCCCAGCAGTGAAATATGAAAACTGTTAACTTATGAAAAGAGGGTGTGCTGTCGAAATTTAATACCCTCAAGAACATGAGACAATCTTTTATCTCTCGTCCGTTAGTTATGTATATTTGATGCAGGATCATATTAATTCAGATCTATTATTGTTATGGTCAACTGAGTTAAAGCTTATACGATGACTAGTTATAATCGTTGGCGTGCTAAGGGGTTTAAAGGATTTTTACAATTCTAAAAGTAATCATATCTTCCATATCTCTTAGAAAACGACCAAATGTTGAAAAGTTTAGATTCTAATTACACGAAGCATTGCGCAAAGTATTGTATGGATCCAAATAGTTTACAATTATTTTATGAATTCAGATTACAGCATGTTAACCCTTTCCCTAATGAATATTCATGTAAGAAATAATGACGTCATGAATATAAATAAGAATATTTTTTATAATGGCATATGAACACAGGATATTTTTCCTCAGACAGAAGCTGTAGAATCAGATCTATATCACACCACGAACAAACAGAGCAGACCCTGATCAGACGGCTCCTATAGGAGCCATATGATCTGGGTCTAATCTGTTTGCAGATGCGTCAAAATGCGCTTACACACACGCACAGTGACTCACCTGCCACTTTGCAGTCTCATGCGCCAGATACTTGGTAGGTTTAATTATCTGTTATTTTGCAGGCTCATGTGCCAGTGACGTTGCAGATTTATCCACTTATTATTTTGCAGGCTCATGTGCCAGTTACGTAGCAGATTTATCCACCTATTATTTTGCAGGCTCATGTGCCAGTTACGTAGCAGATTTATCCACCTATTATTTTGCAGGCTCATGTGCCAGTTACGTAGCAGATTTATCCACCTATTATTTTGCAGGCTCATGTGCCAGTTACGTAGCAGATTCACCCACCTATTATTTTGCAGGCTCATGTGCCAGTTACGTAGCAGATTTATCCACCTATTATTTTGCAGGCTCATGTGCCAGTTACGTAGCAGATTTATCCACCTATTATTTTGCAGGCTCGTGTGCCAGTTACGTTGCAGATTTATCCACCTGTTATTTTGCAGGCTCATGTGCCTGTTACGTTGCAGATTTATCCACCTATTATTTTGCAGGCTCATGTGCCAGTTACGTAGCAGATTTATCCACCTATTATTTTGCAGGCTCATGTGCCAGTGACGTTGCAGATTTATCCACCTGTTATTTTGCAGGCTCATGTGCCTGTTACGTTGCAGATTTATCCACCTATTATTTTGCAGGCTCATGTGCTAGTTACGTTGTAGATTTATTAACCTGTTATTTTGCAGGCTCGTGTGCCATTACTTTGTAGATTTATTTACCTGTTATTTTGGAGGCTCGTGTGCCAGTTACGTTGCAGATTTATCCACCTATTATTTTGCAGGCCCATGTGCTTTGTAGATCTATTCACCTGTCATTTTGCAGGCTCATGTGCCAGTTATGTTGCAGATTTATTTATCTGTCATTTCACAGGTTCATGTGCCAGTTACTTTGTAGATTTAAACACCTGTCATATTGCTGGCTCATGTGCTAGTTACTTTGCAGATTTATTCACCTACTATTTTGCAGGCTCATATACCAGTTACTTTGTAGATTTATTCACCTGTTATTTTGCAGGCTCGTGTGCCATTACTTTGCAGATGTATTAACCGGTCACTTTGTAGACTCATGTGCCAGTTACTTTGAATACGTTTTAGGCTAATGTATTAGTTCTTTGCATATTAATATAAATATCACATTGTAGATCAATATGCCAGTCAAATGTTTTGATTAAACGTGGCACATTAATATTACTAGTAACATAGTTCATTGTACGGAATTGTATTTAACCATTTCCCCCATAAATACGTTTTTCTACGCCTTTTCAAACAGAGTAGACCCAGATCAGCCGGCTGATCAAGGTCTGCTCAGTTTGCTTATGATATAATATAGATATCATTCTACAGTTTCTGACATTGCCAATAGTCCATGTGTTTCTATAACAAGTTAAGCTAATTAATATTCATGACATCATTATTTCTTACATGAATATTCATGGATGGAGGAAAGGGTTAACAGGGTTCATATACCAGGAAAACCTCAATTAAAACCACCATTCCAGAGAAATCTGGAGGGTAAGACAGTTGGTATCGTAATACAAGACAAACTTTATGTAGAAAGCTCTGTTGAGCTTCAAATTTTATAGGAACGCATACTTCACACCGTGCGAAAAACGCGCGCGCATTATTCTCACAAAAGTGAGAAGATTACATTCGGACCACATGGTGGGACCTAGCATCGGAACGCAATTTTCTTACTAGATCAAACTCATTTTTCCTTATAGTGAAAAGAACTTAGAAAATTTCGCGTGGGCTTGAAAAATGAAAACTCATAAAATGTATCAAAGTCAGTCTTAAGCACAATATTGTAATGAGTTTTCACATTTTGTTTGTGATTTTTGTCGCATTTTAGCACAGAAACTGAAGTAAAATGCCTTGCAAAGTGGGTTGACCGAACCTCTCCGTTTTGCAATAAGTACTCTTTTGTAATAGAATCTTGAACTTGAACGGTTAGTTATTGCAAAGTGGGTTGTAACAATTCATTGATCAGTAAACGACATAACATTTAGTTCCTTATTCCCAACTGCAACCCGCCACATTCCCTTGTATATTTGATATGAAATTAAAATCTGATAACTTGTTGGTAATAAAGCTTTTTGTTTTGTGTCATTTTGTCGCATCGTTGACTTGATGAGAGGAATACAAACGCAAATGTACATTCATCGACGCACAAATGTTTACCTCTCCTAGACTACACTGTGATATTGTGGCATCACAGGCAACGAAACTGATACTCAACGGCCACTATTCCAGTGTGATACAAGTATCATTTAGCCATTTTACCCCCGTTGAAGTCGGTAGTTTGCAAACAGCGTTTACGTCTGAACTAATAGGGCTTATGAAGCCGAAAATACGTGTAATTGTGCTCAATATATATGATACCGGCTGGACAATGTCAATTATGCTATTAAAATGTCGGAGTTTTTGCTGTTGGACTAGCAGCAATAGTATGATGTGATTTTGAAGGTTAAAGTTATACTTGTTTCAATCCAAGACGGACAAGTCAGTCATGTTACAACGCAAGTCATATTATCATTATTATTCACGTAGCATAAGTTAAGTACAATTGCACTTTTTAAAAACAAAACAGCAATAGTTTTTTTGTTTTATCATTGTGTAAATCTACACGAATGTGTGCATTTTGTGCGCATTTGAGTGAGTTGGGGTTTCTGCGGTTGCTAAACTTTTTTTCTTTGATATAAATGTACATGTATTGTGCATTTAATTGTGTTCAAATGTGTTTTGTTGATCTTTTGTTTATATCATAATTGTTGCTAATCAAAGCCACTAAGGAAAACATTAAGACACCTTTGAATAATAAAGATCTGGGGTCATATTAAAAGCATATTAAAAGAAAATAACAATCAAACAAATTATCTTACCCGCATTTTCACATGAGAAAAATGCGTTCGTACCTACAGCCCCAGGCAAACACACGCACACATTTTTCCAAGCAGAAAAATGAGAAAAATGCACGCGCGTTGATCTCTCGATGAGAATATTGCGCGCGCGTTTTTCGCACGGTGAGAATAATGCGCGCGTGTTTTTCGCACGGTGAGAAAAATGCGTTTGGAAGAAATTTGAGGCTTAACAAAGTTCCCATATATGCATGCTGCATTGCTTTCCTTCTGCATTTAGTAACCACCTGCTTTAACCCTTACTACACTGAGTTTTCAAATGGACTATTCTAAAATTCAAACAGGTCAATCTTATGGTGAATATTTAGGGACTTTTCTCAAGAAAAATGTAACATGACAAACAGTGCAGACCATGACAAGGGGGCTTTTCCAGGAACCCTCTCATCTGGGTCCACACTGTTTGCAAAGGACATTAGTGACTCGCGTCCCGCACAGTAAGGGTTAAAGTACACACTCTTCGTCATTTATAATGTGATCGCTTTAAAATGATCATACAGTATGTTGAAGTAAAGTTTGTATTGTACATGAGAGTTCTAAAATAAACATTTATATTGCAATAGATTGGGACTATTGTAATAGCTTGGGAATATTGTAATAGATGCGGAAATGTTGTATATAGAATATTGTAATAGACATGTAATATTATAATAGATAGGAATGGCCCATGGCATTTGATTGAAACTTCATACATAGAAAGAGCATGGTAAGAGGATGTGTCATGTAAAAAAAGGCCATAACTCTGGCTTCAGTACTTTTGGAATGATTTCCCTTTGTTACATTTTTGTCCGATCAATAACTCCTGCTGTACTGATGCTATTGGAATGACAAGTGCATGATGGATGGAAGTGTTATGCACAAGTTTCATAACTCTAGCTTCAATAATATTGGATTTATTGCCTCCGATTTTCTGCAGAGTTATGAGACTTTGAATGTTTTACATGGAAAATTTTGTCCGCAGGGTTTCTCCAAAACCTTTAATTGGATATTCATTAAATCTCATAGGATTGATAAGTATCATGCCTAGTTGCGCATGTCCTATTCCTGTTTGATGATTTTATGCAGGGATATGGGGCTTTGAATTTAATTGAATTTTCATATAACTTAATAGGATTAATCAGCGCCATGCCTAGATGTGCATGTATTATTCCTGTTCCTGTTTGATGATTTTCTTCAGAGATATTGGACTTTGAATTTAATTGAATTTTCATATAACTTAATAGGATTAATCAGCACCATGCCTAGATGTGCATGCATTATTCCTGTTCCTGTTTGATGATTTTCTGCAGAGATATGGGACATTGAAATTTTTACATGGAAATTTTTGTCTGTGTGGTTTCTCTAAAATCTTTCGTCAGATTTTCATGAAACATTAGGGAAATAATCAGCACTATGCCTAGTTGTGCATAGTTTATTCCTTTTCCGGTTCGAAGATTTTCTGCAGAGTAATGGGACTTTGGAAAATCTTTGTGCACTGCTGAATATCAGCATCAATTACCCATGCAAGTATGAAGAACTTTCACAACATAATAAAGGAGGAGTTATCATCACAAAACGTGCTATGTAATATAAACAAAGGGGTAAATCAAGAATAGATAATGCCATCCAAGTTAGCTCACAACTTATGCCCACTTTATGTACAACTGCGCATCAATATTGCACATCCGGGCAACAATGAAGAAATTCCACTGAATAATAAAGGTCGAGTTATCAGCATAGAAATTTGTTTAGAAAAAGGAGGATGATTCCAGAACGTATAATGCAATCCAAACTTGTTTAACCTTTATGCACATTGATATCAATTTAATAATTAAGAGGTGGTATCATCGCAAGAAAGTGGTAACAGTCGGACTGGCGGACGGACGATTGATACGCATCATGTTATAATACGACCTCTCGGGCGTATAAAATGCTGAAGCATGTTACATGGACAAAATGCCTCT
The DNA here is from genome assembly GCA_963576725.1 of Azorinus chamasolen. Lineage (NCBI taxonomy): Eukaryota > Metazoa > Mollusca > Bivalvia > Cardiida > Solecurtidae > Azorinus > Azorinus chamasolen. Next base: position 50,819,198 of record OY755242.1, on the reverse strand, counting down.
ACAATGTTTGCAACACTTCGAACAGTCAAAATAGCAAATGCACAGGTCTGCATCGTGGTAAATTATGTATGGACAAACTTGTGTGTACAGACTAGGTGGGAAATGGTCATATAAGGATTATTCCTGCAACATTATATTGAAATTTGTATGTGGTTTCATACAAAATATTGATTTTCCACTAAAGCAATATAAGGACAATTAGCCGAGTCCCTGGCAGCCATGTGTCATAAGGCGAGAGTCTCTAATATCAACGCGTTTTAAAAAATCCTAAAATTTATCGATATGCTGAAAAGAAGTATATCGCAAGAAAACCGATCGAATAAACGCCGAAGAAGTCAAAACTTTCGTGTGTCTGATATCGAACACCCCGATGTTATTTATCGACGTTTTGCTATTTATTCGGTTGAGTTAAGTCAATTACGTTTGCTGTACAACACAAATAATAGAAGTATCGACGGAAACTGTTTATTTTGTATCGCAGGGGCACTTTACAATATATTACGAAAGTGGGAGATCCTTCGAAAGCAAAAGTAGAAATGCGAAAGAGAAAACTGCAGACTCGGTTTTATCGAGTCTGTTCATGAGTAGTAATTAAAATTGCAACACTACTCACACCCCTAGCACCTGCTTAAGTAGTATTCAATTTTCAAAACTAATAACATCAAAACTAGTGATCCCGAAGGATCAGAAAATATAACAACACTGAGAATGAAGTTCTGGGCGACTTGTTACTGCCGTCACACAAGCACTTAACATCTGCTGTTGTGGAGTACGTATATTCTGAAAGTAGGAGATCCTTCGAAAGCAAAAGTAGCAATGCGAGAAGAGAAAATAGCAGACTAATTGACAATCTTCATAGAAAAACATAGCATAACCATCACCATGTTTTATTATTGTACGGTTAATATGCGTTTATTGTAGAGGAAATAGTTTGAACAATTTTGGTAGAGGACTTCTGACAAAATTAATTGAAATCCGGCTCGTCGTTTTAGAGATCTCCGTACGACCGAGTGTGCGCCCCGGTGCATCCCAACTGCGCCAATATATGTGTATTCGCGCGTTTGAACGTGCGTCCACCTACATATGTATGCGTCGGTGAGTTCCAACGTACGTCCGTATATGCGTTCAGCCGTATGTCACAACGTGATTCCGTCAGTGCGCCTCTCTGTGCGTCCGAACATGCGTCAGCCTATGCGTGCCTCCATGCGCACGAGCGTGCATCAGTATATGCGTCATTCCGTGCGTCCAGTATGCATCTGTCTATTTGTGCGTCCGAGGGTGCGTTAGTATTTTCGTGCCTCCAAACGCATGCCTATGTGTGTCTCCGTGTGGTTATATTTTATGAATACTGGCTGCATTAGGATTGGGCATGATGTTCGTTGGGATTTATTAAAACTTTAAACTTTATTATGGTATTCGCCTGAGAGATATTCTACTACAGTATTTTAGTGTCAGCTTCAAATGTATAGTATATTAACGTTTTAAAACGTAGCTGCTCTTCGTCTTTTCACTTGCTGAAACAGTAATAAAACTTGTTCAACAGGGTGGATGCTGTTCTCGTGCTGTTCTCGTGCACTTCTCCATATCTTAAATGAATTGAAACTGGAAACCCTAGACATTGCGTTATCACCTCCGACATGTGCTTTAAGTGATTCATCAAAAACTATACGCAACGGAAATGTTATAACTTTAATAAACTGAAGTATTCAGCAAATTGAAGGACCATGAAATCTACTGTTACCTATCGCCGGTTTTGATTGTGTTTTCGAGAGCTTCTTTACCGCGCGTTGGCCTTTCCCACGCCTTGTGCTCTGTGCCATGAATGAAGGAAACAAATAAGTATCATATGGGGCATTTCATTCATTAGCTCCTATCAATGGTGTTAGGGATATGCCATCACAACAACAGTGTGTGTCTCCATTTCCATTTAAATTATTTGCTGCCGAATATGTATTAAACCTTTAGCTTTCTGACCAACCTTTCGTCAGTAGAAAATGCTTCAACTTCAATTTAATTATCTTGCATTTCTTTTAGTTCAAAAGCACGATTAGAATGTAAACATTTTTTATCCTGGTGTTACTTGACCTCTCATCTGGATCTAAATCATTTTCAAATGTAACTACCAATTCATCCGTAGTGTGTTAAAAGTCAGAAACAAAGAAATCATGTTTCATTTAAGCAAACTATATACAAAAACATGATAAATGGGCGTCACGTCAGAATCCAAAATGTTTGTTTGTCGATTCAATATAATGATTTGGTTATAAGTTTGATAATTTTGTTGTAAATTAGAATCTTTTAGACTTGAACAAGACAAGACGTTAGACAAGACACAACGCTTGACTAGCATACTAATGGTTTAAGATTTACAACCATATTAGTAACGGAGAATATTACAAAGGAGAATTTTCTTTCATAAAAGGCATACAGGGTTCATGGTTTTGCATATAAAAATGATGACAAATTATTCATGGATGTAAAAGTTTTAATTATTTTGTCAGTATCGTATCATCATAGTTTTCATCAAGGCACAGCGTTTGACAGAGTACATATTTAAGTATTCATGTTATAATTATCAGGACAGCAAACAAACCCCGTAAAATTAGATCCACAAGTTTAATTTCTTAAATGGGTTTTACAGATTGTCACACAGCTTTACCGGCGAATTCAAACACATTGCATAATTATGTTGGAGATTTTCACGTTACGTATATTTATTATGAAAACAATGGAAGCTCTCTCACCTTGCATTAGACTAACAATGGAAGCTCTCTCACCTTGCAGTAGACTAACAATGGAAGCTCTCTCACCTTGCATTAGATTAACAATGGAAGATCTCTCACCTTGCATTATACTAACAATGGAAGCTCTCTCACCTTGCATTATACTAACAATGGAAGCTCTCTCGCCTTGCATTAGTCTAACAATGGAAGCTCTCTCACCTTGCATTATACTAACAATGGAAAATATCTCGCCTTGCATTAGACTACCACTTGATTGAACTCTATACTTGATTCCATTAGACTACCACGTGATTGAACTCTATACTTGGTTCCATTAGACTACCACGTGATTGAACTCTTTACTTGATTCCATTAGACTACCACATGACTGAACTCTATTCTTGATTTCATTAGACTACCACATGACTGAACTTTTTACTTGATTCCATTAGACTATCGCGTGACTGAACTCTATACTTGAGTCCATTAGACTACCACGTGATTGAACGCTATACTTGATTCCATTAGACTATCGCGTGACTGAACTCTATACTTGAGTCCATTAGACTATCGCGTGACTGAACTCTATACTTGAGTCCATTAGACTACCACGTGATTGAACGCTATACTTGAGTCCATTAGACTACCACGTGATTGAACTCTATACTTGAGTCCATTAGACTATCGCGTGACTGAACTCTATACTTGAGTCCATTAGACTACCACGTTTTTTCTGCAAATGAGTAGATTAAATCAGGCTGTACTACGCTGTTAACAATGGTCGAAACAGCCGTCAGATATAGTCTGTTTCACGTTCTATGGCATTTTAATGGTTATGGATTAAAAAGAATCTTACATATGTGTTCATTACAAATTGCTACGCTCGATATTAAAAGGGTAGTTCTAGGACTGGTCGGCCGGGTGTCAGGATAATGTGACTGGTTGGGGTGTCCTTGCCATGTGCCCGCGGCAGGGGTATTTCAGTGAGGCAGCACTACAACTTGTCTCAAGCGGGTACCGTCTGCAAATAACTGAAATACTGTTGGTCGGACGTAAAACCCAACTCACTCATTACAAATTGTTTTCATGAAACGCGTTTACTGTAATTGATATTACACTCGCTAAAGCTCGTATCATATTATTATAGTAAACTCGTTTCATAAAAACAGTATGTAATGAGCACTCATGTAAGATACTCTATTTTCGTTTTACACATTAGTGTGCACTCAGGTACAAAATCTACTGGAAGTCACATGCAACGCAAATTTCATGAAACATGTTTTTCAGCGTGATTTGAATTCTCTAGAACATGAGAGACTCACAAATCAAAGCTATTGTCAGTCATGTTTGCTTTTTCAAGAATGAAACCTAGGAACAGTTCACATTTATTTAAAACCATTTCTAGTCTCATATTCGAGACAGTATTTGTGCACAAAAGTTCCATCCTTCGTGTTAAGTGAAGAATTGACACACGTATGTACATTACTTTTTCAAAATGTTCACTATCATAAGGTTTATATTGTTTTCGTGTTTCACGGGGCAGTAGATTAGAGATTATAGACATGTCCCTAATACCGTGATGTGAGTGCCAAACCAGGTAGAGATGAGTGGAGACACGCGAAATATCAATCGTACATTTTGTGAATACGTACCATATTATTTAATTACTAAATTGTTCATGCAAAGTAAGTCTAACGAGACACGTAATTTGAAAAAGATGTCAAATCAAATTGTATTAAAAGTCGCGGCAACGCAACGCAAAATTAAATAAAAATTCGGACCAGCGTAGTTTAATTTGATTTTTCTTTCAAATTGCATGGACGGTGGTGTGTCTGTGTTGTGTTGATTTAATGCAAATTAAAAATTACAGAATAGCGATATCTGTGGTGAAGGCTATATAGGAATTACCTTGTCCGTCCATCGGTCCGTTCGTCTGTCGGTCTGTCGCGGGCCATTAGGACAATGAGCGTTCTATTAGACATTAACACTCTCACTAACGTGTAACTAAATCGTCCATGGATTTTCCTGACACAGTTCTCACTCTGAACGTTTCCCTTTTCTTTGTCTTTTTTATCTTTGAAAATCTACTGTAAAACCACAGTTCAGATTTCAAACGAATTGGGCATAAATATCCCTTAAGTTATCCTCTATCAAGAATCTACTAACCATGTTGATACACATGTATTAAAAAATATGGCCGCCATGCGAGGCTAATTTTCCTAATATGTTTTAATAGAAATCTTAAACATTATTTCCATAACCATCTGCCAGTTTTCATCAAAGTTTGGGCAGGAACAATCCTGAAGCGACTCTCCACTAAGATTTTCAAACCAAGTTGATAACTAAAACACGTGGCCGCCGTGGGCGGGGCTAGTTTTCTTTTTATGTTTATATAGATACAAGAACCATAAGGTCTAGAGCATTTATATTTTTGTATGTATTATGAGCGTATTATAACTATAGTCTACTATCAAGATTATTCAAAATTTTGCCCCGAGTTCAAAATTGGTCTCGCACAGGGGTTCGCCTAATTTTCATAGAATATATAGGAAACTCTTTTAAAATATTTTCCTCCGAAGCTCTGAGACCTAGAGTCTTTATATTTAAATGAGTCATAATGTGTATGTAGTATTCGTGTACAGTCTCGCTATACAAGCTAGCTATTCTCGCGATTCAGTAGAGTGCTCGACTTGCATTTCTATAGGTCGTGGGTTCGATCCCTTCGCCTGAAGAATATAGACAAAAAGGGATTCACTCTAAACACAATTAGCAGTGAACACATGTTTCCTTTGTAGCAAAAATCAGAAGTGAATTTATTTGGCGATATAATTTGGAAGCAGTGCAGTAGCATTAAATGACATCAAGACACAGTTCTTCAAAAACAATACCTCTAGAAAGAGAAATTACTTTCTTCCGAAACCTTTAAAACAAGAGTACCGCATACGGTACATAATACGCCCACTTGCAAACTTTCTGATTCAACATGCCTTATAAGTGTTGACATTTTCAAATCTGTGCTTCAGATCTTGATTTCCATATTAAGGTGATATTATTTTTTAAAAAATGAATATCTTTTTAAAAAAAAGTTAAAGCTAATCCTCATATTTGCAGATTTTTGTAAAGTGCAACGGCCATAACTCTGTAAAGACACACTGAATGAACCTCAAAATAAACTCAGCTTCAGATTTTGTTGCTTAAAACATTTGTATTAAGTTTCATTTATATCATTTTAATAGTTTTCCCAGAAAACAACAGACAAACTAAAAGTTGACCGACAAACAAAGCAACGAACACACAAAGTTCAAGGACCATAACTTTAGAATAAAATGACATATCAAAATCCCCGCAATATATGTGAAAATTCATATTACGCTTTAACAATATAAAAAATTTGAAGTACATATCATTTCAAATGAAAACGTTATGGCCATCCTCATATTTGCATAGATTGGCATTATTATTTTTAAGTGCAAGGGCCATAACTCCGAAACAACAAATCAAATGAACCTCAGCTTCAGATCTTGTTGCATTAAACATGTGTGTGAAGTTTCATGAATATCTGTCAAACAGTTTTCCCAGAAAACAGCGGACAAAATATATGCATATATTTCCATTATTTTTTAAGTAAAAGGGCCGTAACTCCGAAACAACAAATCAAATGAACCTCAGAATCGACTCAGCTTCAGATATTGATGCATTAAACATATGTGTGAAGTTTCATTAATATCTCTCAAACAGTTTTCCCAGAAAATAGCAGACAAACTATTTGCATGTATTTGCATTATTTTTTCAGGACAAGGGCCATAACTCTGAAACGAAAAATCAAATGATTCTCAGAATCAACCCAGCTTCAGATCTTGATGCATTAAACATTTGTGTGAAGTTTCATAAATATCTGTCAAATAGTTTTCCCAGAAAACAGCGGACAAACTATTTGCATGTATTTGCATTATTTGTTATGTACAAGGGCCATAACTCCGAAACGACAAATTAAATGAACATCAGAATCGACTCAGCTTCAGATCTTGATGCATTAAACATTTGTGTGAAGTTTCATTAATATCTCTCAGATAGTTTTCCCAGAAAACAGTGGACAAACTATTTGCATGTATTTGCATTATTTTTAAAGGACAAGGGCCATGACTCTGAAACGAAAAATAAACTGAACCTCAGAATCAACTCAGCTTCAGATCTTGATGCATTAAACATTTGTGTGAAGTTTCATTAATATCTGTCAAATAGTTTTCTGAGAAAACAGCGGACAAACAAAATGTTGACGGACAAACGAACGACCGAACGACCGAACGGACGGACGGACAGGGACACGCCAATATACGACCACCTTTATTAGGTGGGCGTATAAAAACTGGAAATTACAAAGCAGTAAACGGCGAAAATCCCGTCTTCATAATATACTCGTCTGTACTCGTCTATTGCTAATTGGTCTATTTATAGCCCCTCGTGCGCCGCGACATAGAAGTGACATGATCTATTTATAAGTCGGTTATAGTTCATTATTACAAATATATAGAGAATAATAGGTTAGTGCCGTAGATGGGACGCCTTTATCCGACGAGGGGAGAAAACGTTGAGGCGAGGCTTGCCGAGCCTCAACTGTTTTCTCTCCGAGTCGGATAAAGGCGTCCCATCTACGGCACTAACCTATTATTCTATTTATCCAGTCAATTTAGTTATATCTTTTTTCATAGACTCATAAAACATACGAATATTGAAATAATTTGCATTGAAAATGCGGTTTTAAAGACGTAAATAATTAGCTACCGCAGAGGAAAATAGTTTCGATACTTACTTTACAAGACGGGAAAACGTGCTTGAATTTGAAAAATAAGATCGTTTGAATCGAGAGTCGATATGTTAATTCAAACAGACATGTTTATTATTCTATCGGAGGCTTCGAGTTCCGTCGTCTCGGTTTCTATTTTTAGATAGGGCTAACGTCACTCGTCAATGCAATCGTAACTACTCGCCGTATTCCGTCAGAGTTCGGAATTTAGGTCTTATTTCGATAGAAATAGCCGAGGTGTTCCGAGTGTCGTCAATGGAACTGAACAGGCTATATTTAGGTCTATGACCATCGCCGCCCTTGTAAGAGTTTATCGATTAAATTATTATGAGAGTGATAAATATTTTAATGAAGTTTTATTGTTTTATTTTGTTGTTTTTTTAAAAAAAACGCGTCAATATAGTAGCATGGTAACTTTATATACATCTTAAATTTCGCTTACAGTATGTCTGGCCCGATAGCGTAGTGGTTACGATGGTCGCTTATCGTGCAGTTATCCCCGGTTCGATTCTCACCTCTGACGAATCTTTTTTTTTCTCTTTTTCCTTTCTATTATTTTTTTAAATGACGGTTTGGGTTTTTACTGGGGTACTTAATGATAATTATCCATATTAAGTGTTTTTTCTTTCAATTAATACGTTATTTTTGGTAAAACAATTTTGAAGAAAAATTAAAAATAGTTCCTGTCGTAAGAAAAATTCCTACACCTACTATACAAATAAACCTCTATTGTACGTATAAACTTAGGTTTATTATGCTACCCCTTTATTACGTCACTAGCGGCTGTAGTGACGGGATAAAAACTGTACTGTGTAAATAGTAATACATATTATGTAGTTTCTATTAGTATTGCATTAAATGTATATGCTTCTAATTTGTTATTTTATATTATCCTTTTTCAAATAGTAGAGACACAGCGCCCACTCAATTTAAAAAAAAAACCTGCCGGGAATTTTTAACTTTATGTGACAAAAATGCGTTACGGTGCCCCGACTCTTAACGTAATTTGATTTTTTTCAATTACTTGTTTCAGAATCACGTGTCTACAGAGCCCGCTATGCTAAAACCAACCGTTAAACGTGTTGCAGACAGTCGCACTGAAAACGCACATCTTATCATGGTATAGATTGTTTGCAACAGTTGTTGAGGAAACCAAGAAAAGAATGCAATTCATGTTCGCTTAATTTGATTATTTCCTTGAGTAGTTCCGCAAAACGGTATCGGCAGCACTGGTTCAACCCGAGTATACTACAGGTGAGAAATCAAGTAGCAAGTCAGGCTCCACTCATGTAATGTGAACACTTATCTTGAGACACAAGTATTATCAAGACTATACCATGAGACATCAAGTAACAAGACAGGTTCCACACAAGTATTATCAACACTACACACCATGATACATCAAGTAACAAACAGGTTCCACACAAGTATTATAAACACTACACACCATGAGACATCAAGTAACAATACAGGTTCCACACAAGTATTATCAACACTACACACCATGATACATCAAGTAACAAACAGGTTCCAAACATGTATTATCAACACTACATACCATGAGACATCAAGTAACAAAACAGGTTCCAAACATGTATTATCAACACTATACCATGAGACATCAAGTAACAAGTCAGGTTCCACACAAGTATAATCAACACTATACCATGAGACACCAAGTAGCAAACAGGTTACAAACATGTATGATCAACACTACATAGCATGAGGCATCAAGTATCAAGTCAGGTTCCATACATTTATCATCAACTCTATACCTTGAGACATCACGTAGGTTTCACATATGTATTATCTAAACTATACCTTGAGACATCAGGTAGGTTTCACATATGTATTATCTAAACTATACCTTGAGACATCAAGTAGCAAGACAAGTTCCACATATGTATTATCAACACAATACCCCTGCTGCATTGATTTGTCCTAAACTTTTATTAACTGACATCCGCGGACACAAAGTTAGAATATTGGTTTAATTAAATTTATACGTAAAGGAATTTTGTTCTCATTTCTGGCGCTTGAACGTGTAGAAGAATAACAGGGCATTTCGACTTTTTCGAGTGAATCCTTTTTCACAATGCAAATGATATTGACCCAGAGGAGCAGCCATGTCTGAACATTGCTCTGAGTTAGGGTCTACACGGCGTATAAATTACACTCATGCTCAGCTACAATGCTTCATCCAGAACTGCGGCACACGTGATAAGTTCAGTAACCAATTTAGCACTTTATGCATGGCTCGTGTGGTATATAATCCATAGTTACAGAGGACAATTTGAACCTATGAGAAGTTGGCAGTGAGTTGTGGGTTGTGGGTTGGACATTCAGTTCTACAACGTAGGCTATTAGGATATTAGGGGTCCTTTATATGATAAATATCCATGTTGGAAATAATGACATAATAAATACAATGTATATTGTAAAGTGCCCCTGCGATACAAAATAAAGAATTGCGTCGATACTTCTATTGTTTGTGTTGTACAGCAAAAATAATTGACTTATTTCGAAGAGTTATGAAACTCAACCCTAATAAATAGTAAAACGTCGATGAATAACATCGGGGTGTTCGTTATCAGACACACGAAAGTGTTGTCTTCTTCGGCGTGTATGAGATCGGTATTCTTGCGATATACTTCTTTTAAGCATATCGATAAATTTTAGGAATATTTTAAAACGCGTTGATATTGGAGACTCTCACGTTATGACACATGACTGCCAGGGACTCGGCTAATTGTCCTTATATTGCTTTAGTGGAAATTCCAATATCTTCTATGAAACCGCATACAAATTTCAACATAATGTTGCAGGAATAATCCTTATATGACCAATTCCCACAAGTCTGTACATACAAGTTTGCCCATACATGATTTACCACCATGCAGGCCTGTGCATTTGCTATTTTGACAGTTCGAAGTGTTGCAAACATTGTAGAGGCATTTTTGTCCATGCAGCATGATTGAGCATTTTTCTACGCCCGAGAGGTCGTCTTATAGCATGGCGCATATCAGTCGTCCGTTCGCCAGTCCGTCTGTTACCACTTTCAAGCGCCGATACCACCTCTTAGTTATTAACTTGATACCAATGTGCATAACGGGTAAACAAAATTGGATTGCATTATACGTTCTGGAATCATCCTCCTTTTTCTAAACACATTTCTGTGCTGATAACTCGAACTTTATTATTCAGTAAAATGTTTTCATTGTTGTCCGGATGTTCCATATTGATGCGCAGTTGTACAAATTATTTTCCAAAGGTGATTTTGACAAAATAAATATTGCAGAACACTCTCAAAATGATAATTGGATTGGTTCGTAATAGTGATATGTATATATTGGGACGGGTTCACCAGCAACGGTTAACCTTCTACTACATAAATACGCCTTTCTATGCCTTTGCAAATAGAGTAGACCCAGGTCAGAAGGCTCCTATAGGAACCTTATTTTCATGGTCTACTCTGTTTGCATATGATATACTATGGATATGGTTCTTCATTTTCAGCCATGGCTAAAACCATTGGTATCATAACACTTAATGTAATTAATATTCATGATGTCTTTATCTCTTTCAGTAATAAGTATAATATTTTATGACAGTATTGTTTATTACATTTAATTTTCAGAAGATCAGTGCATATCCAGATTCCGGAGGAGCCCTCTGATCAGGGTCTGCACTCTCTGCCGTTCAAAACACGTATACCCTTTCATACTGAAGGTACTCTGTTGCTAGATATTGGTGAACCAATCCCCCTTTTCAGCATTCAAAGCGTTTATGCCGTTGCATGGCGGAGAATGTGAATACGGAGAAATGGGATTCAGTACAGAACATGATTCAAGTAAACAATGTAGACGTGAAACTTTGTTTATTTACACATACAGCATGTGGGTGATCGTAAAGTCTATACACGTATTATCAGGGTTTAACCCTTTACCTCATAATCATTTATAAAAGGAATATGGCATCATGAATATATGTTATCCGAACTTTTGTGATGGTATACTAACATATTCATTTTTAGAATTATATCTACATATTTCATCAGCAAACTTAGCAGACGATTCGAGGAAGTGACTGATTTGGGTCTGCTTTGCTTATACAGGCGTGAAAACTGTAAACAGAGCCCTAGGGTAAACTCGTCATTCATAATTATGCTAATTCGGATTAAGTAAAGGGTCGAATGCAGAATTATGTGAAGCGAATTGGTTTTGATTCAATTTTTATCAAATTTAATACGTTTAGAGAATTCGATACAGAACGAATTACATGTTTCCAAAGACTTGTGATTTTTAATGAATATTCAAACCATGAAAAGTTATTTTTTGTGATTATTATCGTGTCTCATCAAAAGTGTTGACAAAAAGTTGATGGCATTTTTTATGACTCAAGGGTAGATAACTGTAGACATAGTTATCTGAGTCAGCCGAAAAACTATAGGCGTCTTCCTAAGCATATGCCCTTAATATGAAACAAATATGTTAAGTCACATAAAAATTGTTGACAGACAGACAGACGGACATACGGATGGACGGACAGAAAATGTTATTACTATAGGACTCTAATTATTTATTTACCAGTTTTTGTTTTGTAATGTATGTCTTGTTTTGTAATGTATCTCTACAACTTTCCAACTTACAAAATAATCTTTATTAATCACAGTATTTTGTAATGAATATGGGTAATGTTTTGATACGGAATTGCTTGAGTTTTGTAAATATGAGTTCAAGAACAGTAACAATTTTATGTAAAAAACTGCAGGCACTATTATGGTGGCCATAAGGAGAGAACACATTCGCAATATATGATAATTTCAATATTTACATAAACTTAATGTACAAAACTTAATATAACTATACAAAACATTAAGTACATGGATATGCCGATAAGGTATGCAATTCGGTTTTGTCACTTAAGTAATTTTAAATTGGTCGTTTGGGATTCTTTTTTTAAAAGTCTCAATGTCATTACTTAATTGAATTCAACTGTTACTGCGCTCACAAATCAACACATCTATGCATTGCTATCAATTCAAAAAAAATCTGAATAATACCTTTTAATATTCTTTTAAGCGTCCATATAGACGTAAATCATACGATACCGAAACATAATAACATGTAAGTAACTATGTGCGGCAAAAATATAATTTTAGTTCATAAACCAGTGGTCATTAAATTTATATTAATGTTTATCAGAAATCTGACATGTCATTAACAGAACAAAGTGTAATATGTCGTTGTTATGATTCCTATCTATTATAATATTACATATCTATTAAATATTCCATATATATTACGACATTTTCGCATATATTACAATATTCCCAAGCTATTACAATAGTCACAATCTATTGCAATATAAATGTTTATTTTAGAACTCTTATGTACAATACAAACTTTACTTCAACATACTGTATAATCACCCTAAAGCGATCACATTATAAATGACGAAGAGTGTGTACTTTAACCCTTACTGTGCGGGACACGAGTCACTAATGTCCTTTGCAAACAGTGAAGACCCAGATGAGAGGGCTCCGTCTTGTATTACGATACCAACTGTCTTACCCTCCAGATTTCTCTGGAATGGTGGTTTTAATTGAGGTTTTCCTGGTATATGAACCCTGTTAACCCTTTCCTCCATCCATGAATATTCATGTAAGAAATAATGATGTCATGAATATTAATTAGCTTAACTTGTTATAGAAACACATGGACTATTGGCAATGGCAGAAGCTGTAGAATCAGATCTATATTATATCATAAGCAAACTGAGCAGACCTTGATCAGCCGACTGATCTGGGTCTACTCTGTTTGAAAAGGCGTTGAAAAGCGTATTTGTGGGGAAAATGGTTAAATACAATTCTGGACAATCAACTATGTTACTGGTAATATTAATGTGTCATGTTCAATCAAAACAATTGACTGACATATTGATCTACAATGTGATATTTATATGAATCTGCAAAGAACTAAAACATTAGCCTATAACGTATTCAAATAAATCTACAAAGTAATGGCACATGACCCTGCAAAATAATAGGTGAATAATTCTACAAAGTAACTAGCACACGGGCTGCAAAATAATAGGTGGATAAATCTGCAACATAACTGGCACATGCGCCTGCAAAATAATAGGTTGATAAATCTGCTACGTAACTGGCACATGCGCCTGCAAAATAATAGGTGGATAAATCTGCAACGTAACTGGCACATGAGCCTGCAAAATAATAGGTGGATAAATCTGCAACGTAACTGGCACATGAGCCTGCAAAATAACAGGTGGATAAATCTGCAACGTAACTGGCACATGAGCCTGCAAAATTATAGGTGGATAAATCTGCAACGTAACTGGCACATGAGCCTGCAAAATAATAGGTGGATAAATCTGCAACGTAACTGGCACATGAGCCTGCAAAATAATAGGTGGATAAATCTGCAACGTATCTGGCACATGAGCCTGCAAAATAATAGTTGGATAAATCTGCAACGTAACTGGCACATGAACCTGCAAAATAATAGGTGGATAAATCTGCAACGTATCTGGCACATGAGCCTGCAAAATAATAGGTGGGTGAATCTGCAACGTATCTGGCACATGCGCCTGCAAAATAATAGGTGGATAAATCTGCAACGTAACTGGCACACGAGCCTCCAAAATAACAGGGGGATAAATCTGCAACGTATCTGGCACATGAGCCTGCTAAATAACAGGGGGATAAATCTGCAACGTAACTGGCACATGAGCCTGCAAAATAATAGGTGGATAAATCTGCAACGTAACTGGCACATGAGCCTGCAAAATAACAGATGGATAAATCTGCAACGTATCTGGCACATGAGCCTGCAAAATAATAGGTGGATAAATCTGCAACGTAACTGGCACATGAGCCTGCAAAATAATAGGTGGATAAATCTGCAACGTAACTGGCACATGAGCCTGCAAAATAACAGATGGATAAATCTGCAACGTATCTGGCACATGAGCCTGCAAAATAATAGGTGGATAAATCTGCAACGTAACTGGCACATGAGCCTGCAAAATAATAGGTTGATAAATCTGCTACGTAATTGGCACATGCGTCTGCAAAATAACAGATAATTAAACATACAAAGTAATTGGCACATGCGCCTGCGACGTGGCAGTGAGTCACTGTGCAAAGTAACTGACACATGCATCTGCAAAGTGACAGGTACATAAATCTGCAAAGTAGCTGGAACACTAACCTGCAAAGTGATTGTCAAATTGACTTGCCAATGAATCAGTAAAGTGTCTGATATACCAATTTACAAAGTGACTGACACATGACTCTGCAAAGTGACAGAAATATGAATCTGCAACATTAGTGTAATATAAATTAATGATTGGCATACCGTTTTAACAGAATTGACCAGCATATGAATTGGTAAATTGACCGATAAAGTAATCCGAAAACAATGAGTGCAACATGAATACGCGGCATTATTGTGCTCAGTGATATGTGTAGCTGCCAAGTGACAGACGAATGTGTTAATGTGACTAAATTGATATGTTCCAAGTGACTGGTACAAAGTTGCGTAAATGATAGTATATTGCATCTATATCAGCTGGTGGCCCGAGGGGAGTACAGTAAAACCTCTCTATAACGACCACTAAATTGTGTTAATTAGTTGGTATTTAGGACAGGCGGCAGCTGAAAGCAAAGTGAAAGTAAAACAGAACGCTCCTATAGGAGCGTTCTGTTTTACTTTCACCTTGCTTTAAGCAGCCGCCTGCCTTTAATACAAAATACTTGATGTAATTTAGTGGCCGTTATAGAGAGGTTTTACTGTATGTACACCGCTTTTATAACTCAGGGAAGATAACATAGAGTGTACTTCGGTTTTAGACGAAATGTGTTGTCTCCCTTCCGTCTAGTGTTCTGGATTGTTTCAGTTTTGCATTAAGATACTACGTGTTAATAAAAAATAGCCCGTTCATTTAAATTAATTTTGACAAGCGCAGCCTACTACACGTGCCGATGTTGTACTTATGTGGATTAGTTCTTTTTTGCCATATTTGATGAATTTTGATATTCCTTGAAGTTATTTATACATCCAAAATAATACTAACATGTCTACAAACGATACTGTGTATACATTAGGAATGTTGCAATGCCGTGTTTAGTGTATGTATGCGTGTATGATTATGTTGTAACAATGTGGCAAGAGAAATCACATAATGGCCCTGACAATCAGACTTCCTTCAGTGATCACGTTACAATGGCTCTTCTACACTCTATGGGAGAATGTTCGTTACTTCCACATAATGTGCAAAATAAAGACAACCATATGATGACTATGCTAAGTTGATTATGTGTTGTTTGTTGTGTGACCATTCACTTACATGTGGATCAACTTTCGGTAGCGAAATCACAATCAGTTGTGGGCTCATCATTTGTCTTGTTTGCATAACGCACAGCTGGCATGATCACATGGATAGGAGCAAACATTCTTCTATTCGTTAACCCATATTCATATTATGTATATTATATTCATATTGACACCGCTGTAAAACTCACCTGTTGAAACCGTTGTGATAAATGGAACATTTGCTTCTATGTATCACAATGGTTTCAAACTACAAAATTCTAAATAAAATCTCTAGTTAATGCTCATTTTCGGTAGGTTTATTCAAAGTGGTTGGATCTAAAAATAACGTATGAGGGAATGGGTTAATACAAAGACTACAGTGAGTTCAACATTCGATGCAACAGAGCCTAAAGTTTTAAGTATTTAGATAACAAGTGTTTAGTTCTTGAAGCAATAGGCAGATTACTAACTTATCAACTACAATTCAGTTTTTGTTGTACTTCCATTGAACAATGACAAAACCTAAAGCAAAATGTGTGAACCATATACAACTGTAGCACTAATTTGGACCATATTCGTTTTAAAGTATTGTATTCGTCTGCGTATCAAAGCACGTTGTCGTGTTTGAGTTGGTCTACAGATTGGAGTTGGTCTACAAATGGTATTAAAATGATTGCTATATTGTAAAATGTCTGTATTTAGAGTTCATGTAATTTTATGTAATCTAAATGTAATTATTTAAAAATGGCATTAGATTCTACATATAAGTACTACACTCAGGAAATAATAAATAATGCTTTAGCGTACTATTCTGAATAAAACTGATAGCTAATGTGGAATATTCAGTTGCAGTACTCTATCACTGATCTTGATCAAAACCGTTTACCTATAGTGTGTCACAGATATATTTATCTAACTGATCGTCATTGCCAATGTATTACTCCGTCATTGTCAATGTTGACTACATGTACATTGTCATTTATCTAACTGATCCGGCATTCCCAATATTAAATACATTGCTATTTATCTAACTGGTCGGTCGTTGCCAATGTTAAATATATTGTTATTTATCTAACTGGTCCGTCATTGCCAATGTTTAATACATTGCTATTTGTCTAACTGATCCGCCATTGCCAATGTTAGATCCGTTGTTATTTATCTAACTGATCCGCCATTGTCAATGTTGAATACATTGTTATTTATCTAACTGGTCCGTCGTTGCCAATGTTAAATACATTGTTATTTATCTAATTGATTCGTCATTGCCAATATCATATACATTGTTCAAAGGAAAACAATTAATACCATTGTCAGATATTCTCTCATTAAGTTTTGCAGCAATTAATGTGTTCCTTGACCAAGGATTTAAAGCTCCAACATCTGCGAGTATCAATGTTTTTTGCAAACACAAACAAAACAGTCATCTTAGACGACTCAATGAAAAAATGCGTGTCTAAATGTGCAGTAGAACCTGTCTTAAGCGACCGTGCATTTATCCAACACAGGAGTCTTAAAAAGCAGACGGTTGCTTAATGCTGGATAACAATGTTATACCAGACAACAGTGTAGCACCAGACAACAGTTTCGACGAGACAACACCATTAAACACAGCAGTGATACACTAGACATCGATTTATAACAGAGAAGCATCAGGGGATAAAGACGCCATATCGGTCAAGACCAGACCGGTCAAGGCGCCAGATCATTGTTTGAAAGATCAGTGCTGTTCAGTGTGGACCTTTGTCACACCCACCGTTTGCAAATTCCCATAAGACAGGTTAACCCATTCCCTCATATAGACGTGTTTTCACGCATTTGCAAATAGAGTAAACCCAGATCAGACGGCTCCCAGATGAGCCGTCTGATCAGGGTCTGCTCTGTTTTCTAATAAAATTTGAATGATCGGTTTCTTTACTTTCTAAAATGTCTACAATGTTCCACCGTCCATATTTCTTTATAACTATTTTGTTAATGAATATTCAATATGTATTGAAATTTGGCCTAAATACAGAACAGGGAAGGGGTTAAATAGGAATGATAACATAATTCACGGGATAAGTCGTATAACAAACTTTAATGATTCAAGTGTATTCAACAAATCGTTCGATTCGAATTTCTGTATAATAAATGCATAATTAACCCTTTCGCTGTCAAACTCTGTCGTCTGCTAACTTTGTCGTCTGCTACAATTTTTCATTCTTTTGATTTTCTTCATTTTTGTATCAAAAACATAGTAACAGTAACAAACAGTTTGGATCCTGATGAGACGCCGAGTTACTCGGCGTCTCATCTGGATCCAAACTATTTGCAAAGGTAATCACAGATCTGGCATTGGCAACGAAAGGGTTAATAACATAATTCAAAGTTTATCCCTCAATTGCTTTGATACCCCCTTTCCCTCCTATGTCTTTGTCCTCCATCTTATCTATACACACCTTTGTCTTATTCCCCCTTTCTCCATTCCTTCTCTACCCCTTCTCCCATTATTCTTGCTCCTCTTCTCATATATTTCACTTTTCTTCCGTTCTCAACCTCCTTTCTGTTTCTCCCTCTCCTCCTCCCTCCTATTGGAGCCGTCTGATCAGGGTATACTCTGTTTGCTAATTGATTTTGATTCCGTTTCTTTAGTTTCCAAAATGGCTATAATATCCCATCTTCCATATTTTATTATAACTATTTTGTCCATGGATATTCTGTAGGTATTGAAATTTGTACTAACCATAGGGAACAGGGAAAGGGTTAAAGCAACTATTTAGTAGATAGGCGATAATGATTGTCCATGTAAACACGTAACTTCTAAATAAACAGCAGAAGTAACGCAAAGGCTTTCTTTTATTTTCCCCGACCCTATCACGAATAATGTTCACTGATTTTACTTGGTTTGGGGTGCTGACACTTGCAGGTTTTTTTTCCTGTATTCCCTGGTCTGGTCAAGGACATTGTGCTACTTGCATATGTCTCATTATCCAGGGCAGGTACTTTGATACTCGAGTGTTGACGTGAGGAGGTAGGTTACAATCGAAATGTCCCCAGGAAACAAGACCCATCTGCACGGGCTTTCCAAACTGATCCACACAAAACAGTGGTCCACCGCTATCTCCCTGTAAGATTGAGAAGAATTAACGACCAGTGGCAGCTATATTGTAAACCAATTTCATTGAGGACATTACAAACGCGGTACAGTAAACACCCTCTAACCCGGAATTCTAGTATCCAATAATTTTGATACTTTTAGGCAGGTGACTGCTTAATACAGGGTAAAAGTCATACAAAAAGCTCCTCTAGGAGCTATCTGTATGACTTTCACTCTGTTTTTAAGCTGCCACCTGTCTCCAAGACCGACATTTATAATAAATTAAACGTCCGGTTTAGAGGGGTTTACTGTATAATATACTAGACTACATGGTTTGTTATGCTCCATTAAATTTCATTACGATTGACAATATAGGTAACCGAGTATCTAATAGTCTAATACTCTTCTGTCTCGCTTAGCCCCTTAACACCGTGGGTTCGAATCTCGGTCTGGTCATTTGGATTTTCATGTGAGGAAGACTTCCAGCTGACTTGCGGTAGGTCGGTGGTTCTACCTGGATGTTCTTCTGTGCACGAAAGAATGCATTTTTTTCCGTGAACAGAACTTCTGTGGTTTTCCTCCACCTGTAATTAGCTGGACGTCGTTATAATACTGAACTATTCTTAAAACGACGTCAAACTCGATAAAACCCCCAAACCAAACCCTTTTGTCGCTGGCAACTTTAAAGTATGTTGCAGTGTTTAAGGTACGAATCATAAGCTGAACCAGTTGCATGGATATTTGTTTTCATTTCTCTACAAAACATACAGTTTAAAAGTCTAATGATTAGTTCCATTTGTTTGGTAGAGACTAAAGACTACTCAATCTGACATGTGCTTTAGCCCTTTTTCTCCATATAACCGCCTTTTTACGCATTTGCAAACAGAGAAGATCCAGATCAGACTGCTCCTAGAGGATCTGCTCTGTTTGCTAATGGCAATTAATAGATCTGTTTCTTTAGTTTCTAAAAATGACTACAATATCCCAGTTTCCATATATCATTCTAACAATTTTGTCAATGAATATTCAGTAGGTATTGAACTTTGGAATAAATATAGAACAGGCACTCAGTATTTAATTCAGTTATAGACCAGACGGACAAAAAGGTTATGTGTTTCGCAAACAAAGAGCCAAAACTCTGGTGTTCCAAGGGCAATGTGAGTGATACGTGCATGGCCGCATTTCTTTATAGTACCTAACAATTACATAACGGTTTGTTTGAAAACTACCAACAGTTTCTGAGAAATGGCTTCGGACAGATAAAAATGTTAACTTTTCCGTAAACAAAGGTCCATAACTCTAGTGTTCCAGGGTCAATATATAAATTCAAATAAATAATTGCAGAAACATTCTTATTTTGAGTTCCGAAAACAATGATAAAGATAAACGTGTCTACAGATTGACTAAACTTTTGTTTCATGAGCAACCCCTTAGGTAAAAGTTCATTATGGCATTACAAGATTATAGAACCCGACCAGGATGCAAATCTGTGGAGGTGCAACTTCTGATCCGGGTCTTTGTTTCATGTTATTTATCAGGCGTGCATTGTCCCCGCCAGGCAAGAATATACTCGTATGTTACGATGGGAATATTCTGAGATTGGGTGTCTATATAGAGTCTTTATACTGACATCAATAAAAGTTTGTAGGTTTGTAATTAATTTACAAACCTTACGTGGTCTCAAAAGCAAACAGAAAAGCCTGTACGTACGCTGCATGTGCCTTTCCTGATGTCCGATGTACATATATTGGTAGCATAAACAGACTCGCCAAACATCCGCATCATTCTGTTGCATCTTGCGTTTGGAATTAAAGTAACCTTCACCCAACGTAATTTTGCTGGATATCCAAACGGTGCTGCAAATACACATTTTGATTCTTGAGTGAGGATGGGGCATGCGGTCAAATTATACAACTGTTATACAGTGCTCCCTCTCTACAACGACACCCTTTGGGATACGAAGATTGTATGAGTTGTTCAGAGGGAGTTGTTATAGGGAGGGAAAATCAAACATAATTAGCGTGTTTGCAGATTCCCAGATGAAGTGTATTTCGAGAACTTAAACCGTTATGCCTCAATCAAACCCTATGTTTTGACCACTCTTTAGAATCGTCACAAAGTGACGATTCTAAAGAGTGGTCACAACATAGGGTTTGATGATGGCATAAAGAAAATACGATGGAAAAAGTTGTTTCTGGAGCCTTGATGTTTCGGAAACAGTGGCATGCGTTGTTGTAAGGAGGGAATCGTTATTGAGAGGGCCGTTGTAGGGAGGGAACACTGTATCTAGTCTTTTAGACTAAGGGTAGTTTACTATAATACGAAAGTACATTCGTTCTGCAGTTAACAAAAAACTACTGTTAGAGCATCTTATTAGTATTCACAATAAGTCCTATTCTATCCTAACCTAATATGAATATGGATTATATTATGTGTATACAGTAAAACCTCTCTATAACGGCCACTAAATTGTGTTAATTACTTGGTATTTAGGACAGGTGGATGCTTGAAGCAAGGTGAAAGTAAAACAGAACGCTCCTATAGAAGCGTTCTGTTTTACTTTCACCTTGCTTTAAGTAGCCACCTGCCTTTAAAGACATTCCCTTGGCCGGCTTGGGTCTTTACAGCTAACCTGTGAAAAAGCATGCGGCACATGGTAAGAGCTATAGCAGTTTGCCTGTCAAGAACCACTGGAGCGTTCCATGTGAGGCCCGTCTCTTACATTTGATGATTTGGAAATGATTATTTTGTCACTAATGCAGTATATGTTTTTATTTTTTATTATGCTCCCTGAAACTATAAGAAGGAGCATATAGGCCCCGAATATCAGAATTGACAGAATGACAGAATTGTAAATAATTTTACACCAATGATCTATGGAAGACCATTTATCATGTTATTTTTATAAAATATAACTTTCCTACCCTATAAAACATGACCGCCAGTGTATGGGGCAGAATTCTTTTATATGAACTTTTCGTTGGTCATAATAATTCCAAAGAAAGGAGACCTTCACACACATTCACACAGACAGACACACACACACACACAGTGGAGAAAACGTTATTCTTTCCCATTAAACGCGTTTATGCTAAAACAATTATTTCCATTGAAAGCAGTTAGGAGCCAGATCAGACGCCGGGTAACCCGGCGTCTGATCAGGCTCCAAACGGTTTGCCACTCAGATAAAAAATATCTTGAGATATTTCAACAAGGTGTATTTTTCTACATTTTACTTCAATGCATTTGCGTATAGATACGTTTAAACGGGAAATGATAACGTTTTCTCCACTGTACAAACAAACATGGCATGTATATTTGAACGCCAGCTCTACAAGACAAAATTGAATTCTCAGCTTTAATTAGGGCGCCTTTGAACATATTATAGCTCTCCTCCACTGCAGGTTAAATGGATTCTACTGCAGGCCAAATGTCCAGAGTTTGATCTCTGATATACATAAGCGCTCAGGTTTTTTTAATGTATTTAATCCTTATAAAATATTCATCTGCTAAATTGCTTGTCTGCTTCAAATGTGAAAGTGCTTCATAGTTTGTAAATATTTGTGAAAATGTTGTCTGTCAAATAGCTTGGATCCAGATAAGATGCCGGGTTACTTGACGTCTCATCTGGATCCAACCTGTTTGCATATGGCCCTTTGTTTGTTAGTGGTAGGCTTCTTAAGGGTTGAACTTCTATTGGGTTCTGACCAACAATGGTCTTTTGAGTGTGTTCCCCTTGACTAATTGTATGTCAGGGCCTCTCTAGACAGAATGAGACGGCTTGCCATATTTTGCACACTTGTATCATGTTTTTACTGTTACTTTCACGCCTATTGAGAACAATGGGGGGGAATCATTGAATGGACCTGGGTAATGTCTTTAACACAAACTATTTGATGAAATTTAGTGGCCGTTATAGAGAGGTTTTACTGTATTTCAATTGTTTTAAAACACTGACCCGAGATAATACTAAGTTCAGCTCATTCTTCTATGTCTGTTATGAGCGAATCAGTGAACACCTTTGCACCCAGTTTGGACCCAGAGGAGAAGTCGAAACTTCAGACAGACAACACATGTTGCAGACACATATTCGGCAACAAAATAATTAAATTGTTCGATACTAGCATAAAGAACAACAGAAACAAAGAAAATAAACTTAAGCAAGACACTATGTTGGCAATTTAATAACCTGGAGTTATTGAGTACTCGAAAACTATTGAATGTGACACTCAGTGTAAAACTCATACCAAAGAGACCTTTGGAAAGCCCCTCCCAAGCAGTAAAGATATTGATCTAAAAAACGAAAAGTCTTAACCATTACTGTACAGGACACGAGTCACTAATGTACTTTGCAAACAGTGTAGACCCATATGAGAGGGCTCCTAGAGGTTCCCTCTCATTAGGGTCTGCACTGTTTTTGTCATGTTACACTTTTCTTTAGAAGAATCTCTAAATATTCACCATAAGCTTGACCTAAGTTTGAATTTTGGAATAGTCCATTTGAAAGGCTATCGTTGTAAGCGTTAGCCCAGTTGTGCATTGTGTCTCTACAATGAGATATTGACAAGCAATGTAGACCAATATTAGTTGACTTCTTCGTCTCGTACCTCGCATAGTACTTGCCAAATGTAACATCGGCAATTAAGTTTTGCAGAAACACCCTTTAAAATGTGAATACTTGACCCATATTAAATAATTGTGCAAATGCTCCTGGAAAAACAGGCGTGAAGATGGATTTTGTAACATTCCATAATACGCTCCGTTGTGGCGTCAAAAACAACAACAAAGTAAATGAAATGACATTGTAGCTTTACCCAGGATGTTAACCTTTAGCCCTTGGATATATCCGAAAAGTTTGGATCAAGACGAGAATCTTGAATCTTACAAATATATCGGTAAAACAATTTGACTTGTCATGTGGATTCAACCTGTTTGCAGCTGTTACTACGAGTTTACCCGTAGCAATGTCAGGTTAACCTTCAAAATATAAAACTGACCATAAATTACAATACATGTATTGAATATCTTAATAAACATACCTTCTCCCCACCCAGTATTGTAGCAGTTGAACTTCAGGCGTAGTGCGTTCCTATCAACCAAGTTATCTGAAACAAAGTTTACAAAATTCTTTACTATAGTTGTTATAGTTTCAGATAAGTTTCAAAAATCAATTCCCAGCGAAAATATGTGTATTTCCCATGGATGTACTGAAGAACAATACTGTGAACAAAATCACATTACAATCGACGTATTTGACAAATTGTGCCAATAATAATTAAGTTAACACATATACTGCATAAATATAATCCAATATCTGTAAAGAAACGAGTGTATTGCAGTGTACAGAACTGCAAACGAATGCATTAGTTATGTTCCCATGTTAACAAGCATTCATACAAAGTTTAAATCAAATGTAAGAGTTTATGTGACTAAGGACGGACAACCCTACAGACTGACGAATGGACAATGGCAAAAACATTTATTTCCACCTTTGGCGAGGGAAAGTAGTAATTAATTTACTACTACTAGTACTATTACTACTACTACTACTACTACTACTACCATTACTACTACTTCTGCTATCACCACCATCACTACTACTACTACTACCACCACCACCACCACCACCACCACTGAGACTGGGAATATTTCACTTTATTACAAACGAAAATGGCAAACCGTACAGTTTATATCGAAGACACTAGCGAGGACAGTAAAGTAGAGTCTAGGTCTGAATGCACTGACGAGGACAGTGATGTAGCGTCTGAGTCTGAGTGCAGTGACAACGACAGTAATGCAGAGTCTGAGTATGAGTGCATTGACGAGGAAAGCAATGTAGAGTCGAGCTCTGAGTGCAGTGACGAGGACAGTAATGCAGAGTCTGAGTGCATTGACGAGGAAAGCAATGTAGAGTCTGAGTGGAGTGACGAGGGCAGTCACGTTGAGTCTGATTCTGAGTACAGATTAAATCAGACGACTTAATCTAGACTGTTCATGACAATTACACCATGAACTGTCTATAACAATGGCAACATTAATTTAAGGGTTACCTACCCTCGTGAAATTGGTTCCCCTTTTGATAGTAAACATGCATACCAAATTTTAACCAAATATCTTTGATGGTTTCTGAGAAATGGACCTGAACAAAAAGGTTAACCGACGCCGACGCCGTCGCCGATGAGAGGAAGATGACAATACCTCCACTTTTCGAAAAAAACAGTGGAGCTAAAATGATTATAAGCTTTATAAATGTTTTTGATAAATAGCAAACACTTAAATAAGAATGAACTGTTACGTTTTAGAAATGCAAGGAATATTGGGAAATGTTGACAGTCTCTTCATGCACATCTCATATTTAAAGAACATTTCTAGAACCACAAACAACCCCACTTCAGATTTTTTCGAGCTGATGAAGACATTATTTATTTTAATGAGACACGCGAGTCTTTGAGAATTAAAATCACGCAAGAACTATTCAGAGAATTGAACATCGACATAATTATTGGGGAAATTCGCAAGGCATTCTAGGCCAGTTTTAAATTTGTTTTTCAAAATCGGTAATGACGTCTTTATTTCTTACTTACTACACTATTGTTGACAAAGAATTCTTCTATGCAAAATTGTCAGAAGGCCATATACTTCCTTTACATTAACCCATTACCTCATAGGCTATTATTATTAGATACAACCTCTTTGAATAAATCTACCGAAAAGGAGCATTAACTAGAGAAAAGGAAAATTTTAGAATTTTGTAGTCTGAAACCATTGTGATCAATAGAGCATTTGCTCCTATAGGAGCAAATGCTCTATTCATCACAATGGTTTCACAAAGTGACATTTACAGAGTCGTCAAAAGTCGTCAATATAAGGGGAATGGGTTAAAATAACATAATGACAAACGTAAATGAAAGTTAATTAGTATATAACACAGTAAAAGCATTCCATGTCGTTAGCTGACGACTCTTTTTTCCGGCACGCATTGAGGCATTTTCTAAATAATCGAAACCATTAACGACTATTCTTGAGTAATAAATAGATATGATATTCAGCCATAGTTAAACACTTCCATGGTCAACACACATTGTTCTTATCGTCAAAGATTTCCACATCCAGGTTTTTCAATTGTTATCATTGTGTTGCGTTATACACCAAAGCTGCTGTTGTAGCTAAACTTACTATATAACCACGTGCTTTCAATTGTTCTATTGTTTTGGCTGAGCATTTTCTCCCCCGAATATTTAAGAAATCAATGGATTTTTGCAAGAATAACTTCATGTACTAATTGATTTGTACAAACTATTATATTTTTTGCGATTGTGTGACCCTAGAGACACTTTAAGCAATACATGGGATATACTTGTACATAGATATACGAGTGCTTTTCAATTATTATTCTAACTGGATTGCCTTATAAGTGAACAATTGCACGGCATTTTAGGCAGTTTTGAAAAGAATAAATACATGTACTAATTGATTTGTTTTGACAGACATGTTGCAATGGTATTAGATATAGGACCACATTAATTTCCAGTCTTTGTTCCACGACTGTTTCAGTTTGATGTAATTATGTCTCCCCCATTTATGGGGAGATATATTGTTTTTGCCAGAGTTGTCTGTCTGTCCGTCCGTCTGTCCGTCCGTCCGTCCGTCTGTCTGTCTGTCTGTCTGTCCGTCACAAACTTGTGTCGCGCGTATCTCTGAAACCAGTTGGGCTAGAGTCACCAAACTTCACAGGAATGTTCACCAGCATGAGTTGTTGTGCACCTGTGATTTTTGAATTATCTCCCCCCGATAACGTTGGAGTTATTGCCCCTGATGACTTAAAATTAGAAAAACTTTGTGTCGCGCGTATCTCTGAAACCGCTAGTACTAGAGTCACCAAACTTCACAGGAATGTTGACAAGCATGAGTTGTCTCCCCCTGATAATTCTTGAGTTATTGCCCCTGATATGAACACTTAAATTTATACAAACTTTGTGTCGCCAATATCTCTGAAACCAGCAGGGCTAGAGTCACCAAACTTCACAGGATTGTTCACTAGCATGAGTTGTTTTGCTCTTGGTTTTTTTTAATTGTCCCCCCCTGTTAACTTTGGAGTTACTGCCCCTGATGACTTAACATTAGACAAACTTTACTTAGTGTCGTGCATATCTCTGAAACCACTAGGGCTAGAGTCACCAAACTTCATAGGAATGTTGACCAGCATGAGTTGTTGTGCACCTGGGATTTTTGAATTGTCTCCCCATGATAACTTTTAAGTTATTGCCCCTGATATGATTACTTAAAATTAGAGAAACTTTGTGTCATGCATATATTTAAAACCGCTAGGGCTAGTCACCAAACTTCACAGGAATGTTGACCAGCATGAGTTGTTGTGCACCTGTTTTTTTTAATTGTCTCCCCTGATAATTCTTGAGTTATTGCCCCTGATATGATAACTTAAAATTAGAGAAACTTTATGCTGCACGTATCTCTGAAAGCAGTAGGGCTAGAGTCACCAATCTTCACAGGAATGTTCACCAGCATGAGTTGTTGTGCATCTGGGATATTTAATTGTCTCCCCCTGATAACTTTAGAGTTACTGCCCCTTATGACTTAAAATAAGAGAAACTTTACTTTGTGTGGTGTGTATCTCTGAAACCACTAGCACTAGAGTCACCAAACTTCACAGGAATGTTGACCAGCATGTGTTGTTGTGTACCCGGTGTTTTTTAATTGTCTCCCCTGATAATGTTGGAGTTATTGCCCCTGATGACTAAAAGTTAGACCCTGATAAGTTTGGAGTTACAGACATTACACTTGTGAATTGGAAAGAGGATGGGAGGGGGAGACATCTGTTTTTGTGACAAAAACAAACCACTAGTTTATCAGGTTAGTGTTTATAACATTCAAACAGACTAAATTATATTATATCGGTATATTCGTTTTTATGGATTTACCAATACTAGGTAGGTTACTCATAACTGGCTGTCAACAGGTGTAGAGAAATAAAGAGACAACTATACACACCTCTTCGGTGAACATAGTAAACAGGAGCTGACTTAGGACTGCACTGTAGACACGTAAAATGAAAAAAAATATACGAGAAATGAACAAATATTTCAAATCCCGTTAAGAAAGGGAACATCGCGACGAGAAATGAAATATATTATTAAATCACGTTAAAAGTTTTTGGCAGCCTAACGTAATTTGAAAAAAAAATCAAATCCCGTGGACCCTGTGCCTACCGTATATTGTGTTTATTTAATACAAATTGAAAATTGAAAAAAATATATATATAAAATAAAGAAATAGCAGCATACACTTGAATAAAATACTAACAGAAACTACATTAAATGTATTGTTATTTATATAGTATACTTTTTATTAGTAATACTGAACTAAAACCGACGTATAGTTCAGACACTTCTATGTCACGGTCACATGCGACTTGCACTAGCACGAGAAACTAGACGGCCAAGCTGTAGATGAGACAATGTATTTAAGCTTTTGCCTTCTTTTGTGGTATCCGGTTTTTCAGCGCACCTAAGTATACTCAGTTGAGAGTTTGTTGCCACTGTCTGATGTCCATCTGTCCGCCAGTCCATTAGTCTGTCAGTCCGTCCGTGCTTTAAACGGATTATTCCTGTCAAATATCCTTTCAATTTGACTGTTAATTTTGGAGATCGTTTTAAACATTTTCAATATAGACACATATGGAAGTTTAGCCATGTCCCAGTTGGCCATGTTTTCTTGCATATTAACTTAATTTTAGTAATTCTGAAAGTTAGCCACCAGAGGACTATTTCTACCAAAAGCTATTTAGATTCGAACACTGATGTTGGAGAGGTTTTTTTTCTCTATACTCATATAAGGCAATTTAGCCCCAACCCTTGTGACCTGTTTTTAAGGTATCGGTATGGTTTTAGCAATGTCGATAAAAGGTTTCCAAGTGACTATTCCTACCAAATTCTGTTTAACTGGAACACCAGTTTTGGAGAGGAAGGTTGTTAAAGGTTTTCTATATAGTTTAATAAGAAAATCTAGCCCAGTCCCCTCACGGTCACATGTTTTGAGATTTCAACATGAGCTAAGCAATTTAGGCAGAAGGTCACTAGAAGACTATTCCTTTCAAATATCGTTAGGTCTGGCCACTGGTTTTAGAAAAAAATATACTTAAAGATTTATTTTGGTTTCCATGACAACCAAGGTTCAACAAATCAATTTAGCAGTTTTTTCAGACCATGATACTAATATCATGTATGTACAGTTTGGCTATATTCTGCCTTATGAATTTGGAGAAGATGCCGTTTAAAGCACGGACGGCCTGAACGATGAATAGACGGACGGACACCGGATCACAAAAAACCTCATCTAAGCATACTTACAGGTAGGTATGCAAAAGTCCGGAACTACAAAAGAAGTGTAGCCGGGTATAGATTGTGGTTAAACAGTTGATAGGCTTAGACTGAGTGGTTTGATAGCGCAGTCGGTAGGGTGCTGGCATGCTAAGCCAAAGCCAAAGGCCCTGGGTTCGAGTCCCAGTCGAGTCACAAATTTTTCACCATGTTACAAAAGTAAATAGGTTAAAACCCGGCTTTAAAACAGATTCATATACAACTAGGCAGTCTGTATCTAGTTTTTTTGTGCTAGTGCAAATCGCATATGCATCGTGATATAGAATTGTCTGAACTATAAGTCGGTTTTAGCTCATTATTACTAATATAATGTATAAATAATAATACAAATAATGAAGTTTCTTTTAGTATTGTATTGAATCTCTGTGCTGCTAATTATTTATTTCATATTAACTTCTTTTTTCAAATTGTATTAAATGAAGACAGTATATGATAGGCACAGGGTCCACGGAATTTGAATATTTTTTCAAATCACGTTACATTCCCGAAATTGTTTAACGTGTTTGAAAAAGATATTTCATTTCTGGTTATGATGTCCTCTTTCTTAACGGGATTTGAAATATTGTTTTATTTTTCGTAATTTTTCATTTTACGTGTCTACACTGCACGCTCGACTAATCGATGTATTTTCCATCAGAGGAAACACCTCTAAATGTTCGATCATTAACCCTTATCCTACATGTCTCATCAATTTTGGATCTTTTTTTATTTGCTTAGTTACTATTAGATCACGCCTTTGAGGATCAGTTGATCACTTGGCACACACTTTTGGGAAACTATTGACAAAGTGTCAAACAGCTTACATCCAAATGAGACACCAACTTACTCGGCAATTCATCTGGATCCAAACTGTTTACAAATGCAACTAACGTCACAATTTGCGGGAAAAGGGTTAATTGTAATTCATTGACGAACGTTTGTCTTATACAATAAAACCTGTCTATAACGGCCACTAAATTGTTGGTATTTAGGGCAGGTGACTGCTTAAAGCAATGTGAAAGTAAAACAGAGCGCTCCTATAGGAGCGTTCTGTTTTACTTTCACCGTGCTTTAAACAAACACCTGTCTTCAATACAAAATACTTGATTTAATTTAGTGGCCGTTATAAAGAGGTTTACTGTAATTGTAACATTAAAAAAGTCCACATATTTGCTACAAGCATCCAACTACTGAATACCGAGGGTTAGAAAATGGAATATAGTTCATACATTTGTGAACAAATGCCATTGAGAAATACTACGAATAGTCATATCAATTTCTTAAATTAAAGGGTCCTTCCTGAAAAGCTTTCACTGAAAAAACTAAATCGAACGTTGGACATAAATGTGTCGAAAATAAATGCACACTTGCTAAATCTTATAATACAGGGTCGCAATATCGCCCGAATGGAGAACGTGGGGCTTTGCTGCCAAACTTTCTAAGTATAAGGTTATTCATGAAACAATAACTTTAAACACTAAGTTAAACATACTGTCAAATTTAATCTATGATTTTGGAATGTGTTTATCTGGTCATCCGATGACTATAAACAAGTGAGTAAAGGTTCGTAGTTTTACCTCCAATATTCTTTGAAATAAAGAAACTTCCAAAAAAACTTCAAGAACCTCGGCATTATTCTGTAGAAATTCAATCCAGAGTTATGGAAATTGTCATACATGGCGATACGGTGGCCCTGTGTGTAAAGTTTCAAAGTAAAACCTACAATTTCTGAAATATGGCACTTGCTGAAATCCTATAATTTAAGCTACTTAGTCGAAAAATGGTTATACTTCTGCAAAATAACATTGCAGAGTTATGGAACTTGCTGTTCAGTGTCACTTGACACAAGCGAAAGCTTTTACAATTGTTTAGAAAAAAAACCACTCTTCTTAAACTTATTCAACCCTTTCCCTGGTGAATATTCATATATGAAATAATGACGTCATAAATATTATAAAAAAAAAGAAGATTTTTTTTATAATGGCTTATGAACACAGGACATTTTGGCTCAGGAAGAAGCTGTATAATCATATCTATATTACATCATAAGCAATTAGAGCTGACCCTGATCAGACGACACCTATAGGAGCCGTCTGATCTAGGTCTACTTTGTTTGCAGATGCTTCAAAATGCCCTTTCATAAGGGAAAGGGTTAACCTAAAATGCTACGCCGATGCCGACATCGATCATTGACCGAAACAGTCAGCCGATACCGATACCCGGATGTGCAGAATATTTCTCCTGTTTCTTCGAATAGTCGAGCCGATTACGTACCAGCCATTCGTATGTGTTTCACCGCCTCTGACAGTATTAAGGGATGCGCCAGTAATAGCAATGCAATGTCGTGCTCCAATGTGTCGTCGTTGTAATTCTCGTGCTACAAACAGAAAATGAATTTGCACGCTAGATGCGAATATGTGATTACATATATGTATATACAATATTTTTTTATACAGATGCGATATGAGAACTCGGTGTCTAATCAGGATCTAAATTTTTTAACATTTGATCATATTTTGTTAGAAATAACAATAAAAAAAATCTAAAGAATTTTAGCCGACCGCAAGTTAGGAGACGGCAGTTGCAAAGCGTGCAGAGTTAACAATTTGGCGTTAGGGACATCATTAACGCAAGCCAAACATCATTGACATAAACCAGCTAACAATTTGTAAATGTGACAATATGACCGGAGTATTTGGGACATATATACAGTAAAGCCCCTCTAATGCGACCATTTAATGAATAATCATGAGTGCCTTTATAAGCAGGTGGTTACTTTATGCAGGACAAAAGTAATGCAGAAAGCTCCTAGGAGCTTTCTGCATTACTTTTGTCCTGCATGAAGCTACCACCTGCCTCTACCACCCATAATTATACATCGTTTAGGTGGTCGCATTAGATGGGGTTAACTGTATTGTGACACATTCAAACATTGTAGATAGAAATCATTCATCGCGTATTATATGAATATGGCGTTTGACAGGGGTTTGTAATATTTACAATATTTAGCGTACAAAATATTGAAGAGTTTGTCAGAAGATGAACAATGAATATCCTCATTAACCATTTCATCACCAATGTCGCAAAAATGCGCCGCGACAAATAGTGCAGTCCTAGATCAGACGCCGACAGGGACTTCACTTTTTGTCTCAAACTCTATTTCTATCTGATTTATTCCTTTGAATTTTGCATTTATTTATCTGATTTCCTTAATTTACCGAATGGTTTAACAAAACTGGATTGCAGACAACAATAAGAAATTTGGCGCCAACGGGGTTAAGAACATCTGTGTTTTTGGTCGTTATTAAGACGGTCGTTGTACTAGTGTGTTCCATACCGCTGTAAACAGCACAGTAAAGAAAATTAATAAACGAAAAATTTCACAGACGACAACATGTGTGACAGAAAACGATTTAACTTGATTCTCTCCTAGGCTATTTTTAGACCCAACCTTTTTTAATTAATATACCGAAAAGGTGCATTATCTATAGAAAAGGAGATTTTTAGAATTGTGTAGTATTGAAACCATTGTGATAAATAAAGCATTTGCTTCTATGGAGCAAATGCTCTATTTATCACAACGGTTTCGCAATGTGAATTTTATAGAGGCGCAAAAAATGCGCCACTAGTGTGTAATGTGCTAAAGTAACTCATCATGTGTACATTTTGGCGGAGGCATGGAAAGCAGCTTGCATATTTTAGCATTGATTAAATTGACACATTTTTAACCAGAATGAATCTAAGTTTAAGTTTAACATTGTTAAAAGGCAAACAGTTTGAATTTTGTGCGCGACACATGAAGTCTCACTGTTTTAACCTTAATTACCAACACGTACTTGGGCTAAAAACCTAAGACCAGGAATGTACATCAATTTAATTGTTTTGTAAGACACACGAGATTTAAAGAACAACATACACGACTCAATTCTAAAGCAGAACGTCAAGGAAGTTCAAGAAGTTCACTTTTTGACTTGAATCAGATTTCAGACGAGAGCTACTGTCGAGAGCGGTGAAAGGATGCTAAGTTTTTGCTAAAGTTTCTGATTTCCCTACCTTTACAGTAAAATCTCTCTAAACCAGAATTCTGGTGGAGGAGATTTCAGATACTTTGTGGCACGTGGCTGCTTAATGCAGGGTGAAAGTCGCGCAAAAAAGCTCCTGAAGGAGCTTTCTGTGCGACTTTCACCCTGCATTAAGCTGCCATCTGTCTCCAAGATCGATATTTAATTATTTATACCAAATTAAGCGTCCTGTTTAGAGATATTCTGCTGTATAGTCTTAACTACTGTCAAGAGCGTTGAAAGAGATGATATGCAGAAATTTGTAATATCTTTACCAATATAGCTTTAGTTACTGTTCTTGTCTGCTGAGTTTTTTCTTTTCTGTCCAAATCGTGATCGCCAGCAGTGATGGTGTATTGCTGATTCCTATAAATAAAAAATATCACCACATTGTCCGCTGAAACCAGAAAGCGTTGAAACTATGGAACGAGTTGATTGCGTTATTTCAGTTCTAGTTTCTCTTTTCCTGTTGAGTCAACTACATGTATAACGCAACTTCTATATAAATCACAGTCGATAGTTACATGATTCACTGACATTATGTACGAGCTAAAGCGTATAATTTTCTCTGTCGTTTTCCAGCAAGGAAAATGTAAATGATAATATTTCCCATACAAAACCTCATGTATAGCCATTTGGCAGCTACCTGAGCACAGAAAGTAATTCCCATAAAACCTAATAGGACACTTATAATAAGAATTGTGGTCTGGTTACCCATTCAGATGTAGCAAGACGGGGGACCAAATAAATAACACCATTACACAAAAGGCATGTGTAATAGTATTTAAACACATCAAATAAGTATAATATAATGGCATTAACATATCTAGGATGTAGCATGCAATTTACAATTTACAAAATGTGCATGCTGCACAGAGCTACATATAAGTGTGCGCACCAAAATACTAAAATCGTCATTTCTCCACCAAACACTTTACTGTGACAACTCTTTAGAATCGACTCTTCGTGAAAAAATAAAGGAGTAATTATTGAAAATGTTTTAATTTACGCATCTTATCTAGAGCTCTGCAAGCACACACCAAGTTAACCCTTCGCTTGCTATTCACGTCAATATACCTACCTGTAAATAGTGAAGACCCTGATGAGACAGCTTCTGCAGGAGCTGTCTCATCAGTGTCTGCACTATTTACAAGTTGATTGTCCATCCAGTGCACTCCACAGTAGTGATTGCACAGCGAACTACTTGTACACAGGGAAGATATATGTAATTATACAACAGGGCATGGGTAAAGGAGGAGAAATGTATTTTAAAATTCAGCAAGAGAAGGGTTCAGAGTGAAATGAAACATTGTACCAGGGAATGTACGAACTACGATTTACACTTTGCGAAAATACATGAAGTTCTTATCATAAGCATTATAATTGTAAAAACATACTCATTTTGAAATGACAAAACGTACTCATGCAATTTGAGTTTACGATTTATATATATACACATGTATGTCAGTTGAAATGGAATCAAGGCACATGCCATTCGCAACTACAATTTTAAATCTACAAGTGTAAGTCGAAAATAAACAAAAGACGAATAATTTTAAATTGAATTCACCCGTACCATTCAGTGGAGCCAATAATGTCGAAGTACTCTACATGAAAAACTTTCTGCAACGTTCACTAAATGAAATCAGACAGGTGGTTACTCAAATGAATTAAGCATCCAGCTACTTCTAAAGTCACAACTGTTTATTCAATAAGCAGTCTTAACCTTTACCCTCATATTGACGACTTTGACGCCTCTGTAAAAGTCACTTTGTGAAACCATTGTGATTAATAGAGCATTTGCTCCTATAGGAGCAAATGCTCTTTTGATCACAATGGTTTCAAAACTACACAATTCTAAAATTTTCCTTTTCTCTAAGTAATACTCCTTATCGGTAGATTGATTCAAAGAGTCTGTATCTAAAATAACCTATGAGGTAAAGGGTTAAAAGAGATGTTGGTAAAATAAAAACATGCTCCTCTGTCCGTGACGCCCCTCTACTCGTGACGCCCCCGTACTCGTGACTCCCCTCTACCCGTGACGCCCCTACACCCATGACACCTCTCTACCCGTGACGCCCTTATACACGCAATGTCCATATACGCGTAACGCCCCTATACATTGATCGCTCGTCTACCAGAGAAGTTCATTCCTAAACTCGTGACATCACTCTAACTGTGACGCCCCTATAAAAATAACGCCCCTCAACCGTGTAACGCCCTTATACACGTTACATCCTTACACGTGTAATCACGGAATGCCCCTATATCCGAGACGCTCTTATACTCGTGACACCGCTCTGCCCATGACACTCCTCTACCCGTGACGTTCCTATACATGTAACGTTCTTCTACGATATATATGTGACGCCATATACCCATGACGCCCCTTTACCAGTAACACACTTCACCCGAGATGACGACTACCGATAACTTTCCTATATATGTACCAGTGCTGCCGGCGATTCGTTTTTTTGACATGTTTTAATAACACTATTTCACAACACAAGTTTAGTCAGATAGTTATAAAGTTAAACAGTTAAACATGTTTACATCAAAGAAGTCTAATTCTGTTTGTTGTTGTTGTTTTTTCAAACAGGTGGTAGTATTCATTTTCATTTACCAAACACCTGATTTTATGGACCCATGTTAATTAATTCAATGATTGATTTTCAGTAGTTCCACTGACCCTTAAGAGTGTTACTGGTTATAGCGTTGAATCTTATATTTCTGGTTCAATTAAGACAAAAAAGAATGTAAAAAGAAGAGGAAAAGAAAAAGAAAAGGAGAGAAAAAGTATTACTACCGATAACATATGCAAAAATGATTAACACACCTCGCTTTCTGCGGATCAATACAATGAGCTGCTGTTAGTATCGTCATTTCGTTGATAATTGAACCGCCGCACCCAAAGTAACCATCTTCAAAAATGGCCACTTGCCATGGAAACTGGTTTTTCCTTGCCCCGATCCCACCATATATTTTTGAAACAGTTCTTGACCCCCGGTCCTTTGTAGGAGTACGGCATTCTGCAGAATAAACTAAAACTATCACTAAAGGTGATTAATACCCCTTCCTCCACCTTGTCACAAGATGCATTGACTTCAATACAAGAGGCAATAGCTCAATAATCATTTCACCCACTCTTAAATTGCTTATGAAAAGTAACAAAGAAGAATAAATCCCTCAAAAATTAATTTAGAGTTACATCCCTTGTTGACTGCACATCCTCTCATCACCCTCTATCCATATATAAAGTTTCACAGTTGTGCTTACAATACTTGAGAAGTTATACTCCAGACAAAATTGCTTCTGAAAAGTAACTAAGGGTAATAACTCCCTTACAATGACTTTAGATCAGAATTCATACTACATGTAGTTCACAGTTAACAGCACATCATTCTCATGTTGTATACTGTAATATGACTTGGTTATCTTAATCACACATTAGCGTCGAAAGTTATATTAATAATAACGGTGATATTGTTCAAAATAAATTTGCTTGCTATTTTTGTCATTGGCATAGCACCGGATTTATCCATATGAAAACAATGACGCGAAATTCAAACTAGCGCGCTAATGATATAAGACGAGACATTGTTAATTATTAAGCAATGACATTCATATACATGATGGAGGTAGATTTTGCCATATAACTCCCATATAACTCCCATCAGCTGCGGCCAACCTACCTTTAGGACGTTATCGGACATTCAAGTATAGCTGCTTTGTAGTTTCTTGCCAATAGGTGCGTCTTTGCTGTTTGCTGCACCACGTTTAACAAGAGATGGGATACCAAGTTTTTCGGGTCCCACTTCTCTAGTATTTGTCTTGCAATTTGCTAATAGGTGCCATATGGCTATTTTGCGACACCATTTAAATTAATAAATAGGAATTACAAGAATTTTGCTGATTTGCTAAATTTGTGAACAAGTTACAAGTGCTATTTGCAGTGTGCTAAGTATTTTGCTGATTTGCTGACTTTGCGAACAAGTTACCAGTGCTTTGCTAATAGGTGCCATATGGCTATTTTGTGGCACCATTTAAATTCTTAACTAGGAATTACTAGACTTTACCTGATGTGCTGACTTTGCGAACAAGATACCAGTGCTATTGGTAGCACTTGCAGTGTGCTAGATATTTTGCTGATGTGCTGACTTTGCGAACAAGATACCAGTGCTATTTGCAGTGTGCTATACATTATTTCATTTGCTTCGTTTGTGGACAATCAAGAACTAATGTTTTGATTTGCTATTATCTGTGTTGTGCTTTGCTACACTTTGTTATGCAGTAAATGTTAGTGCAAAAAAGGGTTCGCGCCCATTATTCACCAAACCTTAATTGACAAAATAAAAAAGTTAAAATGAGTACAACCGTGTCCTAGATTTACATGCCCTCTTTTAATTTCAGGGTTTATTAACTAGAACGGTATAAGTCTACACTGTTTGGCTTGATAGTGACTTACATCAGGTTCGCACCAAAGGCAAGAGGTAAACTCTCCCTTTGAACGAAGGGAAGAGGGTCGGAAATGGGGCAAAGTGTGGGCGTGGTTAATGAATGCGCCTCATTGTCCGACCCTCTTCTATTTGGGATATTCTGCCTTTCAAACAACAATAGATTAAGAGTAGTGCAGTGTGGACTATGAAGTATGGAATATCAAATACTATCGGTAGTGAAGTGTGAACTGTGAAATGCCACCTATGAAGTATGAACTGTGAAATGCCACATATGAAGTGTTAACTGTGAAATGCCACATATGAAGTGTTAACTGTGAAATGCCACATATGAAGTGTTAACTGTGAAATGCCACATATGAAGTGTTAACTGTGAAGTTTAAACTAAGACATATTCACCGTGAAATGTGGATAGTATTCACAGTGAAATGTGGATAGTGAAATTTGAAGTGCGAATTGCGGAATATGAATTACGAAGTGTGAATCGCGAATATGAAATATGAAGTATGAACTGCGAAATTTGTACTACGAAGTGTGAATTGTGAAATGTGGACAGAAAAGTATCAACTATGAATTGTTCACTGTGAAATGTGAACAGTGAAATACAAACTATGAAGTGTGAATATATGAACTGTGAAGGCTGAACAATTAAGCGCGAATCTAGTAGTGTGTCGTGTGATCTATGAGTAATTGTGAGTTTGAAGTGCAAATATGAACTATGAAATGTGAACCAGGAAGTGGTGAACTGCGAAGTGTAAACTATAACGTATGAACTATAGAATACGACGTTTGGAAGTGCGATTTGTGGGCATGGTGCACTATAAAATGTTAACTATAAACATTTGAAGGGCAATTTCACTGAGCTCGAAACACAGAGTACATGGTGACCTGACAACAACAACCACGAAACGATAGTTGGTGTACTAACATGACAGCAACACCTATTATCGGTGCTCAGTTCTTGAAATACATTCTATAATTTTATGTGGGTGATCAAATGATCAAAAACAGGAATACAGAGTGTTTTTATTTACATTAAAATAAGACCAGCTGTACATATTACATATAAGCCTAGATATATCTATCTGTGTGAAGTTTTATTCTTTTCACAGAGCAAATGTTACAATATGACACAGTTAAGCCTCCGTAGGTGCCTTTATTTTCGACATGTGTGTGTAATTCATTGTCATGTGTACTTTACGTGTTTAACTAACACAGCCACCTGTAATCTGAGAATACACAATGCGGAAGCGTCCCTCGTTGATTTTTAAAAAAATAAACAGTCCTATGATTTGAACATACGTTTGATGCTAATATAAAACAAGAGGGCCATTGTTCCTCTGTATCGCTCAAATGAGACAATAGGTCATACGATGTCATATGATCTACTGTGTATATAAACAGTCTAGTTGTTTGAATTATAGCAAACATCTTACTGGTAGACAGCCAGGAATAACAGTAATAAAGTACTCTTGACAAATGGTCATCTACAGAAAATTCCTACAAAATATGCCTACAAAATATCCCCTATAGCCATATACAGACATTTAGTCTCGTCCGTGGCGGCAATGCCTTTTATCAACAATAATGATTTGAACAATTTTGGTAGGGGATCAAACCATTACATACCTGAAATGTTGACAAGTCCTAGTATAACAATAGTGGCTACAATCCACATTAGAAAAACAAACGTCATGTCGAAAACAGTCCGGATAATTCCTACATGTATATAAAGTACCGCCGCCGTATTTAGAATAGTCTAAAAATGTAAACAGGTCGAACGGCACGTGCACATCTTAATCTTTAGCCTGCTGAGTCATTGATTTTTACAGAATTTTTCATCTGCTTCATTTTCAAAAGTCAAGCTATTATCAATTTGTCTACCAAAATGCAATCAGGATGTCAAACAGTTTGGATCCAGATGAGACGCCGAGTTACTCGGCGTCTCATCTGGATCCAAACTGTTTGCAAGGTTATGTAATCACCCGCCTATAGCAGGCTAAATGTTAATTGTTTAAATACCTGAACATTTGGTCAGCAATTACCTGTTTCCCCATCATTGATATTTGGTATCGATTTTTTGTTTTGATTACATGTAAAAATAGCACGAAGGTTTGACATGGCACTCGTCACTTTCTGCCAATTTATATAGATCCACCGAGCTATTTTGACATGTAATCAAAACAAAACATGGATACAGTACTACACACTAATATTGGGGAAACAAGTACTATAGCAATTAGGTCATAGGAGTGACCAGTCGTTTTTATTTATAGATTTGTTTTTCCATACAGTTCCATTCTATATAATAGGATTTGCTAAAATTGACGAGTGTTTGAATAATATTAACACAGCGAATATCTCGTGAAGCTCGTGCAGCTGGTTAGACTCGAGGTCCGATGCTATGCATAAACCGCTGTGCCGCGAGGTGACATATATATAGGCCTTTAGATCTGACATGCCGTTTTTATTTATAGATGACCCGTATATTGGGATTATACCACTATTGTATTAGGTGAGCTCAGGGTTTAACCGACTATTTCAACAGATGCTATTTAATTTAATCACTGTAGGCAATTAAAGTCATCTGGTGGCGCAGCGGTTTAGGCTTAGCATCGGACTTCGAGGCAGTACTATACACGGTATACAAGAACGGAATTGCCAATGCGCCTTTCAGCTTTGGAACTGATAGTTACTACTAAGACTTTGGCATAGCGGTCAGTATCTGATATTCAGGCGGAGACTGAGACAGGTCTGGAGGGTGTGTACTGTGGAGTGTGTCTGTAAGTTCATGGTTTTGTACATGTACATCTAACTTGGTTGTGTGCATAACTTAGTCAAGGGAAATAACTCATACGCCACTAAGTAGGGGACTTGTATGAATTATCTCTCTTCTATTGTCATATTGATTACCACCATTGTACGGTACAGTTAGTTCATTATGCATGTAATTATATAAGAAATAGTACAACCCACTGAGGGCCTTATTGCATAAAAAGTGATCAACCAGTCAAACCCAAAAAATGCATTAAGGCCTGAAGCACGGATACACAAATTCAACTGTGAAAATTTATATATTAACACATGTACCAAGTCTCTTATACAGCCGGAGTACAACTGCTACTACTAAATTTAGAAAGTACAGCTGTACTTTGACTGTACTCTGACTATACTATGACTACTTATTAGAAATGCAGCTGTACTCTGACACTTCTGTGACAAGCTTTTACAAATTATAGTTGTAGTCTGACCGTACTGTGATTAATTTTTAAAAAGTACAGTTGTATTCTGGCTATTCTGTGACCTTGTAGAACGCACACCTGTACTCAGCTTATACTGTGACTACTTTTGAAAAAGTACCGCTGTACTCTGGTTATATTCAACCGTGACTACTGTTTATAACGAACAATTGTAGCATGTACTATGACTAAGTACTGTTTATAACGTAGTTATAGCATGTACTGTGACAACTGTTTATAACGTACAATTGTAGCCAGTACTGTGACTACTGTTTATAACATACAGTTGTAGCCTGTACTGTGACTAAGTACTGTTTATAACATACAGTTGTAGCCTGTACTGTGACTACTATTTATAACGTACAGTTGTAGCCTGTACTGTGACTACTATTTATAACGTACAGTTGTAGCCTATACTGTGACTACTATTTATAACATACAGTTGTAGCCTGTACTGTGACTACTATTTATAACGTACAGTTGTAGCCTGTACTGTGACTAAGTACTGTTTATAACGTACAGTTGTAGCCTGTACTGTGTCTAAGTACTGTTTATAACGTACAATTGTAGCCAGTACTGTGACTACTATTTATAACGTACAGTTGTAGCCTGTACTGTGACTAAGTACTGTTTATAACGCACAGTTGTAGCCTGTACTGTGTCTAAGTACTGTTTATAACGTACAATTGTAGCCAGTACTGTGACTACTGTTTATAACGTACAGTTGTAGCATGCAATGTGACTAAGTACTGTTTATAACGTACAGTTTTAGCCTGTACTGTTACTAATTACTTTTTATAACGTACAGTTGTAGCCTGTACTGTGACTACTGTTTATAACGTACAGTTGTAGCCTGTACCGTGACTCCTCTATAGCTGTACCCTTGCTGTACTCAACTGTGACTACCTTTTTTAACGTACAACCCTAGCCTATGCTGTTCTTCATTTTTAGCTCCACTTTTTCAAAAAAGCGGAGCTATTGTCATGACACTGTCGTCGACGTCGGCGTCACTGTCGGCGTCGGCGTTGGTTAATCTTTTTGTTAAGGTCCATTTCTCAGAAGATATTTGGTTCAGATTTGGTATGCATGTTTACTATCACAAGGGGAACCCCTTTCACAAGGACAGGTAACCCTGAAATTAATTTGGCCATAGCTATGCCCCTTTTTCGACTTAGAATTTTCATTGTTGCTTAGTCCATGTCTCAGAAACTGTCCGAGATATTTGGTTCAAATTTGGTATGCATGTTTACTATTACAAAGGGAACCCATTTCGCAGGTGCATTCCACTACATTGTACGCTATCCAACACTAAAAAAGTGGATTTTGGTGTCTGCGGACAGCTCTTGTTAAATAGTACAGAAGTACTACTTGTTAGAAAGTACAATTGTACTCTGACAGTTTTGTGACCAGCTTTTAACCCTTTCACCGCCGAAGTCGCATAAATGCACCACGACAAATAGTGTAGTCCCAGATCAGACGCCGCCTTTTCAAGGCGGGGTCTGATCAGGGATTTCACTTTTTGTCTCACACTCTATTTCTATGCATGTGCTTTATTCCTTTGAAATTTGCATTTGTTTATCCCATTTCCTTGTTGTACCGAATGATTAAACAAAATTGGATTGCAGACGACAGTTAGAAATTTGGCACCGAAAGGGTTAAAATAATGGCTGCACTCAAGCTGTACTGTTGCTACTTTTTAGAAGGTGCAGCTGTACTCTGGCTGTTCTGAGACCTTTTAGAACTCACACATTCGCCCTGGCTGTACGGTGACTTTTGTTTAGAAAATACAGCTGTACTCTTACTGTAATGTCACTACTGTTTGTAAATTTAAGTTAATCACTCTGTACGTTTTAGAAAAAAAACAGCTGCACTCTGGTTGTACGTTTTGGAAAATACAGTTATTTTATTACTGTATGTTTTAGAAAAGTTATTGTAATGTTCACAGAGTACAGCTGTACTCTGGCTGGTGTTTTGTTGTTGTACATTTTAGAAAATACAGCTGTAATCTGGCTGTAGTCTACCCGTAAGTTTTACCTTAAGTTTTTTTTACTTTAAGTTTTCTATCCGTAAAAATGCTGGAATGAGATGGACATACATTGGAAAATGCTAGTGCTTGTTTATGATTTTTATGCCCCCATTGACGATAGTCGGGGGCATATTGTTTTTGCCCTGTCTGTCTGTTTGTCCGTTTGTCTGTTTGTTTGTCAGCAACTTTAACATTGGTCATAACTTTTGAGCCAGTACAGATAGAGACTTGATATTTGGCAAGCATATGTATCTCATAAAGCCGCACAATTTGAGTGGTGACATGTCAAGGTCAAGGTCATCCTTCAAGGTCAGATGTCAAATATATGGGTAAAATCACCGACTTTAACATTGGCCATAACTTTTGGACCAGTAGAGATAGAGACTTGATATTTGGCATGCTTGTGTATCTCATGAGGCTGCACATTTTGGGTGACATGTCAAGGTCATCATTCAAGGTCAGAGGTCAAATATATGAGGGGC
Organism: Azorinus chamasolen; assembly: GCA_963576725.1. Taxonomy (NCBI): domain Eukaryota; kingdom Metazoa; phylum Mollusca; class Bivalvia; order Cardiida; family Solecurtidae; genus Azorinus; species Azorinus chamasolen. The sequence continues at coordinate 50,775,624 of OY755242.1, read as the reverse complement.
ATAGTGTTTCACAGACACATCTTGTTTATTATGTTGTTGGTGATGACATAAAGTGATGGTGAGTGTGTTGATCACATCATATGAGGCAAATCTAGCATGTACACGCCTGGCGGTATTCAACGGGGTTGCACTGTTCCAACACTCTCCCTGTACTGAGGCATGTGACCATACAAAATCCTTTCTGTTGTCCTGGTATTCTTTAGGAATCTTCAGAAATCGACAAACAGATCCAGATTTGTTACTTACAACATCCTGAATATTGATCCACAGGCCCATTGCCAGGTGGTAATGTAGGAATGTTGATCAAAGTTTGCATTTTTGAATGTAGTATGATCTAGATCAACATGAATGTGAAACTGTTAGATATCTTATCATTGTTTAAAATTTCTTAAAGCAATGTGGCAAAAAACAGTTTTGATATTTTGTAAAATTGCTCGCTCGTCTTGAGAGTGAATGAAAAATATAGTCAGTTCTGTGTTATTCCATTTTATTATAACAATTCAGTTTATTCAGAGAAGTATTTCGATGTTACTAGTTCAGCGATCTTTGAAGAACTGACCACATAAAGGAATGGTCCAACTCTTTGCACATTGCTCATACACACTCTTATTCTCCAAAGTTGTCAAGTTCAGAGGAAACAGTTTGACGGGAACCTGTCAAAAACACCTTTACGTAAATGTTAGTGTTAAACCATAATAGATCCGGTCTCACAGACATTCCAGCTTAGCACCCACACCTTCTATCAATGACTATAATTAAACAAATGTAGTTTTTTCTTTGAACTGGTCAACTTTCTCTCTGCACCAGATCATTCACACTACATATACATACAACACATCAAACGTGTGGCCAGTAAGCATTCTGTCACGGTATCCGATCGCACCCTGATACATTCTCTTAGTATTTGACCTGGCCTACTCTGTTAGCATTCTGTCACAGTATCCGGTCGCATCCTCATACATACATACATACACCACTTTGATAAAAGTAGCATATGAAAGTAGGATAAAACTGCTTGGAATTCCTTTAGGAGTTTCCTGTATCAATTTCAGCATGAATGTACCAGCCACCTATTACAGGCTATCTGTAAATATTACTACTCTTTTTCATTGAGTGCTCGCTTTAGATGGAATTAATTGTCATTTGCATTTTATCTCACAAAATTCCTGAATATAATAACTTAATTTTCGTTATACAGCTTCATTGTAATGGATATTTTTGGACATTTTCATTCATTTTCTGATAGCGACCTTTGTAGAGACTATCTTAAATATTATTTGTTTACAAATCAACCAATCAAGAGGCTCGTAACATCTCTTCGGGGTTAGACCAGGTCATTGGAAGTCGACATTGGGCTAAAGAAGATTAAATCGATTGAAACGTTATATTGTCGAAACAAACGTCCAGTTTCTGAGAAAAAATTCGTTTCTGAACAAGAATTTACGTTTAAGACCGAGTTGCGCTATTACAATTAGAAGTCAAACAATTCTGAATACTGTGAGACGCAAAGCTACAGGTCGTTCATGTTCCACGTTTAACCTCTTCGGCGCCACATTTCTAATGGTCGTGTGCAATCCAAGTTTGTTGAATCATTCAGTAAAATACGGAATTGAGATAGACAAATTCAAATTTCAAAGGAATAAAGCACATATATAGAGATTGAGACAAATAGTGAAGTCCCTGATCAGACGCTGCCTTAAAAAGGCGGCGTCTGATCTGGGACTGCACTATTTGTCGTGGTGCATTTATGCGACTGTGGCGTTGAAACGTCAGATTAAGACGTCAGATTGAGATCACCAGTAGAACATGTATGTACAAAAGTACCGTATTACAGACTGCGCCTCTGTGTTTGTATTTTTAACTATTCTTACCTCTACCACTATTATGGACAAAAAGAGTAAAACCTCTCTAAACCGGACGTTATATATAGTATAAACACCGGTCTTGGCGACAAGTGGCAGCTTAATGCAGGAAGAAACACATGCAGAAACACTCCTCTAGGAGCTTTCTGCATGACTTTCATCCTGCATTAAGCAATCACCTTAAAACAAGGTGAACGTAAAACAGAACGCTCCTATAGGAACGTTCTGTTTTACTTTCACCTTGCTTTAAGCAGCAACCTGCCCTAAATACCAACTAATTAACACAATTTAATGGCCGTTATAGAGAGGTTTTACTGTACAAGAGATTTGTGTCAGAATAGAATAGAATAGAATATATATCAGAGACATGTTGTATGATCAGAATCAGGGCTACATGTCAGTCTGTTTTAACGGAATATGGTGTACATTATAACGGAACGGCTGATTTAGATCTACGGCTGATTTAGATCGACACTGTTTTCAAAGCCTTGAGGCAAATTTAAAATGAATCCGTTCTTATCAGTTTTCTCTGCTTAAGCATTTTGATCTGGAACTATACTGTTTTTAATGGCTGAGTGCATTTCGAGGAGTTAGAATAGTTTTGCACCAAGCCCTCGATTTATTCATGTCATAAATGTTGAAATACAGGGCCGCAGTACGTGTTGATAAAAAGTAAACAACAACAGCATGTCAATAACAACAGCAGCAGCGAACGAACGAACAGAAAACAACAACTGAAAGGAATATTGTTATTTAGATAAGTGACAAATGTTTAACCCTTTACTCCATATATACGCCTTTCTATCCCTTTGCAAAACGAGTAGACCCCGCTCCGATGGTTGTTATAGGTCTGCTCTGTTTGCTTGTGATATAATATAGATATGATTAAAGAGTGTATACCATTGCCGAAACTCCCAAGGCAATGTGCTGTTATAACAATATTACTGAGGTAATTATTTTCTGCATAAATATTCATGGGGTAAAGGTTGAGACAAGACGAAAAGCTGAGTAAATCATCATTTAACACATTCTCTCCTACTGACGCCATTTTGCGCCTCTTTAAAACTCATAATTTAAAGTTATTTTGATAAATAGAGCATTAGCTCTATGGAGCAAATGCTCTATTTATAACGATGGTTTCAAAACTACACCATTCTAAAATTCTCCTTTTCTGTTTGACACTTGTTTGACACATGAATATGCAAGTTGTTTGACACCTGATTATGTTTTCTAAAAGGCTTTAGCATTATCAGATACTTCAATCATAGTGTGCGTGTTTGTTTTTATTTCACTCAATAAGTTTCTATAAGCTGTCGATTAGCCAAAACAAACAGATTTATACTTTTCTTAAGAAAATGTTTTAGACCATTTATATTAACTCAGCAAATACAAACAGTATTCTGTATGTTTTGATTTAATCTTGGACGGAAAGAGGTATATTACTTTCTTTTATTTGAAGATTATTACGGCTAGCTGCTGGTCATTTGTCTATTATTACGTAGTATTAAAATGAGGTGACCATTTTCAATTAAACAATTGCCCGTGGCAGTTATTACTATTGGTGCAAGATCATATAAAACCCCGGCTAGCGTGTATAGATTTCCCCATGATATTTAAGGCGTTTTTTTAATTATTACAATGTCTTATGTGGCCAATAAAAAGAGACAGATATGACGCGGACAATTTGTGTTTGAGTGAAGAAGTAAACCGGTGTCTTAATAAATAACACAGCTATGATAGATATGGTGCCAAGGATATTTATTATACTAGCAGTTTGGAGTAAGTGGTTTGGATTCTGTTTGGTACACTAATTTGATATCGTTAACCTAACTTAAATTTTGATGAAAGAGTTAATGTTTTAATGTATTGTCCACATAACATACCTTTGATATGAGTAGTTTGATTTATATTTTAAAAATCGGTCAAATTCATTCAACTCATCTTAATAAATCATGCAATTCGCTTTACTGGCATGAGTTATTCTGAAGAATTTAAATGATTTACTGTGCACTGGTCTTTGGTGAATAATTTCTCATTCAATTCATACCCGTTTTATGTTTACATCATCGTTGTTTCTCAAGTAACGTTTCAAAGATATGAACCGCACACTCAATATTATGATAAAAGTTGAGAGAAAGAGAAAAAATAGAAGAGAAGAATGAATTAATGAATGTATGAATGAACGAACGAACGAACGAACGAACGAACGAACGAACGAACGAACGAACGAATGAATGAATAAATGAATGAAATGAATGAAATGAATGAAATGAATGAAATGAATGAAATGAAATTGTTAACTTAAATACTTTGTTGATCAGTGCTTACCAAAACTGTGATTAAGGTGGTTTTGGTTGTCTTTGTGTGGATGTTTCCACTTTGCAATTCAAACAATTTTCTGTCCAGCCTTTAAAAATAATTTTATTTCCAGCTTTTAATTAAAAACAACACGAAAACAACAAGTCTCTCTTAAGTCCACCACCACTCCTTGCAAGGGTGAAAATAGAAAGTAGCAAGTGCTTGTAAATTATGCCATTTTTATTAATTCTTATGATTATTAAACCACTCTGTCATTTTTCTCATCCACTACTTCTGTCTACCTGCTTGTCTAATCCCCTTTACTGTCTGTTTGCCTGCCTGTTTGTCTATCTTCATATCAGTCTGCACGTTTGCCCGTCTATGTGAATTCCTGTATGCCTATCTGTGTGTCAGACCACCTGGTCATTTTCTGTCTCCTATTTCATATCTCTGTCATTTTCTCTCCATATCTGCATTGCTCTTTCTGTCTTTCTTCCTCTGTCTTGCTTATATTATGTCTGTATTTTAGTCTGCCTGTGCCTTTCAGTCTGTGTGTTTCCCTCTACTGTACACGTATGTCTGACTGTTCCTGGTCTGTTATCAATCCTGTCACTCTCAGTTTGTATGTCTGTGTGACTGTTCCTGACCTTTTATCAATCCTGTCACTCTCAGTTTGTATGTCTGTCTGACTGTTCCTGGTCTTTTATCAATCCTGTCACTCTCAGTGTGTATGTCTGTCTGACTGTTTCCTGGTCTTTTATCAATCCTGTCACTCTCAGTGTGTAAGTCTGTCTCTGTCTTACCTGTGTTTACGTGTTTGTGGATTTCTTATAGTATGTCTCTCAAAATGTCGTTCGTTTGTCTTCTTACGTTTGTCCCACTATGTGTAACCATTTGTTTGCCTCTTTAGCTACCTGTCTACATGCCTGTCTGCCAGTCAGTATCTCCATCTCTCAATTAAACAGTGTAACCCCATCTCTCCATCTTCTTTCACTTTGTTTTCTATCCATCTGTCAGTGTTTCGTCTGTATTTTCAACCCCGCTCGTCTGTCTGTTTGTCGTTCTGTCTGTAACTTTCAGTCTCTCGGCATCTGCATCTGTATGTCTCTGTAGCTCCGTGTTTGCCTTGGGGCTGTAGCTGTGTGTGTCTATCTGTGTGTTTCACTTTATGTGTGTCGGTCTGCCTGTGCGTCTATCTCTGTCTATCTTTTTTGTCTGTGAGTCTCTTTGTGTCTAATATGTCTGTGTGTCTATGTGTGTGCGTGTCTGATTGTCTGTCTATGTCTGACTCTTTCTCTCTATTTCTGTCTCTGTAACTATGTTCTCATGTGTGTGTTCTGTATCTGTAGATGTGTGTGTGTGTGTCTATCTGTCTGTCTGTATCTGTGTCTTTCTTTGTCTCTATGTATACGTCTGTCTCTTTCTATCTTTCTCTGTAACTATTTGATTCTGTGTGTGCTCTCTGACTGTGTCCGTGTGTTTGTCTGTGTGTGTCGGTCTATCTGTTTGTTCCTGTGTATCTGTCTAACTGTTAGTGTGTGTGTGTGTGTGTAGGTGTCCCTGTGTGTCTGTCTAACTGTGTCTCTGTTTCTCTGTGTGTGTCTATGTCTGTGTGTATGTCTCTGTGTGTTTGTGTGTGTATCTAGCTGTGTATGTGTGTCTGTCTGTCAACTGTGTTCGTCTGTCTATGTGCGTCTATCTCTGTGTGTCTGCGCTGTGCGTGTGTGTGTGTGTGTATGTGTGTTTCTGTCTGTCTGTGTACGTCTGTCTCCGTGTGTGTCAGTGCGTGCGCGCGCGTGCATGTGTGTCTGTATATGTGTGTTTGTCTGCGTGTCCATGTGTATCTGTCAAATGTGTGTGTCTGTGTGTATGTCTGTCTGTAGCTCTACACACACCCCATTTACCCACATTGACATATTCTCGGTGAACCTTTCTTTACTTGTAAAATGGACATTTGATCTAGTTAGTAATGATACTTTCTTCTCGTATTTTGTAGCTTTTTTGATAGCTCTAGGATCAAGGAAGTTCCAAATAACTTTCATTTTGTATTAATTATTACGATGTTTGTATGGACACCACGTTTATAATTCATGTATTTGCCGTTATACATAATTTCAAATATATACCGTTTGTGTTTTCTAAGACAAAAAGTTTGAAAAATACTGTGATGCTGGGTTCACCGATCAGAGTCCAACATTAAACACTAACTGCTATGCCTCTATCGCCGCCACGTACTATCATCTGAAAAGTTTGTCAGCTGCTCTAATTCCATTATTTGATGTCTTCCCTTTGCTTTCTAAAACTCACTCAGTAGTTTAGAACCTGCTGAGACGACCACTGTGATTAAAAATGTTATGACATATTCGACATTGAAATTTATAATATATTCGACATTGAATGTTATGATATATTCAACATAGAAGGTTATGACATATTCGACATTGAATCTTATTATATATTTGATAGTGAATGTTATGAATTATTCGACATTGAATGTTATGCCATATTCGACATTGAAGGTTATGACATATTCGACATTGAAATTTATAATATATTCGAAATTGAATGTTATGATATATTTAGCATTGAAATTTATGATATATTCGACATTGAAAGTTATGATATACATGTATTCGACATTGAATGTTATGATATATTCAACATTGAAGGTTATGACATATTCGACATTGAATCTTATTATATATTTGACTGTGAATGTTATGAATTATTCGACTTTGAATGTTATGAAATATTTAACATTGAAAGTTATGACATATTCGACATTGAAGTTTATGCCATATTCGACTTTGAAGGTTATGAAATATTTACATTGAAAGTTATGACATATTCGACATTGAATGTTATGACATATTCGACATTGAAGGTTATGATATATTCGACATTGAATGTTATGACATATTCGACATTGAATGTTATGATATATTTGACATTGAATGTTATGACATATTCGTCATTGAATGTTATGACATATTCGACATTGAATGTTATGATATATTTGACATTGTATGTTATGACATATTCGACATTGAAAGTTATGACATATTCGACATTGAAGGTTATGACACATTCCACATTGAAGGTTATGACATATTCGACATTGAAGGTTATGACATATTCGACATTCACAGCGAAATGTAACTTTACTGTACTGAGTAATTTTCATTGAATGTTTGTCTTCTTATTTAGCTTTCGAAGCTTTTCCTCCAATTTCTATCCAAAGAAGACCAAACAATATAGACCTGTCAAGACACCCTTGTATAGATTTGCTCCTTGCGTGTCAAACGTCAATTTTAAGAAATTGTAAAGTTGTCGTCTGCTTCTGTATTAAAACTAGTCTTGTTATGATTGATTTTCAAAACAAAATCAATGTCTTAAACTGAATTAATTCTCATGAGACGTCGAGCTGGTCATGGTCTCCTTTCAAGCACATCTTTTTTTAAGTGCATCATGCATTCTCCATTGTAATAGTTTTCCCTATCTGCTCTTGTTCTTTAAACATGTTCAACGTGTGTATTTCGCGTCATTTTTCCTTACATATCAGTACTGTACTTAATTTAGATGAGGGAAATTTGTTATTTATCATTCATTATTACTGTTCATCTCTGAATGACAGTGTTTCAACACCAACCTTTATGACATAGAGGATTTTACATGAGTGTCTACTACAAACTGTTTTTATGAAACGAGTTTACTATCATAATATGACACGAGCTTTAGCGAGTGTAAGTTTCATTATAGTTAACGAGTTTCATGAAAACAATTTGTAATTAACACGAATGTAAGATTCTTTTTATCACATAACCCTTAAATAGTGTAATTTAAAGTGAAGCCGACTCTATCTTACGGCTGTTCGGCCATTGTTTACAGTGAAGTACAGGCGGATTCAAACAGCTCATTTTCATAAGAAATGCACCAGTGCATATCCGCGATTTACGGCACTTTGTTTCAGCACTCCAACATGGTTGAGTATGTGATAAATATGCTCTCGGAACTTATGTAGTTAGCCTCAGCTGCCTTGAATATTTACTGGAGCCTGTGGTATTATTATACTATTAAAGATATTACTGCTGCATACAGTCTTAAATCCGCCTGACGTAGTCCCTTGATTGAACTGGCATATTTCGAAAAAGAAAAAAAAACTCCACAAAACCAACAACATTGATTTTACCGCATAATCGCTTGTAATTGGATATATTCTCGACGGAACTTGTCTTATTCCGGTTCGTGTTGTTTCACAGACTGTGCATTTGTTTCATTTTAAGACAATCTTGACCATGGGGCAACTTACTGAAATACAAGTTTGAAAACTTGCTGACGGACCATCTGATTTGCATTTTCTTTGTATAGCGTGCAATGCTGTTGGTAAGAGGTATATTGAGAGAGGCTTTGTAAACGTCGTCGGTGGCAACAAGGCGGACCGCCATGAGTATCCTTGGCAGATATTGCTGAACTACAAGAACCGATTCCGCTGTGGTGGTAGTGTGATAAACGAACGGACAGTATTAACAGCTGCTCATTGCGTTCTAACTGACCCGACTCAAAAGTAAGTCTAGCAATTCTACACCCCATTTCAATGTCAGGCGGATAAGGTTAAACTTTAGACTGCTATGGGCGGATGAATAAAGACCTATGCAAACAGTTTGGATCCAGATGAGACGCCGAGTAACTCGGCGTCTCATCAGGATCCAAACTGTTTGACATCCTGATTGTATTTTGGTAGTCAAATTGATTAGAACTTAAATTTTGAAAATGTAATAGGTGAACAATTCTGTAAAAATAATTTGCTCAGCAGGCTAAAGGTTACTTAGGTGGCTGGACCCCGGCCAGGCGAACAAGTTTATATAATGGTTGTTTTGATTACGGTTAAAATATAACATAAATCTACAGACAACGGTAGTGTACTGATTCATCACTTTGGCCCTTTCCATTGAACCAATCCAAGTAAGATGGTTTTAAAATCCCGTCCGATTTAATGAATGTTTATTAAGGCTTATACTATATATCTAATTATGTTTCATTATCACAAATAGCGAATAATAAAGGGAGATCCGACGAGGTGCATTTTGTTGTCACTATTTTTGCAGATTAACCCCATACTTAGTCAAGGTGGAATTAAAAATAATTAAATTACAATGTTAGAAACTTAGGAATGTAAAGCACTGCAGCTATTATCCTTTTTTGGGTTTTAAAATTTGCTACAGCAAGTGTGTCTTACACGGAACATAATACAGCGATCTTATCTTACGGTGAAATAGTACAGTGAGCGTGTCTTACACGGATCATAGTATAGCGAGCGTGTCTTACATTGAACATATTATAGCGAGCGTGTCTTACACTGAACATAGTACAGCGAGCATGTATTATACTGAACACAGTACAGCTAGCGTGTCTTACATTGAACACAGTACAGCTAGCGTGTCTTACACCGAACACAGTACAGCTAGCGTGTCTTACATTGAACACAGTACAGCTAGCGTGTCTTACACTCAACATAATACGGTTAGCGTGTCTAAAACTGAACACAGTGCAGCTTGCGTGTCTTACACTAAGCATAGTACAGGGATGGTGTAGTACATTTAATGTATTCGGCCAGCGTGTCTTACATTGAACACAGCACAACTAGCGTGTCTTACATCGAACACAGTACAACTGGCGTGTCTGACACTAAACACTGTACAGCTAGGGTGTCTTACACTGAGCATAGTACCGATTAAATATTTTTGAATATATTTTGAATCGGACGGATATTTCAAAACCGATCTGTATTGGTGGCTTCGTAAAGGTCCAGTATGCTTTTCTACTTGTATATATACAACACAAAGTGAGTATGATACCGCTACCTATGCATGCCCATGCATTTAAAAAGATACTACATACATGTTATATTTACAATAGTGCTTGTAACGGGGCATACGTCTTTAAATTGAATTAATAAACATGGTAGTCATTACAATAGGTTGAAGTTTAAGCTTCCTGTATTTCTGTATCCCTGCAGTAAATCGTAAAAACCTGTAATCATGTGTCTTTCTCTGGTCGCTTTAGAGATTGAATAAGATTATACCAGAGCAACAGAAAACTCTGCGTAAACAAATGCTAAAATCGTCATTTCTCCACCGAACCCTATGTTGTGACCACTCTTTAGAATTGTCTCCTCGATTTAGTGCAGAAATAAAGAAGTTACTCTGGAAAATGTTTTAATTAACGGATCTTATCTGGAGCTATGCTATACTATAAGTAATTATGTGTGACAAGATGGAGAAAGTGGGATTTGAACTTCAAATAGAGTACGTTAGACCACTAGGGCATCGTCACTGAAAACAGTTTTGCCTAATGTTTGGCATAGCCGGTATGGAAGGACATATTTACTGTTTCTGTCGCATATACAGTAAGTTTATTCCTTGTTTATTTCTTTAGAATAAATAAATTCTTCAGTAGCCTGAGCCAACAACAAAAATGCATTTATTTTGTGGCTTAATATTTTATTAAAGTATGGAAACATATAAATGATTACTATTGACTGAGCCAAATGCATTGCTAATACATTATGTGGCAAACTGTATGCTTTACGTTGACTTTTGAATTATTATTTTACAAAAAAAACTATGTACAATTCGCCAAAGGCAATGAAAGGAGAATGTAGTTCACTCTATAATGCCGGTCCAATTACCTACACTGACCTACTGAGGCAAGCCAGTGTGTGGTGGCATTTTATAATTGTCCTCTTATTATTACCATTTAGCTGTCCCAGTTGAGCTACCATAATCGCACTGTTTGACCTTTTAACCTTCTGCACTCTGAGAAAATTTTGCCTGCAAATATTGGTCTCTACTTCATAGATGAATGACTTCTTCCAAAGTGCTTAATGGATTATTATCAAATCGTTCAGGAATGATATTTAGGTGATCCTGTATTAAGGGATCTTCCTCCCTGTTTGCAGTATAAATAGGTTACAGGAACCCACTTAGGTTCTTCAACATTTTCGGCGCCTACTTTCCAATTGTCGTCTGCAAACCACTTTCGTTAAATAATTTGGTAAAATAAGGAATAAATGCAAATGTCAAAGGAATAAAGCACATATATAGAAACATAGTTTGATACAAAACGTGAAGTCCCTGATCAGACGCCGGTGAAAGGGTTAAACTCATGGTGTGCAGTTGTCTGAGGGGTGGGGTGTATTTCACATTCTGACGGGTGAATGTGGGATACGTGTGAGGTTGTATACCCACAAACCTTGTTTATCCCCCAGTTGCCATTTTTGGCTACTGGCCGTTCCAAGGCGGTACCCCTACTTTCACCTATGATCAACTTTGTTATTTTATATGCTTAATGTTTAATGTCTTGAAATGCGTCCCGCTAGGTCTTGTCTTGTGGCTATGCCGTTTCTTGTTTGATAGTGTTTGGTGCCGTGTCTTTTTGTGTGTGGCTCTCTCTGTTTTTGTTTTTCATTTATACTCTCTTAAACCGCTTAAACTATCCCATTAATACATTGTACCAATCGTTTTAGTTCGCTGCATAATTATGTAGATCAATAAGCTAAAATAGATTGAAAAAAAAACAATTTATTTTAATCACATGACCGTTAAATGGCGTTATAGCAAATTGTACAGAAATTGTCTGTTTCATCCTGTATTGTTTAGGTCCGTTTCATAAGCAAGCCAAAATTAGTTTTAACTCTTTCCTACATAGGCTATTTATGTCTCCCCCATTTATGGGGAGATATATTGTTTTTGCCAGAGTTGTCTGTCTGTCCGTCCGTCTGTCCGTCCGTCCGTTCGTCTGTCTGTCTGTCTGTCCGTCACAAACTTGTGTCGGGCGTATCTCTGAAACCAGTTGGGTTAGAGTCACCAAACTTCACAAGAATGTTCACCAGCATGAGTTGTTGTGCACCTGGGGTTTTTGAATTGTCTCCCCTGAAAACTTTGGAGTTATTGCCCCTGATGACTTAAAATTAGAAAAACTTTGTGTCGCGCGTATCTCTGAAACCGCTAGTACTAGAGTCACCAAACTTCACAGGAATGTTGACCAGCATGAGTTGTTGTGCACCTATATTTTTTGAATTGTCTCCCCCTGATAATTCTTGAGTTATTGCCCCTGATATGAACACTTAAATTTATACAAACTTTGTGTCGTGCGTATCTCTGAAACCAGTAGGGCTAGAGCCACCAAACTTCACATGATTATTCACTAGCATGAGTTGTTTTGCACTTGGTTTTTTTTAATTGTCTCCCCCTGATAACTTTGGAGTTACTGCCCCTGATGACTTAAAATTAGACAAACTTTAGTTAGTGTCGTGCATATCTCTGAAACCACTAGGGCTAGAGTCACCAAACTTCACAGAAATGTTGACCAGCATAAGTTGTTGTGCACCTGGGATTTTTGAATTGTCTCCTCTTGATAACTTTGGAGTTATTGCCCCTGATATGATTAGTTAAAATTAGAGAAACTTTGTGTCATGCATATCTTTAAAACCACTAGGGCTAGAGTCACCAAACTTCACAGGAATATTGACCAGCATGAGTTGTTGTGCGCCTGGGTTTTTTGAATTGTCTCCCCCTGATAATTCTTGAGTTATTGCCCCTGATATGATAACTTAAAATTAGAGAAGCTTTGTGCTGCACGTATCTCTGAAACCAGTAGGGCTAGAGTCACCAAACTTCACAGGAATGTTCACCAGCATGAGTTGTTATGCATCTGGGTTTTTTAAATGTCTCCCCTGATAACTTTGGAGTTACTGCCCCTTATGACTTAAAATAAGAGAAACTTTACTTTGTGTCGTGTGTATCTCTGAAACCACTAGTACTAGAGTCACCAAACTTCACAGGAATGTTGACCAGCATGTGTTGTTGTGTACCCGGGGTTTTCGAATTGTCTCCCCTGATAATGTTGGAGTTATTGCCCCTGATGACTTAAAATTAGACCCTGATAAGTTTGGAGTTAGACATTACACTTGTGTATTGGAAAGAGGATGGGAGGGGAAGACATCTGTTTTTGTGACAAAAACAAACCTCTAGTTTAGACCCAACTTCCTTGAATGAATCTACCGAAAAGGAGCATTAACTAGAAAAAAGGATTATTTTAGAATTTTGTTGTTTGAAATCTTTGTGATAAATAGAGTATTTGCTCCTACAGGAACAAATGCTCTTATTTATCACAATGATTTCAACAGGTGATTTTTACAGAGGCGTAGAAAGGCGTATTTATGGAGGAAAGGGGTAAATATATTGCTAAAACCAATGTTTTAAATTACAACATCTTAACGGCTGATTTGATTACGGCTTTACTTGACAGGAATGATCCTTAGATTATAAATGAATGAATGAATGAATGAAACACTTTAATTAACGAGGGTAACTCAATTAGTCTGAAGACTAATCTTCCTTGAGGCCCTTGATTAAAACAATCTCATACAAAGTACCAAAACATTAAACAACGCAACAGTTCATTTACAATGTGCGAAATCGCTCTTCAGTCCCAAACAGATAATATGAAAATCGGGCAACGAGGATTATGTTTACAATTAAGGGCCAGATCAGACACTTAAAACCCGGCGTCCGATCAGGTCCCACGCTGCAAAGTTATGGGTGAAAGAAAAACGCTTCCGTTATTGCAAACAAAAATATTTATAAAACGATTTTAAAACAAATACAGTTGGAATTGGAAAAGCCCGTGACTTTCAGCTTGCAGAGAATTTGTCTTGTGCTAAATTTTGTCAACTGCCAAAGTTTAAGTTAAGAAATTTTTCTCAGTGCAAATATCGGTGTCACACATCTAGGAACCTGATTATATATCGAGTAAAAATAAGGATCCCAATTGTTCTAAAGGATCATGTTAGTCATGTTACATACATAGTTTCGAGTTGCTGCATATGTAGGTCATAGCAGCTGAGCGTAGATTTCTTTACCCCTTTCCCAGTTGTATATTCATGTAAGAAATAATGACATCATGAATATTGATTATATCATTTTTATAATGGCATATGAACACATGCCATTTTAACTCAATCAGAAGCTGTAGAAACAGATCTATATTACACTATAAGCAAGCAGAATTCCAGTAGAGAAGCATTTAGATATTTTAGGCAGGTGACTGCTTAATGCAAGGTGAAAGTCACACAGAAAGCTCCTCTAGGAGCTTTCTGCATGACTTCCACCCTGCATTAAGCTGCCACATGTCTCCAAGACCGATATTCATACTAAATTTAACGTCCGGTTAAGAGAGGTTTTACTGTACAACTTATACAGTGGTGGCTGTCTATTAAACAACAATCAGAACATATGACTGCAAAGGATGGGTTTAGTCTTCCTTATATGTCTAGAGCGAAAAGTTAAAAACAAAATTCTCTTAACAACCAGCAGGAATTTGATTTTGCAGGCATGTTCCTGGGGCCATTGTCTAACAAAAGTTCAAGCAGTTGTGCATATAAGTTGTTCTCCTTGAGGTTATCTTTGATGTTCTTCATGCCTGGAAGTTACTGTTTGTGACGTCCAACATGTATGAAGGTTGTTCTCTGTGACGTTCTACATGCACGCAAAGTGTTCTCTGTGACGTTCTACATGCATAGAAGGTGTTATTGGCAATGTTCTATATGCCTGAATGTTGTTCTATATGCACTGAGGTTGTTCTCTGTGACTTTCTTTATGTATGGATGTTGTTCTCTGTGATATTCTATATTCACTGTGACATTCTACATGCATTGACATTATATTTCAGTTTGATATTTCTATTTGTATTTCAGGCGTAACAGATATTCTATCATAGCTGGCGAAATTCATCGCGAACAGAGCAATGGCAAGGAACAATATGTATTGGTACAAACTATCATAAAGGTGAATTTTTATTCTGCCTTGAGTTGATTCAAGCCACAATGCAGAGAATACAATATCATTGTCCTATATGGAACGATTTATCTGGCGAATCATAAAGTTTAACTCATTCCCTCCTAGACTTTTTTAAGATTTAACCCCTTTGAGTTAATCTACCGAAAAGGAGCATTAACTACAGAAAAGGAGAATTTTAGAAGTTTGTAGTTTTGAAACCATTGTGATAAATGAAGCATTTGCTCCTATGGAACAAATTCTCTATTTATCACAATGGTTTCAATGAACGAATCTGGCAGAGGCGCAAAAAGGCGTCAGTAGTAGGGAATGAGTTAAGTGAGTCCGATTTTTTTTCCGAAGCCGAATTAGATAATATTTTACTATAGTATTAACGTTTCATTACACGAATGTCCATTAACCAAGAATAAATTGCATCATTAAGCTTTATTCCAGATGAATACACGTACTTCTTTGAAATCATGTAAGGTCAGTGAAATCGAGAAACTGAATAATATCCAACCCGCTAATGTTACTGAATTTCGTTAAAACTACATAATTAATGAATATAAATACGCAGAACAAAGCTTTATATCAATTATTTTGTGTTAAAGACAGGTGGCTGCTTTAAGCAGCCACCTGTCCTACATACCAACTAATTAACACAATGTAGTGGCCGTTATAGAGAGGTTTTACTGTGATTGATAATTTCAGCATCCAGACTTCGTAGAAAGCACCTTAATTAACGACATAGCTCTATTAATATTGGAGGAGCGTCTAAACTTCACTAGGAATGTACAACCCATTATATTGGCAGGTAAGTTACAGTTGAACTTCGATATCTCGAACTCCAAGAGACTATATAAATTAGTTCGAGCTAACAGAAGTTCGAGTTATCCGATTTGTACTCAAGTTCATAGCTTAATGCAGGTCTACAGTAATGTTGAACGCTCCTGTAGGAGCTTTCAGCATTACTGTACAACTGCATTAAGCTGTAAAATATGTTTCTAGATATGCGTAGTGATACATTTTAGAGCAATTCTGTATTGTAAGGTTTTGGAAAGACCTAAACGTTTAGTTCGAGTTATCCCGAAGTTCGAGTTATCCGAGTTCGATATATCGAAGTTCAACTGTATGTGTAAGTGAAATTTTTCAAATATTTTCTGTTATATAAAAAGTGCATTTGTATATGTGCGAGTTACGGAAGAACTGTGAAATTGCCTTAGTTATCTATTAATTGTTATGAACTTATTTTTATTGTATTTGAAAACAAATGGGATTCAATCATACACTGAATGACTTGACTCCAGCTTGTTTTAATGTTAAAAGTAAATGAAAAAAAGCCTTATTTTAGAATCTATTAACAGTTGAACTTAGATATCTCGAACTCGGATAACTCGAACTTCGGTATAACTCGAACTAAATGTTCGGTCCTTCCAAAATCTTACAATACAGTATTGCTCTAAAATGTATCACTACGCATATCTAGAAACACATTTCACAGCTTAATGCAGTTCTACAGTAATGTTGAAAGCTCCTGCCGGAGCTTTCAGCATTACTGTAGACCTGTATTAAGCTATAAACTTGAGACATTATCCAGATTACAAATCGGACAACTCGAACTTCTGTTATCTCGAACTAATTCATATAGTCGAGAAATCGCAGTTCAACTGTATGTTTCTTACTAAACTGTCTGTATGAGTTTGTGTTAGTGTCAGATTATATTTTTATATAATTATACTGCTCGTAAATGCACACTTGTATGTGTTTTTTTCTCAATGGTCACCTCGCTTACATCGTTTAACTCTTCGTTGCGAATTGTGATACAGTGGATCTTAATTGTTTTTATGCTGCGATAATACTTTCTGAAACAATAAAATACTTTTTTAAAAAATAAAACTGAAGAAGTTAACGTGAACATTTTATCATATTTTGTCAGCTGATGTTCAGATTCGTTTTTCGACATAGAGGAGCCGTCCTTGGCTTTCCCTGTCAGTCGGCCTTAGATACAAAATGTACTGCTAAGTGTCAAGCGAGGGAACCCCTAGGAAAATGAAAAGAAAATCACCGTTACATAAATTCCAGTTAAAAACATTTACAGTATCTGCTGATGTCACTATAAGGTCACGTATATCATACAATGCTATGAGATGTGCGAATTATACTAGGGAAGGTGTTCAGTATTTATGTTTAGCCATATAATCAACTACTAATACAAAACATTTTCGCGCCACCACTTTAATTAGGTATACAAACAGTGCACTGGAAGTCCCTGGTCCGCTAAGAGTAATTGAGCCACTTCATGAAAAAATGGTCATTATCACATTTTCAATTAGTGTAGATCTTGATTACACTAATAACATCGCAATTAACGATCCCTCACACAATCACTTAACACCTGTTGTTGTGAAGTACATACATTCTGAAGGTAGAAGATCCTTCGAAACAAAATATGCAGGGATTTTGATACAAATTTACATCGATTTTTAATGTTTTGAATTGTACTAATGACAACAGATGGTATTTTAAATGGATTCTTTGTGTTATACATCTGGCAGACCGCAGCTTCTTTTTTTGCAAATTTGATATTGATTTTTCAGATGAAAATTTCGACCAAAGAAAACGGATCAAGGGAAACTGTTACGCTACAGGATTTGGACTTCAAGAAAATTGTACGTTTTAAATTACACTTTACCAACAATGTTTCATATAATCAGTAAATTCTCGTTTTAACTGAAAAGCTTCTGAAGCAAGCATATAGGTGTTATGAACTAAGAAAAAACATTATCTAATTCTACCGTCGAAATTGGCAAGTATAAATACAATCTTAAGGCACTCCTACGACACGGTATTTCACAACCGAAATTTTATAGTGATTTGATTTACAAACTTTGTAAATTTATCGGACATACTAAAGGCTATATGGACGCCCAGAGTGAGGGGGATACAGAGAAACCCGGGCGAGATGCTCTACGGTTATTATCGACATAATGTCTCTTATTCTTTTAGATGCCCAGTGTATAGCACTGATACATCAGATCTCGGTTTATAGTCTCGTCCGAAGGACTTGGTCTGGCTGGGGATCGAACCCGGGACCCCTGGTATTTCTGTACAAGTACAAATAGCTATCATAGAATTCAAACTTGGAAATGCCTTGGGTCATCGTCAATGTAAATGTCAAATACAGGAATACAGTTCCGCTTAATGACATAGGATTAGTAAAGATATACTGGGTAATATAGGGCCCATTAACCCTTTCCCTCATATAAACGTGTTTTCACGCATTTGCAAACAGAGTAGACCCAGATCAGACGGCTCCTAGAGGAGCCGTCTGATCAGGGTCTACTCTGTTTGCTAGTGGAATTTGAAAGATATGTTTCTTTTCTTTCTAAAATGGCTACAATGTTCCACCTTCCATGTTTCATTATAACTATTTTCTCCATGATATTCAGTAGGTATTGAAATTTGGACTAAATATAGAACAGGGAAAGGGTTAAACCCTGGTTTGTTATTTTCTAGACCCATCTAATAGCCTTCCAAAGGTGTTACAAGAGATACAGGTAAATATTATAACCAACCCCACGTGTAACAAGAGACTACAGCGATACAGGGAAACCGTGGAAGAGTCTATGACGTGTACATACAATGTGGGCGCAGCGGTCTGCCAGGTATTGACCCCTTTTTCATTGTTATTTCTTGGTTTTATCTTAACGTTTCGAGTTACTATGGTGTCAGTTGATACTTTAATATCAGGATTTTGCATTTCTAATAAAAATGATATATATAAGATGTATACGAACATTCTATTAGACGTCTTATTTAGTGTCCTTATACCAAACAAAAAGGTGCGTATTATGTTATGACACGTGGCCTCCGTCTATCCCATCCATCCGTTCGTCTTGTAGCAAAATTATTTCTGCTCACTAACTCTGCCATATTTTATTCCATTTTAATCTTTTCGACGCCAAATTTCTAATTGTCGTCTGCAAAACAATTTTGTTAAATTACTCGGTAAAACAAGGAAATGAGATAAATTAATGCAAATTTAAAAGCAATTAAGCACATATATAGAAATAGAATTTGAGACTTGAAAAGGTGGCGTCTGGTCGGGGTTGCACTATTTGTCGTGGTGCATTTATGGGACATCGGCGGTGAAAGGTTAAAATACATTCACACAAGTGTTAATTATAACCTGAATATTAGTCGCAAAAATGACTCCGGACCGATATATCCACGGTCAATGTCATGGCAGAGTTTAATTTTCAATATGAATACTATTTATGTCCAATAAGTCCATGGTAGCTTCTATTTTGAAATAATCAAGGTGTGTTCCGCAAATCATATGGACCAATGTATTCAAGATCAAGTTCACGACAGAGGTTTGCATCAATATGTATGCATGCCATGACATGCCTGGTAAACCTAACAGCTCAAATACAAATGTGACGATTGTTAGCATATATTTCTACCAATATTCATGTATTTTACCATTTGGTCAAGTCCATGAAGCAAAATGGACCGATATTTTAAAACATGTTGCAAGATGCTCGTTCTTTTTCACTATCGGTTTTGAGACATTACACGGATTAAGTCGCCAAGTTTTAACTTTAAACATTTAATATTTGCACTCCAATTGACCAATATGTATATATGTGTTGAAAGACGTAAAAAAACATTTTCAGCAATAACATGCATGACTATACCATGTAATAAATGATTTACATGTAACGGTTTAATTGTTTTGCTCTTATGTCGATGGATGAACAAAAACGTACATGACCATCGATCATGGAGAGGACACAATATACAAAGTAGTACTCAATTCGCCATTTATTTCAAGCTCGAAATTATTTAACAATATCTAAAAACATTTTGGATCTAGATGATCGATATGTGCAAAGGTATGCTGAACATTTTCAGAACAAATGTAAACATATTCAGTAAACTTAATGTTATCCTTAACTCAGCGATACAGTCTTGTATCTTCCTCCAGGGTGACAGTGGGGGCCCGATGGGATGTTACGATGAAGACGAAAACTTTCTTCAGGTTGGGATTGTGTCATGGGCGCCAACACGGAACTGCCTTTTGCCCCCGTCTGTTTACACACGTGTCTGTGTATATCTGGATTGGATTAATAGTAACTCATATAATGGAACACAAACGCTAAAATAATGTTTAGTTTAAACGTCAAATAAGTGTCATTAGATAGTATAATAAAGTAGTATTGTGATACTAGTATTTTATTTATATGTTATGCACACATGTGGCCAGATTCATGTATTTACCAAGCTTTGAATTATGTATTACAGTATAATTAGAAATGAACTGACCGACTCCATATTATAAAAGATGATACATTAAAACCCTTTCCTCCATAAATACGCCTTTCTACGCCTCTGCAAAAGTCACGTTTTGAAACCATTGTGATAAATAGAGTATTTGCTCCTAAGAAGCAAATGCTCTATTTATCACAATGGTTTCAGAACTACACGATTCTAAAACTTTCCTTTTCTCTAGTCTATGCTACTTTTCTGTAAATTTATTCAAAGAGGTTGGGTCTTAAAATAGCCTATGAGGTAATGGATTAAGCAAATGTAACTGATCTTTTCAACGCTTCGTTTGATAATTGAAAGTATGTAACTGAAACTTACCCATTTCAATGCTTATTAAAAATTAAAACTGCAAATATAAATTTAAATTAAATTTATTTTTAACGTTGTCTGCAACTGAAAAGTACCCAATCCTTTCATGTCTTTGTAATACGTGACTAAGACACTCAACTTTCGTTATTTTGTATTACAAGTAAATGCAGGAAATACCACTGTCACCACATACTGCAAAAAAGATACAGTCGCCTGAAAAACGAAAACACATTTAAGTGAAAGAAACTCGACCCACCTATCGCTAGTGTACTCGATGATTTATCTGCAAACAGAGTAACTGTAGAAAAGTAATAAAGGGTACGACAAAAACGAGATCCGACGTCCTCCTTCCGTTTCTGGATTTTAGAAGGTGTCTTCATAGTGTACTAAGGCTTTCCCGTCGGTGTACATGAGGGTTGACTACTGTAAAAGGGTTGACAACCAGACATTCGGTATGTTGTACTATAGGATTAAATCCCTTTTTAATGAAATATTTAACAAATTTGACGAATAAAGTAAGACAATTGGTATGTCCAACAATTTTACAGAAGTTTGTAAATCCCATCACTATAAAATTCGTCGCAGGAGTGCCTACTGTATCCATGCTTATAAAAGTTTTAGTTGAGTCTGAGTTCGCTCTCAAGCTTGAGAACTCAAATCTGACCAATCAAAAGCTTGAGAATGAACTCAGACTCAACTAAAAAGTTTCATAAGCATGGATCCAGATTACATGTATATTTGCCAATAAGTGAACGATATCGATGATAAAATTGAGAGAATGTTTGTCTTAGTTTATGATACCTATATCCTTATTTATGCAGCCTTTCAGTTAAATTGAGATTTAGACTTAGAATCGTCAACAGAAGACCATGCTCTAGCGAAATGAATAAGTTGAGATATGTATACACCGTAAGCTGGAGCACGGGGTACATCTCCGTCAAATGAGGGAAATTTACAATATTAAAATCAAATTCGCCTCTTTTGTCATAAATTTTAGAAGAAAAAAAATTCATTGTCAATTTTAAGGTCAAGATTAAAAAAAGCTGCATAAGTGTCGGAATCGTTGGCTTTAATCTATTTGAAATATTTTGGGTAAAGAGTGGAAATTATAATATCAAAGAAAGTGTTATCTATGTTGAAACTATGATCCATATATCGAGAAGTTTCATTGAAGGCTTTTATGAAATCTGCTTGAGATTGCGGGTTCAGACTAAACAGGAAATATCTCTCATAGCAGTATAAGACAAATTTATGCACACGTCGTACCCATAGGAATACCAATAACCTGACGGTGTGTAGCATTCCCACATCGTACTAATAACAATGATTATACAAAACTTGAAATAATAAAGATTCATTTATTCTTTTAATCTTTACAAATAAGTAATTTATAAATTCTGAAAGTAGAAGATCTTTCGAAAGCAAAGGCAGCAATGCAAAAAGAGAAAATGCAGATTCGGTTTTAATGAGTTTGTTTATGGACAGCTATTAATAGTGCAGTAATACTCGCGACCCTAGCACCGATTTGAGCGGTATTCCATTCTCATAACTAAAATCATTGAAATAGATGATCCCGAAGGACCAGAAAGTATAACAACATACTTTTTAACATAATTATATTGTCGTTGAAATGTGTAGATTAAGATTAAGTTGTAAATATTATCGAGACAAGTGTGTAGCAATGACAACTTGTTTCCAAATTGCCATGTTTCCAAAAGCCACGTAACACTTCTATGGTTATGTATATTGGAATGTGTATACAATTAGAAATTAATATTAGACTCTGCTGACCACGAAAAATCCATAACAATCTGTAATACTCTTTCTGTCAAAAAATACGTATATGGAATTCGTGTCTTAATAGAACGGAATAGTCTTTCTCTTGTATAAACATATGGGTGAGGTATGAGTCAATCTCATGTATACATGTATACATTGATAAGTAGAGTGAAACGTATATAAACTTGGGTAGAGCGAATTATGAGTAAATATAGATTAGTCAATTTATTGTATATTTATGGGAAGGTAGGGTGAAATATACACCGATCCCTTGTATAAACACCAGAGTAGCCCCCTTCATTAAACACTGATTGGTAAGGTGAATTATGAGTCAATATTTTGTATAAACATGGGTAAGTATTATCCTCCCAATTTGACCTGAGACTCATGCATATTCCGTTTATTATCGTCGGTAATCTTCGGATAAATTTCCGAAGGTATAAGAATGTGCTATGAATACAATCCTCGTGGAACATGATTATTACCGGCTTTTGGTTTGCTATTATTTGTCACATAATATTACGAACAATCCCGATAAACACGCCGAAAATTAACCGAGTCTCGGGTCAAATTGGGAGGATAATAGGGTGAAGTATACCCCAATCTCTTGTATAAACAAGTTACAACCTCTTTAAATAAACCTACCGAAAAGGAGCATGAGCTAGAGAAAAGGAAAATTTTAGAATTGTGTAGTTTGAAACCATTGTGATAAATAGAGCATTTGCTCCTATAGGAGCAAATGCTCTATATATCACAATGGTTTCACAAGGTGACTTTTACAGAGTCGTCAAAAGTCGTCAATATGAGGGAATGGGTTAAAGGAAAGTAGACATTGACCAGACAGATCCTGAAGTAGCCGTCTCATTTTGATCTACTCGGTTCCATTATTTACTTATAGAATAAGTTCTATTGTTCGACAGTTTCTGTCATGGTTTACAATCATACATTAATGTATTATTGTAAATATCTATTAATGAGGACTATTCCCTCATATTGACGACTTTTGACGACTCTAGAAAAGTCACTTTGTGAAACCATTGTGATAAATAGAGCATTTGCTCCTATAGGAGCAAATGCTCTTTTTATCACACTGGTTTCAAAACTACAAAATTCTAAAGGTTTCCTTTTCTCTAGTAAATGCCCCTTTTCGGTAGATTTATTCAAAAAAGGTTGTATCTAAAAAAGGCCTATGAGGTAATGGGTTAAGCTAATGGATGTTCATTATTGTTATTATTTCTTAACAGATGAATATATATCAGGTAGAGAGTCGATAATAGCTGATACACTAATACTGTTTCATGTGTTCTGTTTCATGTGACACATTTACTATAGAATGTTGTATGGTAGAGGGTCGTAACTAAACTTTCTCGAATTTCTGGTCCGATCCTTTTTAATGAAATGATAAATGAAATAAAATATGCTTTATACTATACACGTTAATTGTTCTAATAACTGCCACTTTAGGGTTGGCATGTTCAGTCATGGCAGACGATGCTTCACCACAGAGAGTAATCCATGGTCAACCAGGAAGGACGGAGACCGATGATACACGTGTATAAGGTTGCATAAAACCGTTATGTCAATTTGAAGGACATCCACGTGTGAGCATATGCTGCCAAATGTAACAAACATTTGGCAGACTATGCTCACACGTGTACGTCCTCCACTATGCTCACATATATACGTGTACTAATGCTGGAACAATTCATTGGACACCAGTTATTTTGTGTAGTTAGCAAATATAAACGTGCATTGTTTCTGATTTGTACCAGTACATATGGTGCGTATGTAGCAACACATATACAATATGAATACTGTATTTAACGTACAACAATGACACACAACATGTTTCGATAAAGGCCATATGTTTTAATGCACCTATAGGGAAACTTTCGGACATGATTGAACACCTTCAACTTATACAAAATAAACTGTTCTATTGAACAATACACTGTGCAGAGCCTAGTCAAGTCCAATGAATGTTATAACATCGCCTGTAATGCTATGCCTGCCTTGACTTACGCTTGTGTTAATGGTAAAGCAAGTAGACATATCTCCAAATCTGGCGCCTACATCGTGCATATAGGCAATTAATAATTCAGATACTGTATTACAGATTTCCCATGTGAGAAAATCATCGTCGAATATTAGTGTTTATTTCTATAAAGGAATTTACATTTCTATCCATGTTTCATGTTTAAGGTCAGTTTTTATGTATCATGTTTTTGATGTCTGCAGACAAAATGTTGGATATGAAGATTCCTGAATATGTTTTGTTATATCACACAAGTAAAATTGTTCCCTGTGATGGTCTCTTCGTAAAACGTTGTTGGATTTATTTGCATGGTAAATAATCATAATAATGAGATAAAAGATAAGACTGAAATCTGTTCTTATGTACAATGTTTACATGCAAATACCGTTTACAAAGTTACATAAAACATAACAGAGGCAAAGGTAATAAAATTGAATAATGCTTTATGATAACAACCAAACAAAAATCTCTATATTATTGCAGAATATCCTGCAACATTTTTTTTAAAGAGAGGTTATAAATAATTGTTCTTGTGCACGAAATGCTGACGCCAGTTTTGTAAACCAGTGTACTTATCTCACTATTAAGTTCGGTCCTTTTGGGACTAAATTGGCCGATTTATTCACTCTAACAACACCGTCGCCCCGAAGCAATTAGACTTTATTGGTCACATCAAAGACGCATTTATCTTAACAAGGTATAAATGCTGACAAAATAGATAGTGTACGTCTGGATATTCACAATGGGCATGATGCTTACTCAGGATAAATTTGATTATGATTTCTTGGCAACTTGTTTGTATTGTATAACGGAAGTGATAATCGATAATCTTGATAGACTCAATGAATACCACAGATATATAGATGAAATCGTTTTATATAATGGTAACACATCAAACATGGACTTCAAACCCACATGTCTTTTTTTTATCATATGTATTCATGGTCATTCTTATTCATTTTCTCTAATGCTATTTCACTCATTTAGTCGATCTTATTTGTGGTCTCTAATGCGATACCACACATTTGGCCAATCGTATTACAGTAAAACCTCTCTATAACCTCTCTATAACGGCCACTAAATTACATCAAGTATTTTGTGTTAAAGGCAGGTGGCTGCTTAAAGTAAGGTGAAAGTAAAACAGAACGCCCCTATATATTACTTTCACCTTGCTTTAAGCAGCCACCTGTCCTAAATACCAACTAATTGACACAATATAGTGGCCGTTATAGAGAGGTTTTACTGTAATGTTGTCTCATACTATTTCACTTATTTCTTATTCGTGGTCTGTAATACTATATCACTTATTCTAGCATTCTTATTTGTAGTCTCTAATCCTATATAACTCATTTGGGCATTCTTATCCGTGCTCTGCATTATTATATTACTCATTTGGTCAACCTTATTTGTGGTCTCTGATACTATATTACTCGTTGGGCCGTTCTTATGTGGTCTGTTATACTATATCACTCATTTGGCCCTTGTTATTCATGTTCTCTTATACTATATAACGTATTTAGTGATTCTTATATGCGTTCCCTAATACTATATCACTCATTTGGCCATTAGTATAAGTGAGCATGAATAAGAATAGCTAAGTGAGTGATATAGAATAAGGGACCACAGATTTGGCCATTCCTATTTAAGGTTTCTAATTCTATACCACTTATTATGGGCATTCTTTTTAGTGGTCCATTACACCATATCACTCATTTGACCATTCTTATTTGTGGTCTCTAATACTATTTTACTCATTTTGACCATTCTTATTCATAGTCTCTAATACTATTTCACCAATTTGACCATTCTTATTCATGGTAACTAATACTATATTACTCAAATTCCATGTGTTTGTTTGGTCATTGACAAACGTTCGTTCACCCCGGTTTCACCATATCACAGCATAATCTGGTAATTTGCAGTTTAAAATGGCGTGGTTCAATAAAACGACTAAAATCTATCACCACCTCCAATTTTTAGTCCCCAGCATAAAAAGAATGATGTAAAACTAGCGAGTTTTGTCAGTTTGCTTCAAATCGTCGAGGAAGGAGCAATGTACGTGACGTCACGGATTTCCCAACTTTTCCTTCGATCATCCAAAGAAATGGCTCCATTCAAATTTGTTGCAAAATGGCACCATCCGAAGTAGAAACATAACGACAGACGGAAAGGCCGATGTTGCTAGTTGCTTACCTATATAGAGGACAAAACAAATGGAGATTGTTCATATAATTGGGTTGTTTTATTGAACCACGCCATGTTTTGAACTGAGAATCGAGAGGTTATGGCTGTGATATAGTGAAACCTGGGCGAACGAACGTTTGTCAATGACCCAGAAAACACATGAAAGTTTGAGAAAATTATTGTTGGATTGATAATTGTGCATAAGTTACCGTCAGAAGATTATATTTACATATGTAGCCATTTTTAATTGTGGTCCGTTATACTATATTACTCATTTGGCCATTTTTATTTTTGTTCCCTTAAACTATGCACCCATTTGGCCATTCTCATTCTTGGTTTCTAATACTATATCTTCTTATTTGTGATCTCTAATACTATATAACTCATTTGGGCTTTCTTATTCGTGGTCTATGTCAATCATTTAGTAATTTTTATTTAAATGAGTTAAATCAGAGTTCTATACTCTAGAATGTATAACAAGTTTTCATACTTTTGTCATAATTAATCAATTTTCCCTTTGTCCAGTATTTGCAAATTCTATTTTTCGTTTATTTATTTCATATCATTTAGCTTCTTTGGATTTCAATTTCATCTAGCTTAATAAAAGATTAGTTTCAACAAAAGTAGCAAGATGACAAAATAGGTGTACATGTAGGATTTAACAAAATTCAACGTATCAATGAATCTTTCGTATAGTCATGCATTGAAAGTATTTAATTTCAATATCAGAAAGTATGTCAATGAATTGAACAGCGGTACTTAATTGACGCTCTTATATGGGGCTCATCGATTATGCTGGTTCCGGATTCTGTCAAGAGATGTACCTAGTTACTGAACAACTGTGTGATACGAAAGTTCAGTATTCTCATATAGTTATTCCAAATTAGATTAGATTTATAATACGCTTACGCCGGTTAACCAAAGTATTTTGTAAAAGTTAAACAAAGCTGCTAACATTTACTTTGTGTATCATTTTTCAGCAATGTTTTTATATGCGCATGAAATGTATAACAGTATACATGTAATGTGAACATCTATACTCCTTCCACTGATATGATATGTGTAACAGTGTACATGTAATGTGAATATCTATACTCCTTCCACTGATATGAAATGTGTAACAGTGTACATGTAATACGAACTTCTATACCCTTTCCAGTGATATGAAATGTGTAACAGTGTACATGTAATACGAACATCAACACTCTTTCCACTGATATTATATGTGTAACAGTGTACATGTAATGTGAACATCTATACTCCTTCCACTGATATGATGTGTGTAACAGTGTACATGTAATGTGAACATCTATACTCCTTCCACTGATATGATGTGTGTAACAGTGTACATGTAATGTGAACATCTATACTACTTCCACTGATATGATATGTGTAACAGTGTACATGTAATACGAACATCAACACTCTTTCCACTGATATGAAATGTATAACAGTGTACATGTAATACGAACATCAATACTCCTTCCACTGATATGATATGTGTAACAGTGTACATGTAATGTGAACATCTATACTCCTTCCACTGATATGATGTGTGTAACAGTGTACATGTAATGTGAACATCTATACTACTTCCACTGATATGATATGTGTAACAGTGTACATGTAATGTGAACATCTATACTCCTTCCACTGATATGATATGTGTAACAGTGTACAAATAATGTGAACATCTATACTCCTTCCACTGATATGATATGTGTAACAGTGTACATGTAATACGAACATCAATACTCTTTCCACTGATGTAATAGTGGATGAAAGCGGAACACGTGAACAGTATGAGTCGTTGTCACTGCCAACAAAATACTCCTAGCATATGCATTTTTATTTTTCTTTATTTTAGAAATATGTCCCATGCATTCACCCTTTCCCTGTTCTATGTTTATTCCAAATTTCATTACTTACTGAATATTCACTCACAAAATAGTTATAAAGAAATATTGAAGGTACTACATTGTAGATATTTTAGAAAGCAAAGAAACATATCTATCAAATTCTATAAGCAAACAGAGTAGACCCAGATCAGACAGCTCCTCTAGGAGCTGTCTGATCTGGGTCTACTCTGTTTGCAAATGCATGAAAACACGTTTATATGAGGGAAAGGGTTAAGGTGTAAAGTATAGGCATGCCGAATTTTTGTGTGATTTATATTACGATATTACGGAAAATGTAGTGAATTACATATCAAAATGATACGTGTCGAAGTGTCATGTTTTGCTCAAAATGAACTTTCAGTGAAATATTAGATAAAATGTGTTTATTATACAGACAATATAATTTCATTAATGGACTGTTGGTGCAAAAATAAGGTACATGTAATACTGTACATATAGATCTTATATCAACGTTGGCTGTTGCTTCATATTTCATAATCGTTTTCAATTTATTTCTAACACGCCATGCTAGTTTGTTATGTACATTTGGTCTTATCTGATCTGTAAAAGATGTATTTAGATCGGGAACCAAATTATGGCGCATGAGACGTGACAAAATTCAATAATTGTATATTAGTGTGATAAAATTGCATATGTGTTCCATAAAAATATATTTATAAAAGTATATAAGAAATAGTACGATACTTCGCATGTCTGGGCACCAAATTACCCAGGTTGTTTATATAAAGGCTATGCGACAGGGTAAGTTATGGCAAGGAATAAAACTTTAAGTGAGATAATTTAATTCAATAAGTCACATTCTTAAATTCATCAAATATAGTAAGTAATCGTCTCTAACGGTCCTGCATTGTCATTCACCTCTTCCCGTACCTATGTTAGGCATTGACCTTGCGTGTGCATATTCAGGACATTCTCGCAACATGCGCTCTCATCAATCTGATCATTTGTGATGAGTTTTTTTCCAAAGAAACAGCCATTTAGGCACTGGAAAGATCATAAGAACCGATTTCGAACCTTTAACCCCTAATGTAACATTGGCCTTTCAAACACCGATTCAGGACTTTCTCGCAGCACGTCGTCCCTATATGGTGAACATAAGTGGCACGTTCTGTGAAAATCAGTTAACGAATGAGCAAGTTATTATCCTGACTATGCTATTAGAGCTATATTCTGAATTGTTCCCCAGAGTGTTACCTTAATCCTTGAGTTGCTGGCCCTGAAGTTTCACACGACTCTTCCTGGTGAACAATTACGGCAAGTTATTTCAATATCGTTTACAGAAGTATCAAGTCATTGTCAGGACTGAGGGACGGACGCATGTAAGCACAGACATACGCATGGATGCACGCACATCCATAGAACCGCCAGGCTCGACCATAAAAAGGAAACTTTCAAAAGTTTAAGAATTTAAAGTTATCTACGCACAAGTATCTTTATTAGTGTACTGGCTATTGCTTAGTGTCTGTTATATACAGCAGATATTTAATTTATGAACAAGTTCTATCATTTAACCCATTCCCTCATACTGACGCCTTTTGATGCCTCTCCAAAAGTCACCTGTTGAAACCATTGTGATAAATAGAGCATTTGCTCCTATAGGAGCAAATGCTCTATTTATCACAATGGTTTTAAACTACAAAATTCTAAACAAATCATTTTCTCTAGTTAATGCTCCTTTTCGGTAGATTTATTCAAAGAGGTTGGATCTAAAAATAGCCTATGAGGTAATGGGTTAAAATAAAAGGTTCCATTTGCCTCACATTTAATAAATTTAAATAGTCCGTGTCATGAGCAACATGCTGAAGCATTCATGTAGGTTACAACCATTTCTTCACAATATCGTGAAAATTCCCAAAAGAAGTATGTCCTTTACTTTACAAGGAACTTAAAAAAACTGATTCAGCTCGTCTGTTTCTAACATAGTCTGCAGAACCTCAAGGAATAATGTAACTGCGATGATGACGAGCTAGTTAATCATATATAGTTAACAGTTACTGTGGCAACGCACGGGGTAACAGTACGCCAACAATTTATATCGATTCTTGAAGTAAGTGTTAAAATATGTCTGCGACACGAATCTATTCCATAATGCGTGAAGTAACCTTACAAAAACTTGCTTAGTAAAACGAGATTGAATATAATAGTGAATAAAAGTCATACTTTAAATTTGTTTCTCAAGAATGACCTTGACATTCTACTATTTGCCGTTAGAGGGAACGGTCCTAAAGCAGCAGACTCCCTATTAAGCGATCAATTTATGACTGAACATGGGAGTTTTAGCAGTAGGTGGTTGTTTAGCCCTTTCCTGTTGAATATTCATGTAAGCAATAATGACGTCATGAATATCCATAAGTATTTTTATAATGACATATGAACACAGGACATTTTGCCTCAGAAAAAGGCTGTAGAATCAAATCTATATTACACGATAAGCAAACAGAGCAGACCCTGATCATACGGCTCATATAGGGACCGTCTGATCTGGGTCTACTCTGTTTGCAGATGCGTCAAAATGCGCTTACATTTTGGAAAGGGTTATCCCTTTCGGCGTCAAATTTCCAATAGTCGTCTGCAATCCATTTTTTCTTAAATCATTCGGTACAATAAGGAAATGAGATAAATAAATGCAAATTTGAAAGGAATAAAGCACATATATAGAAATAGAGAATGAGACAAAACGTGAAATCCCCTGATCAGACGCCGCCTTGGACTGCACTATTTGTCTTGGTGCATTTATGTGACATTGGCGGTGAAAAGGTTAATAAAAAGGTAGGTTATACAGAACGCTTCTATGGGTAATAAAGCTGAGGTTTCATGCTGCACTACGCTAAATGATGCTTTCAGTTAGTATTTATAAGTTAATCAGCAATTACCGCCATTATACGTTACAATGCTTTCTGCTGAGCAAATATTCGTCAGTACAAGAGGTCGTTTACTTAAATTTTCGTAATTGTTTTATTTTGTACTTGTTTCTCAAAGCCACGAGCTGAGTGTCACATAGCTTGGGTCTTGATATTTGGTGTTTCATCTCAAATCAAACTGTTTGCAAACGTTATCATACATTCACTTAAAGCAGTTCAAACTTTACCGTTTGAGAGGTTTACTGGGTTCGAATGTGTTCAGAATCTCCAATAAACCAAATTTCTCCCTCATAAAATTCCCTGAGTACATGAAAGAACCATTATAAAGAACAAACCTTATTCATGGCCATTATGATGTATGTGCAACGTGCAGTATATGTGCAGCAAAGAACATATTAAAACAATAAACGTTTCGATAGCAACAGCTGCCGTCAACAATTTAATACCAGGCCACATATGGCGCTTCATGCAGTAGCTAAGTTTATAATTATACGTGAAGAAGAGTTTTGTTTTAACCCTTTCTTCCATAAATACGCCTTTCTACGCCTTTGTAATAGTCACTTCTCGAAACCACTGTGATAAAGAGAGCATTTGCTCCTATAGGAGCAAATGCTCTATCTATCACAATGGTTTCAAATTACAAAATTCAGAATTTGTCCTTTTCTCTAGTGAATGCTCCTTTTCGGTAGATTTATTCAAAGAGGTTGGATATAAAAATAGCCTATGAGGGAATGGGTTAATTAAACAATACAATGGAACTAGAATTATCACTAAAGGTGATGGAATACCCACACACAAATCCAAATACCCATGTTTCAAGCCAAAATTACAAAAAAGTCAACAAATCGTCCGACCGACCGACTAACCGACCGTTCGACCGATTGCCCGACCGCCAAGGTGACTCCTATATACCCCTCCCACAAAAAACAACAAACAAACTTTGTTTGTGGAGGTATACTAATTAAGTGAGTGGAGTTCCATCACACGATGATGCTAACAGGAAATAAGATATTAATTAATCTTACTTTTACAAGATTATTTCAAATTATAGCTTTGAAACATTTGCACATGTATGCGGTAGAAATAGTCACTGTATTTGTTTTCTACTCTTTGTGATTTTATTTTTAATTGAATCCTCTTCCAACAATAGTACTATTGTATTAACTTGTACTGACTGGATCCTATGTCTCTGGTTGGTATTAACTAAATGTTTTGTACGCGTGTTGGCTGGTTCTGACTGAACGCTGTGTCTCTGGCTGGTACTGACTGGATGCCGTGTCTCTAGTTGGTACTGACTGGAATGTAGGTCTCTGGCTGGTACTGAATGGACGATGTGTCCCTGACTGGTATTGACTGGACGCTATGTCTCTGGCTGGTAACGACTGAATTCTGTCTTTGGCTGGTACTAACTGAATTCAATGTATCTGGCTGGTACTGACTGAATTCTATGTCTCTGACTGATACTGAATGGATGCTATACCTCTGTCTGGAACTTACTGGACTCTATGTACATGTTTATGGTGCGGTAGATGGTGGGGTTCTATGTTGGTAAGTATATGTGAGCTACACATTTTCATGCAGTAGCAAATTCATTACAATGACATAGTGAACAAAACCTCAATTTAAGCAGGTCAGATATGACACCTGCTACTTTATTTTGTTTATGCCTGTAGTTACTGCATTTTTTCCCCCAATATGTCCATGGCACCAACGAGAATGTAGAGAAAAGAACTGTTCCCTGATTATAGTCCAAGTGTAATCACAGCTGGGTCCAAACTGTACCCTGATGATAGTCCAAGTGTTATTCCAGCTGGATCCAAACTGTTCCCTGGTGATAATCCTAGTGTTATCCCAGCTGGATCCCAACTGTTCCCTGGTGATAATCCTAGTGTTATCCCAGCTGGATCCAAAATGTTCCCTAATGATAGGTCAAGTGTCATCCAAACTTGGTCCAAACTGTTCCCTGGTGATAGTCCGAGTGTTATCCCAGCTAGATCCAAACTGTTCCCTGGTGATAGTCCAAGTGTCGTCCTAGCTGGATCCAAACTGTTGAGGATGAAATACCACAAATTTGCCAACATCTAAACGTTACAAAGCTTGAGGGAACTAATTTGTACATTTGTGTATTTGATTTATAAAACTGCACGCAAAAAGAATATCAAAGAATATCAATAATGATAACTTCTGAAATAATTCTATATACAGTGATATCTCGATTATTCGAACACTCAAATACATACCATTATCGTTCTTTCAACTTGCATTAAGCAGCCAACTGCCTACGAGGGCTGTTCGATATGTATTGTCTCTGCACGTGGATTTCATGCGAAACGCTGTCCTCATGGCTAATCGATACACCACCTGGTAAAACTATTCATGAGCAATAATACGATAGCAGATTGTACATGAGCGATCAGGGATTGTTGGTTAAATTTTGATTTAAAGGAAGGCATTCACTGGATACTGTGTTAAAATGGTGGGGTCGCGAACCGAAAAATCCTTGGAAATACGAGCTAATATCAAATGCCGCGTTAAACTCGGACACGCTTCCAAATAAATTTATGAAGAAAGTGTGAGCATATAAATTATGGTGGATGTGAAATTTCATATAGAACTGTTTGTAGATGGGCTAAGCGTTTTGCTCCTGGGAGGGAAGCTGTTGAAAACAACCCTAAAAGTGGACATAAGGTCCGCAGCAGTACCAAAGTTGCTAAAGCTAAAATACGGGAATAGCTGAAAGAAGATTCTCGGTATACAATTCGCGAATTAGCACAACTTACATGTGTTTCATTATCAGCAGTTCAGTCCATTTTGAAAAAGAAGTTTTGCGTTAGGAAGATCACAGCTCGCTGGATACCCCATATACTCTCTGATGACCAAACACGTTCACGTGTGAAATGTGTCAGGAAATTATTAAAGCTATGCAAAAATATGGCCAAAAACACTTTTTCCCCAGATAGTAACTGGTGATGAATAGTGGATTTACTTTTTTGAGCCTCATCTTTAGATGAGTAATAGACTCTGGGCTACAAAGTCAGCTAAACGGCCTTGCATTGACAAAATGTCATTCAGCGTGCGTAAAATGCTGTACGCCATTGTCTTTACTGCACGTGGTAAGGCAATACAGGCACCAGTACCAAAGGGAAAATGTGTTAATGCAAGGTTTTACTGTGACAAAGTTTTGAAAAAAACAACTGAAAAAGTACTTTTGTAAAGTTCGACCAAAGAGTGGATTGAAACACCTCAAATTGCTTCACGACAAAGCGCCATCACACAAGGCAGCACTTGTAACAGACAATTTGCAAAAACAACACGTGACTGTACTGCCACACCCTCCATATTCGCCAGATTTGGCCCCATGTGACTTCTTTTTATTCCCGAAGTTGCAGAAAATGCTTGCTGGAAGAAAATATTGTAAGCGGAATTCCGTTGGCTCCGCAATATACCAGTACCTAATGAGAATACCTCAAAAAGACTACATCCGGACCTTTCGTGTGTGGATAAAAAGGTTGAAACAACGGAGACTACTTTGAGGGGATGCACTTAAAATGAGTAAGTTCCATGTTGCTATTAAGAATTATAACATGAGTGACAATACATATCGAACAGCCCTTATAAAGACACAAATTCTTCTTTACTAAACTTTCGTAGTATTGTGTTTTACTGTACTATAAGAAATGCATTTTGCGTTGCGTTTTGTATGCTGGTTGTAATGGTATGTATGTGGTGTGCGGTGGTCTAGTGGTAACGCGTTTTACTGTCGGTCCGAAGGTCCGGGGTTCAAATCCCGATCCCTCCCGCATATTTCAGAGACGCTTTTCTGTGTCTCCCACCCGCACCTCCTCTCCACCCAGGGGTTAAAATTGGTACCTGTGAGGGTCACTAGCCGGTACTACGGCTGCATGATTGCGCCATATGTTAGCAGTACTCAATATTGTAGGCGAATGACTCAATGACCAGGGAAGTAAATGTACAGTCGGTTGAGCGGTCCTTCGGACTGAAAGTAGACTATAACTAGGTATTTTTTATGTAAACAGACGACCACTTAACAAAATAACATTCAATGATATTTCTGCAAGTCTCTTATAGTAAGCGTATTTCATATCGAGTTGTGACATGAGAGAAATATAGCTACTTAAACAGAACTTAAATACACGCGTTAAGTGTAATTATTGTACCAAAGCAATTACAATATATGTTCTATTAATTTCTTATACATTTGGGAAATATTTTATTTCGACGATCTAATATTGAACAAGTACTAGAGAGAACATTATTAAAATATCCATAGGCATGTAGTAGAAGCTTTCTGGGTGACTTTCGTTCTACATATAACAGTGTTGCGCTTGTGATGCGCCTAATTATGCCCCCACGTAGTGTTGGCATATAAAGTTGCCCTTGTCCATATGTACGTACGTTCCTCCGTACGTCCGTACGCGCATCTAGAGGAATTTGTCCCGACTTCTTCTTAGAAAGTATTTGTCCAATCCACACCATACTTTACACACATGTTTATAGTCATTATATCTTGGTCCAGTTCGATAGCCGTGTAAATCGCTTCAGTCGTTTATGAGTTGCTGTCCTTTATTTGCGAAAATGACTTTAAAAATTAGTTTCTGTGACAAAAAGTCTGAAATGGGGGCATCAGTGTCCTATGGATACATTTCTAGTTTGTTTTACAATGCAGTCGTATCACTAGTTTATACGGTATCTGCCTTATATGGATTCTGAGGTATCTACTCCAAGGATTACACAACTGCCCACATGGTGAAAAGGCTGGAATACTTTGGAATTGACTAAATTACGGTTAGGAGTTGTTCTTGTTTATTTTATATGTATTGAAATGCGATTCGTGTCTTCCAATTAATGCACTTGTGTGTATCTATACTTGATACAACACAGCTATGGCTTTTAACCCTTTCCTCCTTAAATACGCCTTTATACGCCTCTGTAATAACCACTTCTTGAAACCATTGTGATAAATAGAGTATTTGCTCCTATAGGAGCAAATGCTCTATTTATCACAATGGTTTCAAAATACGAAATTCTAAAATTTTCCTTTTCTCTAGTAAATGCTCCTTTTGGGTAGATTCATTCAAAGAGGTTGGGTCTAAAAATAGCCTATGGAGGAAAGGATTAAGAATGTTTACGGTATCAAACAAATGATAGAAGAATGTGTGTTTTTAGACGAACGTGATAGTAGTGTTTTGTAAGTTGGAAAATTGTCGTTGTCACAGTCGAACAATTATCTATGGATCTGTACAGCAAAATCCTCTAGAATGGTATTTTGTACAGCAGTTCTCTAGAATGGTCATTGAATAAACATCGGTGCCTTAAATATTTAAATATGTTGATTATCAAATCAGAACGAACCAGAGAGCCGGGTCTTATCTTTTGTATCACTTTCATCAACATTAGGCTATCACCACAAACAGGTTTTGTAAATGGTTGCTAAATGTCAAAATATCAACAAACTCACTGCCACTATATACCGATATATGGCTTTACACATTACATATGTAGGTATATCGGAATCGTTAAAGTCTGGTTAAAGTCTGGCGGGAATATCTTTATTTACACTATGTGTTAAGCTAGTGTGACTTTGAGATAAGTTTGAGGTGAGTTTGCCACTGAACGTTCCAAGGCGGTACTCTCTTTGTCACCCTTGCTGTTGTGTTTCTTTTGTGTCTTTGTGCCTTCGTGTTTGTGTTTGATGTTTTTTGTCTCGACTGTTTGTGTGTTTGGTTGTGTGAATGTGTTGCTTGCTTTCTTTTGGTGTTTTGGTGTTGGTTGCGTTTTGTATGTGTCTTTTCCTGCTTGACTTAACTACATTTTTATTCAAGTGTTATGCGCATAAATACAGTAAAACCTATCTATAACGGCCACTAAATTGTCTTAATTGTTTGGTATGTAGGGCAGGTGGGCGCTTAAAGCAAGGCGAAACTAAAACAGAACGCTCCGATATAAACCGATTCACTGACGTCTTAACCTCCCTTTAGCAGCCACATACATTTAATACAAAATACTTGATGTAATTTAGTGGCCGTTATAGAAAGGGTTTACTGTATAACAATCGTATTCTGAAAAGCTGTTCTCGATAACCCAGAGAAGGGATATTCAAGATAACAATAGTACTAATAACTGGTCAACTAAAATAAATTAATCTGAACTTTGTTGTGTAGTTCAGAAGTATGGGTATTCCCAGAATCCGCCTGCTTAGAAGGGTTTACCTAAATGTTAAGACTTGTTTAAAATATGTTTTACTTTTCTAAATGACATGAGAGCGCTGTAACTGTACATCTTTGATTTTGTTTAAGGAACTCAAGATAACGTTTGGTGTCTCTGCACTCTGTCTCTATTTTAAGTTTACTAGATACTAAACACAGAAATGTTCTCTCATAAACTTTTGACAGAGATAGGTCGACATAGAAGCATATCGAGGTATGAAAGACGGTGTCAGTTTTGTGAATTAAATAACATGGAAGACGAGTTCCAATATACCAAATTACTACTGGCGGAGTCCGAACATGTTCAAACTTTTGACTAAACGTCAGTCCATTTTTCTATTTTCATAATAACAAAACAATACAAACAATACAATTTGATATCACGGGCTGTAAGAAAAATAAATAGTTTTTTTTCAAGAGTTCATAGGTATTCCAATTTATAAGGACTAATTATATATGTATATAATCATGGTTTATATGGTTATCTTAAACATATTATTTTGTACTTCATGAAAAGTTTCCAAGTTCAATTACATGTACATTTGTATATGATATCTTTAAGTTTTGAGTTGAACTTTAGAAATATTGGGTGATTTAATCTATGTTTTCATATTCATATTGAACTTTATATCCTATTTAGATATTAAACATATTAAATACGTTACGTATGCCTATCTCTTGCATCAGTTTGTGTATTGTTTGGCAATAGGTAAGTACGTATGTATAGTGATTGAAAAACTTATCTAAAATAAATGTTTCTGTTTCATTACAATGCCTGCATAATGGTGTGTCAAACTGCTTCCATAATTGTTAGCATAAATTTTATTAATTATGTAATATACTGATTTCCGAATTATTTCACATTTGAATTATATTCCCCAAAATTGATGTGTATATGGCGATTTGTCAATGAATGTTTGCTGAAGTTCTTTGTTATCTATTTTTTTAATATTATAGTTCTGTCCAAAGTCTGTCTTATTTATTCTGACAAGACATTTTATCTATATATCTGATTTAACATTGTTGCAACGCAAAATGTAATAACGACGCAAAATGTAATAATTATTACAAAATGCGTTTGTTTATTACATAATGCTAGAAAAAAAACCCTGTTAAGGCAAAATGTAATAACGACGCAAAATGTAATAAATTTGAAACGGGTCTGATTCATTCCATACTCGACTATATTCGCGACTTTCGAAGAGACATTGATATACAAGTAAAATATACCTCTTCTGGCAACATGTGACTGGGAAAGGGGAGTGGGGGAGAAAAATAAAATATCCATTTTATAGGCAAACACATATCAAAATTCACCAGATGAAGAGTATATGTTACTAGAGTTAATATTTTACTTAGTCTATGACTCCTGTAGGAACCTTCTGATCAGGGTCTGCTCTGTTTGCATATGATATACAATGGATATGGTTCTGCAATTTCAACCATGGGTAAAATCTCTATGCCCATGTGCTATCATAACACTAAATGCAATTAATATTCATGATGTCTTTATTTCTTTCAGTAATATTTATGGTGTTAAAGTATAATATTATTATGACAGTATTGCTTATTACATTTAATTTTCTGAAGATCAGTGCATATCCAGATTCTGGCGAAGCCATCTGATCAGGGTCTGCACTCTTTGCCGTTCGAAACATGAATACCCTTTTATACTGAAAGCACTCTATTGCTAGATACTAATGACCCCCCCCCCCTTTCAGCATTCAAAGCGTTAATGCCTTTACATGGTAGAGAGTGTGAATACGGAGAAATGGGATTAAATACAGAACATGATTCAAGTAAACAATGTAGACGGTGATACTCTACTTATTTACACATACAGCATAAGGATGACCGTGAAGACTACACGTATTATTAACCTCATAATTATTTATGAAAGGAATATGGCATCATGAACATATGTTATCCGAACTTTTGTGATGGTATATTAACATATTCCTTTTTAGAATTATATCTATATATTTCATCAGCAAACAGAGCAGACGATTCGAGGAGCTGACTGATTTGGATCTACTTTGCTTATACAGGCGTGAAAAGTGACTGTTAACAGAACCCTAGGGTAAACTCGTCGTTCATATGCTAATTCGAATTAAGTAAAGGGTTGTATGCAGAAGTATATGAAGCGAATTGAAGCGTTTGAAATAAACAGGACCTATTATGGAATGGCACTGTCTGTCCGTCTGTCCGTCTGTTTGTAACATTCCTAACTCAAGTTCCGCTTGACGGAACATTCCCAAATTAAACCACACTGTTTATCCGGGCATGCTACAGTAGCATACCCAGTCCCGGTACGTATATCCAAGGTCAAGGTCACTTAATTGGACTTAGAAACTTGCGTTTAGCAAAAATGTTAACCTGTCTGTCTGTCTGTAACAACTCTAACTCAAGTTCTGCTTGGTGGATCATTCTCAAATTTCACCACAATGTTGATCTGGAAAGGTCAAGGTCGCACAATTGGACTTAAAATTTGCGTTTAGGATTTGCGTTAAGCAAAAATGTTAATCTCAATTTATGTGGAACACATTTTTCTAAGTCCACTTATTTACATAACCCTTTGCGATAAAGATTTGAAACTTGGAACAATTGTTCACCATCACAACCTTCACCTGTAGGCAAAAGTATATAACTCTGTCCAGCATTTTGACATAATTATAGTCCTTCTTAACTTAGAAGTTTTGGTTAAAGGTTTTGTTAAAGTCTATTTATTTACATAACCCTTTGAGATAAAGCTTTTGAACTTGGAACCCTTGTTCACCATCAGAAGCTTCATCTGTAGACAAGAGTAAATAACTCTGTCAAACATTTAGACAGAATTATGTCCCTTTTTAATTTAGTTTTCGGTTAAAGTTTTTTGTTAAAGTACGCATATTTACAACCTTTTAAGATAAAGCCTTGAAACTTGGTCGCACAATTGGAATTTGTGTTTAGCATTTGCGTTTAGCAAACACACTAACCTCAGTTTATGTTGATAAAGAGAGAGAGAGAGAAGAGAAGAGAGAGTTGTATTTGACTGTGTTGTCGTCTGTGTATGTTTTCCTTCGTGCGTCTCCCATGTGGCTGTTGATACACCAGAGGAGAAATTGGTTTCGACACGGTTATTTCGTTTAGATTTGCCCTTTTTTGACATGCTTGAGATCGATGAGGTCGTTGCCACTATTATGTGCCTAACGTTTTGTCACAATGCACGGGGGACATGTTGTCTTTCTCGTCGTCTGTGTATGTTAAATTGTCAGTGTCTGAGGATTCGGAAGAGTTGTCCTCCGCTAATTCTCCTGTCATTTTACATTGACCCTTCTTATATCCGCCTTTCTTGCATACTAGACAATTTACACGAGGCTATTTGGTGTCCGTTCTCAAAGCATGTTGAAACTTATTGAATTGTTAAATAGTACAGATAACTCTGTTTTAAATAAACTGACTACATACTGTATAAAAAGTTGTAAATTCAGAGAATTTGAATTAACCCAATATATCCATTCGTTTTACAATGCATTATGCAATGTTTTAATTATCTGTATTTGTGCATGTATGGTGATGTGCTGTAATACTTAACCAAATAAATATTCTGTTCTGTTCATCATCAATACATATACCACCACCACCACCGCCATCATCATCATCATAATCATCATCATCATCATCATCAACAACAACAACGACAACAATATACATTCGATCCCCTGAACCATCGGAAATCTAATGGTCTAATAAGATGAAATATTACTTCAGTCAATTCTGTCTTAGCAGACATTCCATTCGCGGGGCCAGTCTGGCCGAGTGAATATGTCTTTCGACTGACAACCACGTAGTCCCTAACCGATGTGGTTCAAATTCTAACATGAGCAATTCGATTTTCTTGTGGAGAAGCCTTTCAACTGGTTTGGGGTTTGTCGGATGGTTCTACTCGGGTGTTCTGTGGAGGAAACAATGCAATTTATTCCATGAATGGGACAAACTCTTGGGTATTCCTCCACCTGCAATTTACTGGACGTTGCGATATGACTGAAATACTGCTAATATTGCGACAGCGCCAACAATATGTTATCGAGACAGAATCCAGTTGCAGTAAAATAAAAGTTGGCCACAGTTCTACGGATGATCTTTATTTATTGACCAGTATAGATCGCAAGGTCCACAAGATCCAGATCCGCATCGAACTAAAATGAGACAAAGCAAAGGAGTCCTCAGAATTGATAGTTATATTTTTAACAGGGTGTATTACATTTGAGTAAGGTTACTTGTAATTCTATCTGCATAACGATATTTTTAAACAAACCAGCACAGTTTCGAGCGAATTTTGTAAAAGCGTTACGGTAGAAGGTATGGCTCAGAAGTCAAGACTAAATTACAATAAAACCTCTCTATAAAGGCCACTAAACTACAATAAAACCTCTCTATAACGGCAACTAAACTACAATAAACCTCTCTATAACGGCCACTAAATTATAATAAAACCTCTCTATAACGGCCACTAAATTATAATAAAACCTCTCAATAACGGCCACTAAATTACAATAAAACCTCTCTATAGCGGCCACTAAACTACAATAAAGCCTCTCTATAACGGCCACTAAACTGCAATAAAATCTCTATAACGGCCGCTAAATTACAATAAAACCTCTCTATAACGGCCACTAAATTACCATAAAACCTCTCTATAACGGCCACTAAATTACAATAAAACCTCTCTATAACGGCCACTAAACTACAATAAAACCTCTCTATAACGGCCACTAAACTACAATAAAGCCTCTCTATAACGGCCACTAAATTACAATAAAACCTCTCTATAACGGCCACTAAATTACAATAAAACCTCTCTATAACGGCCACTAAACTACAATAAAACCTCTCTATAACGGCCACTAAACTACAATAAAGCCTCTCTATAACGGCCACTAAATTACTTCAAGTAGTTTGTGTTATATGCAAGTGGCTGCTTAAAGCAATGTGAAAGTATAGGAGCGTTCTGTTTAATTTCACATTGCTTTAAGCAACCACTTGCCCTACATACCAACTAATTAATGCAATTTAGTGGCCGTTATAGAGATATTTTACTGTATATATACACATAAAGGTAACGTGGCAAACAATAAACAATTTTATGGATATTTGATATCACAATTTGTACGTTTAGGTTCTGAAATATACGAACATGTTTCATGTCAACCCTTTTATCTGAAAAAGCAGTCAGACATCTTCAAAAGCTTTGTAAATTTGAAAGGGCAATATATCGGATCCGAATAAAAAGAAACGACGGTACACATTTTGCTTAACTATATAACTCGTATTGCATATTTGGGCCGTTAAAAACGCTGAAGAATTGTCGCACCGCTTCACAAATCGGAAACATCTCAACATGGCGGCGAACGTAAATTACGCAAAGGAAATAACTCCACATTACTTTGTGGAAGTAAAAGTCCCAGAACAATTTCGTAACCACATTTATATGGCTCTTCTAAAATTAGTACACTACAACGGAAAACTGAATATTAGCAGTTAACCCATTACCTCATAGGCTATTTTTTAGATACAATCTCTTTGAATAAATCTACCGAAAAGGAGCATGAACTAGAGAAAAGGAAAAGTTTAGAATTTTGTAGTTTGAAACCATTGTGATAAATAGAGCATTTGCTCCTATAGGAGCAAATGCTCTATTTATCACAATGGTTTCAAGAAGTGGTTACTACAGATGCGTAGAAAGGCGTATTTATGGAGGAAAGAGTTAACGCAGTATATACATAAGAGTGACTTTTCAAACCGTAAGCCCGCAAATGAATAATTCAGTAACATTGTTCCAGTATTATTCTACTAATTTTATAACATTAAGCGATAACCTATGTAATTGACAGCCATTCAGCTTATTCTTAATTTCGAAAGTGAGCGAGAAATATATGTGCATTTACATGTGAATGAAACTTAACCCATTTGTTCCCACGAGCCCATATATGGTACATAGGAAAACAGTGTAGACTCTGATCAGACGCCGCATAGTGCGGCGTCTGATCAGAGTATACACTGTTTGCTGACAGGAATTTCAATATAAAACAAAACGAAATTGAAAATTTACGTCAAGCACCCCTTAGATAAAAGAAAATGGACCAATCTAATATATAAACATGGAAGAATCCACTGGGCGCAAATGGGTTAATGTAATCTTATGACTGATATAGTCATAGACTGTATACAACTAGAGCCTATCACTAAAGGTGATGAATACTGCCACACGGCAGCCTTGATTGCAAATCCAAGGGTTGATAACAACTGTATGTTAGATACTGAACAACAATCATGTTATGCACATGCAAACTGTACAAAACTGTAGTTGTTCACTCCACAAATTGTATTTGCTAACAGCACATATGGGTCAGATAGCTCCTGTTTGAATTGTAAGATTTATTACACTTTCTGTCTTTTAGGGTGGGGGATGGAATAAGTATGAGGTTGGGCGCCCTTAACCTGGTCCCCCAGTGACTTTTGTCACTGACCCTTCCAAGGCGGTACTTCCATCTCCCCCTATTGTATGTATGTTTGTTTTGTCTTTGTGCGTCTCTTTATGTTTTGATAGTTATGTACATTTGCTGCGTTTTCTTGTGTTGCTGTTCGGATGGCTGTTTGTTCTGTATGTGGGGTTTCCTGCATGAATCATATTTGTACTTTTATGTTATGCACATGTAACTTCAAATCGACCATTTGTACAAATTTTAGTAGAAATCTGACGACAACTGTAGAAGTAGCGTGCTACAAGTGTATAGATATCCCTATACACTAGTAAACCATTACACAACAGTTCAATGGCAGGTAACTCCTTATAACCTGGATACAGGCAAAT
Organism: Azorinus chamasolen; assembly: GCA_963576725.1. Lineage (NCBI taxonomy): Eukaryota > Metazoa > Mollusca > Bivalvia > Cardiida > Solecurtidae > Azorinus > Azorinus chamasolen. Next base: position 50,731,128 of record OY755242.1, on the reverse strand, counting down.
AAAATTTAATTTATGGTCCTTCGGGATCATTAGTTTTGATGGTATAAGGTTTGAAAATTGAATACAGCTTAAGCCGGTGGTAGGGGGCGTGAGTAGTGTTGCACTTTTAATTACTACTCATGAACAGACTCAGTAAAACCGAGTCTGCAATTTTCTCTTTTTGCATTGCTACTTTTCTTTTTGAAGGATTACCCACTTTAAGAATATATTTATTAATGCACAAATACACTTCATATAGACCATGTATATAAAGATTCATTTTAAATTTGTTGAGAAAGACTGAAGGAGGTGTTTGTGACACCACCTATCCATGTTACAAGACCAAATACTCAAGTTCAGCTAAACTCAAGAAAATTGCTTCTTGTACATCTACTATTCATGGCTATCATGCATGCAAAATACAAATTTAATAACTTTCAAATTGAAGGAGGAGTTTGCCAAACAACTACCCATGTTACAGGAGCAAATGACAAAATACATACCGTTCCAGGGGAGATAATTCTGCGGTGCCTACCGTTAAACATGTGAAAATTGCGTCGTGCACAATATTCGCGGTTATGTACGGCACGTATCAATTCAATAACTTTTAAATTGAAGGAGGGGTTCGCGACTACCCATGTTTCATGCCAAAATGAAACAGGAGGGCCATGATGGCCCTAAATCGCTCACCTGGTTACTATAGACTATGACGGATTGTCACAGTTATTATGCTATGTTTTACATGTTGTCCTGTGTTCACCGTCGTCTATGTTGTGGGTAAGTCCAGCGGGGATACCTTTATTTACAATATTTGTAAAGCTAGGGTGACTTTGAGAGAAGTGTGAGGTTAGGACGTCCGTAAACCGGTTTAAACCCCCAGTGGTGTTTTTGCTGCTGACCGTGCCAAGGCGGTACTCTCTTTGTCACCCTTCCTTTTGTTTGCATTGCGTCTTTGTGCTTGTGGTTTGTTCATGTTGTGGAACGTTTGTCCCTGGTTCTTGTGTGTCTTTTGGTGTTTTCTGTGTTCATTTCGTGTGTGTGTGTGTGCGTGTGCGTTTGGGTGTGTGGTTGTGTGTGTGTGTGTGTGTCATGCTGTCTATCGGTGTTTTGGTGGTGGTTGCGTCTTGCATGTGGCTTTGCCTGCTTGACTTTACTACTTTTCCATTTATGCATACACTGTATTTCTATGAAAAAATAAGTCAGATACAGATTGGGGCCATAATATTAGGCCTGGAATTTAAAATTTGAACAATCTTAATAAGGGAACATTAGATGATGCTTCATATAAATTTCAAAGTTCTGGGCCTTACAATTTCACAGAAGGAGATTTTTAAAGATTTTCCTATGAAAAGCTGATAATCCAGGGACGGGCCATTTTGGTCCAGGGATCATAATTTGAACAATCTTGGTAGAAAACAATTAGATGATACTACACACAAAATTTCAAAGGTCTATGCCTTACAGTTTAGGAGAAGAAGATTTTCAAATATTTTCCTATGAAAAAAATGATAAGCCCGGGGCGGGTCCACTTTTGGCCCTGGGGTCACAATTTGAAAATCTTGGTTGAAAATCGGGGCCACTTTTGGCCCTGGGGTCACAATTTGAACAATCTTGGTAGAAAATCATTAGATGATGTTTCATATCAAATATCAAAGGTCTAGGCCTTACAGTTTTGGAGAAGAAGATTTTCAAAGATTTTCCTATGAAAAACTGATAAGCCCCGGGGCGGGGAAATTTTTGGTCCGGGGACCATAATTTGAACAATCTTTGTAGAGGACCATTAAACGTTGCTACATATCAAATATCAAAGGTCTAGGCTTTACGGTTTGAGGGGAGAATTTTTTTTAAAGATTTTCCTATGAAAAACTGATAAGCCACGGGGCGGGGCCATTTTTGGTCCCGGGGTCATAATTTGAACAATCTTTGTAGAGGACCGTCAGATGATGCTTCATACCAAATATCAAAGGTCTAGGCCTTACAGTTTAAGAGAAGAAGATTTTTAAAGATTTTCCTATGAAAAACTGATAAGCCATAAGCGGTGCCATTTTTGGTCCGGGGGTCATAATTTGAACAATCTTTGTAGAGGACCATTAGATGATGCTACATACCAAATGTCAAAGATCAAGGTCTTGCGGTTTCAGGAGAAGATTTTTAAAGATTTTCCTATGAAAAACTGATAAGCCCCAGGGCGGCGGGGCCATTTTTGGCCCGGGGGACATAATTTGAACAATCTTTGTAGAGGACCATTAGATGATCCTACATACCAAATATCAAAGCTCTAGGCTTTGTGGTATATAAGAAACACTATTTCATACTAATGAATGATTTGATGCTTGCTGATGAATTTTCTAGAAGTGATGGCAGGAAATGATACATACCTCACCATGGTGTAATCAATGAAAAGTCAATCAGGCAAAGCCAAATACAAGACGCAACTACCACCGAAACATCGATAGATAGCATGTCACACACACAACTATACACCCAAACAAACACACATACACGAGATGAACACAGAAAACATTAACAAACACACAAGTACTAGAGATAAACATTCCTAACATGAACAAAAACACAAGAACAAAGACACAAGACAAACAAACGTAAGGGTTACAACGAGAGTACCGCCTCGGAACGGTCATTGTCAAAATTACCACTTGGGGGTTAAACCGGTTTACGGACGTCCTAGCTTAACAAATAATGTAAACAAAGGTATCCTCCCCGCCGGACTTTCACACAACATAGAAGACGGTAAACACATGACAATATGTAAAACATAGCATAGCAACTGTGAAAAGTCCGTCAAATATGTACTCAATGACTTTGCTGAAGCAACTGCAGGGAAGTCATTACGGGCACGACAGGGAAAAGGTAATTATATATGAGTCTGGTAAGCTCATTCCGTTTCTGAGTTTAAGAGTATACCACCATAGAGTACTACCCTCGGCCTGTTATCGCGCAAGCAAAGAGGGAAGCGTAAAGGTGTCAATAACCAAACACCCCGGAAACCAGATAAGCTTAGAGGTGTTTTTATTGCAATGCCAAATTCAAAAGGACTTCCCTGAATGATCATTTGTTATCTGATCCCGATGTTTCATGTTAAACCAAATGGGCAAATAAACATGACCGCGTTTGTTCGACGCAAATTCGTCACCTGATTGTACAACCTTTGGTTTAAAAAAAAGATTCCTACTGAGTATGAGACTGAATATGGTCAGGCTGTTTCAAACTTTATTCACAAGAGCATCATACACTGCAAAAATGGGATTGTTTCCTCCTTACAAGATGTTTGTAGAGTTTCTAACGAGGGAATCCAACATTGCTTGTGATCATGTAACCTCACCGCAATCTGTTAAACTTTAAGAAAATGTTGTTGACCCAAGGGAGTGTGCTCCCATGCAAAACCAGATTGTAATCCAGTTGGATGTGCTTTTGTAGTTAGAATCGCAGAGGACTAGTCGTCAAGTCTCTACAAGACGCTCTATTCATTATGTTTTAACTTTTTTTGCAGTTTATGATGCTCTTGAAATATTTGACTTGCCAAGGCGCAAAGAAGAATGCTATACCTGAGAGTTTGTATCTTCTTTTTGACTTCCTAATTCTCGAAGGCGATGGATAATACTTTGCATTAGTACTTGTAATACATTTTCAACGGAATCAGTTTCAAATGTTCCCACTTTGAATTATTCTTTATACCTTCCAATGAATTAACTGATTTGCTCAACTCATTCATAGCTATCTGTAACAAATCGCGATGTTGTCTAATAGTTTTCGCATTATCCGAATCTGCTAAAGGCACTTAAATACCTCTGGAATGACGCCTTGCAGAAACTGCCCACTAAAAGTTTTAGATTCATGTAATGAGATGTGATGCTTGTAACCTATAAGCTTTGATACTTTTTACCCTTTGCTGTAAAATTTCTCTCATGAGTATCTGTACCAGAATCTAAATCAACATCTGGTTGATTTGTATCAGACAGTTTATTCGGTGCCATCATAAACAGACAAAACTGCAAATGTTATTCGATAATGCAACCACCTAAAGGGAAAGAAATAATTCAACAGGCTGTATCTAGATTGCAACAATATTTAATCAAAGCGCTGCAGGCGCTTTAGGCCTGGACCACAGAAGGGTTGATCATGTGTTCAAGAAGTTTTAGGGTTTGATTCGTGGGTGTAGGTGTCAACCTTGGAATTTTTCATTGGCCAACACATTCGGTACAAGTACTGGTGTAGTTCTCAGGAGCCGAATCAAGATTTATATACAGTGCTCCCTCTCTACAACGACACCCTTTGGGATACGAATATTGTATGTGTTGTTCAGAGGGAGTTGTTATAGGGAGGGAAAATCAAATATAATTAGCTTGTTCGCAGATCCCCAGATAAGGTTTATTTCGAGAACTAAAACCGTTATGCCTCAATCAAACCCTATGTTGTGACCACTCTTTAGAATCGTCACAAAGTGACGATTCTAAAGAGTGATCACAGCATAGGGTTTGATGGAGGCATAAAGAAAATACGATGGAAAAAGATTGTTTCTGGAGCCTTGTTGTTTCGGAAACAGTGACATGCGTTGTTGTAAGGAGGGAATCGTTATTGAAAGGGCCGTTGTAGGGAGGGAGCACTGTACGTTATAAGGACTTGTTTCAAAATTGATTAAAATAAAAATGTTTAACTAAACATGTATATAGAACTGGAATTGTATTTATACAAAACTGATGTCTTCCCAAACCCAAGAAAAGGAACAATTATTTCAAATACAAACTGGCACTCACTAAAATAAAACGTCTGTGACACATTCTGGTTATATATACAGTAGTATTTGTTTTGACTGACCACTCATATGCAGGGGAAAGAGGTTCGTTGTTCCCTTTGGATACAATGAACATTTCGATTACATCTGTAAAAAATCTTTCTAAATAAGCATATCAAAATAAAACACATTACCTGACGCTAAACTGTGCTTAAATGGAGCTAATTCCGTCGTATATGATGACTGATATAGGTTATATTCAGTAGAATCGGCTTGCTATATTTAGTTTAACTACTGCATATCATTATTCGTATTAATGTTTTCAATTTCGAACAATTGTAAAAAACATATGTGTAACATGAATACATTGTAGCTTGCTTACATGCAACTCAGCTGGCAGGTAGATTTCCAAACATGTGTTTGCTACTCGACCTCGAGAGATTAACATGTCACCAGATTCAAATTCAGCAGACAGTTTTTCGCAGGTGGTAAGGGTAAACACTGTAAAACGTGTCATTGTTGTGAGATCACCATTGCCAATATTTTGTGATTTTGTTTGAAAAACATCAACAACAGCAACAACAACAACAACACAATTCTAATATAATGTGCCTTATTTTATTTCTGTAAGAGTATATTCCTTAAATATTTGCGCACCAGACAGAGAACTAAACCTAATAGCGTCAAGGTTTGTCCCTGTTTCACCGTGTTTACTTCTTTTGACACTTTGCAGCCACACCCTTAATCTTTCTTACAGATCATGTGTGTGCGTGCGTGCGTGCGTGTGTGTATACAGTGTGGGTGTGCGTGTACATTGGATGTGTAATTGTGTGTGTGTCTGTGTGTGCGTGCGTGCGCGGGATGTGTAATTGTGTGCAATGTCAAACCAACAGTATTTGAATTATATGCAAGCGTTTGTCTACTTAAGACATATATTGTACAGCCACACTGTGAAAACATACCGTAGACACATGATACCACATTCAGTCCCATTATTAATTTATACAAGTAGTACTAACAAGTAGTACTAAACGAGTGTTAGCAAGATATATGTTACAATTAAGTGCAACAGGTAACGGTTCGTATTTAAATACTAAAATCGTCATTTCGCCACCAAGCCCTATGTTGTGATCACACTTTAGGATCGTCTCGAATCCCTCTTTAGATTAATCTCGTCGGGACGATTCTAAAATGTGGTCAAATTGATTATAGGGTTTGGTGGAGAAATAACGGAGTTATTCTTGAAAATATTTTAATTTACGCATCTTATCTGGACGTCTGTAAACTTGCATTTTAAGATTTTGGTGCGTTGCGATCGAGCAATATCCACAGACATCTTGCTACAGAAGCGGATTCGATGTAAAGTATGAGCAGTCGATTAGTTTTATTAGTATACTGTTTCTACACAGCAAACGTATCTCCGTCTAGCTTAATAAATATCCAAGAGTGAAATGTTTGGAGATCATTTTTTCTGTACATATCAGTTCCGTTTAACATTAGAGAAGCATTTTACATCGATATGGACGGAATTAAAACGCAATACGTTATTTAAAAACATGACTTGTTCGTATATTTCGGGAAAGGAAACGGCGCCATTATGCTGGCGCCGGAATTTTTATTCTGCGATTAAGCAAGCATTGCTCCGTTGGCAGAGACTTTCGATACCAATACGATGTTTGTCAAAAATGCAGAGAAGGCAATTGCTGGACTTAATATGACATGAAAATATGTTGACACTTGTACATTCAGATATTGCACATACTGCATAAAAGAAGAACCATTTGAAATCTAATACATTTAAAATCCCGAAATCAGATAATCAACCAAAATAAGACCCTCTCCCCCAGACGCGCGTACATATTTAACGCAGAATGAGAAATAAGTTTAAATCGCATTGCAAACGATTTTAACCTAGACCGTCTCCTGTGTAACTGATCTGGTCAAGTGACATGGCTGATATGTACATTGTACAATATCACACCCTGTGTTCCATTGCTTATCTAAGTAGTACCTACGCACATACATACCTACGTAGGTTCGCATATACATACATACAGAAAGCAAATAAATTGGAGTATCTGTACAATACACATGTTATGCAGATGTGCTATATTTGGTAACTCAAGTCTACGCGCAGCATATGTATATCCTGTTTATCTTCTTGCAAGCAAGCCTAAGGAAGCAAACCCAAATTTCATTATCTCCTGTTGTTTCAATAATACGTTTTTGATCCGCAAAGACTACCTTACTTGCTCAACAGTCAACAGTTGGTGCACATACCGCACACTATCAAGAAACAAAAGACGCCCGTTGTATAAGTTATTTTCTGCTCATATTTCGTATAAATCAATTAACACCAACAGTTATACACATACTCATGTCATAAAAGTAATGCTTACTGCCTACATATATTCAGGTTATATAATTATATTCAGATACATATTAACGCTATCTTGCTTAAACCTTAGAACACCGTCGGTTTTTAAGAGAATATAGAAAATAGTGCAAATCCAACTTAAACATGATAGAAATTGTAACTGAACACTCCTTTAGGCTGAACAGTAGGAGCAGTCACATATGGTGCGGTCCCAGGCCTGAAACATTCTTCTGAACTTTTGATAGCTCTCTGCAGTCCGTAATTCATTTGGGAGACTGTTTCAGATCCAGAATAAGTGATCTATTTTAACTATGGCTAGAACTGTTACATTTTCCTTCCTGAAAGTGTAATGAGAGTTCTTAAAATTTACCAAATCATACAAGTACAATGGAGATTGATCATGCGAGTTCTTGAAAATATCTCCAGACATACACTTCATTTAAAAGACATGCAGACAAGTCATGTTATTTGCAGCTAGAAGGTCCTCCCCTGGATATTGGTGCTAGCCTGACTTCAAACAAATCACGCAGTTGGACAGTAATTAAAATTTGAAAACATTAAAGAATTCAACACCGCTATATTCTCTTTTTCCGAATCGTTTAAAAACAGCAAGTTACATTAAAGCAGTTTTGCAAATATCAGACACGTGATTATTAAAACCAGCATAAAATTATTATCTATTGTAGGTAACGTTTGATTCACAGTTTACAACCGTGTCATTTATTTGAAATGTTGATAAACGTTCATGAGTCTTCTTTCCTAAACAAATAATCTGAAACTTGTTGACCAAACCATTCCACAAGTTGTATGCTTTCTTTCCCCAAACCTTGCTGGCCAAACCATTCCACAAGTTGTATGCTTTCTTTCTCCAGAACTGCTCTTAGTGTGTTTGCATTGCTATGCATAAAATGTATTGTCATCTGTGTCAATTACAAAGTTAAATATGCCATTGATAAAATTATTAAAAATAGATACCTGCGGAACCCCCTCAACAGTTTACTGGTAGAGGCTCCTATCTTTATACTTTATAATATGTCACGGAGGTAGCTGCCAAGTAAATCAACATTACTCCGGAACAGACCATAGGAAATAGAAATAGATTGCGAGGGAGGCAGTTAAAAGCATCGAAAAGTCCATAAGAATAGCAGCAACATATTTGTGGTCATTCAGACCCTAGTGCCAGTCCTCTAAAATACGTAGAAGAGTAATTTGACAACCGTATCTATTTCGAAAACCAGCTAGAAATGGATAAAACATTTCTCACAGTATTCTGAAAGTTGGTTATGTATGATCTTGGATGATCTTGTCGGCAATGCTATTTGATGCATTTTTGGACTCGGATCCAAGGATTGTCTCCCGCTACCGAACAGACGATGGAATATTCAACATGAGACGCATGAAAGCCAAGACCAAGGTGCATTTCACTCGCATACCGGATATCATGTTTGCCAAAGACAGCGCTCTAAATGCCACCACTCACTCAGACATGCAAAACAGTCTCGAAAACTTCTCTGGAGCTAGTGACACAAAGAAAACTAAAGTGATGTCCCAGCGTGCTCCAGGCACAGCATACACATAACTCAAGATCCAGATCAGAGGATATGTACTGGCCGCCGTCGAAAAATATGCTTACCTCCGAAGTGCCCTACTAGAAAGGTCAACCTTGACCAAATGCACGCATCGCCAGTACAATACAAGTGCATCATATAGGGCGTCTAAGTGACAGAAGAGGTATATACATACATACCAAACAAAGTGTTTACACGCTGTCGTCCAGGGAATGTCAGGAATGTCAGACCATCGCATTCCGAATCAACTGATCTATAGGGAGCTGCAGTCTAGGCGGTACAATGACTCCCTAAAAATCTCATTAAAGTGTTTTGTCTCCCAGACAGACAGTTGGGGCGTGTTGTAAACGACAGAAGCAACTAGCGATCATTATTCGAAAAGGTGCAAAACACCACGAACAGGAACTTATTGCATGGGTTAATACATTGGTAATGAAAGTTGAGAATGTCCTCCTTTGTCGTGCCTAGATGTCCAGTATGTAATAGTATGTTCAAGGCAAGGATTGATCTGATCAGCCACCTAAGAACACACACAGACTACCATCAACATCATCGGTGAGACGATATATGGTCATCTTCAACTACGAAGAATGAACAGCAATTATGTTGGTAAACACACCTCTATTTAATTAACCCATTGCCTCATAGGCTATTTTTAGATACAACCTCTTTGAATAAATCTACCGAAAAAGAACATTAACTAGAGAAAAGGAAAATTTTAGAATTTTGTAGTTTGAAACCATTGTGATAAATAGAGCATTTGCTCCTATAGGAGCAAATGCTCTATTTATCACAAAGGCTTCATAAAGTGACTTTTACAGAGTCGTCAAAAGTCGTCAATATGAGGGAATGGGTTAAAGTGATTTCCTCTTTGAAACGGAGTTATTATATTCCATCGAAGTAATTACGCTGCAGTTTCACAAATTGCAAAACATAATCAAAAATGTATGTCTTCAATAAAGATTACCATCAACAATAACTGCTTTTTGACAGGAGTGAGTAGGCGACATGAAAAAGTTTATCGTATATTATATTATCGGTATAATCATCTATGTGTGTATATTTCTCCTATTAAATCTAAGTTCAAAAGTATAACAACAACGACAACTTTGGCATGTCATGTGTTAATTACAACACTCAAATTTAAGTCATTGACCGTAATTTAATTCATGCCATAATGGTAAATACTGATTGACGCATTTTTATTTACATGTATGACTATAGAGGGTTAATACACGTTTTCCCGGGCAATAACATATGCAGTGTCCCGAATGACTGTTGTCCTGAACCCGAAGGTTATTCTCCGAAATAAACATGTATTAACGCTATTACTGCATAAAAGTTTTGCCTGTGATCATTTAATTGTTCAAAATAAAACCAAAAGTATACGCTAATTCTTTAACAGTTCTTTAACGGCTCTTTCGATTTATACTGTTAACGGGGTATTGTATAAACGCTGTAGTAATCGCGTCTACTGTTGGTGGTAGGCCCTGCAAGGGTATAATTAAAACCGGTCAACAACAGCGCGTGAGCACGAGAATCGCCTTTTTAATACATGGGTAATCGGGACCACAATAGCTCGCTTTAAGCAAGAATGGCATTTTACCGATACAATTCGATATCAGTCTTTTAGTGAGATACTTAACAAATATAAGTATGTGGATATAAATGTTATGGAATTGCTTTCATAGCAATGGCACAATGCGTGCTTCAAATATATCTTATAACATATGTGTTTCATATATGTTTTGTAACACACAGTTTCCGGGGTGTTTGTTTAACATTAGGTTAGGAGTAATATGTATAAGCTAAATATATAACATTACTAGTTTCCTGCATGTGTTTTCTTCAGGTCTTTAGTTTTTACAGTTACAAATGGATGGTACAATTATTCCTTGCTCTTTAAATTCAAATTACGTATTTTCTTAGAAACAATTCCAGTTATATCGCCCAATTCTGTAGGAATGTTTCAAAGTCAAGCAATCTATAAAGTAATGTCTAATTTGCACTAATTTTGCACGTAAATTGTGAAAACTAGTGATCTTCTTACTCTTTATGTTTTCCTAATTAGAAATCCTTAATTGGTATTTCGAAACATTCAACTAAACACTTCGTACAAATGATTATTAATCGGCGTTCTAAATTAACACAAAATTACACACAACGCCGTCCGTACCTAATTTATGTATGGGAGCTAAACACAGGGAAAAGGAAAGTGATGGTAAAACAAATCTACTAATATTTCTACTCAAAACAATAGAAATAAAATTTTATAAAACCGCAAATGTTTTGAGAACACTGAACTATCAGTAGGAAAAGTTTTACATAACATTGATGCTTCTACATTACATTCAAACGTATATGCACCAGAATGACCAATATACATCAAGTTTGATAACAATATTGCAATACAGTAATACATTTTACTGTTCCAAAAGTAATCGTCGACTTTTGGGCTTGGTGTGATAATGAAGGAGTCACATTCGTATTGAAAAATACCAGTGTTAATAAAATAATGAGTTGCTAAAGTTTCGTTAGTTTTGATGGTATAAGTTTTGAAAATTGAACATTTCTTAAGTCGGTGCTAGGGGACGTGAGTAGTATTGCTCTTTTAATTACTACTCTTGAACAAATTCAATAAAACCGAGTTTGCAATTTTCTCTTTTAGCATTGCTACCTTTGCTTTCGAAAGATCTCCCACTGTCAAGTACAGGTATCATACGAAAATGCTTCAAATATTAATGTAGTTTAATATCAAGCTGATGGTAACGCCGTTCATTTTTATATGTCATTCCCCACCCCCTAAAAATATATTTTCACACCTACAGTCACACATTACTTCTGAAAAACAGTTTCGATGCATTTGTCGTAATCTTGATTGTGTATACCTGCAGACCTTTAAATACCCGACTGCTTTCGTTGAACATATTGCTTCAACAGTAGTACGTTGAGTCTAAAAGAAGATGACGTGTGTTTGTTGAATATAACAGAAAGATGGACATAATGGCTGCTTTGTGTGATGATTCATTGTCATGCAACAATATTATCATCTTTAAACCTGTTGCAGGGTTGCGTTTTGTCTTTTGTCAGTACTTTCTTTGTAAACCTACAGCTGAATGTTTTTACAGTCGAGCAGCTGTATCTGAATACTTGGACATTCCTTATTAAAACAAGTGGCGTACAATACGTTTTGACACTCATGGCCTGGTTTTCTGCTTTCCCGTGTTGCCTATGTCGTGTTATGAAACCTTTGCTGGGCCTAGACGTGTGACCCCATGTCCTATACCCAGTAACCATATTTGAAAAGGTCTGTGCGTTGTAACTATTGTAACTGTTTCACCAAGCACTGTGCTAGTTTGACATCAAACATTAACTTATTCTGAATTTTAATGAGCACAGATATTTCCGATCATGTACTAATGATGTGCGTCAGAATGGTGTGCGCCGCTGCTTTTTGCAAGCATATCTACCAAAATGCCTGGTAGTATAAGTTGCACAGTTTTCAGGTTACCTGGTATGGAATATACACTGCTAGTATTTACGATATCGGATTTGGGTCTGCATTGTTTAACAGGTAAGATGAATATACGCTTACGAACGGCATTTTCGCAGGTATAAATTTACGACACCGGATTATGTCCTACTTTGTTTGTTTATAAATGCAAGGGAGATAACTCTTCCCAGTGGCTTATATTAGGTTGCTGAAGGCACAACACACACACACACACACACACACACACACACACACACACACACACACACACACACACACACACACACACACACACACACACACACACTCACACACACACAACCACACAACACACGCAGGCACGAACCCAAATACGCGAGACTAAAATTATAAACACGATCAAACGCAAAATCACAAATACACAGAGACTAAACAACATAAAAGCAAGGGTGACCAAGAGAGTACCACCTTGGAACGGTCAGGGGCAAAAGCACCACTGGGCGTTTATACCGGTTAACGGACGTCCTAACCTCACACTTATCTCAAAGTCACCCAAGCTTAACAAATAGTGTAAATAAAGGTATCCCCGCCAGACTCCCTAACAACATAGAAGACGGTAAACACAGGACAACATGTATAACATAGCATGACGACAACTGTGAAAATACGTCAAATATTTACACAATGACTTAGCTGAAGTCAGAGCAACTGCAGGGAAGCCGTTAAGGCCACGACAGAGAAAATGTAATACATGAGTCTGGTAAGCCCATCTCGTTTCTAGGTTTAAGAGTATACCGTCATAGAGAGTTTCTTTGGCCTGCCATCGTGCAATCAAAGGGGAATCGTAGCTACCGACTGTAAAGGGGTCCATAACCAAACATGCAGTGCGTTGAAATATAATTGGGGTCATAACCTTTTTTCCTAGAAGTGTTAATGCGTTTGATAAACAAATCATGAAAATGGATATGACCCCGAATTTTCATAAGTTTGTAGATAACATCACCATAGAATTCTGGATGAGAAATACCTTGTTGCAGTAACGTCCGTAGATTGCAATTATATTTACTAATGATAGGTAAATTTCGATAATAAAACTTAGAAAAAGCTTTCCGGATTTTATTATATCTGTAACCTTGCTTAAGAAGTTTATCAGATATAATTAAATGACGATCATTAAAATCCTCTAGCATAGAACAGGCTCGGGCAAAGCGGATAAGTTGAGAGATGTAAATCCCATACGATGTAGAACGGACACATCTCCATCTAGGAAATGATAATTAACAATTTTGAAATTGAAATCCTCCCTTTTACCGTATATTTTGGACGAAACTTATGTGTGTAGTGTTTGTCTCTGGTTCGTGTGTGTCTGTTGGCGTTTTCTGTGTTCATCTCGTGTGTGAGTGTGCCTTTGGGTGTGTGGTTGTGTATATGTGTGTGTATGTGTGTGTGTTATGCTGTTTATCGGTGTTTTGGTGGTGGTTGCGTCTTGTATGTGGCTTTGCCTGCTTGACTTTACTACATTTCCATTTATCATTTATGATGGAAAGACTCAAATCTAAAAAGGAAGCAATAGAGTCGGATCGGTTCGTTTTGTTTAACGTAAGCTCTTTAGGGTAAATACGAGGGGTGTTCCAAAAATAATGTCACTTGCATCGGTGCTCATATAGCGGAAGTGCTTTTGTTCATTTTAATTTGCTCTGCCCTTCAAAATACTCTCCGCCAGCCAGAATACACCTTTTTAGCCGGTCAATCCATTTTTGGAAGCATTTTTCATACTCTTCAATGGGGACACCCATCAGACACTGATAAACAGCAGATCCAAGGGCATTTCTCGAATTGTATCTCCTTCCAGATAAATGATATTTAAGTTTTGGAAAGAGAAAATAGTCGCAGGGGGCCAAATCTGGCGAATACGGAGGGTGCGGAAGGACGGTAACCTTCTCTGACTCCAAAAAGTCAGTCACAATACGTGCCTTGTGAGCGGTTGCATTATCATGCAAAAGTCGGACATACTTAAGTCCTGTTTTGGGGCGGCTACTTTTGTAGTAGTTCTTCAATTTTCTCAGAACAACGTTTTTATAGAACTTGCCTGTGACCGTTCTGCCTTTTGGCACCGGGATTTGAATTGCTGGACCCTTATTAGTGAAAAAAATAGCATACAAAACCTTCTTTACCGTTCGTATTCGTTTGGCAATACTTGGGCGTCTGGCATTTTTAGTGGCCCATATTCGGTTGGAAACCTTCCGCTTTGGTTCAAAATAATACACCCAGGTCTCATCACCAGTGACTATATTATCAAAAGCCTTTTTACTATATATTGGGTACATTTTGAGAAGTTTTTTTGCCATTGTTACACGCGTCTTCTTTTGCTCATCCGTTAACAAATGGGGTATCCATCTTGCATTTATCTTTCTAACTTTTAGGTGTTTCTTCAAAATTGCATGAACTCTTGCTAACGACAAGTTTGTCATTCGAGCCAATTGTCTTACGGTGAATCGAGCATCAGTTTTGAGGATATTTCGGATTTTTTCTATGTTACCTTTGGTCGTAGTTGTTGCAGGACGACCTGGGCGAGCAGCATCTTTCAGCACTAAATTTAGCTACCCACCTACAAACAGTCCTGTGGGACATTTGGCCCTCCCCATAAATGTCACACACCTCGCGGTGAATATCTACAGCCTTTATGCCGAGTAATGACCTACCTTTTATATAGGCCCTAATTTCAAGAACATTTTCAGCTCGTTTTCCTGTCATTTTGTGTATAGTCTAACGAATAGGCTATGAAACGATGTACACTGTACCGAGGCAAGTGAACGTGTGGACGAGATATTTACTGTGTCACGAGCCAGTGATCACTCAATCGACACGAGGTGGTTTTGTGCATGAATTGCACGATTTCCGCGAAATAAAGCACAGATGACATTATTTATGGAACACCCCACGTATAAGGAACCGTAGTTTCAAAATAAGGATCATCCAATTCAAAATATCGTCTAAATACCTAGACGTTTTTTGAAAAGCATTAACAATATCAGCTTGTGTATCCGGATTTAAGCTAAGCATGAATTCCCTCTCATAGCAATACAAAAACAAATCTGCAACAAGAGGGGCACAATTTGTATCCATAGGTATACAAACAACTTGACAATATGTGATATTCCCATATCGCACAAATATGTTATCTAAAACGAAAAGTTAGAGATCTAAAAACATCAAGGCAAGTCCACATTGTGCAATGTTCAACTTCTGAATTCGAATAAAACAAACGTTGAACATTACAAGCAATGATCATTTGATTTTCTCTTGCAAAAGTTTTTTTGTATTAATTTAATCAGTTTATTCTTTATAAGATGATGAGCAATAAATGCCCAGCAACATTTATATTTGAACGCTCTCTCTATATATACAATATTGGAGTTTGCTATGGTTTGAAGATATGAGAAGATGTAATGTGCAATATGTAGGAAATAAATAAATGAGCAGATATCGCCATCCAATCTTAAGTGATAATATATATAGAACATGTTGCGAGCAGTCATCTTGTACAAACTGGTATTAAACCAGTCTTGGACAATCTTTTTAAGGGAGCCTCTTGTGAGCTTGATAAAAAAAAAACATTTTCCAATACGAGTTTGTACAAAATGTCTACGAGCATCATATTCTTTATATCACTTATTTCGACAAATTGTGCCTACATGTATTTTTATAAATATTTCTACATGACGTTATCAATGTGTCTGCATGATATTACAGCTTCTATTAAACGTTGTGTAAAATAGAGAAACATGTGATGGCTATATTAGCACGAATATATGGGAGGTTATGTGATAAAAAGTATTATTGCATACTAATAACAAATGTTTTCCGATGAAGTGTTTCCAATAGAGTCGGAAAAGGTAGACATAGGCTGAAAGACAACTGCTGTTCACCATAAACCGCACGTATTGTTCTTATTTCTATCTCTCTTTTATGTTTAGAGTATGAACTGCATCTTGTTTATTACGGTGATAGTTTGGATATATTTATGTTGTATTAAGATACGCTTTATTATTCTAATGATGCACGATACGGTTGGTCAAATTATCAACTGAATTAAATAGTTTAAATTGAAACAACTTGATATATCCAGAATTTCGTCTTGCTTTGTGAGCGATCACGTGTATTAGTCTTGCAAGCGTTTCACCTTATTTCCTTTAATCACAACTCAGTTTGTTTATTATGGGACGGCTTTACTCGAAGTCGATTATATGGTTTCATAGTTATTGACCAGCGGAACAATGCGTTCAGTGGACTCTATCAAGAATAAAATATGGTTGCCGTTATAGCAGCGTTTCCACTCTCTCCATGCTACAGCGGGTTGACAGATTGATTGAGCAACGACACTTTGTATTATAGGTCATGAGTTCTGAGGTCTGAACACATATATATTTACTGTTATAGCCACCACATCGTTTTTCTTTAAGTTTGCTAGACCCGGCAACGTCAGGAATGCGCATCAGCTGCCTTGCTTGCTCAGTCAGCATAACCCATCTCGGTCATGCATAGCCCAGTACAGTCATGGTATCGTGGTATCGTGAGGCCAAGTGTTTCATTGGTTTGAAACCATTGTTTATTGTGTGGTTGATAATAATAGCTTTCAGTTCCTATTTAAAATTGTGAAGCATCATCAGTGATTGGCGAGGAACCGCTTGCATAATTCATATATAATTATATAAGAAATAGTACAGCCCACTGAAGTCTTTATTGTATTATAGTGACCTACCAGTCAGCCGAAAAATAGTTTAAGATCCGATGCCGAAGGCAGGTGCCCTTAAACTATTTTGGGCTGACTTGTAGGGAACTATAATCCAAGTTGGCCTGGCTTGTTTTACTATTTCTTATAGTAAACCGCATACCTTTGTTATCTTTGCTATGTCGATCCGTTATTACCCATCACCCTTCAATAACTATTTCACTTTTTTCAGTCGTATTAATCTGCAAATCAATTAATGGATTTACTAAAACTACTACAAACGATATTTTTAATCAATTTTAATGACGCTGAATAATAATTATCATTTCACTCAGAAACAAATAAAAAACGCAAAAATAATCTTTTTATTCTTTTATATTTATTAAATAATATATAGCAGAGTGGCATAATAACTTTATTTGAGTTCTGTACCTGCGGAAACTACCGGAAAGTAGGCGTGTACTATTGCAAATTATGGACAATAAATGATTACTGGATGCAAACAACCCGAGATAAAAGTAAGTGTATGTATATATATTCCAAATATGTTGAGTCTTTAGCTCAAGACAGACACTGTTATCTGACGGCCGTTTTAAAAAATTGCTCGTACAAATAGGACTTCATCATTATCATGGAACCTAACGTCTACTTGCACATTTAGTGTCGATGCGACATTTAACGTTGATACAAAGACAACTATTTTATTTCAGGTAGATAAAGTGTGCATGCAATATTTATCAGTACAATTAATACAAATTGCTTTGTTTCAAAGCTCCCGCATAACCTTATTTCGTTAAGATATATTCCCTACACTTGACAATAAGCCAAAGCAAAACCCCTGTACGGTAACAAGAGCGAAATGTTTCCACACGTGCTGTTCTATAATTGACCCAATGGAGCGGCGATGTATTTAGTTGTATGTGTTTTGTCGTGCGTTTGTGTGGCAAGACTCGATAAAACTGAGTCTGTAATTTTCTCATTTCGCATTGCTACTTTGGCTTTCGAAAGATCTCCTACTTTATGTACATCACAACAGCAGGTGTTAAGTGCTTGTTTGGCGGCCGTAAAAAGTCACCCGTACTTCATTCTCAGTGTTGTTATATTTTCTGGACATTCGGGGTCATCAGTTTCAATGGTTTTTGTTCTGAAAATGGTATACCGCTTAAGCTGGTGATAGGGAGCTTGCATATTGTTTCACTTGTAATTACTGCTCATGATCAAACTGAATAAACCCGAGTATTTAATAGTCTCCTTCCGCATTGATACTTTGACTTTCGAAGGATCTCCTACTTTTAGAATTTTTGTTTTACGTTAGTATTTTTTCTGTTGCATAGCTAGATATACACATATAAGACTATACCATAATTGTTGATATTATCATTATTATAATCAAAATTATTATAGTGAAACAACTAGGTCCGACGTGTCAAAGGTCAGCCGAGTCCATTTTAGGGAGAGCAGCATTCCGCATGTTCTCGGACCATTTTTTAAACAATCGAATTTAGTATATCAGATAAAAATGAAGGCGGAATTGTTGTTAGTAGTTTAGCTCGGTATGTAGTCTAGGTACGTAGAAGGCATTGCGAAGTTGGTCTTTTTAGCTCACCTGAGCAAAGCTCAAGGTGAGCTTTTGGGATACTTGAATGTCCGGCGTCCGTCGTGCGTTGTCCGTCGTCAACAATTTGCTTGTGAACACTCTAGTAGTCCAAATTCAGTGCAATCTTCATGAAACTTGGTCAGAATGATTGTCTTGATAAAATATCGGACGAGTTTGAAAGTGGGGTATGTGGGGTTAAAAACTAGGCACTAGGTCAAATAGTAGGAAAACAGTGTGAATACACTAGAGGTGACATTTGTTGCCCAATCTTCATGAAATTTGGCCAGAATGATTGTCCTAATAAAATCTTGGATGAGTTTGAAAGTGGATCATGTGCAGTTAAAAACTAGGTCGCTAGGTCAAATAGTCGAAAAACATTGTTAACACTCTAGAGGTCACATTTGTTGCCTAATTATCATGACACTTTATCAGAATGATTGTTTTGATAAAGTCTCAGATGAGTTTGAAAGTGTTGAGTTAAAAACTATGTCACTTGGTCAAACCGTAGAAAAAAATTGTGAATACTCTAGAGGTCAATTATTTTGTCCAATATTCATGAAACTTGGTCAGAATGAATGTCTTGATAAAATCTCGGATGAGTT
The DNA here is from genome assembly GCA_963576725.1 of Azorinus chamasolen. Taxonomy (NCBI): domain Eukaryota; kingdom Metazoa; phylum Mollusca; class Bivalvia; order Cardiida; family Solecurtidae; genus Azorinus; species Azorinus chamasolen. The sequence goes on along the minus strand of OY755242.1, from coordinate 50,712,048 downwards.
TGAAAGTGGGTCATGTTGGGTCAAAAAGTAGGTCACTAGGTCAAATAGTAGGAAAACCTTGTGAATACTCTGGAAGTCATTTTTAAGCCAAATTTTAATGAAAATTTATCAGAATGATTGTTTTGATAAAATATGGGTCGAGAGGTCAAAAATTAGGTCACTAGATTGAACAGTAGAAAAAAAATCGTGAACAATCTAGTGGTCACATAGTTTGTCCAATCTTCATGAACTTGGTCAGAATGATTGTCCTGATAAAATCTCGGACGAGTTTGAAAGTAGGTGACGTAGGGTCAAAAAGTAGGTCACTGGGTTATATCTTAGAAAAAGTTTGTTTACACTCTAGCAGCCACATTTTTAGCCTAATCTTCCTTAAACTTGGTCAGAATATTTGTCTTGGTGATATAAAGACTGCGATTGATCATGGGTAGGATAGGAACAAAACGTAGGGCACTAGGTCAAATCCTGGAAAAATCACTCTGGACGGCACATTTTTAGTCCAATCTTCATTGGTCAGAATGATTGTCTTGATACAATCAATATTCTAAATCTTTTAACATCTTGTTCTACAGAACCACTGCTCATGATCCACTATCATCATTGTTCAACTTCAAATATTGTCCCATAGGTCAATATTGGCCCCACCTAGGGGCTACCCAGCTATAATCTTAAACCTATGGTAATCAGGTGAGTGATTAAGGGTCATCTTTGCCCTCTTGTTTATTAAGCGTGGGTTCGAATACCGCGTCGACCTTAAACCTTTTTTTAATTTTAAATGAATAGTAAAGCTTTATTTTATTTCATACTGTATAATTATACTGACCACTCATGCACATGCTTTAATGTTAGGGCAGGGGTGCCTTTGTTTGAGTTCGAGTCCTATATTAGCCATATTTAAAAAATAAATCGATAATAAAATATGTATATCTATATAAGTTTTTAGCAATGTTCTTGTACATGAGGCTGTTTAATGCAGAACAAAACTAATGATCTTAAGGGAGCTTTCTGCATTACTTTTTTCTAAAGTATGCTGCCGATTGTCGTAAAGGCCAACAATGACTTATTTTGGGATGTCTTGTGAGATGTTTCACTGTTGATATATAACAATGAAAATATATGATGGTTGAAATGAAATTTGAAATATTAGAATAAAACACATGTACATAAAAGAAAAGGGTAAAAAATCAATTAAAATATAATACTAACTTACTAAGTAATTATAGAATCCTTAATATTTTTTAACAAAAAACATGTTTAAGTTGATGCGAGACTCGAAACTGCACTGAGTGGAATGCTCTACTATCATATACTTCCTTATAGCCTTACGACGTATCCACTACGCTATGTTTCCGATAACTAATCCGCTGATTGTTTGTATCTATAACTTAACCTTTTCATTTAAAAATGACACGTGGATATCCGATATGCTGATCTCCCTTATAAATGGACTCAACGAACCCGTGACCCGTCAGACCTAGTTGTTTGACTATACCCTTAGCATTGATATCACCATCCATACCAGTATCACAACTAACAACGACTGTTATGATAAGTAATGAGTCTGACCGAAACAAAATGCAGTAAACATTAATAATACATAGACATTCGGGGATGGTGGGGGGAGTAAAAATTACATATCCACAGTTTCGTAAATCTTGCCGATACGAAAAACAAGACTTATTGATGTCCAATTAAGGTTTGATAATAAATGGATTGTTTCACAAGACGCAAAGGAAAATAAATCTTATTGCAATGGCATTGCGTGTAATAGCTTTCGACAATCAATAGCCGTCTTGTTGTTTGACAGAAAACTGCAGCCAAAGAGTTTCAAACGCTGGACTTATATGTTTGCAAGATGTTCTATATATAGTCTATATTTATATCTTGCCCATGAGTCCTATAAGGTGTTTATAAAGACTAATACACAGGTGTTCATTGACCATACACTGAAATATATTGGGTATAACAACATTCTCAACTGAGATAGAGCATAGACTGCAACATTCGGGAATTTTTTACGACATGAGTTTTGCAAACATGTATATTGCGCTGAAACACAAGGGAGACTATACGGGTTAAGGCGGTCATAAGACCAAAGGCCCTGATTCTCCTGTGCATGGAGTTCATAAGTGCAGTTATCCTTCCCATGGGAATATTATTCCAGCAAAGCAGAGCTTAGTTCTTCAAGAGCAGCACCGGGATTCTGACGCCCCTTACCCTCCGGTCAATTCATCCCAAAGGTGTTTAATTGGGGACAAATCTGGACTTTACGACGGCCAGTCGGATGGGTTTATATTATGGTTTGCAAGAAAGTCTCCATAATCTCTGGCTACAAGGGGCCGGACATTGTCATGCTGAAATATTAGGTTGTGTGAAAAACACACGTCTCCAACGATGCATTGGGAACAATCTTAGAGCATGTACCCTCAGCCAAGCGTAAAGACGCACGCGACGTGCTTAAGTAAGGCACAGTCAATGTAAAGACGACGAGCTCGCAGACCATCGTCACGGACTATTTGAATTATGACGTCGCTTGTTTACTGATTCGATTTATTTGAATATTTTTAATCTTTGCATATATACTCATGTTGTGAAGGGGGAATTTTACTATACATTTTGACTTGAATGAAGGTGCGATAAGTGTGAGGTTGGGTACCCGTAAACCTTGTGTAAGCCCCAGTAGCCACATTTGGCTACTGACCGTTCCAAGGCGGTACACCTACTTTCGCCCTATAATGTTTATTTTATATGGTTAATATTTAATGTTGTGTGTCTTGGTGTGCGTTCTTTTATATTGTGTCTTGTAATTGTGCCGTTTCTTGTTTGATTATGTTTGTTGTCCTGCCCTTTCGTGTGTGGCTCTCCCTCTTTGACTGTTTTTTTTTCATTTTGTTATGATTGTCTACGAATATAAATAGCCATTTCAAGTCGTTCTATGGTGGAAATGTTTGACACCAAATTGTCTAATAGCAAGGCAATAGCATGACATCTTTGTATTTCGGTCAGTCGTCCCATGATAGCAAATGTTTTGATTTAAATTTAAAGTGAAGTGTATGTCTCAAGTGTATTGAGTGTATATTAGAAAATATGTTAATTAAGTAGCACGTGATTTTTGTTTTGCAATTTTACATTTTTTCTGTGCGGGACGGTGCATCAAACTTAGATACCACGCTCAGAGTCAGTTTCATGACCCATTTTCATCATTTAGCATTTAATAGTGGTTGCACAATTACGGTGTACCCTGTGTTTTCTTTTTGGTTCAGTATATTTATTTGGGAAACTCGAAGTATATATAGTGTATATACGTGAAATCTTTATACTTGTGTAGACTGTTAAAATATCATTTATACGTGTGTAGAATGTTAAAAATATCTGGTAGAAAACCACTGGAATGTCTCTCTGCACCAATGCAGTATCGCAATAGTCTGTGAACAAACATTTGTTTGGCTAAATAATGGCAGGGTAACCTACAAAGCTGACCCCGAAACTTGAGTTTCCTATGGTCTATAATATATGAAATTAGCAGTCAACATAGTGACTGATATGATACATCATTTTTTGCATATTTAGGAAGCTTCTGGATATATTTTAAACAAAACGAGTGAGCCTTACTCTTCTATATTCGCTGGGGAAAGTGAATTTCATAATTCTCATTCATACAGGGTATTCGGTGAAACGACTGACTTGATATATTTTAACAAGTGTAAGTGGATTAAGAGCACTGGAGCTTAACTCAATATTAGCTATGTCCAAAAGTGTGCCTCTAAGTTTATTACACGAGGTATGAATATGCTCATACATATCATTTAATTTATTACAAATGATACCTAGATGATTATAATTTATGTATTCCTTCATTGCATTGTTTCCCAGTTTTCAGATTCTTGAACATAGCTCTATAGTTCTCAGGAAATCTTTACGTCTACCTCCTCCTTGTGTAACGTTACATTTACACCTCTGCTCAACTTGGGGGGGGGGGGGTAACCAAACGATATCATTGAAGAAAACGGCCTAATTAAGGGCCAATACAAGATAATCCTGTATGCATATACCTGCAAATCCTAGGTCAATAAACCATGATATTCATATGGACATTCTTAAAAGACATACTGTTCACAGCTACTTTATGTTGATTCTGATTAAAACAAGGGACTCGTGTGAAATGAATAATTGACCCCTTTATATGGGTTATGCATTAGTGGTATTTGTATGTTCCATGGTCCTGCATCAAAGGAAATCAGAAATAAACCGTTTAATCTAACCGCATAATACAATAAACACATTCAGAATCAGAGAATGTCAGTATTGTTTAGATGAATGACTGCAGTGTCTTGTCATAACTTAACGCTAATGGGCACTAAACAGTAAATTATGACAGAGCGTTCCTACAATATGTTTTGTTTTAATAATGATCGACAGGTACGAAGAAAATCAATATATAATTCATTGCACAGAGATGCCTAAAACGAAACGACAGCAACTGTAGCCAAGACGACGGGCTGAGAAAATGATTTATTAGCGTAATGCTGTAGTGCTTTCATTTTACCTTAAGGAAACAGGACATCATAAATATATTAACCAGATTTCTAACCCCGCAGTGAATTTAATCTTTAAAGAGCATACAACTAAACGCAAAATTGCCTCAATAATCCATGTAACGTTTTGGCATGTTTGTTACTTCGCTTTCAGTCATATCGCTAACAGCCGGTGGAGGAATACCCTGGATGCTCATCGTGCATGAAACAAGTCGTATTGTTTCGTGCCCAGAAGAACACCCCGGAAGAACCACCGATATACCACAATCCAGCTGTAAGGATTCCCCACGTGTAAAGTCCAAGGGGCCAGACCGGTGAGGGACTAAGTGACTGTTGAAGACCGTAACCGTTCGGTCACGGAACCCCCATCCTCCTTCTGGCATGAGAAACGCGTCAAGGAATTATAGCTGTTTTGAAATATTAAAAGGCTGCGGCGATGTACATGGAACGCCAATATAAAATTTCAATTATTATGCAGACCAGAAATTTATACGTATATGTCTTTGAGCAGAACATAATGATCGACTCAATAATAACTGAACACTCTTCAATATCATACAGTAAACAAGGAAGTTGGAGGCTGCTTAATTAAGAACGAAAGTACGACAGAAAGCTCATTTGCGTCACCTTAGTACTGCATTATTAATTACGTTTCCCTAAGGTGGTCTAGTTAGAAACATATCACTGTCGTTCTTCCACTATATTAAATAGACGTCACATAAAATCATAGTATATTTTCAATATACAGTCTCTAATAGACCAGAGACTTGTGCTTAATTCTTTTTCTCAAAGGTCATCCATATAGATATGTAGGCTTGAAATAAAACGAGCAATATTCAACTATCCTAATGGATCACCATAGGCTCTTTGTGCTCAAATGGCTTAAAATGGCCATGCTCTATATCTGTCTCTCTCCCCCTCTCACCCCCTCTTTCTTCAAAACTCTATGTCTGTTTTTATTTGCATTTCTTGAATATAAGTGCTTCGTTTTATTAATTTAGTGTTTTATATTTCTTAATTATGATAGGGTTGTTTCACCTTATTCTTTAATATGACTCTTATGAATTGTTCTGAAATTCTGCTGTGTTAATCAGTAAGCTTGGTCATCGACATTCTATAACCGACATATTTTATAGGGATATTTCTGTGATACTTTTATTTTAAGATAATACCGATATTTATATTTGTTATGATACCGTGGCTCTCTGTGTCTTGCCACTAGAATCAAGGGTGCAATGGAAATAAGGAAAATATTTTCCTTTTTTGTGTTATCTAGTGCGCATTACATGGCTTTTTATTTGTTGTCTTAATTATGTTTTTCCATGTTATGTACCTTTTTTACACTTTTTAAGTTTACACATCATTTACTAACATCAAGGGTGCAATGGAAATAAGGAAAAAAATCCTTTTTTTGTGTTATCCTTGGTTTCTAGTGCGCATTACATGGCTTTTTATATATTGTCCAAATTATGTTTTTCCATGTTATGTACCTTTTTACACTTTTTAACTTTACACATCATTTACTAACCAAAATACTGATCGTTTGGACATGCCATTATCTCTAAAACATCAAGGTTAATTGACAGAGGAAAGTGTTAACCTTTATAACTTTTAAGTTATCGTCTTTTAAGCAATGAGACGAAAATGAAATATTGGTCACCTTACATAAATTTATGTGTAGATAAAACTTTTTGTTGTTGTGGTTGTTGGTGGTGGTGTTGTCCATTCGAAGAAGCTGGCGTTCACATTGCCATTTGTTTCAATACATTCACGTCGGTTATTCAAATGGATACTACATTTACTAACCACTAACTTCCATTCTAGCCAGTGGCGTGTTCGTTCCCCACTCAGGGGGAAATTTGCAGACATACTTTATATTAAAGTACATTGTCTTAGGATTATTTTAAGCCATGTATGTACTCTGGCCGTTGGGGCGTTTGCGTATAAAGCAGATTTGGACTACGTTACTAATTTACACTTGCACATTAGAACATTTATGACGTTATTTGGTGGTTGATTACGGATCTAGAAACGTCAGAGTGGTGTCAAATGAATGTTGTTTCGCTTTATTTGCTTTGTATGAAGCGACCACTATCTGAAGTAGCGTTGGGTATCTAAAGACAGGTGATTGCTTATTGCAGGATGAAAATAATATATTTAGCCCACGGAAGCAAACCAGAGGCCATTTTAGCAAAAAGCTTTTAGCATACATGTTTTCTGTATTTTTATTTTTATCTTGCATTAAGCAATCACTTGTATTTAAAACTACACATAGGACTGATATTGGGTGGTCGCTTAATAGTAGATTGGCCGCATTATATGTAAATATGGTCCGTTTGCATAATCATGAATTTAATTTTTGCCCCGTACTTCATTCTCATTGTTGTTATATTTTCTGGTCCTTCGGGATCATTAGTTTTTATGTTATTAGTTTTGAAAATTGAATACTGCTTAAGCAATGGGAACAAGAGAGACACGTAATTTGGTCAACTTACACAAAGTTGCGTGAGCTCTGCTATTCACCAAATTTGGTCACTCGATTTGAGTTGAGTTTTGCTTTTGTTGAGGTTGGGGTTTTTTCGGAACAATTGAACGTATTATTCGACGTCATTTCTCCACCATTTGCAATTTGAAATAAAGATCTTTACAACGGGTAAACTACTGGTTTAACCCCAAGTGACTTTTGTCGCTGACCGTTCCAAGGCGGTACTTCCATCTTCCCCTGTTGTATGTTTGTTTTGTCTTTGTGCGTCTCTTTATGTTTTTGATAGTTATGTACATTTGCTGTGTTTTCTTGTGTTGCTGTTCGGTCGGCTGTTTGTTCTGTATGTGGTGTTTCCTGCATGACTCATATTTGTACTTTTGTTTTATGTCCGAATTCTTTATTAGAGAATGGATTCAAGGGAAACTCGGGTACCGAGTTCCTAAAATACGATGATATAAATGATTTAAATTTGCTCGCATTCCGGTATGAAATATAGATCAAAGTACTGAAGGTACAGAAACCATGGAAACACCCGGGATCGCAGGGATTGGGAAATAGTTTGTCTTATGTGACCGTTAGTAACGAACCCACATGTCAGACATAATTTCCTAAATGAAACAATAGTAAAGTCAATCAGAAAAAGACACACAAGATGCAACCATTACCGAAACACCGATAGAAAATAAGTGACACACATACACGCACATACATACACTCACGCACACACACAGACACACAGACACACACACACACACGCGCGCGCGCACCCCCACACCCACACCCCTCCACCCCCCCCCCCACACACACACACGAGACAGAGAGAGAACGTGAGAGAGAACGAGAGAGAGAACGAGAGAACTAAGGATGGCAAAAAGAGTACCGCCTTGTAACGGTCAGTGACAAAACCACCACAGGGCCTTTAAACCGGTTTAAGGACATCCTGACCTCACACTTGTCTCAAAGTTACCATTTACTGGTCCAATATTCATGTAAGAAATAATGTCATCATGAATAAAGAGTTTATATGAGGGAAAGGGTTAAACGAACGGTAAAAACGTATCCCCGCCAGACTTCCCCACAACATAGAATACGGTCAACTCAGGGTAACAAAGTCCGTCAAATATGTACTCAATATCAGAAGTCAGAACAACTGCAGGGACGCAATTAAGGCCACGGCAGAGAAGGGACAATACATGAGTCCGATAAGTTCATCCCATTTCCGAGTTTAAGAGTGTACCATCATAGAGTACTACACATGACTTGTCATCGCGCAAGCAAAGAGGGAAGCGTGGCTACCAACTGTTAAGGGGTCAATAACCAAACATGCAGTGCGTTGCAATATAATGAGGTCATGACATTTCTTCTTAAAAGTTTTAATGCGATTGATAAACAAATCATGAAAATGTATAGCATCGTTACGTGCGTATTTGCCGACTAGAACTAATGGGCGATCAAGGAGGAATTCGGATACACTAATCTTCTATGGATTTACTGGTTATTTCATGAACCCGGGATGAAGTAATTATTTACTGCGTGATATACATATACCCAGCTACATTATCGGGTCAGTGAGTCTTAGCATTATTTCCAAATAGATTTACGCATTTAAGGTTTAGTATTGTTATGCCTTGTTCGATCAGCTTAACGTGTACTTTAGATAATGTAATGCAAAATAAAAACCGGGTTCTCTTAAACTAAATGCTAACAGAAATAAACCAAATTCGAAATACAGTAAAACCTCTCTATATCGGCCATTAAATTGTGTTCATTAGTTGTTATTTAGGGCAGGTGGCTGGTGAAAGCAATGTGAAAGTAAAACAGAACGCTCCTATAGGAACTTTCTGTTTTACTTTCACTTTGCTTTAACCAGCCACCTGTCTTTAACACAAAATACTTGCTGAAACTTAGTGGCCGTTATAGAGAGGTTTTACTGTACTACGCCCATTGTCAGATGTGTCGAATGGATTGTATTACAATAAGAAACAGAGTAACTTTTCTCCAACAGCTTAAGCCAGACTTATACGCTCTACATTGTGAAATATATCCCATATACAAGACAACGCAACTATGCAGGGTTTTATTATCAAACAATGTACAAATGATAAAAGGATGTGTCAATTCTCCAGACATTTCAATTTTCTGTCTAGGAATACAATTTATACAAAGAATGCGAACTGACAATTCAGTATAGGTTCCTGTCAGACGAATGTTCAGAAGCATGAATGTCAGCGTTTTCTTGCCAACTGTCATAATATAAGGATCATGAGTGTTCCCTTTATGGTAAAAGATAACTATCTAACTGAACACGTTCAGTTAACTCGATGTGCATGTGGTTGTGTATTCATATTCAAGCACCACAGGTACGGTGTTCAATCGCTAGTGGAATGTCAAGGTATTCCTTTTTATTCAACTAACATTCAATACAATTCCGAGTACAGTAAAACCTCTCTAAACCGGAATTCTAGTAGAGAAGAATTTAGGCATTTTAAGCAGGTGACTGCTTAATGCGGGGTGAAAGTCGTACAGAAAGCTCCTCTAGGAGCTTTTCGCATGATTTTCATCCTGCATTAAGCTGCCACCTGTCTCCAAGACCTATACTTATATCAAATGTAACGTCCGGTTTAGAGAGATTTTATTGTATGTTATAATGTGGAGGTTTAATGCCAATTACGCTGTACTGGGTAGGTCAGTATGAACAAATACTTCAACGAGCAAATCATCATTATTTGATTGAAATTCCGTTGACGGTAAAGTAAAGTATGAATGCTGTAAATTAGCCGAATGTCGTAGCCAATGTAGCGTAGGTCTATTTCGTGAAAGTGTAACTATTTAAAATACTGGGTGATTAGGGAACATTCGAAATTAAATCCGTTGAGGATTAACAAAGACATGTGCGAACCGACAATGCAAATAGCCTGGCATAACAAATACAAGTATATTATGTAATAACGCTTAATTTGTGTATCGTGTGTACTTGATACATGCACACATATAGCATGTAACATGAAATAAACATACATTATTCGACTGTAAATTATATGTGAGAAACAATATTTAAAGAAACAATTATTTAAGACAATTATGTCCTGATGAGGGGACTGTCCTAAATCCGTTTATTGTTTCAAAAACGTTATCTAAAAAGTAGTAGATAGCAAGCTGAGATGCCGCACCTATTCGGAAAATCTAAGCAGGTGACAACCCCAAATTCTTAATTCTTGAACTACTGTGTCACCATCACAGATGTGCCTCCGCCATCAATCAATGCATTACAGTGCTCCCTCCCTACAACGGCCCTTTCAATAACGATTCCCTCCTTACAACAACGCATGTCACTGTTTCCGAAACAACAAGGCTCTAGAAACAACTTTTTCCATCGTATTTTCTTTATGCTTCCATCTTTGTGACGATTCTAAAGAGTGGTCACAACATAGGGTTTGATAGAGGCATAACGGTTTGAGTTCTCGAAATACATCTTATCTGGGGATCTGCAAACAAGCTAATTATGTTTGATTTTCCCTCCTTATAACAACTCCCTCTGAACAACACATACAATCTTCGTATCCCAAAGGGTGTCGTTGTAGAGAGGGAACATTGTAGTAAACCATAATGATTTGGGATCAGTTTACAAACTATAGAACAACGACGAAAATGGCGCATAGAACAATGCAACCTTGTAGCAGTAGAATGAAATAGAAACGTACTCCTAGGATAGAAAGCAAACACAGCAAGCCAAATAGCCATCTCCCTCCTCATTGCTTTCCAACGACTTTATGGCGTTCGCCCATATACCTTGCTGCTTGGTATTCCTTTCGGTGCCCCTTTAACGCCATATTCTCTTTATGGACAATCGCGGATTGTATCAAGCAATTAAAATAGATATGTTTCCTTAACCAGGTATATTGTTGAGATATTCCAAAATTACAGTAAACTGGTCCAGAAAGGATTTGAACCCCAATACACTTGACGATGTTATAAAAGCTATAAAACCCAAGTCGAATGCAGGAAATTATTGATAATCTTATTATGACACATGCTCATAAATATTCATACTGTCGTCATTTATGTAAGACGTACGTCTGAAAATGAAGCAGTTTTATAAATCATTCTTGGAAGACCTAATTAATGGTCAATATGAACAATAAGAGTTTCGGTTAACACAACTGATTTGTCACACACCTTAATTTAGTTAACATATTTCTATGTATGGCCATGCTTGCTCTGTTGTTAGTTATACTCTATGGTGAAAACGATTCACTTTCTAGAAGCAATGCAAACGTGCTCTTCCATTACATTGAAATTCATTTATGTATTCATAGACAAATGGTTAAAGACGATAGACAATCCAATTTGCTGTCTGAGGCAACGCTGTCAAAAAAAGACTGACAGTCACTGAAGCTGTCCAGGACGTCTCTAGGAAACATTTTGCTCATTCTATTTATAAACTTTTCTAACTATTCTTCATCCGTACATAGATTAAATATATAATAGATACACCCATGTGCCATCTTCGTGATACAGCTGTTATTTAACAATGACACTTCTTATATGTTTTCACTTCAATGCAATACAACTGAGGCGTGAGTGTTCTATATTGTATATTATGACGGGTTATTAGTTAAATATGTCAAAAACTTACTTTAGAAAACTTATTTTGCAGGACCTCTTTTGATCATTTATTACTACCGTCATGAGTGTAATAACAATTTCTCTACAAATAATAGATGTGTTAGATATTTTAATTTATGTACATATAATAGACGTGTTAGATGTTTAGGTCTCGTGATCTTAATTATTACTCTACAAATCATAGACATGTTAGAGTTTTAGATCTCGTGGTCTTAATTAGTACTCTACATATCATAGACATGTTAGAGTTTTAGATATCGTGATCTTAATTAGTACTCTAAATATCACAGACGTGTTAGAGGTTTAGGTCTCGTGATCTTATTTCTTCTACATGTGATAAACTTGTTTAGAGTTTTTTGGTCTCGTGATCTTAATTAGTACTCTACATATAATAGACGTCTTAGAGGTGTAGGTCTCGTGATCTTAATTTCTCAAATAGTTTAAGGCCTCGTGATCTTAATTTCTCTACAAGTAATAAACGTGTTGGAGATCTTAATATATGTACATATAAGAGACGTCTTAGAGTTTTAGGTCTCGTGATCTTAATTAGTACTCTAAAAATTATAGACGCGTAAGGTCATGTGGTCTTAATTTCTCTACATGCCATAGGCATGTTAGAGTTGTAGAACACATGGTCTTAAATACATCTCAGCTCCTAATTGTGACCAATAAATAACTGTAATAAATTAGAATTCTGATTTCAAATTTCTGGCATCGCATTTCTGTCTTTAGAGTTTTGACTCCAGAGTTAAGATTTCACATTTCCAAATTCACAGTTATGACTTCAGAATTCAACAACCTAACTCGTCCACATCCACGTACCTCTTAGCTCAGAGATCTAACTACAGAACTCAAAGATCTGACTACAGAATTCAAACTGAGAAGTGAGAACTCTATAGTATGAACTGTGAACTCTCAGAATTCACCACACACTTTCCTTGTTTCTTTTTTAATATGTTCAGTTCATGTTGTATTAAACTAAATGATGCACAATACCTAGGTAGTTATTTATAAAATTATTGCAACTAATACTATTATACAGAATGAATATTCTAAAATAAATTTTACACAAATTTTCCTTTCAAATATATCTATAATATGCCGACCTTCAGTGAGCAAATTAGTGTGTATAATATTAATATACAACCAGTGAGCTACTTTTTACAGGGGCCTGTCTTTAAAGCGTGTAAATAATTCACAACCTGTTTTTGTTAGCAGAAGGCGATGAGAAAGGTGACTGTTTGTCTCAAAACCTGTCATTGTTGTGCTATGGTGGGTTAGCAGAAAGCCGTGAGAAAGGTGACTCATGATAAGCGTCAAAAATTGTGTATACAGTGCATAATTTTGAGGACAAACGATATTTTATAAGACTTAGCCTGCTGTGTAATATTTCACTGGTTCAAACGTTGCCATATCTTGTATCGAAAACAAACTATGATTATGGCATTTTGTTTCAGACATGCTGTGGAATGTCAATCATTTGGAAAGCCGAGTAACTCAGGCTAACATCCCAGCCCATACCGGTTGTAAAAGTAATCACGATTTCCAATGTAGCATTCTAAAGGTTAATATCAAAACGCAATACGTTATCTGAAAACATATCCTCGATAAGTCCGTATACTTCGGGGACTACATCGGCGCCGGTGTAGTATAAGATAAACTATCCGTTGTCCTGAAGGAAAATAGTCAAAAGACCGAGCGGAGTCACGAGTAGGTGCACGTTATATACAAGTGTTTTACTTAGACTTTATTGATCGGTTATTATAAATGCTTATAAATGGTTTTATATTTTCAAATTCAGTGTCCAAAAATAAAAACAAACTAATTGCAGGCAGAGTGGAATGTGTAAGCTTCATTTTGTTCGAAGTAATTATGTATGGTGTAGTTACCTCATTCGACTTGAATGGAAGAATGGCAGCATTCGCTTTAATACGTAGTTTAACCATGTGATGTGTAAACAAAAGGAAACACTAATTAATTTGTTTTTATTATCAACACATATGATAAAAAAAATCATATGTACATTATGTGTATGTGTGTGCCGCGCGCATGCGTGTGTTCGTTCGTGAATGTGTGTGTGTTTATTTTCGAGGAATGCTAAAACAACAAAGATTAGATCAATATGAATACATTTTATCGGCAAGTATTGGCCACAGCTTCAACATCAGTAGTACCTATTTGATGTAAATTTCAGTCTACAAGAATGAAATAATGGTAGACCCTGGGAACAGCTGTCTACCATTAATTCAGCCTATTAAATATTGTCTATTTTTCAACATTATGTTATTGGTTTAAGTAAATGTGTGGAATGTGCTGAGAACGCTAAACCACGCCACCATCTTGGACTGCGACAATCCTATCCCCCACCACCACCCGAATGACCCGAGCTACAGCAGTCCTGCAAACAGACGACAAAACCAAGCGCAAAAACAAATATATCTGAAAATGAGTTCTCAACATGAATAGAGGGAGTGGATGGGTGGGGTTTTGTATGCAAGGAATAGCAATTATGTGTCCCACCACGTAGTGGTGTGGGAGACATATTGATTTACTCCTTTCTGTCTGTCTGTCTGTCTGTATGGCTGTCCGTCTGTCACAAAATCGTGTCCGCTCTCTAATTTTAAAATTTCTCATCTAATCTTCACCAAACCTTATAAAAATGATTATAGCTATAATATCTAGGCCAGGTTTGATATCCAGCAAGATTGTTTCAGGAACTTATGTTAAGGGCCATTATGGAGTTATGGCCCTTGATTTATCCAAATTTGACCTTTCTAGTCTTGTCCGCCCTCAAAGTCAAAAACGTCTCATCCAATATTCACCAATCCTTATTAAAATGTTTATGGGTATAATATCTAGGCCAAGTTTACTAACCAGCAAGATTGGACTAGGCACTTTAGAGTTATGTCCCTTGAATAATACAAAATTGGCCTTTTTAACCATGCCCACTCTTTAAGTCATAAAGTTCTCATCTAATCATCACCAAACCTTGTGAAAATGTTTATGGTTATGATGTCTAGGCAAAGTTGAATAACTAGCAATTTCGGAACAGGTACTTCAGAGTTACTGCCCTTGAATTGTTGAAAACTGAGCTGTTTAGCTTTGTCCGCTCTCTAAATAAAAAGTCCTCACCCAGTCTCCAACAAACTTCATAAAAATGCATCCAATCATTTTTGAGACAGGAGCAAGTGGGCGACATATGTTTTTCTTAAAAACAAGCTCTAGTTTTTATAGTGGTTTTTTTTCAAAACTGAGCATACCTTTCTGCCAGGTGATGAAATATTCCTAGAAAAGGAAGTTCCAAGTCGGTGCCTCGTAATAATAGTCAAATCGTAATATTAACACGGCCATCTGATATAGCTATTCCCAGAAAAATAACTGGTTTTAATTTCTTTATTGTCAAAAACCAATTATTGCACATACATGTTATTCGTTAAAATCAAGTGTGTCATGTTATTTGTTGATATCACGTTATGGGTATCTCCAGCCTTCTTCGTCAAATCATAAGTTCTTTATGTGAGAGTCATGTATGTGTGTAATACTCCATAACACGCATCTTTTCCTATGGAGCAAATGCTCTATTTAATCACAATGGTTTCAAAAAATGACTTATACAGAGACGTCAAAAGGCGTCAATATTTAATATGCGGGAATGGGTTAAATAATTGTTTACAAAATACATTGAAACATTTCCCATTTCCATAGTACGTCTAAAACGAGATTCCAATGTTTTATTTGCATTGTCATTAATTCACATGGATAACAAAGCATTTGATATAGATGTCGAGACACAACATTCACATGTAATTAACGACCACTTTGTCTGGTCGTAAAACTAGTTGTCCTTGGAGGCTATACTTGTCTATAGTAAGTGATGAAATTGATAATTACATACATTCTACGTATCTGTTGCCTCTCCATCAGAGAAAACATCCTTCCGGCATTTGTCGAAAACGTTGCATTGATTTTAATTATGTTTATTGTATTGACGCCTTTTTAAATTGACATTGACTAAGGATGTGTGGATATGTCGTATATATAACTGAACCGTAATGTGGGTAATAAAGGATGGCGAAGAGATGGAGGATGTCTAATATTGTAAACATCTTGTTGTATGATAAAAGCATACACACACACACACACACACACGTACGCATGCACGCTCGCACACACGCATGCACACGGGTGCTTTGAGTGTACGAGTTCGGATGTTTACTTCAAACATTTTATAAAGACAAAATTTATAGGTCAAAATGTTCCCTCGCTTCTAACTAAATCACCTAAAATATCATCAAGTTCTGCCTGGCCTCTGACTTGACATACCTAAATCGTTAAACTCGGTACTGCCATTAGCAACTCTCATGTATTTGCTGGGCTTAATAATGTCAAATCAACCCGGTGTCAGTATAATTTGACAGGGATGGTGCTCATGACATGTGTCTACGAAAATAAAATATATCAAATACTGATTATTTTTATGACTTGTGCATAACACTAATGCCACGTTTGCATGCCGTATAAGATACATGTACTTGAGAGGAAAGAACCTAATGGTATATCGCTCTCTCGTATTTGATACAGGTACTTAGGAGCAAATTTCTCTCTCTCTCTCTCTCTCTCTCTCTCTCTCTCTCTCTCTCTCTCTCTCTCTCTCTCTCTCTCTCTCTCTCCCTCTCTCCCTCTCTATGCCTATCTCTGTCTGTGTGTCTGTGTGTCTATCTCTCTCTGTCTCTCTTTTGATACAGGTATTTAGGAGCAAATCTCTCTCATACTCACTTTCCTCCTCTCTGTCTCTCTGTCTCTCTGTCTCTCTGTCTCTGTCTCTCTGTCTCTCTGTCTCTCTCTCTCTCGCTGTCTCTCTCTGTCGCTGTCTCTTTGTGTGTGTGTCTCTCTCTGCCCCTCTCTCTATCTCTCTCCCACCGTCTCTCCTTTTCTCTTGCTTTCCTTCCTGCCTCTCTCACTCTCTTTCATTCCCTATCTCCCCATCCACCTCTTCCCCATCCACATCCATCTCTCCTCACGTATCTCTCCCACCACCTGTCTCTCCCAATTCTATCTCTCACCTCTATCTCTCAACTCTCTCCCACTCCCTTTCCCACCCTGTCGCTATCTCCCTCTCTCTCACACTCCCCCCCCCCCACCCACCCACCCTTTCTCTCTCAATCACACTTCCAGAGGAAGAAAGAAAACAAGAATATAGATAAGAAGGCAAGAATAAAGTGGATTACACACACCCAGATCGAATAATCATCTCCTCATGGTCTGCAATAGTGTCATTCAAATTCCTCTCTCAAATTATATCCTTTTATACGGAATGAACCGGTCCTTTAAACTGTGATGAACTATTCTACTCTATTATATCAGCGTTGAAACAGTTAAACACGAGTTCTTAACGGGTTATCCTCTTTTTAACTCTTTACTCCATGAATATTAATATAAGAAACAATGACATTATAAATATTAGATTAGATTAATTGTTATAATCGTACATTGACGTAGGAATTTTTGGTCATGGCAAAACCAGTAGAACAGTATTTATGTTATATTGTAAACAAACAGTGCAGACCCTGACCAGACGGCTCCTACAGGAGATGTACATGGGTTATGATAAGCGTTACGGTTGTACGCCGGGATACAACGTCATCTCAAACAGACACAGTAAGATTGGGCCTTCACGGTCGTACCCGGTTCATCCAGGTAAACCCTTGATTACTGTTCCGGGGTACGTTAGGAGCTTAAACTAGGATAGTAATATTACAAAAAGTGCTTATAAAAGAGTGCGACATTTAGCGTTGATGTTGCGACAAATAGCGGCAGTACATTTGGCGTTACATATGCGACATATAACGTCGGGAGGGTTTGCGACATGTAACGTTGGTTCCGACGTTTAGCGTCAGTCCTGCGACATATAAGGTCAAGTGCGACATTTAGCGTCGAGGCGACATTGCTACAGACACCCAATAATTGTTCAGAAGGAAAACAGTTTGTATTGTACATATTTGGTCCTAGAAACTTCAAATGAATGATATGTATCCATGTGTTAACAGGTAATGGCTTAACTCTGCATATATCAACACGCAATGTCTAAAATCTTCATATGTCAACAGGTAATGGCTAAACTCTTCATATGTCAACACGCAATGGCTAAACTTTTCACATGTCAAAACGTAATGGCTAAACTCTTCATATGTCAATACGCAATGGCTATACTCTTCACATGTCAATACGCAATGGCTAAACTCTTCAAATGTCAAAACGCAATGGCTAAACTCATCATATGTCAACACATAATGGTTAAACTCTTCATAATTATGTCAATACGCAATGGCCATACTCTTCACATGTCAACATGTAATGGCTAAACTCAGCATGTAATATGCTCATACCTCCTGTTGAGAACAAACCACATGTAGGCATGGTGGCGGCAAAGATTTGTACATGTATATGTCACAGTAGAACAATCGTCAATTCTCCTAGGACATTGTAAGGACAATCAACGATTCTACTAGTGCATATTCCAATCAGTCTGTCCAAGGACAAACTGTAAATCTTTCATGAAAATTTACAATTCTACTGGAAGAATATAAATTATTAGTTTTAGATATGACACTTTAATTCTTCTAGGAAAATCTACAATTCTACTGGAAGAATATATTATTTTAAGATCACAAGTCTATATTCAAAACATGACAAACAACACATAATTGTGAATGATTTAAAAAGAGGATCGGCGTTTGTCCCAGGAGAGATTGCGATCGCAATCTGTCCTAGGAGAATCGACGACTGTCCTGAATAGCAATTTCTACTGTAACATATATACTTTACGAAACAGTGTTTCCTGCCTAGTCCTTAAAACTTGACCCTAAATGTCATGTGAAAGACAAAACTGTAGTAAGATTGCTTAAAGCTTTGAAGTACGTGTTTCGGTAACACTTTAAAGCACTCGTGGCTGATTTTCTTGGAGACACTCTATAAATTATATATTTGAGAAATGACAGGACTGATAAAAGTCGTACAAATCGCGTGTACCAGACATGTAGGTAAACTATTACACAGAAGTTATTCTCTGTTTGTATTTGTTTTTAATTTTCGACTATCCTATCAGTCAATCGGAAATTCGCCGAGCAAGTCCGTTGATTTCTCCAGCCAGTCGTTCGTAATCAACCAATGGATGTGTCGATTTCTTATCTCATCATCATAACGGTATGTACCAATGATTTTGGTTATTGTGAACAAATTCGCTAGGCTTCATTGTATCATGAATCAGTCACATAGTGTAATGTCATGAATTTCTCACAACATGCAGTCTGTCTACTGATGTACAAGGTAAATTTCGCCTGAAGTTGTACATAGGTTAATAAACTCATTAGGCGCTTTGTAAATATGGCCATATGATCATAATTATTATTACTAACAATGTGCTAGACAGGCTAGTATTTAAGCTAATCTATCATTTCTTCTCTCTTTTGACCAGCCCGGCTTCATACCAAGTGACCAAGTTAAACAGTTGTCTTACATCTGGAACTCATTCTGTAAATGTTTAGATGAAGGCAGGGCAGTTTTCTTTGATATAAGTAAATCCTTTGATAGAATTTTGCATACGGGTCTGACTATACTTTACGAAATTCTGATAATCTCAAAAGTTATTGTAACCGGGTGTTCTTATAAAGAAACATACCCGCTCAGACCCAGGTCACCAGGTTCACAGTCATGCGATCTACCACGTCGCCATAAAAGCGCGCTTGTACAGCAAGGCCGTACAAGTGATGATACACCTACACGCTGTGACATTATTTTCTTTAACTAAGCTCTACTCCGAGTCCTTCCTTCCTTCTGCAATGCACTTATGGCACAAATTACCACGAAATAAGGCTTCTAATTTCATCAGTACATTAAAACAATTAACTGAACTATGAAACGGTAAATTATGTTTAAACTAATCTTGGGCCTACTTAGATATGTTCCGTCGTTCCTGATGGTCTTCAGTTTTTAAAGTGCTGTTTTCGTTTGTGCGATTCTAGCGAGCACTTCGGACCTTGTGGCTTGTACTGAAGTATGACGTCATTCCTGCCAATTGTAAACCTCACCAAATAGGCACTTTAAAATCTGTAACGTATAATTATAACCACTATACTAACCTGAACTCTTGGACAGTTTATGCTGATAAGATAGATTCTTCAGACTTGCCTACTTATTATATATTGTATTATTGTATATTCTGCTTAAAATACAGGGCAAGTATGATGATGAAGCTGATCCGAGGCTGTTGAATAATTTGGAATTCTCCGTAAGACACTCTATCTAAGTGTCTATCTAAAGAAAAATGTTTTGAGCATATGTTTCAGAAAGTTGTATAAATTCTAGTAAGTCGATCATTTGTTTTGTGATGTTACAGTAATTACTATAAATTATGTTGTTCATTTTCAAATGAAACTGTTTTAAGATACACTGATCAGTTTCCGTTTATGATATGTATATTGCGGTTTGACTCATTTTTAATATTCACAATTTTAATTATCTTAACATTGTCCGTAAATTTCAATTTTGCACATAATATACATATATATATATGTTCATATATTGTAATATAATGTATACATTTTACTATCGTTTAGAATGCCATACGCAATATTGTACTATTAGCCCTTTCGCTGCCAAATTATGTCGTCTGCTAACTTTGTCGTCTGCTACAAAATTTCATTTTTTTTATTTTCTTCATTTTTGTTTCAAAAACATAGTAACAGTAACAAACAGTTTGGATCCTGATGAGACGCCGAGTTACTTAGTGTCTCATCTGGATCCAAACTGTTTGCATGGGTAATCACAGATCCGGCATTGGCAGCGAAAGGGTTAATCCAATAAACAATATTTCAGGTTTCAGCTAATACCCAATAGCTATGAAAACCTGCTTGGCGTCCCAAGTAAATATGTGGCACACATACTGTAATCAGTGTTTTACATCTCCTCTCCGTAACTACGAGTGTATTCGAAAACTCCAATTGTTGTCATAATCCTAATCCTATGAAGAAAACCTTTTCGCACCCAGTCAAGATCCGAAATGGAGCTCTCCATTAATTCCATTTTTCTTCGGTTTTAATGGCCTATTAATATGTTAAGCCGCATGGTGTATTCTATAACAGTGAGTGATTATTCTAGTCGCGTACAGACCGAAACCCGTCACTACTTCCTGTGACTAATACGTTTTCAAATGACTTTAAAGCTCCTTCTTCATTTAGAATTATATGCCAGATAGTTCTCTCGGCAAATGAGTGTCTAGTAATAAATGGAAAGGGAATGGCTTGTGCAAATTTTATCTATAAAATTTGAAAATCGAAAGCCAAAGCAGCAATGCGAAAAGAGAAAACTGCAGACTCGGTGTTATTGAGTATTTGCATAAGCTGTTCATGAGCAGTTATTAAAAGTGCAACACTACCCTACCCCCCCCCCCCCCCCCCAAGCACCGGATTAAGCGGTATTCGATTTTCATAACTAAGAGCATTGAGATTTATGATCCCAAGGGACACGAAGATATAACAACTGAGAATGAAGTATGGGGCGACTTTTTACGACTGCCACACACGCACTTAACACCTGCTGTTGTGAAATACATAACTTCTGATAATAGGGCACCTCTGGCAGAACCTATTTCCATGATGTATTATTCTAGGGGCTAAGAATGAATTCCAAAGCAAAATGCCAAGCCGACTAATTCTTCCGTTCCCTTTTCCTGTCAAATATTAACCCTTCTCTTGCTGAATTTTAAAATACATTTCTCCTTCTTTACCCATGCCCTGTTCTATAATTACATATATCTTCACTGTGTACAAGTATTTCGCTGTGCAATCACTGCTGTGGAGTGCACTGGTTGCACAATCAACTTGTAAATAGTGCAGACCCTGATGAGACAGCTCCTGCAGGAGCTGTCTCATCTGGGTCTTCACTATTTACAGGTAGGTATATTGACGTGAATAGCAAGCAAAGGGTTTACACTGACGTGGTACTGTGGTATCTTTAGGACACATAGTTATTGGTTTTAGTAGCTCGACTTGTTATGTTGAATAGTATCAAAATCAATTCTGTATTGTAAAATGTCCATCCATCCATCCATTCATCCATCCATCCTTCTATCTATCCATCTATCGGGCTTTCGTTCGTTCATTCATTCATCCATGTATTCGTTCGTTCGTTCGTTCGATCGATCGTTTGTTCATTTGTTTGTTTGTTTGTTTGTTTGTTTCCATCTAGCATGCTTTCGTTCATTCTTTCATTCGTTTGTTTGTTTTGTTTTGTTCTTTGGTTGTTTCTTTGTTTGTTTGTCATCGAGTAATGTAGCTTCTCGTCTCGATCAGCGCAGCTAAATGTTGCTTTATCAGAGATGTGTTTACCTATGCACACAACAAGGGTCAAATGACTGTTACTTTATCAGGATCCAAACAATTTGACACACAAAGCGAACATGCTTTCGAAACGAATGCAAGAGGAATCAAATGTGAAATGGAAGTAGATCACAGTAAGCTGAATGTTAACCCTTTCGGCGCCAACTCTCTAATTGTCGTCTGCAACCCAATTTTGTTACATCATGTGGTAAAAAAAGGAAATAAGATAAATAAATGCAAAAATCAAAGGAATAAAGCACCAATATAGAAATAGAGTTTGAGACAAAGTTCTAAGTGAAGTGCCTGGGGCTGCACTATTTGTCATTGCGACATTGGCGGTGAAAGGGTTAAAATCGGGGGTTTGCTCGTGTTCGAGTTACGATCTGACAATGAGGTCATGGTACAGACATGATTTAGTTTATCAGGCATCGTTGGGGCAATATTCTAGCGAGCTGTTTATTGAACATGACATGTGTGATAGGCCGATAATATGCGAACAACATAAAGGAGTCGAAACTCACCAGGACGTTCTCAAACCTGGGGTTTGAGACTAAAACATTTCTCAAACATGTCTGTTTGGTTCCTAGCAGCTGTGAAGCTGTGTTTGACATTTTACGATAAAGAAGATTTGTCTACCTGCTTCATTGCTGGTCATTTTATCAACAAGTTTAATTATTGCGATGAGTCAGATTTAACCTTTGGTGAAGACAATGACAGATAATGGTATTGAACTAACTGTGTGTTGTATACACACAATGAATATTATAATGAACCCTGCAGAACTAATAAAAAACATATAATAACACTCGTTCGATCTCTATATTTATAATTTAATGAAATGGACAAACATCCTTTTTCAAAATCGTTTCATATGGACATTTCAGTTCAACGGGATCCAATACGATTGTACACATGTGTACGAGTATATACATAATACAGTCAGTTCAATGTTGCTATTGTGACGTAAATCACAAAATCAGTCATAACACTGTTAACCCCTTCCCTCATATTGACGCCTTTTGACGCTTCTGTAAATATCACTTTTTGAAACCATTGTGATAAATAGAGCATTTGCTCCATATGAACAAATGCTCGTTTCATCACAATGGTTTCAGAACTACACAATTCTAAAAGTTTCCTTTTTTTCTAGTGAATGCTCATTTTCGGTAGGTTTATTCAAAGAGATTGGGTTTAAAAATAGCCTATGAGGTAATGGGTTAAAGTTAAGGCCATGCTAGGATCTGTAGAGCTCAGTGCAGCAAAACGCCAAAACATATAAGGTATGAAGACAAATTCAACCCTTTACTCCATGACTATTCATATAAAAAATAATGCAATCATGAATATTAATTAAATTATTTATTATAATGGCAGAGTGAAAACACGAATATTTTCCCATGCAAGAAACTGTATATTTATGTCTATATTATTTCGTAAGCAAACAGGTCCTGATCCTACAAGAGCGGTCTGGTCTGTGTCTACTCAGTTTGCAAAGACGTAGAAAGGCGTAGTCAAGGAGTAAAGGGTTAAAAAATAAAGTATCTGTTTGTCCCAAGTCAATAAGTTCTGCTTTAATTGTAGTTTAAACATATTTTATTTCTGAAAGGTACATAAATCCACTTATCACTATATTTGGAAAAAGGATTGGATCGAAAGCAATATGCTTTTTAGGATCCAATTAGGCTTAAATTATACAGACTTCTTTGATTTATATAGCAGGTCAGTAAATAGATATATCACACTTCATCAAATATATCTCATCTAAAAATTACACTATTAATTTTTCAAATACTAATAGTATCCTTACAATACGTTATTGTCTTACATTATAGCGATGTAGTTGGCTCTTTATGAGAATGTATTTCTTATTTCGCAAAGTCTGTCATCACTGCGAGGGTGCTAAACAGGCTATCCATGCCATTAAAATTCGGCAGCGCCAGAGATTTCCAGACAAGAAAAGCGTATCAGTATTTTGCTTTCCACGCGTATCCTTCATCGCAGCTTTGAAATAAACATCAATTCAACCACAGAATTCCACGGAGAATGCTTTTGTCATTTTCTAAACATGTTGCTAAATTGAGTGGAACATGTAGCTCATCGGCACTGTAAGATGATACATGGTGTTAAATGCCTGCACATGTTAAGATGAAGTGAACACCGTTCCCCCGCTACGCGCCACCGAACAAGCGTCCATTAATCCTTTCCTCCATAAATACGCCTTTCTATGCCTTTGTAATAGTCACTTCTTGAAACCATTGTGATAAATAGAGCATTTGCTCCTTAGGAGCAAATGCTCTATTTATCACAATGGTTTCGATACTACAAAATTCTGTTTGTTTTCTTTCTCTAGTTAATCTCCTTTTCGGTAGATTTATTTAATAGGTTGTGTCTAAAAATAGCCTATGAAGGTATGGGTTAACATGAGACACCAAGTCATCCGGCGTTACCACTCAGGCAATAATTTCACAGTACGTTGATTGAGTCGGAAGGGAAGAAAGTAATACAAATGGAACAGACCAGATTTTAAGCGTACAACACTTTCACAACAGGACAAGAGATAACCTTTAGAGTCAACCTTTAGACAGTTAAGTAACGTTTAACCCTCTCAAAACTATGCCTATTGAGTACCTAAGTCTAAACATTATACTCCTGTTTATCCTACAACATATATATATTGCGAGCGTTAGGCAGTTTGATTACTGGTGAGATGCCGAGTTGCCCGGCACACTTTGGGATTAATCGCCAATTCGTTTGTAAGCTGCTGAATGTCAATCTTAGGGTATATATATTTATGTGCGTAAAATTGGTTATCAGTTGCCATCCAAAAAAAGTGAAAGAAGGAGAGCCACACACGAAAGGACGTGACACCAAACACCATTAAACAAGAAACGGTCAAGCTAAAGCTTAACGGGACGCATTTATAACAAGACTTAAAACATTGAATATAAACCATATAAAATGACAAATTAGACCATAATTATAGACAAGTAGGAGTACCGCCTTGGAGCGGTCAGCAGCCAAAACGGCTACTGGGGGATTAAACCATGTTTGCGGGTACCCACACTCACACTTACCCCATCTTCATCAATGGCAAAATGTAAAATAAGACCCCCCTCCCCCTCCAGACAACTTTACAACATGAGTAACGATGTCATGATCAAATATGTTTCAACTAAACTGAAACAGCAAACAAACGAAGTCATAATTTAAATGACGGACGTCATAATTTAAATGACAGGAAAAGTACACGAAACATTTCTTCACAGACATTTTAAATAACAGAAGAAAATATAAATACAATTCAGGGGACAGCGCAATTGTGGAGAAGTCATTTGGAGTTCTTCACAATACGACTGCAAATATAAAATAATTGCGAATTGTCAACTGGCACTCCGCTGTCAAACGGAAGTTTACACACCAAACCGGATTTACTGGCACCTATCAAAACGGATTACTGCCTTTATTGGCAACTGGCAGTCAGCTGCCAATATAGAATTAATTTCTGAACGTGACTTTACTTGCGAACCGTCCTGAACTAGAAGCCAGCTGCCATTTTAATTTCAACATATCAAAACGGACTACATGTAGTTCCTTAATTGGCAACTGGCAGCCAGCTGTCGATTTAAATTTAACTTCGGAACCTGACTTTACTTGGCAACTGGCAGTCCGCTGCTAATTCGATTTTTTGTATATATCAAAATGGATATCTATGCAAACTGTCAATTAGCAACTTGCAGCGATCTGTCAATTAGATTTAAAAAAATTGAATATATCGGAACTCACAAGTTCCTGAACTGTCACCTATCAACTGGGTGCCAATTCGAATTCAGCTGCGGTTATTGATTTTACTTGCGAACCGTCAACTGGCAGCTAGCTGCCAACTCTCGATTTCTGTAATATCGAATAGGATTTGCTCCCGAAATGTCAACTCTCAACTTCGGAATTGACTTTACTTGCGAAACGTTAGCTGACAGCTGGCATCGAGCTTCTAATTTAGACAGGATTTGTTCCCGAATTGTCAACTGGCATCTAGCAGGCAGCTGCCAATACGACTCCTGCATAACTAAATGAATATTCGTGTCCATTGTCAACTTGCAACGGAATACCAAATCAACTTCTACATATCAAAATGGATGTTCATTCAAATGGTCTACTGATTTCAATATACTAAAACGTACAAGAAGTTCTTGAATTGTCAATAGGCACCATCAGTTGATTACATTGTTTGTATTCGGAAACCAATCAGTTTTAACATGCTGAAATGGAATTTCAGCTGGCTGACACTTGAATATCCATTTCGATATTGAATTGGCAGACACCTATCAGTTGCCTGTTGACTGTTTGCAAGTTCCAAAGTTTTTATTTGAACTGGTAGATAGCTGTCGATTTCCAGTTGATTAATCGGGAGCTAGTCTGTTTTGTCAGCTACCAATTGGAATTTACCTTTGAGACTTAACTTTACTAGCGAACAGTCATCTGGCAACTGGCAGCCAGACTCCACTTCAGTGTCTAACATATCAAAAATATTTGTTTCCGAGATGGCAACTGGCAACTAGCTGCTAATTAAAACTGTACCTCTGAATCTGCCTTTTACTTGCCAGTTGACAATTCGGGAACAAACCTGTTTAAATATAATGAAATCGAAGTGGCAGCTGGCTGCCACTTGAAGTTTGGCATGTAAAGTATTTTTAAAAAACAATATATAAAGTTAAAAATGAATTGGCAGCTGGCTGCCAGTTGCCGTTTGACAACTTGCTTGAATATCCATTTCTAAACCTAGAAATCGATCTAGCACCTAGTTGACAGTTGACGGTTCGCAAGTAAATAAATTCTGATAAGATGAGATCCTTCGAAAGCAAGTCAGATGCCTAGATTAAATTTGAACATTCAGCTGGATGTCAGTTGCCAGTTGACAATTCGAGAACAAATCCGATTTGATATGTTGAAGTCGAATTGGCAACTGGCTACCATTTGCCGGTTGACAGTTTGCAAGTAAAGTCTATTTTCGACTTTAGATTTGAATTGACACCTGACTGTCAGTTTCCTAAGTAAAAAATGATTTGACATTTGGCTGACAGTTGCTAGTTAACTCTTCGGGAACAAATCTGCCTTGGTATGTTGAAATCGAATTGGCACGTGGCTACCTGTTGATAATGATTGACTTCCACTTTGAAAATATGCATTCAAAGAGTTTACCCAATAATACATGAGTTTCAGGTGTACTTTCACCCAATACACAGTTTTCAATTATATTTCATTAGAGTAACTTTAATAAACACATGTATCAGTTTCACATTCATTCTTTTAGTTTGCTCTATGTTTTAGTTATGTTATATGTTTGTTGTTTAGTCTGACTTTTGTTGATTATTCCCCCCTCCCCCCCCCCCCCCCCCCGAGGTTTTGTACGCAACGGAAAGACAAGACTTGGCCAATTATCTTCACTGTTTATCTGTGGCAAGAACAACAGAAAATATAATCGTCTATGTAATGTGTGATATTTATTTCCATAAAGTCCAATTTGTAGACGCGACATACATAAGTCTTACCTATTAATTGAACATTTGTCAATATTTTACACAGTTTGTGTCAAGCTCTTTCTCTTTCGGATATTCGTAGGTGGCTTTTAAGAGTCATTAATAAAGACATTACTCGTCTATGTTACTGTACAATTTCTCTGTTGCACTTCTTAAAGATAAAAGTACCTAAACGAAAATATATTGCAGCCCTATGACCTCTAATAGCCGAAACAACCAGTATAGTAAACCCTCTCTGTAACAACTACAAACTTATGTAATGTGTAAATCCGCACCGGCTTAAATAGGAAGTCCCTACAATGAACGCATATTTTCAATAAGATCATAAAACTTGGTATTTGTTATGCTCAATCATTATTATGAAGGTTGCCAATTTGATCTTATATCGAAAAATGCCCCTGTGATACAAATAAACCAATTTCATCAACACAATATTATCGGCCTGTTCCGTTAAAATTGTCCGCGTTTTGCCGATGATCTTCCGATTCCTCCATTGTTACGAATATAAAACCCAACCCGAATAAAACTGAAACATCGGGGAGTAAAATCGGGATCGGCGATATCAAACACATTGATGTTTTCTCGTTATAAACGGTAATTAGATGGTTTACTTGCAATATAGTACTTTTCAGCATATAAACAAATGTGTTTTGTATATTTTAGGTGTTTTTGAAACGCGTTTAATGTAGGGACTTCCCCTTTAATGCAATCTGTAAATAATAAAGAACTGTCTGTATAACTTGTACCCAGTGTTAAACTACCGCGTGCCCTAAGAATACAGAATACTTTAGTCACTAGTCGGTGTATTCTGTATAACTTGTACCCAGTGTTAAACTACCGCATGCCCTAAGAA
Organism: Azorinus chamasolen; assembly: GCA_963576725.1. NCBI lineage: Eukaryota > Metazoa > Mollusca > Bivalvia > Cardiida > Solecurtidae > Azorinus > Azorinus chamasolen. Next base: position 50,683,642 of record OY755242.1, on the reverse strand, counting down.
TACAGAATACTTTAGTCACTAGTCGGTGTATTCTGTATAACTTGTACCCAGTGTTAAACTACCACATGCCCTAAGAATACAGAATACTTTAGTCACTAGTCGGTGTATTCTGTATAACTTGTACCCAGTGTTAAACTACCGCGTGCCCTAAGAATACAGAATACTTTAGTCACTAGTCGGTGTATTCTGTATAACTTGTACCCAGTGTTAAACTACCGCGTGCCCTAAGAATACAGAATACTTTAGTCACTAGTCGGTGTATTCTGTATAACTTGTACCCAGTGTTAAACTACCGCGTGCCCTAAGAATACAGAATACTTTAGTCACTAGTCGGTGTATTCTGTATAACTTGTACCCAGTGTTAAACTACCGCGTGCCCTAAGAATACAGAATACTTTAGTCACTAGTCGGTGTATTCTGTATAACTTGTACCCAGTGTTAAACTACCGCGTGCCCTAAGAATACAGAATACTTTAGTCACTAGTCGGTGTATTCTGTATAACTTGTACCCAGTGTTAAACTACCGCGTGCCCTAAGAATACAGAATACTTTAGTCACTAGTCGGTGTATTCTGTATAACTTGTACCCAGTGTTAAACTACCGCGTGCCCTAAGAATACAGAATACTTTAGTCACTAGTCGGTGTATTCTGTATAACTTGTACCCAGTGTTAAACTACCGCGTGCCCTAAGAATACAGAATACTTTAGTCACTAGTCGGTGTATTCTGTATAACTTGTACCCAGTGTTAAACTACCGCATGCCCTAAGAATACAGAATACTTTAGTCACTAGTCGGTGTATTCTGTATAACTTGTACCCAGTGTTAAACTACCGCGTGCCCTAAGAATACAGAATACTTTAGTCACTAGTCGGTGTATTCTGTATAACTTGTACCCAGTGTTAAACTACCGCGTGCCCTAAGAATACAGAATACTTTAGTCACTAGTCGGTGTATTCTGTATAACTTGTACCCAGTGTTAAACTACCGCGTGCCCTAAGAATACAGAATACTTTAGTCACTAGTCGGTGTATTCTGTATAACTTGTACCCAGTGTTAAACTACCGCGTGCCCTAAGCATACAGAATACTTTAGTCACTAGTCGGTGTATTCTGTATAACTTGTACCCAGTGTTAAACTACCACATGCCCTAAGAATACAGAATACTTTATTCACTAGTCGGTGTATTTAGGTTTTACTGTCATAATTTTATTTATTAATAACCCGTTCTGTTTACAACAGGTTTACAGCCATATAAATGAGAATACTCTGTATTAGATAGATTCGAGTTAGTATAATCAGAATCATTCAAATTGAAATAATTCTAATTCTCAAAGAAGTAACTAGTCTAGAACTGAAATTTACTGCCATCCACATAAATGTTCACTGTGACATTTGTACTTGAAACGTATGCGACTTTATGGTATTTTAACTCCTGCTGACGCAAATTTAAGCGAATACGTTCGATGTAAAAACGACATTATACAGATAATTGGATACTTTGGAACATGTGTATTCTCCAAACAAGTAAACTACTGCAATTTGTTCCTTGTAATTCTACTTCAGACATCAGGACATAAAATTGTTTAGGCAGTTCTCTAATTTGTCTAGTTTTATTTGGTTCATTCGCCTCGAATGTTCGTCTATACGAGTACACAGCAAACAGAGTAGACCTAGATCAGACGGCTCCTATACGAGCCGTTTGATCTAGGTCTACTCTGTTTGCAAATGCGTGAAAAGGGGTTTATATGAAGGAAGGTGTTAAATGAACTGCGAAAGAAAAGCATCGTGTAAATATTCAGTGAATTATTTAACAGGGCGAATTGTTCAATTTTTTCCTCATTGGCATTTATATACTCGGTTTTAGTTTAGCCCTTGCGTTCTGTGATTTGAAACCTGTGACTGCAGCAGAGAAAGCTTGGACCCAAATATTCCCTTTTAAGCTAAGGCAAAACGACAGCTGGCGAAGGGTTTGCAAATACTTGACGATGAAAATAAAATATAATGATTTCACCACCAATTGGGCGGTGCTCTGTAGATATTACTGCAAGCATCGCGAGTTTTGGCATGTCTTCGTCTCGAGAGTGGCCAAAATATCGATGCGAAAAGGTTCAATGTATGCATTGAAATTTGGTGGTAATTTTGGTGATTTAATAATAATAATCTCTTTAATACTGTTAACGTTTCCCAGTAATTTACAACATTCAGGATTTATCGCTTTGTGGAATGCACTGTAGCAGCCTTTTGTTACAGTAATTACTTATGATGAGTACATATGTTTTTGTATTACAGCATAAACAACTAATCTAATAAATGCAATATTCAACTCCTAGTAATATGATTATCATCAGAAATTATTTGCAATCGGTATTTGTTAAACATATTTAACCAAACATAAAACAACATAAAATGCAATTAAATAGGAGATTGATTTATATCGATCCAATCTGTTGAGAAAGCACCTGTAAATAAAACATGCACTACAGTTTTGAGAGATAATAATTATTTGTTTCCATCCTAATCGTTTTCTATTTAATCACCTAAATAGAAATATATCACCTATAACGTTTAAATTCCGTCGTGAACTGGACTTGGAGAAAAATCGAGTTCCTTTTCAAATCATATGTATGTGTTAGAAAATAATTTATAAGTGAATACTTATTGGGTCATTTGGCTAATTGTTACATGAATCTTGAAACATTTGAATCTTGAGATCCAAACACAACACCTGCAATTCAACTTGTGCTGTAAGTTCGCTTTTTTGTTTTTGTATATAATATATCTAAATATGTTCACATGGTAATGGAGGTAACAAATTAAGGACTTGTAAATTTGTCAAACAAGATTTTGGAACTGAAAGCTATGTTAAAATCATACCATCAACAAAACACATGTCATATTTTAGCAAATTCCGCTCAGGTGTCGCGCCACTGCGCATAGAAACAGGACGGTTCGAAAGACTGGCCGAATAACACAGGATGTGTCCATTTTGTAGAGAATGTGTTGAAAATGAAGTCCATGTAATAATGAAATGTGGTATATATAATGGTATTAGAAGTGGTCTTTTTACCAAAGCTTCTGAAGTTGACACTATTTTTAACTCTAAGACTGATATGGATAAGTATGCTTTTATTTTACAATGACAGTTTGACAGTTTGATACGCATTATTGCCAAATCCTGCCATCTTATTTTGAGCAGACGCAGAGGTCTGCTATATAACAATATGTAACTGTGATAGATGATTGTATTACTTTTGTATCTAATTATGAGGATGTTATTGTAAATAGGTTTGACTTTCTTTTATCATCTAGTCAGGGTTTATTCTTGATATATAGTCTCTATTAATCAGTTTATCCCAAATCTAATTTGGAGTAATAAATGTTTTTTGAGGCATTCTTTGGAGGCGTTTTGCCGATTTTCAATTGTCAGATTTTAATTAAGTTTGTTTTAAAGCAGATTTTATCAGGTGCAATACTGTACATATAATATGTTTATAAATGTATATGAAGAGTGTTTGTTACTGAAGGATTAACCCTTTCGCTGCCAAATTATGTCGTCTGCTACAAATTTTTATTCTTTTTATTTTCTTCATTTTTGTTTCTAAAACATAGTAACAGTAACAAACAGTTTGGGTCCTGGTGAGACGCCGAGTTACTCGGCGTCTCATCTGGATCCAAACTGTTTGCATAGGTAATCACAGATCCGGCTTTGGCAGCGAACGGGTTAATACAGATTGTATATGTTTATCTGTATATATTTTATCTGTGATAATTTAGCAAGAAAACTTTTGGGCAAAATGATATCTTATTAATACTATAAAGCATTTTCATCATTCTGCAATCATTTCAAATGTTCCCATGTATCTCTTAAAACTACTAAATGATAGTTTTCTTCTATCCTGCTTAAATATGTTTTTCGCTTGCGTAAACACTCGCTTGTATTCATATGTTTTACGTTTCATGTATGATTTGTTGATCTCATAGTTTGGTTGACTGCAACAGACTTCGGTGTTGAAAGATTCCAGTACGGAAGTTACTTGACTCGAACTATTCCGATGTTGATATGATTAGAGCTAAAGTGCATTCGTACATTGATGTTGAACACCAAAGTTTGGTTTACACCCAAGTTCATGCAGGTTTCTTCGGTACAAAATAACAAACCCTCGCATGTGAGTACAATCTAGATGTAAATTAGATTTCGAATTTGAAATTCGTCATCTGACCAGAGTATATAAATGTCTTAACAGACATGGTCAAAACACTCAGCTACTATAGTTCGATTTCGAGTGCTGAGCCGTGACTGCACTTTTCTATTTATAGAAGTTGCAACCATTCTAATTTATGGGTAAGAGGACAATGGTTGTCACAAGAAGCTCGTAGTAATCGTGCAGTATTAGTATGTACAGTAAAACCTCTCTATAACGGCCACTAAATTACAACAATTATTTTGTGTTAAAGGCAGGTGGTTGCTTAACGCAAGGTGAAAGTAAAACAGAACGCTCCTATAGGAGGGTTAGGGTTAGGCTCCTATAGGAGCGTTCTGGTTTACTTTCACCTTGCGTTAAGCAACCACCTGCCCTATACCAACTAATTAACACAATTTAGTGGCCGTTATAGAGAGGTTTTACTGTATATGCTTATTACTTGTCTGTATATACCACAGGTAACACCGGAACAAATACATGGTTTGTGACGCGTTTTACCTCTACGGGTGGACTGGTCCTAAAGGTCACAGCTCACGGGTCAAAATCGAACTATAATGAGTGTGATAAATGACAGATTTGACCCAGATCAACCGCCGTGTTAACGCAATGGCTGTATTGAAAAGTTGGATTTAAAACATGGCAACCCAAAACGTTTCATTATTAAAGTGAAATGTTTGTCAGTGGCATATGTCAGTATCGTGTAGTAATGGAGGGGACGGGAGGGAGAAAACTCTTGAAAACTCCTGAAGAATAATGAATATCAGGAAAAGTAACTCAATTCCCTTTCACTGAAACTGTAAGGGTCATAGATAGTCTTTAACACAAAGGAATTCGAAAAGGAAGAAACAGATTAGGAAATAAACATTAAGAGTCTGTTCGTCTTGTAAATGCGTGAAAATGCGTTTACATGAGGGAAAGAGTTATTTAGAATAAGCCCATCCCCGAGAACAGGATTTCCAATCACTCTATGATCGACACAGGAAACGGATTTTTAACCAGCGAATGTTGTTTTTGTTAATGAGTTTTTGAGATATGCATCAGCTGGTTCTCATGGTATTTACTGGTTATCATTAATTCCGTTTAAAAATCGGGAACCAAAGAAAAAGAAAACGAGGCAAAATAATTGTGTTGGACATAAAATCATATTTTGGAACCTGTCATTGTTTTAACTACATTAATCATAGTTAAAATACATTTTGATGGCATTTCATCTAATTCTAGTGAGGACAGAGTTGTTATAATGTGTCATATTAAAATGAATAAAATCAATACAATATATGAGAGGTCGGCGCAGTAATGTAACCGGGATTTTCTCTTAGAGTAAAGGTATAGATAATGTTAGTGATCTCCATCAGTGAGGTTATTTACTTTTGTCAGCACACACATGTGCATATATATTGATATATAATGTGTGTATTTTGTAAAAAGAAATGTCATTTTCCCAAACATTTATTACTATTGTTGTCGTTCGATATTCAATCCGTAGAATATCCGTCGTGATATGACTGAAATACTGTTAAAACGACGTAAACCCCGATAAAACCAAACCAACCCGTAGAATAAAGGGTGAATCTATATTGATTTACCTCCCTTAAGAATGGCCAGTTGATGTCGGAATGAGTTGAGTTGGCCATGTTTCACGCTTTAACCCATTACCTCATATGCTATTTTTAGATCCATTACCTCATAGGCTATTTTTAGACCCACCCATTACCGCATAGGCTATTTTTAGACCCAACCTCTTTGAATAAATCTACCGAAAAGGAGCATTAACTAGAGAAAAGGAACATGTTATAATTGTGTAGTATTGAAACCATTGTGATAAATAAAGCATTTGCTCCTATAGGAGCAAATGCTCCATTTATCACAATGGTTTTAACAGGTGACTTTTACAGAGTCGTCAAAAGTCGTCAATATGAGGGAATGGGTTAAAGATCTTCATAAAGATATCAAGCGCACGTCTTAGAGATATGAAAATATGTCTATTTCACAGGAAACAATAGGAACAATACGTATATTTCATAATACTGTGTTAAATGTTCATGCGAACATTCGTGCGAAATCGAAAGTAAGGTTTAAAATGGAATTATATTGCACGCTCGACCAATATCTTTTCCCCTATTTTAATCCCGATTTTAATTCAAAAAGTTGATATCCCACAAGGTCTCTCCCCGATACATAGAAAGTGACCTCTTTGTATCATTTATTTTGACCAATATTTGACTGAAAGTGTCATTGACTTACAGCAGTTAACTGAACCTTTTTTCTATACACCCAATAAATCTATAATATTTAACTTTTATTATATAGAAAACAATCTCTATAATTTTACAGGGCTATGGCCCTAGTCCCTACATTGCCATTAACATAATGTTTATTCAATGGAAATGAAAGTCAGTTTCAACCCGATACTCCATGAAAATAGATTCATTGATATTTTATTATGGTACTATGATCAAATTAATTTTTATCGAGACAGAAACTGTAGAATCAGATCTGTATTGTGTCAAAAGTAAACACAGAAGATCATCATCAAGCTTTTGATTGGTCAAATTTGAGTTCTCAAGCGTTTGATTGGTTAGATTTGAGCCAAAGGCTCAAATCTGACCAATCAAAAACTTGAGAACGAACTCAGACTCAACTAAAAGTTTTATAAGCATGGACCCAGATGTCTCCTATAGGAATCTCAGATCTCGACATCCTCTGTTTGCGAGGGCATAGAAAGGCGTATGTAATCATTTACATTATCAGGAATTAGATAAAATCAGACATAATTATGCCAAATGACAAGAGTAACAAGAGTCTATGAAACTGTATTATCAGTATTATTCCGTACGCAAAAATAACAGACCCTGGTCAGATGGCATCTACAGGAATCGTTTGCTTTGTTGATATGTGCTTTAAAATGCGTGTATACCATGTAAATGGTTGACTTAATGCAGAATTACAGTGTGTGAAATGATTAAACTCAGATTTCCCAAGTCTATCACAAATGAAGAAAATGCAATTACATGTTACTCTACTACATAATTAATGATTAAGTGAACGAGTTTAAAATTCCCATGTGGGGAACGAGTCCACTGACATTTGTAAACAGTGTAGAATCCTGAGCAGATGTTCATCAAGAAAATCCTTGTTCAGTTATGTCATCCAAATTGCCATGGTAGGTTTAATCCCACCAGCGCTATTTACACTGAACTTCTAAACAGCATGGAAGCATACCCCTAGGACTTGGTGCTGATCCATGCAATTTACCATATTATCGTATAACATAACATAACATGAAAATGGAGACTGATTTTACAGATAAGGCGATTTCTGACACGTGTTAGTATTATGGTTTTCTTGACCATGTGTCAGTTGATTCGTCTCAAATACTTACGCGAAATATAACATGTTTTACAGTATACCCGTTCCAGACTGTGCGAGAATTTATAGTTACCATTGAACATAGTTTGGATCTAAATAAAACGCAGAGTTACTCGATGTTTAATGAAAATCTAGTTCGAAACACTGACCTTTCGTTTTTAGAAAAGAAAAAAATTATTTTGAAAACTGAAACAGACGACAATTCTTGCAGACGTTGATAATGCGTTATTCTGAAGATAGCAGTCAGACGTTGAATAACCTAATGTATGACCTGGATCAACATTAACTCTTTTCACTGCCATTTTCGCATCTGTGATTACCTATGCAAACAGTTTGGATCCAGATGAGACGCCGAGTAATTCGGCGTCTCATCAGGATCCAAACTATTTGTTACTATGACTGTTTTCGAGAAAATAAATGAAGAAAATTAGTTGCAGCAGACGATAAAGTTTGCAGACGACAAAATTTGGCAGCGAAAGAGTTAAATGTCAGAGGTAATAAAAATTGTCTGCAAAAACGGTTACGAACTTTAGCAGACGACAAATGTAGATTAAAAAACAAAGTATGTTAGATTGAGTTCGTGTACTTGATATAAAACCACACATCAGTGTAGGTTATTATAGGCGACAAAACAGTATAGGTTACAGTAAAAATCCCTCCAAACCGGAATTCTAATAGAGCCAAATTTAGATACTTTTAGGCTGGCGGTTGCTTAATGCAAGGTGAAAGTCATGCAGAAAGCTCCTAGAGGAGCTTTCTGCAAGACCTTCAACCTGCATTAAGCTGCAACCTGTCTCAAATACCGATATTTATACTAACTTTAATATCCGATTTAGAGGGATTCTACTGTATTATAAACCACAAAACAGTGCAGGTTATTGTAAACAACGTGACAGTGTAGGTTTGTGTACACCACACAACAGTGTACTAGGTTATTGTAAACAACATAACAGTGTAGGCTAGTGTACACCACACAACAGTGTAGGTTATAGTAAACCACACAACAGTGTAGGTTATAGTAAATCACACAACAGTGTAGGTTATAGTAAACCACACAACAGTGTAGGTTATTATAAACCACACAACAGTGTACTAGGTTATTGTAAAAAACATAACAGTGTAGGTTAGTGTACACCACACAACAGTGTACTAGGTTATTGTAAACAACATAACAGTGTAGGTTAGTGTACACCACACAACAGAGTACTAGGTTATTGTAAACAACATAACAGTGTAGGTTAGTGTACACCACACAACAGTGTACCAGGTTATTGTAAACAACATAACAGTGTAGGTTAGTGTACACCACACAACAGTGTACTAGGTTATTGTAAACAACATAACAGTGTAGGTTAGTGTACACCACATAACAGTGTACTAGGTTATTGTAATCAACATAACAGTGTAGGTTAGTGTACACCACACAACAGTGTACTAGGTTATTGTAAACAACATAACAGTGTAGGTTAGTGTACACCACACAACAGTGTAGCTTATTGTTAACCACACAGCAGTGTATGTGTAGTATAAACATATTTTATTTCATATTTCATTTCATCAAAAAGGGTCGGGCGACAGGTTCGACCAACATTAGGTTATTGTAGACCACACTTCAGTGTAGGTTATTGTAAACAACACAGTAGTGTAGGTTATAGTAAACCACACAACAGTGTAGGTTATTATAAACCTAACAGAATCTCTTGTTATGAGTAAAAGGGCAATCTCTTTCTTACCAAATTGAATATAACCCTAATCGTTTTCAACATTAGGGGCGAATCTTATGTAACTATTACAAACTATTTAGAACGATATGGTTTCTGTATATGTATATTCATTTCTATATTCACATCAGTGTAGGTTATTCTAAACCTAACACAATATGTTTTTATGAGTCAAGGGGGAATCTCTTTCTTACCAATAATTTCTTGCCAAGAATTGTACATTGAAAATTGACACATTTTGCAGACGAATGCTATATAAGTGATAAAAGAGGTGTACAACTGAAATTTGCAAACGATCTAAATGAGATAGTGAGTCACTGACCATCTCAACGACTGGGTCACCGAACATCTCAACAACATCAAACATCGCTTGGTACTGGGTATTTCTCTCTGTCTTTACTGTTTCTGTAATATATTGTATTTCCACTATTCTCCTAGTCTAGCACACAGGACGACCGTGGAATATGTCAAGAAGAACAATCGCCATTTCCCTTCTTTGTTTCTATCCTTTTATCTTCCTTTTCTTTCTATGGTATCACGGGACCTCTTGGCCAAATAATTATGGGTACATTACTTCGAGTTTGACATAAAACAAAAGTGTAGTCTGGCAAATTGATAGCTAATAATAAGCGTCTAGAATGATTAACACAGTCAACAGGAATAAGAACGAAAACAGCAGACAAGTAGCTTTCTTTTTCTATCTCCAATTGTTATAGATATAGAAGCTCCATGTTAACGTATTCAATTAATAGAGGCAGGGTTTAAAATATCAAAAATTAATCAGGAATGGACAAGTCCTTAAAAGTGTTAAAATTGTTTGTGTTTAAAGTTTCTATAACCGTAAAGGTTTACTTTAAACAGAAAGTATTTTAGAAAGTTTTCAGAGTGAGCAATTCAACATTATACTCAAAATACTAAAGTGTCCTTCAGAAGAGAAATGAAAGAGTCTGTGAACCCTTTACTTCATGAATATTTATGAAATAATTAATGTATGTATGAATATTAATTAGCTTAATATTTATTATAGTATAAGGACAAGAAACTATCGGATCCTGGCAGAAACTGTAGCATTATATCTTATATTATTTCAATAGCAAATAGAGCCGTCTGATCTGGATCTACTCTGGTTGCAAAGGCATAGAAAGGCGTATTTATGGATAAAAGGGTTATTTCCGTCCAATCCGTCAACCAAAGGCGATGGTCCGTCACTTAAAAAGTGAAGGAAAAATTTACTGTAACTAATTTATGAAAACCTATGGAAAATATTAAACTTATGTTAGATATATTTAAAGCATTAATTCATTGAACTATACTTTTCCTGACTTAACAAAGTTCCATCTATGAGAGGCTTTATTGTATAAATACACTTATTGGTCTAGTTCTGTAAAGAATAGAACGCAATACGTTGGAACAGCTGCATCTAAGTAACGTTATAGGGCTACACGTCTAGAAAGTGAATTGTTTTAGTAACGGTTATGGTTGAAGTATAGAACCGGCTGAATGGCGTTGTTTAGAAAAACAGGGATGTTACTTAAATGTTGGACATGGCATTAATCCTGACACGAGAATATAAACCGGGAAGGCATGTCTGCTAACCAAAGGTGAAAGCAAAGCAATAACGCTAAATAAATAAGAGTGTTATTTCGTGTTATTTGATACACAGTCTGACTTCCTTGTTCCCTGAAAACAAATCAGTTTAGCTGCCCATACCAACCAATACCACTACAGGGCACCTTTAAACAGTTTATATATGATATACTTTCACTATGCAATACTCCCAACATTTACTCGAATATGGCCCCAACGTGCGAAAACACCGGACGCAGGAATATTTATTTTCCCTCCAGGAGCATAGCTTGTATTGCTGAAAGTTCACATTATAATATAAACAGAAATAAAAGTGAACACAGTATAAAAACATATGCTTGTCTGTAAAGTAAATATTTTGCCAGCTGTCTGTGCTAGGTAGCAGTATCATCGAGTAAGATCATACATTCCAAACAATGTGGCAGACTGATTAGTTGAAGAGGCGAGTGATTTGTGCTTATATTGTTTGATCCAAAGTAATATAGAACATTTTGCTGAGAAAGCATTTTAAGTAACAATTTGGTCCCACTGTACTATAGCTTTTCTGTGTCCATCCACCCTATCCATCCATCCATTCATCCTATACTTTCTTTTTCAAACAAAATTCAACTTTTGCCAACTTTTATACTGGCCCTGGGTCCATCCTTATAAAACGTTTAGTTGAGTCTGAGTTCGTTCTCAAGTTTTTGAAGGCTCAAATCTGACCAATCAAAAGCTTGAGAACGAACTCAGACTCGACTAAAAGTTTTATAAGCATGGACCCTGATCCTGACTCATATTCATAATATTTCATTCGAGCCTTTTCTAACGACCACAAACCGGACTTTAACCCATTCCCTCATAGGCTATTTTAAGACCCAACCTCTTTGAATAAACCTACCGGAAAGGAGCATTTACTAGAGAAAAGGAAACGGTGGAGTTGTGTAGTTCTGAAACCACTGTGATAAATAGAGCATTTGATCCTATGGAGCAAATGCTCTATTTATCACAGTGGTTTAAAAAGGTGTATTTTACAGCGGCGTAAAAGGCGTCAATATGATTGAATGGTTTAAGTCTAGTTAGACATTTTCACTCGCAGTACACCCTCTCTAGAACGAGCACTCACAAGAGACTATGCTGATGGTTTCAAGGCAGGTGTGGCTTATTGCAAGTTTTAAAGATATGAATGTTCATTCATGTTGTTGTATGTTCTGTTACATGTATTACTGTACGTTCTGTTGCACGTGTTCCTGGCTGTGTTGGTGTATGTTACTGCATGTATTACTGTATGTATAACTGTATGTTCTGTTGTATGTGTTACTGCATGTGTTACTATATGTGTTATGTATGTTCTATTGTATGTTTTACTGTATGTGTTACTGCATGTTCTGTTACATGTGTTACTGTATATGTTAGATTATGTTATCTTGTATGTGTTACTGTATATGTTACTGTTTGTTCTTTTGTATGTGTTACTGTATGTGATACAATATGTTCAGTTGTATATGTTAGTGCATATGTTATTGTATGTGTTACTGCATGTGTCACTGTATGTGTTACTGTATGTGCAATTGTATTTTCCTGTTGTATGTGTTACTGTTTGTGTTACATGTTCTGTTTTATGTGTTACTACATGTGTTACTGTATGTGTTACTGAATATGTTCCTGTATGTGTTCTCGTATATGTTTCTGTATATGTTACTGTATGTGTTACTGTATGTTCTGTTGTATGTGTTACTGTAGGTGTTACTGTATATATTATTGTACATGTATGTGTTACTGTATACGTTACTGTATGTTATGTTGTATGTGTTACTTTATGTGTTGCTATATATATTACTGTATGTGTTACTGTTTACGTTACTGTATGTTATGTTGTATGTGTTACTTTATGTGTTGCCGTATATATTATTGTATGTGTTACTGTTTGCGTTACTGTATGTTCTGTTGTATGTGTTACTGTATGTGTTACTGTATGTTCTGTTGTATCTGTTAATACATGTGTCACTGTATGTGTTAGTGTTTGTTATGTTGTATGTGTTACTGCATGTGTTACTGTATATATAACTGTACTTGTATTGCATGTGTTACTGTATATGCTACTGCATGTTCTGTTGCATGTGTTGCTGTATGTGTTACTGAATGTATCACTGTATATATTACTGCATGTTCTGTTGCATGTATTACTGTATGTGTTACTGTATTTGTTACTATATATGTTACTGTATATGTTACTTCATGTCTTGTTACACATGTTTCTGTGTATGTTACAATATTTTCTGTTGTATATGTTACTGCATGTGCTATAGTATGTTATTATGTATATGTTACTGCACGTGTTACTGTATGTATGACTGTATGTGTTACTGTATGTTCTGTTGCATGTGTTACTGTATATGTTTTTGTATGTGTTACTGTGTGTTCTGTTGTATGTGTTCTGCTGTATGTGTTATTTCAATCCAGTCGTTGCCTGACTGTCCTCAGCACTCAAACCAGTCGTCACCTGACTGCCCATCCCTCAAATAGTGGTTACATAACTGTTCCTCTGTACTCAAACCAGTGGTTATATGAATGTTCGTCAGCACGCAAACCGGTGGTTATATGACTGCTCGTCAGCATTCAAAATGGTGGTTATATGACTGCTCGTCAGCACTCAAACCGGTGGTTATATGACTTCTCGTCAGTATTCAAATTGGTGGTTATATGACCGCTCGTCAGCATTAAAACCATTCATTACCTAACTGCTCGTCAGCATTCAAAACCTGTGGTTATATGACTGCTCTTCAGTACCAAAACCGGTGGTTATATGACTGCTCGTCAGTAGTCAAACCGGTGGTTATATTACCGCTCGTCAGCATTCAAATTGGTGGTTATGGTATATGACCGCTCGTCAGCACTCAAACCAGTGGTCATACAAGAAAATCATTGATGCAAAGCATCAAAAGGCGCGTATTACTGAATAATAATCAAACCTATTTTACGTGTATATAATATTTAAGTAATGTTAACAACAAAATATATGGGCTTAGTGACGCAACAAAATTCTTCAGTTTCATCACAAAGGCCCTTGAAACGACAGCCGTGTTAGTCGGGTGGCTCTAGTTATACAATAACCCTTTCAGTCTCACACTAGACCCCTTATCCCCTTTCAGGTTAAATATTCATGTAAGAAATAATGACATCATGAATATTTATCAGTCCACTTTTTATAATGGCATAAGCACACATATATCCAATTTCTAATCTGAACAAATTCTTAAGTTCAAAGCTTATTGCAGGCCTAGAGTAATGCTGAAAACTCCTGTAGGTATTTTAGACATGCTAGTATTTTTTCATAACAACTCCGTACTGTATATTATCCAATTAGAGATATCAACTGTATGTCTAAATAAAATGCCAAAGAGAATCATCGGTAACTGGCCACCTCAACAAGATCCAAATTGCCTGACGTACAGTAACAGTGATTGTTCATGTAAGTGACATTATGACGATTAATTAGTGGCATTTTCATAAGCAAATTTGAACACTGGAAGCTTTCACCATGGCAAAACAATTTCATCAGATCTATATTAGTTCATAAGTAAACAGAGCAGATTCAGCAGGAGCCATCTATTTTTTAGTTTACTCTAGGTTTACCCTGTTTGCAAAGGTGTATCTATGAAGTAAAAGGTTATGCCTGGATCTTAAATCATGCTCTAGCATAAAATAGGTGTATATATTAATTAAAAACATTAATGATAAACCGCAGTTCTGCATTCAATTACATTACTTAAGAGCTCCTTTCGCGGGATTTAGTACTGTGGCGAAAGCAGCACGTAACCCATTTTCCCGGTAAATCATGTAAATGTCATCAATATATTAATGATGTGTTCATATATCCAGGCTTATATCAGTATGTTAATGCCAAATATATTTAAAATATATGTTCTTACATTTATAATCGTAACTAATCAGTAGCCGTTATTAATCTTTAACCCTCCTTTCGCCTGCTTTCGCCTCATTTCGCCAAATATCCTCCTTCCGTGTTTTAGCCATACTACTCAGTTTCGCAACATCTTAGACATTTCTTCGGTGGTTATCGTTAATGATCTTGCCATTGCGGTATTACATTTTGTATTAGCCCCGACCATAGGAGAAATAATTTTCTAATATTTTCAATTCCAAAATACAAACAATCATACAGTGGAAACAGATCAGTCGACCTGTTTCCAACTATATTGAATGTATTATTCCAAACATACTGTTTTTACACTCATAACCCACGAATTGCAGTTCCACTGTATTCTCACAAGTCTTGATAAATCAGCCCTCCTACCAGTGAAATTCCACCGAAAGTATTACATATAGACGCGGGGACTTTATGTCCCCGCGCCGATAACTGCTAACCAGCATTCAAACTTCGTCAGCAATTAAACCACTGGTTATAGACAGACAGACAGATACTTTATTTATGTCTCACTTCTATACAAACATGACTAAGTAAAATGTATAGAACCACTAAAATATGAGTTATGAGAGACAGTGCAAACCTTAAAATGAAACAATTAACTACAAACCTAAAACCATGCAGCTTGGCGTATGGTTTAAAGCATATGCTTATAAAATACTTTAAACAACTAAACTTTCATCAGCATGCTATTTAAAACGTTTCAAGATATACATGTTAATTATATACATCATCACAGCATCATTTATACAATTGCTGTCGTCTATACATTAAAATGTCGTGGCAGGTCCTGGCACTACATTTAACAATATGAGCATCAGACAGAATAAATTCAAATTTCTTAGAATCACTAAACATTGTGAAAGAATCATTGCTTTCCGATATTTTCACGTATAGGCTATTTCTAATTGCTCTATATAATGGACATTTTATCAGAACATGTATTTCATCCTCAGTTTAAACAAGTCCGGTCGTCTAAAGGTAAAGCTTTATACAGACCGGTTTCAACTTTTAGTGGAGCAATTCCACATCTAAATTTTGCCAACGCACTACGATGACTTCTGGATAATATACATGTGTTTTATATAGTCTGTACTTTCTAAGTTTATTTCCTGAGTGTGGATTTCTAATACTTCTCTCAGAGTTTATACACATATACCAGTCGCTTTTAAAACGTTTAATTATGTTCTCTTGTAGTCTATATTTTATAGACTTAGATTCTGTTTTCCCATAAAACTGACCTATGCTTAATTTAATATTTGCTATTTTAAGCTCATTTTCTACCCTATAGCACCAGTTCTTCGTTTGTTTCCTCAGCCGGTGTGACCATATAAATACACGTTTGTTCATTCTAGTGTCACTCATGTTATTGGAACGAAACCAGTGTCCTAAAACGCACTTCCATTGTCTTACTGATGATGGCACCCGACCCATGTCTCCATGCATAGCTGCATTCGGGGCATATTTAGTTTGGTAAACACTTCAAAAGGCATTCCATCCATATGTTTGAATTTCGCTATCTAACGAGTCATATGACTGCTCGTCAGCACTCAAACCAGTCGTTACGTGATTGCTCGTCAGCACTTAAACCAGTCGTTACCTGACTGCTTGTCAGCTCTCGAAACCTGTGGTTATATGACTGCTCGATAGATCTCAAACCAGTGGTAATATAACAATATAACTGCTGATCAGAACTTAAAACCCCCTCAACAGTGAAACTAGTAATTATATGACTGCTCATCAGCACTAAAACCCCGTGGATATATGACTGCTCGTCAGTACTCAACTCCTGGTTATATGACTGTTCATCAGAACTCAAGCAGACTCTGGTTGATGAGGCGATCAAAAAACTCGAACGAAAGTCGTTTCTGTATTGAACAATAAGATTAAACCTCTGTACCTCTTTCAAGCCACCACTTAACTCATTCCCTCAAAGGCTATTTTAGACCCAATCTCTTTGAATAAATCTACCGAAAAGGGGTCTTACTAGAGAAAAGGAAAATGTTAGAATCGTGTAGCATTGAAACCATTGTGATAAATTGAGCATTTGCTCCTATGGAGCAAATGCTTTATTAATCACACTGATTTCAAGAAGTGACTATTACAGAGGCGCAGAAAGGCGTATGTATGGAGGAAAGGGTTAATGAACATCAAAAAAAAGGAAACCGTCATCTGCTTAATTTAGCATGGAAGTAATGCAGAAAAATGTTTCGATCTGAATCAAGCTAGCGCTTGTCTGAAGAAGTTTAGACTTTAGTGGCTGCTCTATTAGAGAATTTTTCAGTATGTGGAAACTGTGGCTAAGTTTTATGGTTAATATAGGACGTGTCCCCCATTCGGAAGATGGTAAGCAGGTAGTGTTTCGATCGGGTATTTCTCGGGTACTGTCTGTTTTGGACATACTGAAAAATCTTTAAACTAAAGGGGATTGTTCTTAAATGAACAGAGTGTGCTTGCAATGTTAGGCCCAAAATGTTTTGCGGTTGAGTCTGCAGAGCATGAAAGTGAGCCATTTTCACCTAGATTAAATGGGGCGACATCTGACCGGGCCGATATTCCTATACCCTAAGCACGGGTATGTCTAAAACTAGAGCCCGGGTTGGCGATGGTGTGTGGTCCGTTCTGTCCCCGTTTTGCTCTTTACACATTCCACGTTCTATGTTTATTCAAAATTACTGAATATTCATGGACAAACTAGTTATAATGAAATATGGAAGATGGAACATTGTACCCATTTTAGAAAGTAAATAAACAGATCTTTCAAATTCAGTTAGCAAACACAGTAGACCCTGATCAGACGGCTCCTATAGGAGCCGTCTGATCTGGGTCATCTCTGTTTGCAAATGTGTGAAAACACGTTTATATGAAGGAAAGTGTTAACACTTTGGTGAAATGCAGTGATGGGACACTCAAATGTGTACACTCAAATGTGTACATTCAAATATGACTGCATGTATATAATTCACATGTATCGGTGATAAACCCTTAGAATACAGGTAACGCGTTAACTAGCACTTTATATTAGTGTAGATCTAGATCACATTGTTCCTAGAGAAACTGTCAGCAATCGGTCTGTATTTCTAGATATTTAAGAATTATTTGCAGATATATTTTCGCTTCATACTAAAAGAATCTGCTGATAATAATAGAACATCTAACTTGAAATGGCAAAGTTTCACCAGATATTATCGAATGACAAATGACCCTTAAGGGACACAATAAACAAGCTGACAAACCACTGATGCGGCAGAGATAATCCATGATTTACGCTCACGTGTAATGATGTGATACTCCCTCCGCTGCCGTAAGGCATACAGTTTATGTTCCGCTTAAGATAGCATTATAGATCAGCGATACAACGACAAGTAGGCTGAAAGTGTGAACGTATTTAAACAATACGTATAATACAGTAAAACCCCTCTAATGCGACCACTTAATGAATAAACATACATGTCTTTATAAGCAGGTGGTTGCTTAATGCAGGACGAAAGTTATGCAGAAAGCTCCTATAGGAGCTTTCTGCATAACGTTCTTCCTGCATTAAGCTACCACCTGCCTTTGTCACTGTGAATATTGCCCCTTTTCCCTGGTCGCATTAGAGGGGTTTTACTGTATGTCTTATATTAATATATTAGTTGGTATTTTCCATTTCTATTCCGTTCTTTCACATATAAATTTAGATCATGCACAGGCAACATTTTGAAAAAAAGTTATGTTATTTGAGATACATGTACATATATTACTGGGTTTTCCGTTGGTCATGTCTGCTAGATCCTGCTAAACATACATGTCGGGTTATTGCAAGCATTTTTCAGTTTCCAATTCTTGAAATAGTTAGGTGCCCACATTTAATAGAGAATTGCGGTAGTATATTTCAAAGTAAAAAACATTAAACTACAATATGCGAAATTCTTGTTAACATATTATGGAACTGTAATGCATTCTTTCCAAACCGGCATTCTATTAGAGAATAATTTAGATACGTTTAAATATTGTTGACGACCTTCGTACGACGATCGCACGATTACTTAAAACCGGTGACCAGTTCGATCGTAAGGAGGAGGTTGTTGTGCATGATCAACAACCTCTCTACGACTGAAATTGGTCGCACAACTAGAAACGATTACCAACGATTACTGAAGACCTTCTGCGATTATAAGTGACTTGTCGTGCGACCTTCGTACAAATATAGGCAACCAGAGGTCGCTAGCAATCGTAAACAGGTCGGTCGTAAGGCCTAGTAGGACTGGGCCCTATGGTGGTTATTGTGCATGAACAACCTCTCTACGACTGAAATTGGTCGCACGACTGGAAACGACTACCAACGATTGCTGAGGACCACACGCGATTACCAGTGACTTGTCTTGCGATCTTCGTCCGAATATCGGCGACCAGAGGTCGCTAGCAATCTTAAACAAGCCTTTTAAAATGGTCGTAAGGTCTAGTAGGACTGGGCCCTAATTGCTTGTCTGTCTTGTGGTCACGATACTACAATTACTAGACATTTCTATTATTAAAAAGTAGTAATAACTAACATGGCCTATGGTCGCCATGCAATAATTACTAGCCTGTCCTATGGTCGCCATACAATAAATACAAGATCTTCCTATGATCACCATACAGTAATTCATAACCAGTCCTATGGTAGCCAGACAATAATTACTGGTCCTTACAATGATCGCCAGACAGTAGTTCATAACCTGTCCTATGGTCGCCAGGCCATAATTACTAGACATTCATATGATCGCCAGACAGTAATTCCTAGCCCGACATATGATCGCCAGACAGTAATTACTAGCCCGACATATGATCGCCAGACAGTAATTACTAGCCCGACATATGATCGCCAGACAGTAATTACTAGCCCGACATGTAATCTTCAGATTATGATTATGAGACATTTCCGTGATCGTCATGCAAAAAGTACTATGTCTTCCCATACAAGGTCACCACACTATGATAAAAAAAGACCTTCTTATGATCACCATTAATTACTAGCCCTTCCAATGGTCACTTAAGAACGATTAACAGACATTTTTACGATCAATAGGCAGTAATTACTAGACCTGTATATACATGTACATAGTCACCAGAGTGTGATTACTAGGCCTTACTATGATCACCAGGTGGTATGTACGAACCCGTCCCATGCTCACTAGACAATGATTACTAGACTTGCCTGTGATCACCAGACTATGATTACAAGGTCTTCCTATGATCACGAGACATTATTTACTAACCCTTCCCATGGTCACCAAACAATGATTACCAGACATGTTGTGATCACCATGCAGAAATTACTAGCTCTTTCGATTCCTAGTACCCAGTAACTATGCTTTCTAGGTCTTCCTATGATCACGAGACAGTATTTACTGACCCTTCCCATGGTCACCAAACAATGATTACCAGACATTTTTGTGATCATTCATGCAGTACTCACTAGCTCTTTCGATTCCTAGTACCCAGTAACTATGATTACTAGGCATTCCTATGATCAACAGGCAGTATTTACTAACACTTCATATGATTATCAGACTATGATTACTAGATCTTCCTTTGTGCCTCAGTCAGTATTTACTAGCTATTTCTATGTGCAGTCAAATGATTACTAGGCCTTTATAAGATCAGCAGACAGTTTTTTCTAGCCCTTCATATGGTCACAGACTATTATGTCTATGATTTCCTTTACTTATCAGGCAGTAATTGTTGGTCTTTCCCACAGGTGCTAGGCGTGTGGCCATTTCACAAATACTGCTTATAAATACCTTCAAATACGTTTAGACATCATAACTTGACATTATAAAAAAAAAAGAAAAAAAAATGAATTTTTTTTTTTTCGTATAATATATTACTATATAAAGGTATGTAACTAAATGGTCCAAAGTGGCAGAAAAAATGCACCAACTACATTCCGCGTCTTGTTACGACGTCAATTTCCGCTCGATTTCAATCAAATATGAGTCAATGCACGCAGAAATGTCCAGTCTTTCAAATATACACCATTGATTGCCGATCATAAGCCGAAAAATTACTGTTTTGAGACGATAAACTCCAGCTTAGATTTAGTCGACCGAGTCACTACCGACACATACATGCACATTTTCACCACTGATGACATCGAAAGTCACACTAGATCTCATAATATGGTCCGTTTTCCACTCTCATTCAATAAAACTAACATAACCATTCAACTTACTGTCGATGTCAACCTCAAAGTTACTACCGGTTCTACGAAACTGAAGAGTTTTCGAAACAACCCGCGGCTGTCAACATTCGGCCAGCCATGATTTTCGTGACCCGGAAATGCTTGAAGCGAAGGAGCGACTGGTGCCCGGCAGACCATTTGACTACTATGAAGCAGGTAACAAGTGCCCTGTAAACATGATTACTGGTGCCCGGTTTCTGTATAAAACCTTTCCCTCCTATAAACACCTTTTCACGCATTTGAAAACAGTATAGACCCAAATCAGATAGAACGTAGAAGACCAGGATCTACTCCAATTGTGCCATGATATATAGATATAATTCTATACCATTCGTCGAAGCAAACATGCCCTTGAAAATGATAAAAATTAATCTAATAAATATTCATGGTGTTACTTTTTCTTACATAATTATTGAACAGGGAAAGGTTAACTGGAAAATAAAATGCAGTCGACGTATACATTTTTCAGTCATGTGCTGGACACTATATATGAAAAATAAATTAACACATATATTAGAAAGCAAACGATTATAAAATAATCAGTATAATTACCAAGTAACTATAGTCATTGTTCCTAATATATATATGAAATGAAGGCTGTCATTAAATTTTAAATAGAGCTAGTTCTCTCTTTTTTTCAGTCTTATTAGAATAGAAAATCTAAATTTTGGGCGAACATAATCAGCAGTTTACAGGGCACTTGTTACCTGCTTTATAGTAGTCAAATGGTCTGCCGGGCACCAGTCGCTTCTTCGCTTCAAGCATTTCCGGGTCACGAAAAATCATGGCTGGCCGAATGTTGACAGCCGCGGGTTGTTTCGAAAACTCTTCAGTTTCGTAGAACCGGTAGTAACGTTGAGGTTGACATCGACAGTAAGTTGAATAGTTATGTTAGTTTTATTGAATGAGAGTGGAAAACGGACCATATTATGAGATCTAGTGTGACTTTCGATGTCATCAGTGGTGAAAATGTGCATGTATGTGTCGGTAGTGACTCGGTCGACTAAATCTAAGCTGGAGTTTATCGTCTCAAAACAGTAATTTTTCGGCTTATGATCGGCAATCAATGGTGTATATTTGAAAGACTGGACATTTCTGCGTGCATTGACTCATATTTGATTGAAATCGAGCGGAAATTGACGTCGTAACAAGACGCGGAATGTAGTTGGTGCATTTTTTCTGCCACTTTGGACCATTTAGTTACATACCTTTATATAGTAATATATTATACGAAAAAAAAATTTTTTTCATTTTTTTTTCTTTTTTTTATAATGTCAAGTTATGATGTCTAAACGTATTTGTGAAATGGCCACACGCCTAGCACCTGTGGTCTTTCCTATATGATTTATACGCCTTCATATGCCCACTGGTCTTTACCTTTATTGTAAATACCTTTATGACAACATACTACGATTTTCAGGTCTTCCTTTGCTCAGTGGGCATTAAATTCAAGCTCTCCCTATATATGATCACTAGGCTATGATTACAGTAAAACCTTTCTATAACGACCATTAAATTTTGTTAATAAGTTGGTATTTAGGGCAGGTGGCTGCTTAAAGCAAAGCGAAAGTAAAACAGAAACGCTCCTAAAGGAGCGTTCTGTTTTACTTTCACCTTGCTTTAAGCAGTCACCTGCCTTTAACACAAAATATTTTATGTAATTTAGTGGCCCTTATAGAGAGGCTTTACTGTACTAACCCTTCATATGCTCACCAGACAATGATTACAAGATAGGCAGTTATCACCAGGCAGTGATACCTGTACCTTCAAATGCTCTCCACTATTTTATTCGTCCAACTCAGTATTACTGGACCGTCCTATAATCTTCGGGCAGTACGTACTGGATATTTCCATGAATGCCAGCCAGTGGTTACTACAGTAAAACCCGTTTAATGCGTCCAGCAAAAAAGGCATAATTCACAGTGGCAAATGCAGGTGGTAGCTTAATACAGGACGAAAGTTATGCAGAAAGCTTCTGCATAACTTTAATCCTGCATTAAGCAACCACCTGCTTATAAAGACAGCCATGTTTATTCATTAAGTGGTCGCATTAGAGGGATTTTACTGTATCACTTTACGGCCAAAGCACTATAGCCACTAGCCCTTCCTATGCTCATCTGACCTTCTTATAAGCACCAGGTAAGGATTACCTAACGTCCCCATTGTTTATGGACAGTGATTACTACACTGTGATCAATTGACAGGACTTACCAGGTATTCCTGTGATTAGTCAGTTGACTGTGATTATCGGATGTTCCTGTGATCAGTTGACTGTGATTATCAGATGTTCCTGTGATAAGTTGACTGTGATTATCAGATGTTCCTGTGATCAGTTGATTGTGATTATCCGGTGTTCCTGTGATCAGTTGATTGTGATTATCAGATGTTCCTGTGATCAGTTGATTGTGATTATCCGGTGTTCCTGTGATCAGATGACTGTGGTTATCAGATGTTCCTGTGATCAGTTGATTGTGATTACCAGGGGTTCCTGTGATAAGTTGACTGTGATTATCAGATGTTCCTGTGATCAGTTGACTGTGATTATCAGATTTTCCTGTGATAAGTTGACTGTGATGATCAGATGTCCCTGTGATCAGTTGATTGTGATTATCCGGTGTTCCTGTGATCAGTTGATTGTGATTATCAGATGTTCCTGTGATAAGATGACTGTGATTATCAGGTGTTTCTCTGATCAGCAGGTGGTGATTACCAGGTATCGCTTTGGTCAATTGACAGTTATTACCATCAAGCCTTCCTATGGTGAAATCGCAGCGATTACAAGACCTTCACATGATTAATGGAAAATGATCACCAGCAAATGCTATGGCCAACAGACTGTGATCACTAGGTTTGCTGTGATCAACCGATTCTAAATATTAGGCTTTTCTGCTATCATTATGCAATTATTTAGGCCTTCCTGTGTTCGTCTGACATCGCTTACAAATCTTGCTTTGCAGATAGCATACTATAGTTTTAGTAAATATACACTGGATAAGATAATTATTAGATTTCCTATGCACTGAAACCATTTGAATTTATTCTATATTTGACTTTCTTCAAACACATGCCATCGTATTCAAAATGGCACGCTTGAATTGTCGTTTTTCCGTTTGCAATTACTTTTAGCAAATAGCTGTTTTATGGAAAATCTGGAATGTAAAATTACCATTCAAGTTCATAACTGATCATCAGGATTTGAATTAAGTGTCTCTCGAACTAATGACTGATCATCCGGATTTGAATTAAGTGTCTCTCGAACTAATGACAGTGTAGCATTTGTGTCAGTGTTGTCAATGGGTCTAGTGGTGTTAGACTTGTTTTGCTCGCACCAGAATGAGATTGAGTAACTTGACGTCTCACCAGAATGCAAACTGTTTGACATTTGCAAAATAGTTTCCAGTTAAAGCAAAGTGAATCGTTATGTATTAAATGTGTAACAGTTAGCATATTTCGCGGAAATTTAAAAGCAGGATGATGGTTATATTGGCGGTCCATGAGAAACGTGCATCATTATGGATAACTGTGTAACGACCTATTTTTGGCGGTGCGTGAGAAGGGTGCATCACTATGGTTACTGTTTTTTGGTTGTTTAACGTCCGTATTTTGCTATTTATGACTGACTGACGCCCCTGGAGAGAGAAACTATCCGAATACAGAAAAAAGTTTTAGGGGTGTGCGTGTTCAATTAAATGCCCTAATGCTCGGTTTGATTTAAGCCATTCTCTTGCCTATGCTACTTGTTCATCACCCGCCCGCGTATCGAACCTTGATTTAAGCCATTCTCTTACCTATGCTACTTGTTCACCACCCGCCCGCGTATCTCGGTTTGATTTAAGCCATTCTCTTTCCTATGCTACTTGTTCATCACCCGCCCGCGTATCTCGGTTTGATTTAAGCCATTCTCTTTCCTATGCTACTTGTTCACCACCCGCCCGCGTATCGAACCTTGATTTAAGCCATTCTCTTGCCTATGCTACTTGTTCACCACCCGCCCGCGTATCGAACCTTGATTTAAGCCATTCTCTTTCCTATGCTACTTGTTCATCACCCGCCCGCGTATCTCGGTTTGATTTAAGCCATTCTCTTTCCTATGCTACTTGTTCATCACCCGCCCGCCTCGGTTTGATTTAAGCCATTCTCTTGCCTATGCTACTTGTTCATCACCCGCCCGCGTATCGAACCTTGATTTAAGCCATTCTCTTGCCTATGCTACTTGTTCACCACCCGCCCGCGTATCGAACCTTGATTTAAGCCATTCTCTTTCCTATGCTACTTGTTCATCACCCGCCCGCGTATCGAACCTTGATTTAAGCCATTCTCTTGCCTATGCTACTTGTTCATCACCCGCCCGCGTATCTCGGTTTGATTTAAGCCATTCTCTTGCCTATGCTACTTGTTCATCACCCGCCCGCCTCGGTTTGATTTAAGCCATTCTCTTGCCTATGCTACTTGTTCATCACCCGCCCGCGTATCGAACCTTGATTTAAGCCATTCTCTTGCCTATGCTACTTGTTCACCACCCGCCCGCGTATCGAACCTTGATTTAAGCCATTCTCTTTCCTATGCTACTTGTTCATCACCCGCCCGCGTATCTCGGTTTGATTTAAGCCATTCTCTTTCCTATGCTACTTGTTCATCACCCGCCCGCCTCGGTTTGATTTAAGCCATTCTCTTGCCTATGCTACTTGTTCATCACCCGCCCGCGTATCGAACCTTGATTTAAGCCATTCTCTTGCCTATGCTACTTGTTCACCACCCGCCCGCGTATCGAACCTTGATTTAAGCCATTCTCTTTCCTATGCTACTTGTTCATCACCCGCCCGCGTATCGAACCTTGATTTAAGCCATTCTCTTGCCTATGCTACTTGTTCATCACCCGCCCGCGTATCTCGGTTTGATTTAAGCCATTCTCTTGCCTATGCTACTTGTTCATTACCCGCCCGCGTATCTCGGTTTGATTTAAGCCATTCTCTTGCCTATGCTACTTGTTCATCACCCGCCCGCGTATCTCGGTTTGATTTAAGCCATTCTCTTGCCTATGCTACTTGTTCATCACCCGCCCGCGTATCTCGGTTTGATTTAAGCCATTCTCTTTCCTATGCTACTTGTTCATCACCCGCCCGCGTATCTCGGTTTGATTTAAGCCATTCTCTTGCCTATGCTACTTGTTCATCACCCGCCCGCGTATCTCGGTTTGATTTAAGCCATTCTCTTTCCTATGCTACTTGTTCATCACCCGCCCGCGTATCTCGGTTTGATTTAAGCCATTCTCTTTCCTATGCTACTTGTTCATCACCCGCCCGCGTATCGAACCTTGATTTAAGCCATTCTCTTTCCTATGCTACTTGTTCATCACCCGCCCGCGTATCTCGGTTTGATTTAAGCCATTCTCTTGCCTATGCTACTTGTTCACCACCCGCCCGCGTATCGAACCTTGATTTAAGCCATTCTCTTGCCTATGCTACTTGTTCACCACCCGCCCGCGTATCGAACCTTGATTTAAGCCATTCTCTTTCCTATGCTACTTGTTCATCACCCGCCCGCGTATCGAACCTTGATTTAAGCCATTCTCTTTCCTATGCTACTTGTTCATTACCCGCCCGCGTATCGAACCTTGATTTAAGCCATTCTCTTTCCTATGCTACTTGTTCATCACCCGCCCGCGTATCGAACCTTGATTTAAGCCATTCTCTTTCCTATGCTACTTGTTCATTACCCGCCCGCGTATCTCGGTTTGATTTAAGCCATTCTCTTTCCTATGCTACTTGTTCATCACCCGCCCGCGTATCTCGGTTTGATTTAAGCCATTCTCTTTCCTATGCTACTTGTTCATCACCCGCCCGCCTCGGTTTGATTTAAGCCATTCTCTTTCCTATGCTACTTGTTCATCACCCGCCCGCGTATCGAACCTTGATTTAAGCCATTCTCTTTCCTATGCTACTTGTTCACCACCCGCCCGCGTATCGAACCTTGATTTAAGCCATTCTCTTTCCTATGCTACTTGTTCATCACCCGCCCGCGTATCGAACCTTGATTTAAGCCATTCTCTTGCCTATGCTACTTGTTCATCACCCGCCCGCGTATCTCGGTTTGATTTAAGCCATTCTCTTGCCTATGCTACTTGTTCATCACCCGCCCGCGTATCGAACCTTGATTTAAGCCATTCTCTTTCCTATGCTACTTGTTCATCACCCGCCCGCGTATCTCGGTTTGATTTAAGCCATTCTCTTGCCTATGCTACTTGTTCATTACCCGCCCGCGTATGCCATTCTCTTTCCTATGCTACTTGTTCATTACCCGCCCGCGTATCTCGGTTTGATTTAAGCCATTCTCTTTCCTATGCTACTTGTTCATTACCCGCCCGCGTATCTCGGTTTGATTTAAGCCATTCTCTTTCCTATGCTACTTGTTCATTACCCGCCCGCGTATCTCGGTTTGATTTAAGCCATTCTCTTTCCTATGCTACTTGTTCATCACCCGCCCGCGTATCTCGGTTTGATTTAAGCCATTCTCTTGCCTATGCTACTTGTTCATTACCCGCCCGCGTATCTCGGTTTGATTTAAGCCATTCTCTTGCCTATGCTACTTGTTCATCACCCGCCCGCGTATCTCGGTTTGATTTAAGCCATTCTCTTGCCTATGCTACTTGTTCATCACCCGCCCGCGTATCTCGGTTTGATTTAAGCCATTCTCTTTCCTATGCTACTTGTTCATCACCCGCCCGCGTATCTCGGTTTGATTTAAGCCATTCTCTTTCCTATGCTACTTGTTCATCACCCGCCCGCGTATCTCTGTTTGATTTAAGACATTCTCTTGCCTATGCTACTTGTTCATCACCCGCCCGCGTATCTCGGTTTGATTTAAGCCATTCTCTTGCCTATGCTACTTGTTCATCACCCGCCCGCGTATCTCGGTTTGATTTAAGCCATTCTCTTGCCTATGCTACTTGTTCATCACCCGCCCGCGTATCTCGGTTTGATTTAAGCCATTCTCTTGCCTATGCTACTTGTTCATCACCCGCCTGCGTATCTCGGTTTGATTTAAGCCATTCTCTTTCCTATGCTACTTGTTCATCACCCGCCCGCGTATCTCGGTTTGATTTAAGCCATTCTCTTTCCTATGCTACTTGTTCATCACCCGCCCGCGTATCTCGGTTTGATTTAAGCCATTCTCTTTCCTATGCTACTTGTTCATCACCCGCCCGCGTATCTCGGTTTGATTTAAGCCATTCTCTTGCCTATGCTACTTGTTCATCACCCGCCCGCGTATCTCGGTTTGATTTAAGCCATTCTCTTTCCTATACTACTTGTTCATCACCCGCCCGCGTATCTCGGTTTGATTTAAGCCATTCTCTTGCCTATGCTACTTGTTCATCACCCGCCCGCGTATCTCGGTTTGATTTAAGCCATTCTCTTGCCTATGCTACTTGTTCATCACCCGCCCGCGTATCTCGGTTTGATTTAAGACATTCTCTTTCCTATGCTACTTGTTCATCACCCGCCCGCGTATCTCGGTTTGATTTAAGCCATTCTCTTTCCTATGCTACTTGTTCATCACCCGCCCGCGTATCTCGGTTTGATTTAAGCCATTCTCTTTCCTATGCTACTTGTTCATTACCCGCCCGCGTATCTCGGTTTGATTTAAGCCATTCTCTTTCCTATGCTACTTGTTCATCACCCGCCCGCGTATCTCGGTTTGATTTAAGCCATTCTCTTTCCTATGCTACTTGTTCATTACCCGCCCGCGTATCTCGGTTTGATTTAAGCCATTCTCTTTCCTATGCTACTTGTTCATCACCCGCCCGCGTATCTCGGTTTGATTTAAGCCATTCTCTTGCCTATGCTACTTGTTCATTACCCGCCCGCGTATCTCGGTTTGATTTAAGCCATTCTCTTGCCTATGCTACTTGTTCATTACCCGCCCGCGTATCGAACCATCAGTGTCATGTTCTGAAAGCCAAAGTTAACCGAACGAACTCAGCCGACTTTCAGTATGTTTCGATTTATTGGAGTTTATTATCGGAACACATCCTTGTCACCTACCTAAAACGAAAGTAAAGTATCTAGTTATAGTCTACTTTCATTCCGAATTACCGCTCTGCTGACTCGCTGGTTACTGAGCCATTCGCCTAACAACATTGATCACTGGTAACATATGGCGCGATTACCCAGCCGCAGTACCGGCTAGTGACCCTCACAGGTACCCATTTGAACCCCTGGCTGGAGAGGAGGCAACATTGTGCGGGAATGAGACACTACTTCGAGCTGATCCAGCCGCGACTCGGACTCTGAACCCCTCGGTTTATTAATTTTTATATTGTTATAATTTTAAAATGTGTATGTGTTGTTAACTATTGTCTTGTTGCTCAAAATTGAAATATATCTATCTGTCTATCTATCTATCTATCTATCTATCTATCTATCTATCTATCTATCTATCTATCTATCTATCTATCTATCTATCTATCTATCTATCTATCTATCTATCTATCTATCTATCTATCTATCTATCTATCTATCTATCTATTGTCTTTCGTAGTATGCAGCGTTTGTTCGATTAGATGAAACAATATATGTACCATGCTTTGATAAAAGTCGCACATATAACGGGTAGCTGACGAGCCCAAGTTTCCAAACGAGCTTAAGTTTAACCCATTCCCACATATTGACGACTTTTGACGACTCTGTAAAAGTCACTTTGTGAAATCATTGTGATAAATAGAGCATTAGGTAGCAGTAGGTAGTAGCAGGTAGTAGTAGGTAGTAGTAGGTAGTAGTAGGTAGTAGCAGGTAGTAGTATTAGTAGATAGTAGTAGGTAGTAGTAGGTAGCAGTATGTAGTATTAGGTATTTGTAGGTAGTAGCAGGTAGTAGTAGGTAGTAGTAGGTAGTAGTAGGTATTAGTAGATAGTAGTAGGTAGTAGTAGGTAGTAGCAGGTAGTAGCAGGTAGTAGTAGGTAGTAGCAGGTAGTAGTAGGTAGTAGTAGGTAGTAGTAGGTAGCAGTAGGTAGTAGCATTTTGTAGTTGGTAGTGTAGGCAGTAGCAGGTAGTAGTAGGTAGTAGATAATCGTGGTATCATGAAGTAGGTAGTAGTAGGTGGCAATAGTAGGTAGAAGGTAGTAGTAGGTAGAAATATTTAGTAGGAAATAGTAGTGGTAGCTGTTGTTGTTGTTGTTGTTGTTGTTGTTGTAGTAGTAGTAGTAGTAATTGTAGTAATAGTAGTGTTAGTAGATAGTAAGTAGTAGCAGGCTGTAGGTAGTAGTAGGTAGTCGTTGGTATTAGTAGGTAGTATTTGAATGTAGTAGGTAGCAGTAGGTAGTAGTAGGTATTGTAGGTAGTAATAGGTAGTATTAGGCAGTAGATAATCATGGCAGCAGGTAGTAGGTATTAGTAGGTGGTAGTAGGCAGAAATAGGTAGTAGGATATAGTAGTAGTAGCTGTTGTAGTAATACAGAAGTAGTAGTAGTAGCAGTAGTAGTAGCAGTAGTAGTAGTAGTAGAAAAAATCAAGAATTCAAGGTGCCCGAAACACATTAAAACTTATGCCCAACTAAGGTAAAGCCCTAGATCTAGATATTCTTAGAGTTTTCAAATCAAGTTCTCAAATCTCAGGGAATTCTTTATAGTCAGTTTGAACTCTGAAGTATTTCGTTTTGAAACAAATTAAGTTTTAAACCGTTATTCATGTTATATCCTAGATGTTTGACAATTTTTTAAAATAAAACTATGCAAAGCATAAACTAATTAGTTTAAACGTATTTTATTTCCATTCTATACATACATTGGAAATGGGATTGGGTCACAAGTTCTGACAACGTTAGTTTCGACCCTCCCCCTACAAAATTGTATACAATCAAAAATACAATGGTAATTGTTTTCAATGACATACAGCTAGTAAGTATATAAAAAAAATGACCCTGCATTAAGCAGCCACCTGCCTAAAAAGTAGCTAAATTCTTATCTACTAGAATTCGGGTAAAGAGGTTTACTGTATTGTAAAAGGGGACAAATCTATACTTTTGAGTGTATTTCAGAGATTTACCAGTGATACCCTAACTACTCTAGGTATTTTGACAAACACACTTATGCAAATAGTTCACACCCAGATCAAACACCTCCTTGATGGGCCCGTTTGAAGGGTTTTCACTATTTGCTACTATGTCTGTTTAATCTAAAGGAAAGGGTTAAGGGAATTAGGGTTTTAAGGGAATTAGGGTTTTCATAAATCAGAAATTTCTGGCATATTTTGGTACTGACCAAGTAATGGTCAGAATCATCCGGGGTCCAATCTAGACCTACAGTGTTCTCATTCAACGTTAATGGTGTAATCGTTAATCCTATTATGCTAAGCACGACTTGGCTTGCATCTGACCGAGTGTCAAACAGCTTGGATCCAGATGATATTCTGAGTAACTCGATGTCTCATCTGGATCCAAACTGTTTGACAATCAGTCACTATTTTCTACCACCCTGGAACGAATCGGAAGTATGTGAAATGTAAGAGCATATTTTCACGCATCTGCAAACGGGGAAGACCCAGCTCAGACGGTTCCTATAGGATTAGGGTCTGCTCTGTTTGCTTATTGTGTAATATAGATCTGATTCTACAGCTTCTGTCTGAGCCAAAACGTCCTGTGTTCATATGCCATTATAAAAATAATCTTATTAATATTCATGACGTCATTATTTCTTACATGACTATACACAAGGGAAAGGGTTAAGTAATTGGTGAGCAGCTAAGAAAAAATAAATGTTACTCTGATTTCTTTTGTACAGACATCGCGTGATAATGACTTCGATGAACCTATATGTTTACTTTATTCCAATTATATTTCTAGGTTGTATCTAAAAACAGTCTATGAGGGAATGGGTTAAGCTTTGTAAAATGCTCAAATTGTGTTGAATGTATAAACTTAACATACATATATATTGTTTTAGATCCATGTTACCTTATTTCTTATATTGAAAGACGATAATTGACATCTTTCGCAGAAAAGAGTGTTTTAAAACGATAAAGTACTTAATCAATTACTCAAAAGTCGCTGAGCGGGCTCCCATCAAAGTTTCATTATTAATGATTGAAATTGAGTATTATTAAACCAAATTCCCTAGACATATGAAATTAGCAAGATACGGACTGATTTGAAGTGAAAAACATTAGATATATTAATGCCTCTCAATTACATAAATTTGAAATTACAGGCTCAGCTGACCATAGAAATGCTTTGTAATCAGTCTTGGTCTATAGTGATTTGCAAACCCAAGTGGACATTTTCTCATTTAGCGGCTGTAGCTCCAATTTGAATGGATCTCTCCCAAATTAGGGAAGAAAATATCTTAATGATAAAATGGCAAATGCATGACAAGTGAGTGGGTAATTTATTATCGTTTTGAGATTGATGTAGAACAACAACGCCTTAGAAATCAGTAAAACATTTAAAGCGTCACTTTGAGGGCTTCAACTGATTCATCACTGCTGATGCAATTAATTTTTCAATTAGTTAAAGTTTGGCATAATCATATTTAATCATACTGAATCCTTCAGAATGGCTTCTTACAAGACGTTAAATATTTCTCATTGTCAGTACAGTGAAAAACGGGGTACCCTTGAACAGGCTACGCATGCATCTGCGATTATGTTTCTAGAAGGGTTTGGTCTAATGTCGCATTGCCCGCGAGTCACGTTTAACCCATTACCTCATGGGCTATTTTTAGATCCTACCTCTTTAAATAAATCTACTGAAAAGGAGCATTAACTTGAGAAAAGGATTTTTTTTAGAATTTTGTAGTTTGAAACCATTGTGATAAATAGAGCATTTGCTCTATTTAGCACAATGATTTCACAAAATGACTTTTACAGAGTCGTCAAAAGTCGTCAATATGAGGGAATGGGTTAAGAACAGAACTCGAAAGAAGCCAGTTTTAAATATGAAATGAGAAGACATTTTCTATAGACAAATTTCTAAACACGCTGAAGGCTGAAAGTTATTTTCTAGCAGAGCCAAAGGCTAATTGTAAAGTAGCTGGCGGTTTATCTGCCAGTTTAGCACTTGGATCATTATGTCACCTCACTCAGGCGTCCACTCTAAAGTACAGTTGAACTTCGTTATCTCGAACTTCCAGGGACCATACACATTATTTCGAGTTAACAGATGTTCGAGTCACCCGATTTCTTATCTGGATAATTACGCAAGTTCACAGCTTATTGCAGGTCGAAAGTAATGCTGAAGGCTCCTGAAAAAGCTTTCAGCATTACTTTCGACATGCTTTAAGCTACCACATGTGTTTCAAGATATGCGTAGTGATACATTTTAGAACAATTCTGTATTGTAAATTTTGGAAGGACCGACCTTTTAGTTCGAGTGTTCCGTGTTCGAGATATCGAGTTTCACCTGTAGTCGAAAGTCCGTCTCTAAGACACCATGTGGTGTGTTGTGGTCTAGTGGTAACGCGCTTGACTATCAGTCCGGAGGTCCGGGGTTCAAATGCCGGTCCCTTCCGGAAATTTAAGAGACGCTTTTCAGTGTCTCCCACTCGCACTTCCTCTCCACCCAGAGATTAAAATGATACATGTGAGGGTCACTAGCCGGAACTGCGGCTGCATAATTGCGCCTTATGTTAGCAATGCTGAATATTGTAGGCGGATGACTCAACGACCAGGGGAGTAAATGTACAGTCGGCTGAGCGCTCCTTCGGACTGAAAGTAGACTATAACTAAGTACTTTAGGTATTTTTCAAGACAGGTGATAACTCAATGAAGGAGGAAAATACGAGAAACCTCCCAAACGGACAAGTTTTCTTACTTTCATTCTCCATCATGTGGCCACAAATCTCAGAAGGTGCACTTCTTTATTCGTTTAACCCATTACCTCATAGGCTATTTTTAGATCAATCCACTTTGAATAAATCTACCGAAGACGAGCATTAACTAGAGAAAAGGAAAATTTTAGAATTTTGTAGTTTGAAACCATTGTGATAAATAGAGCATTTGCTCCTATAGGATCAAATGCTCTATTTATCACAATGAATTCAACAGGTGACTTTTACAGAGGCGTAGAAAGGGGGTATTTATGGGGAAAAGGGTTAAAGAAGCTCAGTTGTAGTTTCATACATTTTGAGTTTAAAATTGAGACACAACTTTAAACTGCCTAATTTCATATTCATAAAACTAGTTTGTACTTATTTGTTGTACGTGTTGAGAATACGGATTATACTGTTACAACAAAATTATTTTGCAATATTTTCAGTTCATTTATATAGCCTTAGAAACAAGGTGTCGGTGAATGAACCCATGTCTTTAAATATGCATTATGACACGTCGAGAAGGCTGTTGTAGACCCATTTCTTATTGACTTATATTAGTTCATACTATCTATTCAGAGTAATTTTCTCACTTATTACTGACACATAGCTCAGGAGTAAATGAACGCTCGGCCATCTGTGTGAATACCCCCGACACTCTTGAAATGCCACAAGTCCCTTAAAGATATTAAGAATTTATTTAAGCATTTGCATATTCAAGCCTCCGGTATAAGCAGTCAATTAATGTGCCAATATTAGGAACACCGTCAGCTCAGGACATCCGTGCAATATTCCTCCGGATATTACCAGAAAACAAGTTCATCCAAAATGTCGAGTTCCAATTTTTGTGATACCCTTAAGCTTCGAATTGGTGTGTGCTTTAAGACAATTGTAATTGGACCACAGTTTTTGTGTTTTCCTTGCAGAGACAAAATATTATATTCTTAGTCGATACCAACAGGCACATATGTTATTGATTGCCGTGCACCAAAATGGAAATAATTTGTCAGAATTTGGGTTTGACTGTCATTTGCAAGCCATAAAACACAAAAAGCAATGTACGGATGGTACATAACCGATATATAAACAAACCATAAAAACCAGGGTAACATAAACGAGCAATATTTTAATGTATAACTTATTATAATTTCTTTAAATCATTATTGTGAATAATTCACGAATGAATTTTAGCCTTTCAAACAGTTTACACCAGCCTTATAGATACAGTCACATTGCAGAGACACTAAGCTATTGCAGAGCTATTGCAGAGCTAGTAGGCTATTACAGAGCGAGTGAGACAGTAAGCTATTGCAGAGCTAGTAGGCTATTACAGAGCGAGTGAGACAGTAAGCTATTGCAGAGCTAGTAAGCTATTACAGAGCGAGTGAGACAGTAAGCTATTGCAGAGCTAGTAGGCTATTATAGAGCGAGTGAGACAGTAAGCTAGTGCAGAGCTAGTGAGCTTAGTGAGTTAGTGAAGAGCTCGTGAGTAAGCTAGTGCAAATCTAGTGAGCTAGTAAGCTTATGCAAAGATAGTGGGCTAGTAAGCCAGTGCAGAGCTAGGAAGCTAGTGGGCTAGTAAAAAGTGAGCTAGTAAGCTAGTGCAGAGCTAGTTAGACAGTGCTGAACTAGTGAGCTAGAAAGCTAGTGCAGAGCGAGTGAGTTAGTAAGCTAGTAGTGAGCTAGTGCAAAGCCAGTGAGCTAGTAAGCTAGTGAAGGGCTAATGAGATAGTACAATGCTTGCTAGCCAGTAAGCTAATACAGAGATAGTGAGTAAGTAAGCTAGTGCAGAGCTAGTGAGCTAGTGCAGAGCTAGTGAGATAGCACAGTGCTAGTGAGCCAGTAAGCTAGTGCAGAGGTAGTAAGCTAGCGCAGAGCTAATGAACTTGTAAGCTATTGCAGAGCTGGTAAGCTAGTACAAAGACAGTAAGCTAGTGCAGAGATAGTGAGCTAGTAAGCTACTGCCGAGCTTGTGAGCTAATAAGCTAGTGCAGAGCTAGTAATACAGTGCTGAACTAGTGAGCTAGTCAGCTAGTGAAGAGCTAGTGAGATAGTACAGTGCTAGTGAGTCAGTAAGCTAGTGCGGAGCTAGTACGTTAGTATGCTAGTGCAGAGGTAGTGAGATAGTAAGCTAGTGAAGAGCTAGTGAGATAGCACAGTGCTGGTGATCCAGTTAGCTAGTGCAGAGCTAGTGAGCTAGTTAACTAGTGCATAGCTAGTGAGCAAGTAAACTATTGCAGAGTTAGTTAGATAGTTCAGTGCTAGTTAGCGGTGTGTACAACTGACAGAACAGCCGAATGCCTGTTCTATGTTTATTCCAAAGTTCAATACCTACTGACTATTGATGGACAAAATAGTTATAATGAAATATGGAAGGTGGGAAACTGTAGCTATTTTAGAAAAAAAGAAACAGGTCTATCAAATTCAATAAGCAAATAGAAAAGACCCTATTCAGATGGTTCCTATAGGAGCCGTCTGATCTGGGTTTACTCTGTTTGCAGATGCGTGAAACGTTGAAAACATGTTTATAATTTTGAAGGAAAGGGTTAAGGAATAAGTACAGAAATTGAGATGTACATGCGTTAACGTCTTCCATTTGATAACACTTTCAATTGACAGGATCCAAATTATTTGGAATTCGATATTTTATGTTTATACAAGATATTTGTGTTACCTTTCGAAGTATTGTCTTAGTATTGTGTATTGTGACGTCAGTTGTAGACAAGTAAATTAACAATTTGTAGATCTAATACTAACCTGGCTGTGATCGCTTAGATGGTTTAAGATGGAATAAGATACCCGTATGGGTAAAATAGTTTTTCAGTCTTGTGATCCTTGAACTAAATGAATTCTTAATCCTTTTACTCCAGTTATCTTATAAATATGACGTAGGCAAACGGTGTGGATACAGATCACATTATTCAAATTAATATAAATGGATGGATCCCGTTATGGCGTACTTCAATTTGGACGAGATTACCATACAAGTGTTGCAGTAAATGTTTGCAATTTTATCCGGATGGATTTTTATGGAATGTTATGCTTTTAGCACATTGCCTCTTAGTGACCCATGTTTGCGCCTCTGTAAAAGTCACATTTTGAAACCATTGTGATAAACAGAGCGGACCAAATGCTCTATTTATCACAACGGTTTCAAAACTACACACTTCTCTAAAATTCTCATTTCCTATAGTTATTGCTCCTTTTCGGTAGATTTATTCAAAGCGGTTGGGTCTTAAAATAGTCTAGGAGGGAATAAGTGGATTGTGTTATTTACATAATGTGAAATTCCCTTTTGTGTCAACAGGCAACAAAGAAGATGGACGGCTCTTTCACTGGGGCCGTGAACAAGGTCAAGGCCAAGGCCATGAATATAATGAAGACGTCGATAAAACTGACCCGATAGAGAGAAAGAACAAACGTTTGAGATCTACACCATCAAAATTAGACATTGCCGAAAGATTTGACGTTCCTCCCACTATTGTTGAAAGAGAAGTTTCATTTGATATACCGAGCGACAAGTTACCTGACATAGCTGAACTAAAACATAGCCCAGAAGAAATACTTAAAAGGGAACTTGAAATAGGACGATTACTGGAAACTTGGATGCTGCATGTGGATAAAATGGTAAAACTGAAAGAAAGGGCAATGAAGAAATTACTAGACTAAATGATAGTGAAGATAGTGATGACACACAACCTCAAACTCGGCGAGATATTGCAGTTTAGCCCATTCTCTCCTGTGCTATTTCTAGATCCAACCTTTTGGAATAAATTTACTGAGAAGGGGCACTTGTTCGAAAAATGGAGAAAAAAATAATTGTGTAGTTTAGAAACCATTGTGATAAAAAGAGCAATTGCTCCTGTGGAGCAATTGCTGTATTTATCACAATGGTTTCAAAGAGTGACTTTACAGAGTCGCCATAAAGGCGTCAATATGAGGGAATCTATTAATATTACAGTTTATTTGATAAATATTCATGCCAAGGAGAGGAGTTTAATAAGCTCGCAGCTTTCATTCCAGTCCTTCTTAGAAACTATGTATACTTATGCATGTTGTAAATTACAGAAATAAAATATGTTTACACCAAATAGTCATGTAAGAAATATTGACACCATGGATATTTATCAGCTGAATATCTAGTATGGTATATGAACGCAGGCTGTTTTCGCCATGGCAAAAACTATTGGATCCGATAAAGCCATACGCAAAACGGAGCATACCCTGATCAGACGGCTAAAGAAGTCGTTTCCTCTGGATCTACTCAGTTTACAAAGGCATCAACTGGTTTCTCTATCTGATATAGAGTTTGATACAACAAAACGTCTCTGACCAGTTTACCCTTTCCCTGTTGCATATTAATGTAAGAAATAATGACATCATGAATATTAATTAAGATATATTTTATAATGGCATATGAACACATAACATTTGGACTCGGGCAGAAACTGTAAAATCAGATCTATATGATGTATTTAAGTAAGCAGAGCAGACCGAGATCAGACGGCTCCTT
This sequence comes from Azorinus chamasolen, assembly GCA_963576725.1. NCBI lineage: Eukaryota > Metazoa > Mollusca > Bivalvia > Cardiida > Solecurtidae > Azorinus > Azorinus chamasolen. Next base: position 50,645,321 of record OY755242.1, on the reverse strand, counting down.
TAGGAGCCGTCTGATCAGGGTCTACTTTGTATGCAATTGCGTGAGAGACGGTCAAATAATCTTTGCATGAGGGAACATTTTGGTTTGATTTTTTAATCCTTTCACCGCCGATGTCGAATAAATGCACCACGAAAAATAGTGCAGTCCCAGATCAGACGCCTCCTTTTTAAGGCGGCGTCCGATCAGGAACTTCACTATTTGTCTCAAACTCTATTTCTATGTCTGTGCTTTATTCCTTTGACGTTGCATTTATTTATGTTATTTCCTTATTTTACCGAATGATTTAACAAAATTGGATTGCAGACGACAATTAGAAATTTGGCGCCGAAAGGGTTAAAGATGACCAAATCTTACATGCCTGTATCTCATTCAATATTAGTGGTAGGATCGTTGATTTAATATGTTGTAGACCTATTCCAGGACTTTACCATACCCTAAAAGTTTATGTGTATGCCTGTCCGTCTGTGCACTGTAATGTGCAGGTGTAAGGCCTAAAAATCGAACATTATTGTGGGATATTTGGTCCTGAAATTGACCTTATTTCTTGTAATTCCCTTATCCCCAGGGTATCGCGTTGAAACTTCACACATCTGTAAGCAGGATGCTAAGCTAGATTTAAGCACAATTTCAGCCTTCTATGTGTACCGGTTGATGAGGTGCGTTCAAAAGTTCTTTGTATCGTCGTCGTTTTAGCGCATATGGCTATATTATTAATTTATAACAAAATCAGAAACATATTGTATTCATTATTTGTTAGTTTAATCAGGTTTCATACACATTATACTACATGTCACAAAGGTTATGGGGTGTTCGTGTGTCCTTACGAGATCAGAAACCTTTTTTCTGTATGCTGAGAAATCCATTTAAAGGGGCACACCGGAAAAGAGTAATGTTTGTCCATTAATCATCAATAACTTTTTTTTATCTAGTGCGATAGCTCAATTCTGACTTCAGATCTACACTCAGCACACCGAAATACATGAAATATGTGAATTTGACCAAAATCAGAGACAGTTTTTTTTCTTCGGATTTTCCCACAACAATGTCATTAATCTACAGAAAATACCTTTTTCGTCCATAAATCATCAATAACTTGTTTTTATCTGACACGATATCTCAATTCTGACTTCAGATCTGCACTCAGCATACCAAAATACATAAAACATGAAAAATTGAACCCTTAGCGGTTGTTTTTTTTCGAAAAAAAACACTTTGTGTCTCCGATTGTGTTCAAATTCGCATATTTTATGTAAGTTGGTATGCTGAGTACAGATCCGAAGTCAGAATTGAATTATCGCATCAGATAAAAAAGTTATCGATGATTAATGGAACCAAAACTGACCATTTGAGAGAGAAGAAAAAAAAATTTGTCTCCGATTTTGTTCAAACTCACATATTTTATGTATTTTGGTATGCTGAGTACAGATCTGAAGTCAAAATTGAGTTATCACGTCAGATAAAAACGTTATTGATGATTAATGGACGAAAACATGACCAGGTATGACCCTTTAATTGGATTTCTCTGCATACAGTATCGATCTAATGCTAAAGTACAAGGATAGAAATTTAAGATATTAGCCTATATGTATTACAAGCATGTTGTCATACAGACGGACACACACAGACTAGGTTTTTTATTTGTAAGGTACAGGATTGGACCTTCAACATATTTACAAGCATGTTGTCATTAATGCATACATGTATTGCGGGAGTTACGTACCTCTGAAATTGAAGCCTTTGTGACACGAAGTGGAATGTGTGTGAAACATGATTACACAAATCATCATCATCATCATCATCATCATCATCATCATCATCATCACTATCATCATCATCATTACTATTGTTATTATTATAATTATTATTATTTATTTATTATTATTATTATTATTATTATTGCCATCTCAATAACTACTCGACGTCCTATAATGGTCCAAATTGGCTGATAGTCTGATTGTATAACGGAAGATAAGTGTTTTCACGCATTTGCAAACAGAGAAGACCCAGATCAGACGGCTCCTAGAGGAGCCGTCAGATCAGGCTCTGGTCTGTTTGCTAATATAATTCGTTAGATATATTTATTTGCTTTCTAAAATGTCTACAATGTTCCACCTTGCATATTTCTTTCTAATTATTTTGTTAATGAATATTCAGTAGGTATTGGAATTTGGAATAAACATAGAAAGAATTATAAGAATCCATTCAGATTAGTCAATGACAAAGGTTTTGACGAATTTGGTTTTGGTTTCAAGTTCAAGGAAAGTCCATAGATTTGGAATTTAATCATCAGTAAACGACAGTAGCATGAAATTATATCTAATAGCACTGAGAATGAATGAAATTAAAAGTGAAATTAAAAGTGTCTATTTGAATTCTAGATAGTGGCTATATCATTAACACTTTATTTATACCCGCAGTGGCTATATCATTAACACTTTATTTATACCCGCAGTGGCTATATCATTAACACTTTATTTATACTCGCAGTGGCTATATCATTAACACTTTATTTATACCCGCCATTTTTTATAAGTTATTATTTAACCCATTCCCTCATATTGACGACTTTTAACGACTCTGTAGAAGTCACTTTGTGAAACCATTGTGATAAATAGAGCAAATGCTCTGTTTATCACAATGGTTTCAAACTACAAAATTCAAAACGTTTCCTTTTTTCTAGTTAATGCTCCTTTTCGGTAGATTTATTCAAAGAGGTTGGATCTAAAATAGCATATGAGGTAATGGGTTAAGATTTTATACAATTTTTATTCATTATATGTTTGGCAATGACATATCTTACACTTTTGTTACAATGTAAACTGTTCGCAGATTTCATGAAAATTTTAGTATCTCGTGTTAATAATTAGCTAAATTTTCCTGAAAGAGCAGAAAGGACACTACCCGTTCTACAACGCAACCGACAACTTCACACTCCGTAAGAAAGAAATGCTTTAATTAATTGCTATTGTAACCATGTTACTTGCACAATCTATCTATCTATCTATCTATCTATCTATCTATCTATCTATCTGTATGTATCCACCTGTCGGTATGTCTGTCTGTCTATCTGTCTGTCGGTCGGTCTGTCTGACTACCTACCTGCCTAACAATTCGACGCCCCCCCCCCCCCTGTAAAATTAGTAAATAAAGAAAGTGTTGTTTAACAGTTATTTTGCTTAACCATTTCCCTCATGTAAACGTGTTTTCACGCACTGCAAATAGAGCAGACTCAGATCAGACAGCTCCTAGAGGAGACGTACGTCTGATCAAGGTCTTCTATACATGTATTTGCATATGAAAATATAATAGGCTTGACTCTAGTTTCTACCAATACCAAAATAATCCTGTCCACAAATGTCATTAAATAATGCTTATATCTATTTCATTACCTATGCTATGTTATTCGTACTCTTAATCGACCAGTATATGCAATCTGCATTGCCCAATCAAGTAAACTTTCATTTACTCAGCGTTTCATCCATTTCACCAATATCTCTTTTACGTTTGATTTTGACCCCAGGGGCATAATCTATATAAACATTGTAGAGAACCTAAAGATGATGCTTTGTGCCAAAGATCAAAGTTGAGAACCTTGAAGATTCAGAGAAGAAGATTTTAAAGGTTCAAATCGTCGACGACTGACGACGCACGCCGACGAACGACGGTTATCAGGCGATCACAAAAGCTCACCCCGAGCACTTTGTGCTCTGGTGAGCTAAAAATAACATGATCTTACACATTATCAACAACAAAAACAAACACATTATCAATTAATATATTTATTTGTTATCGTGATGCATCAAGTGCCGCATCTCCATATTGCAGCTTTACCATACAATACCACTAAATGAACACATTAAAGTGACTGTAATATTGATATACATTAATATACAAAAAGCACTATATCTTCAAAAGATATTTTCTCCAAATGCCAAAGACATTAATGCAAAGTGGCGTCCAATTATCCAACTACTTGGAAGACTTATAAAACATATCATATTACAGCCAAATGCTGTATACCTCTTAATACAGAAAATTTTGTTGTGGTAATTGTTCAGAAATACGTAGATTTATTGAACCCGATGTTAATAGCATATCAAAGGACTCACTGCGATTTTCAGCGAGATCTTACACATCCATTTTCAATTTCCAAATTAGATCGCATCCGTTTCGCACAAGAACAATACCATTTGGGAAATGGGTTTCTTTAAAAGAGGAAACCGACGGTGATATGAAAGATGTATAACCAATTTGTGTTTTCTTAGAAAACTGTCAAATTTAACAAATTTGTTGATAGCACGTTTTACCGAAATGTTTAAAATGTGTATATTTTCATTTTTGGCGTTGCAGCACGTCTTTCTTGCGGGTTTGGATTTAAAAATATTTAAACAACATTTAAGTTGCGTTACATGGCTTAATTAGCAGAAACGTTTAACAAGAAATATCTAATCACTTAATTTGAAATTAAAATATGTTATTGGGATATATACTATTTGTAGGTATGCTCAGATACTACAAAAGTATCTACAAGTTTAAATTAGCAACATCGATTTGTCAAAATATGTATGTATATGGATAAGCAAATCACAGTAAGTAGTACATGTAGTTTGAAAAAAAAGATTCTTTGGCATGCAGTGCTAACAAACTGACGAGATATACAACTTATAATACATGTACAATCTTTCTACAAAGACCACTGAATGTAAGTCTAATTGAAAGTCTTAAATGCAACAGGTATCTTAAACAGCGACTTCTTTTAAAAAAATCAAATATTCTAAAAATGGGTGATCAGTTTTATTTATTAAGAGACAATTATAAAGAGGTTCTAATAACATGGCACATAATTACTACAGCAACAGAATATACTAAAATATATATGTGTTTTCAGGATTGGACAACTTGAAAACAATGTAAACCCTTGTCAGTCTTTATGTCAGAGGCTTATCATCACATGTCAGGGTATAAGTCTGACAACGCTATTGCAGTTGGTGATGCATGTGAAACAGTCATCCGTCACGTGACATGACAGGATAGATGCCCTTGGTTTACAGTGCCTGCAAGGCACCTTTCTATTGATTTTATCACACTCCATATTAGTCGAGATACAAGGACAGCCTTGCAATCAAAAAGTAAATTAAGCAAAATAATATGGGCCAAACCGTGCCTGACAAAACGTCTCTCAGAAAACTATAAACCGTGTAGACTCAGATCAACTGCTTCACTGAAAGCCGCGTCTTGTAGATGTTCACGTTTATATGTCCACTTGCTAGAGGTCAGAGTTTATACATTACGGCTGATCTGAGTGTACACTGTCTGCTATGTCTGAATGACCTTCCTCAAGTAACAAACTTAATCTAATACTTCTAAAGACATCAGTAGCATTCTGAACGAATACATTGCAATAGCTTGTGTCTACATACTTTGAAAGCATCGGAAAAATGTTCATATTGCGACCTCTTTGGGAATATGAATATTTTAATAGAAGTGACTGTTGAACTAATTTTAGACCCAACCTCTTCGAATTAATCTACCGGAAAGGAGCATTAAATATAGAAAAGGAGAATGTTAGATGTGTACTTTTGAAACTATTGTGATAAATAGAGCAAATGTCCTATTTATCACAATGGTTTCAAAACTGAGTTTTATAGAGGTGCAAAAGGGCGTCAGTAAGAGATAATGGGTTAAGTCTCTGAAGGATGTGCTCAACCGTTTAGAACATGATGACACACACATACAAATATCATCATCTATATTAACATTATTAATTAAAACAGATCAGTACGCTGAAATCTGCATACGTTATTAATCTGTAAGAAAATATAAAAGTCAGAGTTACTAAGCTAATGCATTGAATAGTTTTGCTCTAAATCACATATTATCATCATAATATGTTGTTGCATAATTTGAACCCATGCTACTCTTGAAACTACAAAATAGAACGGTGCATAATTATAGAGAATAAAATATTTCAAACTTTATGCATAGCACATATTATGTTTTAATACAATAATTGAACTTATAAACAATCATTTACAGTGCTCCCTCTCTACAACGACACCCTTTGGGATACGATGATTGTATGTGTTGTTCAGAGGGAGTTGTTATAGGGAGGGAAAATAAAACATAGTTAGCTTGTTTGCAGATCTCCAGATAAGGTGTACTTCGAGAACTAAAACCGTAAATATAATGTCCCAATCAAACCCTATGTTGTGACCACTCTTCAGAATCGTCACAAAGTGACGATTCTAAAGAGTGGTCACAACATAGGGTTTGGTGGAGGCATAAAGAAAATACGATGGAAAAAAGTTGTTGCTGGAGCCTTGTTGTTTCGGAAACAGTGACATGCGTTGTTGTAAGGAGGGAATCGTTATTGAGAGGACCGTTGTAGGGAGGGAGCACTGTACAACCATGCTATGGCACTTAAACATGTGTATGACACGACATTTCCCACCATACTAATAGTTTTAAATTGGTGTCATCTGAAGACTTGGTAAATCAACTTAACCCTTCGCTTGCTGAAATTTAAAATACATTTCTCCTTCTTCCCTGTTATATAATTACATATATCTTTACTGTGTACAAATATTTCGTTTTGCAATCACTGCTGTGGAGCTGTCTCATCTGGGTATTCACTATTTACAGGTAGGTATATTGACGTGAATAGCAAGCGAAGGGTTAAAGCTATTTAACTAAGTCACCTTAAATCTATTTCAGTTAAAATAACAGTATAGATGATGTAACAAACTTTGTAAGGGATTTCAGCATCACTTTGTTGTTGTTGTTTTTTTGTTGTTTCACTTTGTTATTGTTGTTGTTTTTGTTTGTTTGCTGTTTAGCTGCCTCCTGTTATTGCGGACACGCATGTAATTGCAGACATGCATATTATTACAGACACGCATGTTATCGCAGACATGCATGTGTATCCATTAGTTACCACTGTAGAGAGGTGTGTCCCATTGTTATTGATATGATCACAATGTAATGATAAAATGAGTGACACTGAACGCTATGTCAAAACAAAAAACAAAACAAATAAATGTAATTGTCGTGGTATGACAAATTGTAATGGTAAACTTATTTGTATCTTTGATATGTGCAATATTCTATCACAAAGTTTCACCTTAAAACAGTTAGGTATATCGATGGAATTCCAAATCTCTACATTCTATTTAGCAAAGAAGCAACGTATGGATGTGCAATTAAAAGTTACAGCTAAACATGAACAAAAGCAGTGTATCAAAGGTAGCGTCGCAAGGAAAAGGGAGACTTGTGTCGATGGGTAATAATGTTGGATGGACTGAACTATTACATAGACTTATACCGAAGTTCGACTAATCCGAGTTGGAGATATCGAAGTTCAACTGTATGTAAAGATATAAGCAGATCATTACTAAAACAACACATTTTATGTAGCAATCTTACTGAGCACGTGGTATAGAGCGAGGGTTGGACACATTTTTATTCGAGTTAGACTCCTCACTAATAATATAAAGGTTGTATGACATGACACTGTGATTGTGCAGATATGAAAATAAATATTTTCAGTAAAATCTCGATTATTCGAACACTAAAATACGTATTATTATCGATTTCTACCACCGGTGGCAGTTTAATGCATGGTGAAATTCATACAGAAAGCTCTTGTAGGGGCTTTCTGCATCACTTTTAACATGCATTAAACAACCATCTGTCTAAAAGGGTCTAAATTCTTCTATATAGAAAATTCGAATAATCGAGTTTTTATTGTATATACATTGCAAATAAAACGTCTCTGAATGCTCCCTGAAGTAGATGACCGCTTAATGCTGAATGAAAGTAATGCAGAAAGCGAAGGCTCCCAACTTCCTTCCTGTATTAAGCTACCACCTACCATAACTCATTCTCTCCTAGACTATTTTAGGCCCAACCTATTTGAATAAATCTACCGAAAAGGAGCAGTAATTATAGAAAGGGAGAAATTTAAAAATATGTAGTTTATGAAACCATTGTGATAAATAGAGCATTTGCTCCTAAGGAGCAAGTGCTCTATTTATCATAATGGTTTTAAATTTTACTTTTATAGAGGCGCCAAAATGCGTCACTAGGAGGAAATGTGTTAATAAAACAAGACTAAAACTATTCAGTGTGACTGTTATAGAAGTTTTACTGTGTGCGACCGTTTTCAATACCTTGCCTTCAAAATGCAAACCTTTGTGACGTCTGCATGAAGGACACCCTGTAAAGTGTATCAATGATGTACAGTAAAACTCTCTATCTAACCCGCACGTTCAAACCAGTATTAATGCTGGTCTGTAACACAGGTGGTAGCTTAATGCAGGATGAAAGTCATGCAGAAAGCTCATTGAGGAGCATTCTGTTTTACTTTCATCCTGTATTAAGCAGCCACCTGCCTAAAGAGACCTAAATCCTTCCGGTTTAGAGAGGTTTTACTGTAATATTTTAACATTTTTGCTTAGATACCGATATTAGCACAGATATAATGTACTACTACATGACTGGACAGATGCATTGTCAGCGACCATATATCAAACTCCAACGTCATTATTTAATACTCTGGTCTCACTGACCGTGGCTGATGAATGGTATAGTTATCACTAATTAACCCATTCCCCTCTAGACTATTTTAAGACCAACCCTCTTTGAGTAAATCTTACGAAAAGAACCATTTTCTAGAGAAAATGAAAATTTTAGAATTACATGTATGTAGCTTTGAAACCATTGTGATAAATAGAGCATTTGCTCCATAGGAGCAAATGCTCTTTTTATCACAATTGTGTAAAAATGACTTTTACAGAGGCGTCATTAGGAGGGAACGAGTTAGAATTAATGAACCTTCATTGTTTATTATTGTTTTGACAAAACCAAGCAATTTGGCACAGTTTGCTGGTGATATATACTCGTAAATCCATGGTTTATTATCTGTAACTGAACACGTTTAACAAGTCTTTCTTTCAAGTTAACAGGCGTACAGGCGTGTGGATCTGTTAACGTTCCATTAATTAGCCGTCCACACTGACAGTCAATTAGTTGTCCACATTGACAGTCAATTCAGTTTCTCACAAGTAACTATACTTTGCACTAACATTCAAAATGAAATAACTAAGTAACTACGAATCACAATAAAATTGTAACACTTTCGTTGCTTTGAAGGTATTCACATATGGCTGAAATATATTTCCTTTCTTCTAGTCTGCTCTGACTTAATGTTACTTGATGCCGATGACACTACACTTACAAGTCTCATCTGATGTAGATTTCCAAGTAAGATTTAGCCTATGTTTAAGCATGTAAGAAATGTGTTCCTTTTCACCAAATTGACCAGCAGTCTGTCTTAACTGTATCTGAAAAAAGAGGAAAATAGGATTAACAATCATTTACTCGAACTGGCATTGACAAATCAGATATCACAAAGGATGCGATAAACCAGCATCGAAAATGAAATGCATTAAAAGCAAACAAGAATGGTAATTCCAATTTGATTTTTCATTTCCACGATATCCACTCAATTTAGCACTATTTGACCTCACTTATCAGCAAACATATCTGCGATTTGTCTTGTATGCCACATCCGCAATCATGTTACGTAACAAAACACACATTAAAACATTTAGAAAGGCAATTGATCAAATTCGTTTCTATGGCAACATCTCGGCGGAAGGGTACAGTAGGAGCATTTAACGTGGTTCAATGTGAGAGGCTCGTACAAAGTAAACAATTAAATTTCTTATATCACAGGCTTAATGGATGGTACATAAAATGTGTCTTTTAAAAATGCTAACATGCTAAATAGCTCCGGTTGCTCATTTAATTCCACACGATATGTTCGCTTTATAAAACAGGCGATTAACTTTAAATTGCTACGTATCAGGTTACTTTCCATCTTTTGTGTGAAATTGCATAATACATTTTCACCATAAACTGTAGCTATAGAAAACTATGTGGGTAATTCTGTCATTATAAAGTACACCAGTAAATGTTATCTCTTGTTTCGATTAATGTAATTTTAACGGTATTTCTCGGCTATGGTTGAAATACGAACATAACAATATTACCAAATGGGACTTCAAATCTAAACAGAACAGAAATGTCGAATTAAATTGGTATCAGTTACAAAACCGTGCATGTACAAATGAAAAGGAAAGTACAAATGTGTTTGCATTAACAACAATTCAAGCCTATAACGATTATAAAAGCTGAATTGATAGGTCCGTATAACAAATCTGGCTTTGGTGTTTTAGTGCATAATGCAACTCGCACGGAAATGGAATGATCTGTTTTGAAGAATAACACTTACATTGATTATATTTAAGTTGGTACTGAACTAGTCATTAGATGTGTTTGTGGAAATTATTTCCAGTTGACCTATAGTAAACTTGTTATACTTTCTGATCCTTCGAGATCATGAATTTCAGTATTTTTTGTTCTGAAAATTGAATACCGCCGGTGCTAGGGTGCGTGAGCAGTGCTGCACTTTCAATTATTGCTCATGAACAGACTCTGCAAAAATCGAGTCTGCAATTTTCTCATTTTGTGTTGCAATTTTTGCTTTCGGTGGATCACCTCTCTTCAGAATTTATTGTATCGAGAATTTCATTAAGTGTTACTAAGGGCTCGCGTTAGAAATGTTCTACTGTAATATTTTATGTAATAGCACGGGGATATTTTTGTCTTTGAAAGAACAGTTTATTTCCCTATTGGGCCAAGCGTACACTTCAACAAATTCAAATAGTAACATATGTCTAAAGCACTCGCAAAATGTTGAGGGGTAATAAAGCAGGATGAAAGTTATACCGTTTTTACAACTCTGCTTTAACCCATTACTTCATACGCTATTTTTAAACCCAACCTCTTTGAATAATTCTACCGAAAATGAGCATTAACTACAGAAAATGGAAATTTTAGAATTATGTAGTTCTAAAACCATAGTGATAAATAGAGCATTTGCTCCATAGGAGCAAATGCTCTATTTATCACAATGGTTTCAAAAAGTGATTTTTACAGAGGCGTCAGAAGGCGCCAACATGAGGGAATGGGTTAAACTCTATCGCTATCATGTATTGCTGTCTGAATTTAAAGTTTTGTGTCGGGGGCTACTATACGTTCAATTGTTCCATTTGTGTTTCAAAACAACCATAATTATAGACAATGAAGAAAATATTCCAAAAAGGGAATTATAATATTATAGTATCATAATTATAGTATCATAATTATAGTATCAAACAAGTTGGACCCGAGAAGAGACGCTGATTCACAAGGCGTCTAATCTCGATCCAAAGTGTGTGCATCGATAATCACTGATTCGCTATTGTCAGCAAAACATGTTTAACTTCGATATATCGAACTCGGGATAATTCGAATTAAAAGTTCAGTACTTCCAAAACGTATACTACAGAATTTCTCTAAAATGTTTAACTATGCATATCTAGAAACACGACGTGTGGCAGCTTAATGCAGGTCTAAAGTAATGTTGAAAGCTCTTATAGGAGCTTTCAGCATTACTTTAGACCTGCATTAAGCTGTGCACTTCAGAAATTGTCCAGCTAAGAAATCGGATAACTCTTACTTCTGTTATCTCGAACTAATTTGTATGGTCCCTTGACGTTCGAGATATCGAAGTTTAGCTGTATGTAGGTGTGAACAGTAAACCCCGCTGTAAAGCATGTGGTTGGGACTGGACTGTCTAACAATAATGTACGATAACATGTTATTTGGTTATATATCAGTTTGGTTTTGGTTCCGCCACCATTTTAAACAAACCTACAAGTTACATCTAAATCAGCAACTAGGATCATATTATTTTAAGATTATTGAAATCGAAGTCATTCACTAAACCGACCGGTTATCTTTGTGGTGATCGGCAAATATACAAGATAAAGTCTACAGGCAACGAACGAATTATACGCTTGGGAGAAGTAACCGGTCGGCCTTAAGCCAGAAACAAAGACTTTAGTTGCTCAAAAATGTAGTTTGCTTGAAATTCATCATCTGCGTCTATTTGTAAAACTAGTTGAATAATCCCCTACTGGATCCAGCGTTGACCCCATTATATACAATGTTTTACCAGACGACGGAATTAGATCCAATCCAAATTCAAAAAGCTGCAATGCATATGCAACTGAGTGTTTCTTTTTCAATACTACAATAATACTCGCAAATACAGACATTACTTAGCATGCTATGGGGCGATTGTTTCACAACATTTGCCAATTGTTATGCAAAGCACAGCTCATGGAGCCTAACCCACCTCCCACCATTATTTTCACCCAACATTAAACGTATGCGTATCTAATAAGAGCACCTCGTGCGGACGCCAAGGCCCGTTTCAAATGTTTACATGATAACATAATGTCCCTTATTAGTTTTGTAGCAGTTGTGAACAATTGTACGGAGTTTACCGAGATGATTGCACTTATGTGGCAAGACTGTTTCTGTGTGTTAGTCCTAAAAAGCACTCTAAGCTCAAGTTAACCCTTCTCTTGCTATTCACGTCAATAGACCCACCTGTAAATAGTGAAGACCCAGATGAGACAGCTCCTGCAGGAGCTGTCTCATCAGGGTCTGCACTATTTAAAAGTTGATTGTGCAACCAGTGCACTCCACAGCAGTGATTTCACAGCGAAATGCTTGTACACAGTGAAGATATATGTAATTATACAACAGGGCATGGGTAAAGAAGGAGAAATGTATTTTAAAATTCAGCAAGAGAAGGGTTAAGTTTAAATGTAAGACTTAAAGTCGTATGTCAAGTCTAGTGTAGCAGACGTCATTGAGTAACTACATGTACGCCTTATCATGGCCAAGCTACGTTAACCACATGGTGTCGTTGTTTATGAAAATTGGTGAAAGTATCAACTTTTACACATCAACAGCAGGCGAACCCTTTTTGGCGGGTGGAGTGTTAGTTTGGATTGGACAACTTGTCATTATGTAGCGTTCTCGTATTTTATATCTGCCACAACTTGTGCACCTTACATGTAACCTGTGCATGGCAATGCATGTCCTAATATTTCGCTACGTGATGTAAGACTCTAACACTATTTTGCGGAGGTGGTATAATGACGGCCGTTTGTCGCAATTGACTCCGTAATGGATCATTCTTCAATGAAACCCCCTACCAAGGACATTTCTTATATCAAAACAACTGGCCGAACGTAAGTTATGCAGAAATCCTGCAGGCACTTTCAATATAGCTTTCGTCATACCCTAAGCTACAACCTGTCTTATGAACTCATATATATACTTCATTTCAGGGTTGCCACAAACCACAAGAAACAAAATTCCCTGACAATTCCCCGACATTTCCCTGACATAATTTCAAATTTCCCTGACATATTACATCGCGAAATTTTGTCTTTCTGTCATAATTTCTGTAACAATTTATGATTTTTAAAAATTATGACCTTAATTCTCATGTTTTCAAAATTCCCTGACAATTCCCTGACATTTGCCTTTATTTTCAAATTTCCCTGACAGTTCTCAAATTTCCCTGACAATTCCCTGACCTTGATTTTTTTTCCAATTTCCCTCACTTTTCCCTGATGCGTGGCAACCCTGCATTTGCATGGCCACTGTGGACAGGTTTTGTCATATGACAACATGGAGTCATTAATCACTGGCGGTACTAGTTGCATGGCAAAAACTCCCAGACGGAGGGAGACGATTAAATAACAAGTATGGCGCAAATATTCAAACATAAGAGTAGATGTTATAAATAGTATTAACCCTTCGCTTGCTATTCACGTCAATATACATACCTGCAAATAGTGAAGACCCAGATGAGACAGCTCCTACAGGAGCTGTCTCATCAGGGTCTGCACTATTTACAACCAGTGCACTCCACAGCAGTGATTACACAGCGAAATACTTGTACACAGTGAAGATATATGTTATTATACAACAGGGCATGGTAAAGAAGGAGAAATGTATTTTAAAATTCAGCAAGAGAAGGGTTAACAGGATGTTAATATATCATTGGTGTCTAATAAAGAGAATATCTCACATATGGAATAGATTACCATACTTAATAATTTAGATAAATGTAAATAATTCAAATTAAATAACTCAAAATGTTTCCCTAAACATCGAATGTTTTTAAACATTGACATCTAAAAGTCTATGTTTTTATTTACTAATGCATCACATAATTCAGGGCTACAGATAACAGTGCGTACCAAAATACTAAAACCGTCATTTCTCCACCAAACACTATACTATGGCCACTCTTTAGAATCGTCTCGATGAGACGATTCTAAAGAGTGGTCACAGTATAAAATTTGGTGGTGAAATAAAGAAGTTATTCCTGAAAATAATTTAATTTACGCATCTTATCTGGAGCTCTGCATGGTATGCTGTGCTGTTTTGGTTTGTAAAAGCTACAAAAAGGGTTTGCAATGCATCATGCTAATCAGTAATCACATCCACGCATCACAGCCCCTTGTGCATTTTACATGTTCTTGTACATGCTGCTGTCCTCCCACTGGTTCCCCTATTGCTGCTACCCTCCCACTGGGTTCCCTCTTTAACCCATTTCTCCATAGGCTATTTTTAGATCCAACCACTTTGAATAAATCTACCCAAAAGGAGCATTAACTAGAGAAAAGGAAAATTTTTAGAATTTTATAGTATGAAACCATTGTGATAAATAGAGCATTTGCTCCTATAGGGACAAATGCTCTATTTATCACAACTGTTTCAACAGGTGACTTTTACAGAGGTGTAGCGCATTTATGGAGGAAAGGGTTAAATGAGGTCAACTTATTGTATGATCAAGCTAACATGCCTCTTCATGTTGGAAGAAATCAAACTGCTAATGAAATTATAAAGAAAACTATGTAACTCAAAGCTTGATACAATGCAAAGTGTCTGTGGTACAATTAACATTTTCTCACAACTACGGTTGTTTTCAATGTGAAACCACTATCACGAATTTCCCTGTCTCCCAACTGTTTAGAACCACTTTGATGACGTCACATCTTTAGGCCTACGCGCCCATCGCAAACATGACTTGGCAAATATTTTGCTGAACAGGTTTTTCGTGGCTCAGCATAGTTGCTGTTGTGTTACATGATACGTCAAATTTAAATTGATTGTTACTAAAAATAATTTATGCCAGTGAAACGTTTAGAATATTTTGTTGTGTCTAAACAGAAAAAACAGAACACGCATGGTATAATTAGAAAGGTGTGATTCGGTAACTGGAATTCCAAGCAACATATTTATATATGATTGTTGCTTAACATTCACCGTTGTTTATGTCAGAACAAGAACCCGTCACTCGTTGTTCTTTGAGCCAAGCTGACATCGACGTCGTCCATAAAAGAAAAAGGTTATTAAGCTCGCCGATGTTCGTTTAATAACATTTCTTTTCTAAACTCATTCATGATCAGCTTCGCTCAACGAATAACTCGTGATGGATCCATTATATCACACGCTTAGCTGAAACACTAAATTAGAGACACATGTACGTTTTGTTATTTTGTTAAATAAATACAAAGTAACTATTACCTTCTAGGACGAAATACTAGTCCTTGATTGGTATGAACGAGTGTCTGGTGGTACTTCAGTTTAATCATTGCAGAACGTTGTAGGAATTGTATGAGACATGAACTTATCTTCTATTACTGACAATTGCATTTGTCAGTTGAGTCATTTCATCCATGCCTACTTTAAAAAGGTGTGTCCTGTTTACAACATCATTGCACGTACGTCTCTATCAATTTCCCTGAGATAAAACTGTACACATTGTCAAGCACAGCTTCTACTAAGTTGGCATTGCCCCTATATGTAGAGCTATCACAGTGAATCAGAATATCTTCATTATCCATCATACAACACAGTCGGTTGGCACGTCATCTCTCAAATTGTTTAAGGTCAGTTTTCCACCATGCCCTTGGTCGTTATAATTTAAGTTAGAGTTGGAATCTACACTTTGGAATCCCGATGATGATCGACTCTCATCGTCGTAATACACGGGAACACTGTAAGACGAACTGCCTGGCGATAGATTGTTCATTGAAGGAATGGGGCCGGAATATGTCGATTGCTTCTTGAAGTGAAACGGAACGATCTTCTGTTGATGGATGGTGCTATTTGTCGGTGTATATCGGGTTGGAAATGAATGCAGTTTGATGCCAGGTGAACGACTTCTATTGTGGTCCCATCGCTCCTTAGGGCGCTTCAAATCTGAAAAAAAATCAATACGTTTTATCCATTATGTTTCCTCATTCCTATAAGTTATTCTATTCTCATATCACCAGCTTGCTTATCCTTCATACCCCCCTCCCCCGCCTTCTTACATGTTATTCTTTTCTCCTATCACCTGCCCATTTGCCCCTCTTATATGTAATTTCTATTCTCATATCAACAGCTCATTTATCCTTCATAGTATTTCCCTTAATATATGTTACCCTATTCTCGGATGCTCGCTTATTCTCCATATTCTAATTTATTATTATATATACTTCTACTCTCCTATCACCTGCTCGCTTATGTTTCATATTTCCCATTCTTATATGTATTTCTATTCTCGTATTGTCTGCTCCTATAGTCTTCATATTCCGCCATCTTATATGTAATTTTATTATAACACCTGCTCGTTTAGCAATCATACGTCCTTCTTTTTTATATGTTTATTCTATTATCCTATCACCTGCTTGTTAACTTTTTCCCTCAAAGAAGAGTGTTTTCACACATTTGAAAACAGAGTACAGCCAGATCAGACGGCTCATATAAGAACCGTCTGATCAGGGTCTGCTCTGTCTGCTTAAGGAATTATAACAGGCATGACTCTACAGTTTCTACACATACCAACACTATCCTGTCTACAAATGCCATTATAAAAATTCAGTTAATGCATGTTCATAATATCATCATTTATTATATGAATACTGAACAGGGAAAGGGTTAACACGGGTGAAGTTTTTATTTCAAACACATACGAGATAAAAATGGACAGTGAAACCTATTTGAAGTGATATTTATATCTACATACATGGAAACATATAACGACCCAAACCTATCACAAATGTTTATACTCAGACTTCATCTATGGAGACACTTACGGGCGCTCTACAAAGGAAACTATATTTAACATCCGTGATTATTCTGTAACGGCAACGTTTAGGCAAACATATCAGGCATTATTGTCTGTTAGTTACCCTGGAATTGCTGTCTGCCTTTAAAGAGGAATTGTTGAAACTACGGGCGAGCTTTAAGTGACAAAATTCATATTTCACGATGTTGCAAAGCGAGGACCCAAACATATATAAAACAATGATCTTCATCTAGTCTTATAAATAGTCTAATATTAATAAACACTCTCAGTACAACTGCGACAAGATAAAGCCAACACACTAATTACGTGTGCACGCGATGTACGATCTTATTTCTGTATAGGATACTTTAAACTTGGAGTAAATATCCATTTTGGCCTGCACGATACAATTTTGTAGCTCCAATTTACGGACTAAAGTACCACAGCACTACTATATTAGCGTCGAACGAAGTTTCCGCCTGACATAGGGGGTATTTTCCCTGCCGCAATTTGATATGCTGCTGTGTAGGTGAAACTGGTTGGAAAATTGCCTATTTGTAAAGTATCCGTCTAAATATATGTCTGATGATATATCAAAAAGAAGAAAACGAACAGAAAAGTGGAAACCACAAGCTTAGTAACTTATATATAAAAGAAAGTCCAATTCGTTCATTTTGTATTACTTGAAGAATTATATATTACCTCATTCCCTCCTAGACTATTTTAGAACCAACCTCGTTGAATAAATTTATCGGAAAGGAGCATTAACTACAACAAAAGAGACTTTTAGAATTGTGTAGTTCTGAAACCATTGTGATAAATAGAGCATTTGCTCTTATGGAACAAATACTCTATTTATCATAATGGTTTCAAAATGTAAATATTACAGAGGCGCCAAAATGCGTCACTAGGAGGGAATGTGTTACATGACCCCTTGTTCACTCTTTACCTGATGAATATTCATGTAAGAAATAATGACGTCACGAACATTAATTAGTTAATCTTTATAATGGCATATGAACTAAGAATTATTTGATATTAGCAAAAATTGTAGAATCAGATCAATATGCTATCATAAGCGAACAGAGTTTGTTTTCTAAGGCACGTGAAATAAAGTGTTGAAACATTCAATTTAACCAATTATCTCATAGGCTAATTTTAGATCCAACCTCTTTGAATAAATATACCGAAAAGGAGCATTAACTAGAGAAAAGGAAAATTTCAGAATTTTGTAGTTCTGAAACCATTGCGATAAATAGAGCATTTGCTCCTTAGGAGCAAATGCTCTATTTATCACAATGGTTTCAACAGGTGATTTTTCAGAGGCGTAGACAGGCATATTTATGGAGGAAAGGGTTAATAAAGGACTTAAAATTAGCATCCTTGAAAGATCTCCTGTATAAGCGGTCTCGTAACATGTATTGGTTATTCAATGTATAAATTCGATGGATTTCAGGTGAATTCTACCAAACGCTAAGTTTTAAATACTCATTAGAATCATCTCTTACATATGGGTGTGATTAGTAGTCATAGCTACAAATTTGAAAGGAATTGCAACAAACCTTAGCAGAAACTATCTAGCTCACCCCTTTTATATTATCCCTGTTATAAGCATGAAACATACAGCATGTTGTCCGTGAATCAGGTGGAGTGTGAGACGATATTAAAACACATGTTCGATACACAGGATACAGTTTGAGGTGAAAGAAAATCTACAGTTTATTTTACTAGTAAGCAGTCCTCAAATTAAGTTTACAATGTTCAATGTCTGATTATGTTGTTTAAGGAATATCTTTATCAAGCATCAAGCAGATAAAAATTTAACCCTTTCCGTCATATAAATTACTTTTCACGCATTTGCAAACAGAGTAGACCAAGATCAGACAGCTCCTATAGGAGCCGTCTGATCAGGGTCTGCTCTGTTTGCTTTTGACATGATATAGATCTAATTCTACATTTTTTGCCAAAGCAAAAAGATTCCCTTAACCCTTTCCCTGTTCTATTTTTAGTCCAAATTTTAATACCCATTGAATATTCATGAACAAAACACTTATAATCAAATCTGGAAGGTGGTACATTGTAGCTATTTTAGAAAGTAAAGACACAGATCTATCAAATTCCATTAAGCAAACAGAACAGACCCTGATCAGACGGCTCCTCTAGGAGTCATCTGATCTTGGTCTACTCTGTTTGCAAATGCGTGAAAACACGTGTCTATGAGGGAAAGGGTTAAAACGTTTACATTATAAATTGAGCTAATAATTATTCATGTTGTCATCATATTTTACATAAATATAGAACAGGGAAAGGGTTACAAATGTTTTATTGTTTTATTGCAGATAAATAACGAACACGTCTTGTCAATCGTATCTCTTTATACACGAGCTTGTTTAGGGTGCTGTACATCATTTTGCTTTATTGCCCTGTTAATTTAAAGGGAGTGTGTGAATTCACATTACTTCCTGTGTGTTGTCAGTGATGCATGCCTATTAAGCCTTTGAACAGTGAATTGCCTTGGTGGTCCATCACTGGTAATCAGAAGAACGCGTTAAGTACGAAAGTGCGAATGCCTTGATCAGATGGTCCTTCAAGAGATTTCTGATCTGAGATGTTTGTGAATTTGTTTCCCGCTAAGTTATACCAGGTTTTAATTTCCGAAACCGTTGAAATATAAAAGAAAGCACAACAGAAATACGAATATTCGTTTTATCAAAGTATACTATTATGTAGTTTGCGTCCGCGAATTAATTAAATTGCCGCTACGTTACATATGAAAAATCAAGCTGAACGTTAAATATATTACCTGGACCAGAACACTTAACATACGTCAGGCAGTGTTAAATTGATGTAACAATTACTGCACAAACAAAACAATAGCTATAATACGCAATGTCCATTGATCACTTACTCCGTAAATGAGGAGTGTTTCCTCTTTATCTCAAGGTGGAGAATTCAAAATATTAAATGATAATGTAATAATATTTTCCACCCATTCCATTTATATTAAGGGCCATATGTTGTAAAACGATATCATTAAAACGTAATGGTCTGAAAATATCATTATAATGAAAAGATGCTGAGTAGTATAAAAGGTTTGTTATAATTGCACTATTATTGCATGCATTTATTAACGTCATATGCTGTGGTTTAGATTTTATAAACAGCATGACAAGATGCGATAAAGCTGTGGGTAATACGGTGGCGTCTGAACAGCCAACGCTTAATGCGAATGTTTACAACACTTGTGAGCAATTTGTACAACACTTTGTGTGCAATTTGTATAACCTTTTGTGTGCAATTTGTATAACACTTTGTGTGCAATTTGTATAACACTTTGCGAGCAATTCGTATAACATTTTGTGAGCAATCTGTATTCTGATAAGACATTGAATCTCTCGGCATCTCATCAAGATCGAAACTATTCATGAATTTGAAAACAAATCGGAGACAGTCCTAGTGTTTAATACCGTATGCTGGCAGAATGTTGCCTTCTTGGAAGGTTATCCCTTTAACAGGTGAAAATTAATGTTATAAATAATGACATCTTGAATATTTATTAGTTGGTTTTATATAGTGGTGTACGAATTACAGGTGTCCTGGGCGTGGCAGAAACTGTAGAAGCAGATCCATATAACTACAGTAGAACCCCTCTAATGCGTCCACTTAATGAATAAACATTTCTGCCTTTATAAGCAGGTGGTTGCTTAATGCAGGACGAAAGTTATGCAGAAAGCTCCTATAGGAGCTTTCTGCATAACTTTCATTCTGCATTAAGCTACCACCTGCCTCTGTCACCCATAATTATGTCCATTTTAGGTGGTCGCATTAGAGGGACTTTACTGTATGTATATTAGCGAAAAGAACAGATCGTGGCTCTACTCTGTTGGCAAAGGCGTCAAATGGTGTCCACATACACACACACGCACGCACGCACGCACACCCACACACACACGCACGTACGCACGCACGCACGCACCCCCCCCCCACACACACACACGCACGCACCCACACCCACCCACACCCACACGCACACACACAATCACGCACACACACCCACCACAATACAACACAACACGAGCGTGTCCAAAGGAGTTACATATAATTTCAATCTATGATGCAGGTTAATTTACATAAAACTTTCTTACACTTAAATTTTGGATATTTTCTGGTTCGGTTCTAAGCTTCGTTAAAATCGTTACAATGTGAATACAATCATCTACGGTTGATAACATTATAAAGTCTTAATCGTGAGAATAAATGCGACGAATTCAAGCCAATTATACTATATACTCTATGTAAGTAACGGCTGGAGTAGACGACACCAATACTTTTACATTTTACCTCATAGTCTATGTTTAGATCCAACCTCTTTTAATAAATCTACCAAAAAGGAGCATTTACTAGAGAAAAGAAAACTTTTAGACATGTGTAGTTCTAAAACCATTGTAATAAATAGAGCATTCGCTCCTATTATCACAATGATTTCACGGAGGCGTCAAATGGCGTCATTATGAGGGAATGGGTTAAGATCCTTGATATTCTTTCACAAGATTTCTCTGGTGCTTCATACACATCGCTGTCGTTTCCTTATTTGTCGCCTAGGACAATGTTATAAATCGGCTCCGTTAGTTTCCCAGTGATGAATAATTAATAAACTACTGTTTTCTATGGTCGCACCTCTCGCGTAATTTACACTCGTATTTGTTAATCACCAAATGAACTCACAGATAACAGCTTCCGTCATGTAAAAGAATTAACACAAACTTGTTCTCCCAATAGGAACCGAAGGCAGCCATCTAACATTTGTTCAAAACATTGAAGCATATGTGAGATGGACATTTTAAATGTTATACAATGTGTTTGAAATAAGCACAAGAAAGACAATTAAAGATTTCTAAATTCAATGTCCATCACTGTCCTAGAAAATAAATGCTTTTGGCTGTTTTGAATAGAATACACTGTAACTGGTTTTAACCCTTTCCTCCATAAATACACCTTTCCATGCCTTTGCAAACAGAGCAGACCCAGATCAGACGGCTCCTATAGGAGCCGTCTGATCAGGGTCTGCTCTGTTTGCTTATGATATAATATAGATACGATTTTACCTTTTCTGCAAATGGCCAAAAAGTCCATGTGCTGTTATAACAATTAATCTCATTAATAATCATGACATCATTATTTTAAATGAATATTCATGAAGTAGAGTTAAGTTGCTGGTACCTCCATGGAGGACGAACAGAATACAGAGATATCACTCAACACTCCATCATTGTGCAAATCTAAACACATGCCAAGTTTCACGAATTAGGCTTTGATGTTTTCTTAATTGCCATACGGTCGGAAAAGTATGACCCTGTTAGATTTAAGAGAATTAAAAGGATGACATCCACTGTTTGAACCCTTAGAACAAAATGTTGTATATCTCACCATCATTCCTGTAACTCATACTACTCAGCTGCAGGTCATCGTCACTTCCGCCCTTGCCGCTATCACCGTTACTCTCTCCAGACATGTCGCTATGACAGTCGTCCAGCTTGCCCTTGGGAATGTCTAGTTGCTGGTACTGGGGCGGAGGCTGGAAAAAGGAGGAAAACTCGCCATTGATATTGTGATGATATTTATAATGCTAATTATTAAGTAGTAGACGTAGTAGCCGTAGTAGTTGTTGTTGTAGTATAGTAGTAGAAGTAGTAGTAGTAGCAGTAGTAGTAGTAGCAGTAGTAGTAGTAGTAGAAGAAGCAGTAGTAGCAGTAGCAGTAGTAGTAGTAGTAGTAGTAGTAGTAGTAGTAGCAGTAGTAGCAGTAGTAATAGTATCAGTAGTAGTAGTAGTAGTAGTAGTAGTAGTAGTAGTAGTAGTAGTAGTAGTAGTAGTAGTAGTAGTAGTAGAAGAAGTAGAAGTAGTAGTAGTAGTAGTAGTAATTGTTATCATTATTAATACATGTATTACTATTATTGTTTTTGTTGTTGTAGCTGTTGCTGTAGTTGTTATTATTATTACTATTACTAATATCATTATTATAATTATTATTACTATTATTATTATTATTATTATAATTATTATATATTATTATTATTATTATTATTATTATTATTATTATTATTATTATATTGAGGAAGAGAATCATGGTGATAGTGCGTGAGTAGTGAGTGTTTGTGGCATTTCAGTAAATGAGAATATCTTGTAAAGCAATGTTAAGCTGAATAGTAAGACCAGGAAATAGATATCTAATATGTTTCGAGTAATTAAAGCACCGCCCATCCATAACGTAAAACTTAAATTGAATTCCATACCTTTTTCATTTGGATTCTGTCCGTACAGGTACAAAAAAGAGAAAATAACAGGTAAACTGATTCTGTGTTGAAAACAGTACTACAGCGAAATATTTTCTCATTTATTTGCTCACATCAAAACTTGTTTATATCAAATTACAAGGAAGTTGATTCAGCTATAATGCTGTGGCGAAGTAAGTCGACTTCAAACATATTAATTCAAAATTATCTCTGCTTTGTTTAGTAAATCGTGTTATCCCAGCGGAATTGTTAACCGTTCGGGTCTTAACAAAATTTTATCGACTTTCCACATCAAAAATTGCACTCTGTCGTTCTTGACAATGTTCTAATTTCAGAATACTCGCTCAACTTTCGAACGGGCATTCCGATATCATCTAAAACTGGATATACACTTGTTATTAACGAACGTGAGTAATTTGTCAGGTTGTCGAGACAAGGGTATTTTGTGACAAAACGTATGCTGTTAGAGAACGTAAACAACATTTTTATTGCCCTAACTAGTAATCACTTGCTAGTTTTAATTATTACCATCGATTGTGTTTGCATAATTCACTCCACATTCATTTAATTTTACGCCTACTGTTTTTATGGTGCCATAACCACGAATTATGATCTCGCTGTTAACTCTCCCCCTTTACAACGTTAGACATGCCGGTTTAATTTTACTACTTTTGCGAGCAGTCTTGCTGGGTTGTTCTGTTCGTTTGCTGAGCGAATTAAGGGCTTGAAATAATTCCATAAACTTTCCTACATAGTAATTATTTCTATTTCAGCATGTGGTATTTGTAAGCGCAGCATATGAAATAAGCAACAAAGGAATGCGGCCGAACAATGCCGAATAAACAGACTGGTTTTCTTATCGATCATAGATAGGTAGTCAAAATTACAAAGAATCGGCGTCCATTATTGACATCATATAAGTACTGGTTACTAATTCAATTATTGTTTGATATTAAGAAAAATGACCGCTTGCGCAGGTGCACATGACGTTTGTTTAGCACGTCGAGATACTTATGTAACCCTTCGCTTGCTATTCACGTCAATATACCTACCTGTAAATAGTGAAGACCCAGATGAGACAGCTCCAGTAGGAGCTGTCTCATCAGGGTCTGTTCTATTTACAAGTTGATTGTGCAACCAATGCACTCCACAGCAGTGATTGCACAGCGAAATACCTGTACACAGTGAAGATATATATAATTATACAACAGGACATGGGTAAATAAGAAGAAATGTATTTTAAAATTCAGCAAGCGAAGGGTTAATGAACAAAATTAATGTTCTTGAGAGAATGAATGGGTCTATTTCCATACGTTTAGACTCACTACTGCTACTTGTATCATAGTTCAAATGTCTTAATAACTTAGTAGAAAGTAAAGAGAGAGAGCGCAAGGGGGTAGAGAAAAAGATAAAGATAAAGAAAGACAAAGGGGAGAAATGAAAGAAAAACAAACCATATACAATAAAACCTCTATAAACCGAAATTCTAGTTAAGAAAAAATAGATACTTTTAGGCGGGTGACTGCTTAATGCAGGGTAAAGTTTGTGCAGAAAGCTCCCATGGGGAGCTTTCTGCACGACTTTCGCCTTGCATTAAGCTGTCACCTGTCTCCAAGACCGATATTAATTTTATGCTTAACTTAACGTAAGGTTTAGACTGGATTTACTGTGCTGTCACTGTCAATGTGCAAAGAATGGCTTATAATGTAACTCACAATGGCACCAATTTAAACTATCATTTAACAAGTTGTTATAAACGATAGCACCATAGATATATTTTTCAGCGGCTAGCTGTCTATTTTCACTTTTGTTCTAGTTTTCCACCAATGAGAAACTATGTTACATTGTAATTTGCATATGACCTACGAGTATTTAGTAGTAAACTGTATTTTCATTAGTGAATACCTTGACTGGCATACAACCTTTTTATATGCCTCTACACATTGCCAAACTATGTAAAATTCTGATATACAGTCTGCTAACGGCCTCGCAAATTGAATTCAGTGCAATAATTAACATAATCACAACACATGTAAGGCATCATGTTACACAGACATGTTCTATAAACTTCTTAGAATTCAGTCAAAACGCCATATAGTACAGAAAATCCTTATTTACGCAGATATTTAGCATGGGACTGAAGACTGTCGACTGTCGAAAGTTCTGTTCTTAAAATAGATTTTAAGACCTGGAAATTCCCATAAAATCAAAGTACTGATGTACTGATATTTATCACCTCATGGTAATGGTTGCTGAGCAATATTACCAGTTTGTCGAAACCACTATTAAACTTTCAAACTTTTACTATCATTTTGCTATCAATTAATACAACATTTGATAATAAAGTCCACTTTGACGAACAGGTAGTTTGCCGAAACCACCATAATTCACAGGCAGTGCTATAGGAAATAAAGAAGAAGGGTTGTTTAGTATATTAGAGTAGTGGTATTAATAGTATTAATTACTATCCCCGACCACAGCACCAAGGCTCTGGTTGTTGGCTCTCTTTGATATAAAGCTACTTACTGAAGGCTATTGCTACGGCTCTATCACATGGGGCTTGGGCTCATAGACGTATGTTGAAGTTGCTAACTTTATATTGTTTTAAAAATACATGTAGATTCAGTTAATTATGTCATTAATGATGATGCACACAAGTCGATTAAAGCGTTGATCTAGGCTAAATAAATACCGTTATTTAAGGAATTACAGACTCTGCACAAACAAAAACTTTATGCTTTAAAGTGTATTCAATTTCTTATCTTCATATCAATACAAATATAAGCGCTTTCATGTACATTTTATAATAGGTAAACTAAAGAACTAACTTGAGATAGTTTTAAAACATTACTTTGACATCGTACATTATA
Source organism: Azorinus chamasolen (assembly GCA_963576725.1). Taxonomy (NCBI): domain Eukaryota; kingdom Metazoa; phylum Mollusca; class Bivalvia; order Cardiida; family Solecurtidae; genus Azorinus; species Azorinus chamasolen. The sequence continues at coordinate 50,619,128 of OY755242.1, read as the reverse complement.
AAAGTGATTTCCTATAAAAGCAACTTGAAATATTTCAATAACTGCTTCTTCTACTCAATGTCATTTTCATTGCATGCTTCTCTGCTAGTATAATAACAAGCAACCCTTCATAGATCTAGTTCTCTGTACTAGTAGAATCTCCAAACATTGAAATAAATATTGCAGAGATTGTTTTGTACATTGTGTCAATATTTGAATACCACTGAATATCTTTTTTAAAAGATATTTTTTGTTCAAAATGTCGTTACTCTATATTCGATGATCTGTTTAATGCTAGCAGGGCCATATTCGACAATTAAGAAAGGCTATATGGCGTTTTATTGTACAACGAGCGATTACACTAATGTCATTGCTCATTATAGTTAGGGGCATATCGTTGTAGGGAACATTTTAACTACCTGAAATATCGTTCTTAACCATACAGAGTCTAATAATCAGTTCATCTTGCCGTAAAATGCACCATATCAAACCGTCGTAACAATTAGACCAGACACGGGAAGAATAGGATTAGGCAATTAAATATTAAGCGACAAAAGAGGGGCAATTTGGGAGATTTGAAATAACACTATATTTTTTAGCTTAATCCCGAGACAAGGTAACTACCTCTGGTAATAATATCCCAGTTATTTTTACTTTTAAAATACCATTATTGTTGTCTTCGTTTAATTTTCCCCAGGATCAAAAGTAATGGGTTTAACATATACCGGCTTATGTGACGAATGCAATATCATGGGCCATTTTCATGATTACATCTTATAATCAAAGTTTCAAAAGACGACAATCCTTGATAGATAGCGTTAAAATTGGCCAAAACCCGAAATCAAAGGATTATAGATTGCATAAATCCTCGCACTGATGTGAAAATGTTTCACACTTCATCTGAACCACGTCTTCGTATGTGTTATAATAGACGGGAACATGGTGAGAAGGGGATAGTCATCAACCTTTTGTCTGTTCTTTTCGAATTTAATAGTATATGTGATTCCCATAAGTTTGGCCAATCATTTCCATATTCCTGTGTGTTAATGTTAAACAGGTGAAGCACTACTTTTAACGATCGTCCCATACAACCTCCCTATAACGGCCACTAAATTGCGTTAATTAGTTGGTATTTAGGGCAGGTTGTTGCTTAAAGCAAGGTGCACGTAAAACAGAACGATCCTATAGGAGCGTTCTGTTTTACGTTCACCTAGCTTTAAGCAGCCATCTGCCTTTAACACAAAATACTTGATGTAATTTAGTGGCCGTTATAGAGAGGTTTTACTGTAGATATCGAGTTTATCGTTTATTTTATAAAGTTCCATCATTATCTTGTACACAGAATAGTTTACATACAAACTGCATGTATATCATGAAAAACTACAAAAATGCCATATGGTGTCGGCCTGAATTTGGGTCAGTAGCGTAACCAAAGACGCCTTGGGCATTACTGCTGTTCTATAGGACATTTGCAAACCAGGTAGACCACCTCATGAAGCTCCTGTATGAACTGTCTGGAAAAGGTTTGCGGGTTGCATATAGATCTCTGTAGTTTCTGTACAACCAAACATTGCCTTGTCCACATGCCATTACACATCTTCAGCTAATATAACTCATAGAGTAAGTTGTCGTTTTAAAAGGTTCGAATATAGTTACTGTTTAAAGAAATATAAATAGAGGATCTTACATGAGTGTTCTTGATTATTGGATTTATTAAATGAGTCTTTTTAAAACGATAAAAAACGAGCTTTAGCGAGTTTTTTATCGTTTTAAAAAGACGAATTTAATAAATCCAAAAATCATGAACACGAATGCAAGATCCTATTTATAACATAACACACACAAATGTTATTTGCAGCCAATATTTCAGCAGTAACGTGGATTGTTATAAATTCTCCTTACATATAGAAATGATGAATGAAAGGTGTTATTTGGTTCGCTAGGTAACTGGGACAAAGTAGGTCCAAATTTTCCAACTTTATTTTTTACTTACTGTCATATCAACCAGGATCTAATTCAGACCTCTCTGGTATTCAATTTAACTGTGATAGTTTATGATACAAAAACATATAGAAACACGTCAAAATTATTTTTGAGTTACAGTTTTGACATAGTTACAAACACGTCACATTATGACGTCATTGTACACAACATGTGTCTATGTAAAGCGCGCCATTTACATGAAGACCTACATACAGTCGCCAACACGTCCGACACTCACTGTCAATGGGATTCGAAATGCGCCTTCGTTTTGGTATATTAAGCCCTTCATTAGTGTTGTATGTATACACATGGACATGGACATTTCCACCGAGAAAAAAAATCTCGATTCAAGTTCAGTGAAAATGTTTGAAATGGACAAAAGATTCAGTACGAACTGCTGCATATTTTAATGTGTTGGAACAGGAGGAAGATTTTCGCGATCAGCTGAGTTATAGTGAGTATAGCATATTTGAAATATGCTTGTGCTGTGCTGGATTCAGATGACTATTGTTGTTGATTGATGAGATATTTGTATGAGTAGAAATCTGCATAAACAAAAGGACAGGCGGTGAAGAAAATGCAAAGTTGAGGAGGCATTTTAATTTAAATGTAGAATTGATTGTATGGGTCAGAGTAGCTGGTAGGTCTTTTTTGGCATACATTTTGTATATGATTCCTGACAGCGATTACAATTTGTATTATTTTATCGAAATTAAGGCGCAAGTGCCAACAATCCTTTGTCATCTATCGTGACTCAATCGTGGACAGGTAGGTCGACCACCGTCCGCCAGTTTGTTTGTTTTGACAGCGCGTATGAATCGTTCGAATGTCATTCGGTCGTTCGAATGTTATTCACTAGTGATTATATGCCCATGATTATCAAAAAATAAATGATAGTGTTACGTCACGCTGAAGCCACGTGTTATGTTATAAAGCAATTTAAAGAATTTTACGTACTTTACCTATTATCTCCTCTAATTCTTTAGTCGACGTGTATTTTCATTTTGGATCGTCATTCTATTCATTTTAATTTAGGGCTTAGCAATATACAGTATATGCGAAATGCCTTGGACCAGCTATTCCCATGAACTACTCGGCATCCTTGTGCGATTGTTATTAATCTTTAGCCTACTGAGTAAATGTTTTTGCAGAATGTTTTACCTGCTACATTTTCAAAACTCATGCTATGATCAATGTGTGTACCAACATACAATCGGGATGTCAAACAGTTTGGATCCCGATGAGACGCCGAGTCACTCGGCAAAGGTAATTAGAGTGTCAAACAAATTGGATCCTGATGACAGACATGGTTACTTGTTGCTCAATCTGGATCAAAAGTGATTGCAATTGATATAATCGTTTCGCCTCTGACATGTCAACGGTTAATTGTATATAAGTATATCTATCTCGTTATTAAGAATGGCATTTGGGATTTTTGACACATCAGCTCGACTGGATAATCATTTACTTTATACACACGCATATTTACGAATTAGCAAACTGATTAGACCCAATAAAACAACTCCTGATTGCTTTTGTAGTACAGATCTTATTTTCTTCTGACATTGTAATAATTATGCTTATTTTATAATTTTGTTATTTTAGACAGGTGGTGGCTAAATGCGAGGAGAGAGCTGTGCTGCGTGGCTGTAAGAAGTTTATGAATTGCTTCTGTCGTAGAACTTTCTACAGAGCCCGTTTACCTAACTTAACCCTTTCGCTGCCAATGCCGGATCTGTGATTACCTATGCAAACAGTTTGGATCCAGATGAGACGCCGAGTAACTCGGCGTCTCATCAGGATCCAAACTGTTTATTACTGTTACTATGTTTTTGAAACAAAAATGAAGAAAATCAAAAGAATGAAAATTTGTAGCAGACGACAAAGTTAGCAGACGACAGAGTTTGGCAGCGAAAGGGTTAACAGCTACTTAATCGACTACTCCCAATGGTTGCTTCAGCGTATCGATGTAAAGAGATTATATTCTATAACTAAAGTACATGTACATGTAGATGTGGAACTGGTTATAACACCAGTCACCGCATGCGATATGGTAACAGAATAAGCCATCATCATGAATCAGTAATGAGATTAAAATCAAATAATGTACTTTGAGGTATTTGATAGAGATATTACTAATTTCCCTGGTGCCGTCGTAATTAAATTCGTACCTACTGAAATGTATTACATATACATTTTGTCAGCTTGGTCAACATAATTTTGTTTTCATATAGGCAGGGAACGAGGGGAGAACAAACGAGGAGACGTTAAGAAATGAAATGCAAAAATTATTAAAAGGTGGATCATAGGTTCATGACTTTTTGCCTTATATTCAAGATCTTTCTTTGACATGTTTACCGTCCTCCACCCATAAATACATGTGCGTTTTAATACGCTCGATGACTTTTGGACGGCAATATAATTAACCACGTGACCATAATGTTCGAAACCAGTCAAATCAAATAGCTTGCGGTTGCCTTTGAAACATCACGACTATCACCACGCACCGGCTGCGCTTGAGGTGAATGGACTTAAGGCCAAATGTAACACACTTGTCGGTTGCAACATGGTATCTATGTTTTAGGCGATTTTTTCGAAGTTAAAAGGCATAAAATGATATGAAAGAATGCATGGAAGTGGCGATTAATGATACAAAATACAATTATAAACCCAGGGTAGTTATTTAGTACGTTGTTGTAAGTGTAATAGGTATAAACTGGTTCAACGGATCTGTTTGATAGGTATGTATCAAACGCTCCAGACATTTGACCTGCTGAACACGGCCTGCACATGTTTCTCCCATGTCATTTTCAAAATGCAACGTACAATTCAATTCCTCTAAAAAAGCAACAAGGGTTTTAAAAGGTTTGATTCTTGATAAGAGCCAAACTACATTGTGTCTAATCGGGATCCAAACTGTATGCAAAGGTTATCTAGTAACCGCTTTCGGTGCACTACATGTAAAGCTTTAAATACATGCACTGGTTTAATGGATTTGAAAGGTCTTCATTTCAGATTCATAATTTATAATTGCGGAAATCCAATGTACATCAAACAGCCTGTATGACTTGCGTCGCAAGCAATTTTTTTTAAAAGTACATGTTTGTTCCAGTGCAAGAGTATTAAACAGTCCGGTCTCTGATTAGACACCTACCCACTATTAGACACCTACCCACTATTAGACACCTATCCACTAATAGACACCTACCCACTATTAGACACCTACCCATTATTAGACACCTACCCACAATTAGACACCTACCCACTATTAGACACCTACCCATTATTAGACACCTACCCACTATTAGACATCTACCCACTTTTAGACACCTACCCACTATTACACACCTACCCACTATTACACACCTATCCACTTTTAGACAACTACCCACTATTAGACAATTACCCACCATTAGACACCTACCCACTATAAGACAAACCAATATTAGACACCTACCTACTTGACGTTTCATTAAGTTCCAAATTGTTTCCAACCCCGTCGAAAAGTTTGATAGATTGGCGCAATGAATGCATGTGAGAACCCCCGTTTTTATTGACTGAGCGTCAGAAGCAGAATATGTTTGATCGCTTTTGTAGACAGAAGGTCTATATGTATTAAACAGTATATAAAGGTTAGTGTGTATGTACGCATTCCCGAATAAGTGAAGTAAGAGTAAAATAGAATAAGTCAAAACTAAATATCTTAACCCTTTCCTCCATAACTACGCCTTTCTACGCCTTTGTAAAAGTCACTATTTGAAACCATTGTGATGAATAGAGCATTTGCTCCTTAGGAGCAAATGCTCTATTCATCACAATGGTTTCGAAACTACAAAATTCTAAAATTTCCTTTTCTATAGTTAATGCTCCTTTTGGGTTGATTTATTCAAAGGGGTTGGATCTAAAATAGTCTATGGAGGAAAATGTTAATATAAGTATAATGCCTTAGAAAAGAAATGTTTGAGAGTCAAATCAACTTTAATTTTAGAGACAACTATATGTGCAGTGTCGAGTAGAGTCATCCATCTGACTCGTACATTTGCTACATGTAGATGCTTATACTATCAAACAATGGCAACTGTGGATTTAAAAGCAATGGAAACAGACAAAGAAAAATACAGACAAAGTGGGGGCTATGGAAATTTTGCTCCTTGTTGGATGGATGCTTGCCGTCTTTATATTACTGTTTCTGCAAGTGGAATTACAGGCAACATTAATTAAAACTTTAAGCAAACTTCTGTAAAACGAATAAAGTACATGTACCATATAAATTATACCTCTGTAGATAAAGAGCATGTTTTTCATTACTCTTTTACGTTATTTTACAGTCTTGTATTTCAAAAGCTGTTGTATATTTCACAAACGATAACTGCCGTTGTTTTTATTAAATTTTGTACATCCGCAGGTGCTCTTAATTATGCCTGTTTATTACAATATGGAGCCAAATATATACCTAAGTGTAGTGTAGCGTTGTAAAGAATTATTTCAATCGCGCGAGAGATGAAAAGATCCTGAGCACGCATGAAAGTTCAACATTAGTAAATTATCCTTCCCATAATACCCTCTAATAGAAACAAGACCTAGGTTTCTAGGGCCCCGCGGACTCTGCTGTGTGGAAATAATCCTACTTAATTCCAGTCAGTTACGTATTGGCCAAGAGTAAAGTTTAAATTCTCTACATAAAGACGTGCGTAATCCCCGGTAGGAGTTTTTGCTTCAGTTTCACACAATTATAGTTTCATCATCTGCAAACCTTATCATTAAACTCAAAGACCTTAAGCACACTGAGCAAGTTTTCGTCAGCTAAAATCGAGAAAATTTATATCTGGGAAAATAGAATATGGAGGAAGCTTCTATCTTGATGAGACACCTTAAAACAAAATTTGAATTATTTGTTTTTTTATCAACAACTGTTGCAAACAGTGTAGAGGTTTTGAACAGGAGGCTCGTTTATTTTAGACTTACAAAGAAATTTTCCATCAGTGGTTTATTAACCCAATCTCTTCTACTGACGCCTTATTGCGCTGTAAAAGTCATTTTTGAAACCATAGTGATAAATAGAGGATTTGCTCCATTTATCACAACGGTTTTAAAAACTACACAATTCTAAAATTCTCGATTGCAAAGTTCATCACAAAATTGACAGTAAAATGCATAATGATTAAGACTAAGAGATCGATCGAAAATGCTCGAAAACGGTCAAAGGAAAATGTCCGAAATTAAAAATATTTTCACCTATACCCATCGATCTTAATGTTTCTTTTTCTTATAGGTATTCAACGACAGACTTTAACCCATTCCCTCATAGGCTATTTTAAACCCACGTCTATGAATAAATCTACCGAAAAGGAGCATTTAATAGAGAAATGTAAAATTGGAGAATTGTGTAGTTTTTAAACGATTATAATAAATACAACATTTGCTCCTATGGAGAAAATGCTCTATTTATCACAATGGTTTCAAAAAGTGACATTTACAGAGGCCTAGAAATGCGTTTTATGGAGGAAATGGTTAAAACACATACACATCCATATGAAGGCTTACCGACATTATGAAGCTGTTATTGATAATGGCAGTATTTAATGCTAGCTTGTAAATGACATTGAAACAGAAACAACGATTCAACGGGAAGAGATGATTGAACGTAAACCCGAGATATGCGTAATATGCACTGAAAAATCGTAGAGAGGCTTTGTACGGAACGCTTTGCAAATCAACCGTTAGCTCGGCTGAATTATGTTTGTTACATTTTTTTTCTCTTTGTAAGATTTACAACACCAACATTTTATCCGTGGCATTTGTACTGTTTTCATCTTGCAATAAATTCATATTCTAATATCGACTGCTTGATTGAAAAGCATTGTACTACATTGAAACTCCATGTACAAACTTTGGATGAAGTTTGCAAATGCAGCTGAACTTCGATATCTCGAACTCGGATAACTCGAACTTCGGGATAAGTCGAAAATAGTACAGTGCTCCCTCCCTACAACGGCCCTCTCAATAACGATTCCCTCCTTACAACAACGCATGTCACTGTTTCCGAAACAACAAGGCTCCAGAAACAACTTTTTTCCATCGTATTTTCTTTATGCCTCTATCAAACCTTATGTTGTGACCATTCTTTAGAATCGTCACTTTGTGACGATTCTAAAGAGTGGTCACAACATAGGGTTTGATTAAGGCATAACGGTTTTAGTTCTCGAAATACAACTGATCTGCGGATCTGCAAACAAGCTAATTATGTTTGAATTTCCCTCTGAACAACACACACAATCTTCGTATCCCAAAGGGTGTCGTTGTAGAGAGGGAGCACTGTAGTTCGGTCCTTCCCAAATTTACAATACAGAGTTGTTCTCTAATGTATCACTATGTATATCTGGAAACAGATGTGCCAGCTTTATGCAAGCGAACGTAATGCTGAAAGCTCCTACAGCAGTTATCAGCATTACTTTTGACCTTCATTAAGCTGTGGATTTCTTATAGGAGCCGTCTGATCAGGGTCTGCTCTGTTTGCTTATGGTGTAATATAGACCTGATTCTACAGCTTCTGCCTGGGCCATAATCAAAATAATCTTATTAATATTCATGACGTCATTATTTCTTACATGAATATGCAACAGGGAAATGGTTAATCCCTCTTTATTAATGCCCTGGCTGAATTACATTAACTACTTCGATTTCATTCTTTCGTCAATGCAACCACAACGAGTGTTTTACAACGCTTCCTCATTTATTATGACAGCTACACGTGACCAATTGTTGTTTATAACACACATCAACTCCCCGGATGAAAAGGACAACAAGCTGCATACGTTGCGCTGTGCACTGTATGAAATGCTGCAAGTAATAACGGAAGGCATCCGTCATAGAAAATTGACTTTTATTACGACAGTAATTTCTACGAACGTTATTGTTCTGAGGCGTATCGACCAACTTTGTGATCAACTGCATGTTGGCACGAATTTGTTCTTACATATTTCGTGCTTAAACTCAGTATCAGATAAATTCATCCGAAATTGCTTGATGCTTTGCTTGCCTTAATCTATTTACAATTAAATAATAACACTGCAGCTAGCAAAATTCATATAAGGGAAAGTTAAACTTTGAAAAGAAATCATTGCTCTAGCATAATAAGATTACATCTTACTTTCCATATTTGGTAGACAAAATCAAAACTATAGTTTCATGACATTTAGCGAAACTTTATATCGGATGTTATTATACCTCAGGTGACTTCCCTATACAAATTGTCCATATACGTGCCATGAAACAATCTGTACTGTTCCATACAACATTATCTCGCGAGGACAACTTTTCGTCTAGATCAGAGAGCGCTTATTAAATTGTGTGCACCCGACTGATGTCATCAGACGTTTGCAAACGCTATCTTGACTGTTAGTTTTTGTCTAATAATATGAGAAAAGTCTCGTTTTGCGACTGTTTCAGAAGAGGGTCTGTCAAGATTGGACAGTGAAAAGGACTCCGTCCCAACCAAACTTGTAATGATTAGAAGTGTGAAGCTGATCCGTGATTTTTAAGCATCGAGAATCTATTTATTATTGTCATTGAATAAATCTTTTTGCTGATGAAATCTATTGTGATCTTCGGTATAATAAAATAAATAGTACACTTCCCATGGATTGCGACAGCAAGTACAGTGCTCCCTCTCTACAACGACACCCTTTGGGATACGAAGATTGTATGTGTTGTTTAGAGTGAGTTGTTATAGGGAGGGAAAATCAAACATAATTAGCTTGTTTGCAGATCCCCAGATAAGGTGTATTTCGAGAACTAAAACCGTTATGCCTCAATCAAACCCTATGTTGTGACCACTCTTTAGAATCATCACAAAGTGACGATTCTAAAGATTGGTCACAACATAGGGTTTGATGGAGGCATAAAGAAAATACGATGGAAAAAAGTTGTGTCTGGAGCCTTGTTGTTTCGGAAACAGTGGCATGCGTTGTTGTAAGGAGGGAATCGTTGAGAGGGCCGTTGTAGGGAGTGAGCACTGTACATGTATTGTCAACACTCGGCACGGTAATGTCCACCTCCATGGGATGTGATATTTATATAATAATACTCGCCTATATGGCCCGCTATGCTGGGTAATTTCCATGGGTACGGAAACGCGTATAAACGGAATACGCCATTCTTAATTATACATTATTTAATAAATTTAAAAATAAAACAAGTTTTGGTTTTTAGCAGTTTTTAAAAAAAAAATTCTGATTAAAATAATAATTATTATTCAGCTCGATTAAAATTGATACTTAAAACGTTTTTAGTATTTTTAGTAAATGCAAATAACTGATTTGCAGATTAATACGACTGAATAAAGGTTTTATTGAATATTGCAATGCCTGACAGGCCATATTAACCCTTTCCCTCATATTGACGACTTTTGACGCCTGTGTAAACGTCACTTTGTGAAATCATTGTGATAAATGGAGCATTTGCTCCTATAGGAGCAAATGCTCTTTTTATCACAATGGTTTCAAACTACGAATTTCTAAAATTTTCCTTTTCTCTATTTAATGCTCCTTTTCGGTAGATTTATTCAAAGTGGTTGGATCTAAAAATAGCCTATGAGGTAATGAGTTAATGCAGAACGAAAGAAATGCAGAAAGATTCATCGACAAAAATCAAACAACCACACTTTTTTAGATGTTTCAGAAAGGTTCAATTATATTTTTGAAGAAACTCTACTTGACGTGTGGTTATTACTTTGTACTTACAATCTCTTATAACTAAAAATGAAAAAGTAGTAAAGTCAAGCAGGAAAAGCCACACACAAAACGCCACCATCACCAAAACATCTGCAAATTAATGACATGTCCATTCATGATTGAAAAGCATGACCTACTTAAGTCATATCTATAACTAACATAGGCATACTTCTACCTATGTAGTTATTGGGGTTTATACTCTCAACCAAATCACCAGACTGCTAACATAGGTATGTCACTCTTAAACGCCACTGTGAAAAAAATAGCGGATGGATTTACTTAACGACCGTTATTATTACCAGAACCAAGAGGGAACTGGAGCTTAAGATGTGTATCTGATCCACAACATTAGCGATAATGATCAGGATATGCTATAAATAAATATGAATGACACGAGATGTCGGGCTTTAAACCTTTATTAACAGATTCCCTCCTAGTGACACATGTTGGTGCCTCTGTAAAAGTCACATTTTGAAAATATTGTGATAAATAGAGCATTTGCTCATAGAGGAGCAAGTGATCTATTTATCACAATGGTTTCAGCCTTCAAAGTTCTTTTTTTTCTTTTCTATAGTTAATGCCCCTTTTCGGGTAGATTAATTCGATGAGATTGGGTCTGAAAATAGTCTAGAACGGAATGAGTTAACCCTTCGCTTGCTATTCACGTCAATATACCTACCTGTAAATAGTGAAGACCCAGATGAGACAGCTCCTGCAGGAGCTGTCTCATCAGGGTCTGTACTATTTACAAGCTGATTGTGCAACCAGTGCACTCCACAGCAGTGATACTTGTACGCAGTGAAGATATACATGTATGTAATTATAGAACAGGGCATGGGTAAAGAAGGAGAAATGTATTTTAAAATTCAGCAAGAGAAGGGTTAACCGTTAGTACTGTGTGTGTGAATACGTGTTCACTGTTGTTAGCATTGGGTAACTCAGAATCTCATCAAAGTCCAATGCGTCAGTAGCTAAGTAGGTCATTGGGTAACTCAGAATCTCATCAAAGTCCAATGCGTCAGTAGCTAAGTAGGTCATTGGGTAACTCAGAATCTCATCAAAGTCCAATGCGTCAGTAGCTAAGTAGGTCATTGGGTAACTCAGAATCTCATCAAAGTCCAATGCGTCAGTAGCTAAGTAGGTCATTGGGTAACTCAGAATCTCATCAAAGTCCAATGCGTCAGTAGCTAAGTAGGTCATTGGGTAACTCAGAATCTCATCAAAATCCAATGCGTCAGTAGCTAAGTAGGTCATTGGGTAACTCAGAATCTCATCAAAGTCCAATGCGTCAGTAGCTAAGTAGGTCATTGGGTAACTCAGAATCTCATCAAAGTCCAATGCGTCAGTAGCTAAGTAGGTCATTGGGTAACTCAGAATCTCATCAAAGTCCAATGCGTCAGTAGCTAAGTAGGTCATTGGGTAACTCAGAATCTCATCAAAGTCCAATGCGTCAGTAGCTAAGTAGGTCATTGGGTAACTCAGAATCTCATCAAAGTCCAATGCGTCAGTAGCTAAGTAGGTCATTGGGTAACTCAGAATCTCATCAAAGTCCAATGCGTCAGTAGCTAAGTAGGTCATTGGGTAACTCAGAATCTCATCAAAGTCCAATACGTCAGTAGCTAAGTAGGTCATTGGGTAACTCAGAATCTCATCAAAGTCCAATGCGTCAGTAGCTAAGTAGGTCATTGGGTAACTCAGAATCTCATCAAAGTCCAATGCGTCAGTAGCTAAGTAGGTCATTGGGTAACTCAGAATCTCATCAAAGTCCAATGCGTCAGTAGCTAAGTAGGTCATTGGGTAACTCAGAATCTCATCAAAGTCCAATGCGTCAGTAGCTAAGTAGGTCATTGGGTAACTCAGAATCTCATCAAAGTCCAATGCGTCAGTAGCTAAGTAGGTCATTGGGTAACTCAGAATCTCATCAAAATCCAATGCGTCAGTAGCTAAGTAGGTCATTGGGTAACTCAGAATCTCATCAAAATCCAATGCGTCAGTAGCTAAGTAGGTCATTGGGTAACTCAGAATCTCATCAAAGTCCAATGCGTCAGTAGCTAAGTAGGTCATGCTTTTCAAGCATGTATGGAAATGTCATTAATTTGCAGATGATAAACTTAATGATATACAATTTGTTGTATCGGTTTATTCTTGTATCATAGAGACCCTGTTATTTTCTCTGCAATCCGAAATAGTGAAACAACACTAATGTGTGCGCTCGTCTACTTGGAGAAAGTTAAGCCTGCTTTAATATCTGCATTCAATGGCCAACATCATATCAGACTTTCATACTAATGTTCCGAAATGTACACACTCGTTATTGATGCATATGAACGGCAATGCTTTCATATTTTAGCAAGTTGCAAACATTGACAGATGCCACCTTCAACAAACATGGTGGTTTGTACATAATTGTAACCGTACGATCACACGGTTCGAATGCGAAATGAGAAGCCGAAATATTCATCTGAATCAAACTATTTGCAATGGTAGCCGCCACACCATCTGGTGAATATTATTATTCCAGTTAATCGCGCATAAATGTCATAGATTCCTAGGCGTTCCGCATCGATTCTATTGAAAAGTGTGTCCGCTATGTTGTCTGTAGGGTCACCACGAAGAGTTCTTGATAACTTTCTCGACATGCTTGATGAGATAAATATATGTCTGCATTTGAAATCAGTTGTTATGAATGCCATCGAAACATTCCTATTCAACGTTTTCTAAACAAACGTCTTATATACATGTAGTTGAATCATCGACACATGAATGGACTAAAACAAAAGGGAATAAGAACACCAGTTTCTTCGACTGGAGAGAAACAAATCATCCCAGTTTTCCCTTACACGCGCATTCACATAAACTGACCAACATGTCAGTTTCAGTCCCATTGCTTAACCCTCATAATTATGCTAGTTTTAGATCCAACAACTTTGAATACATCTACCGAAAAGGAGCATTAACTAGAGAAAGGGAAAATTTTAGAATTTTGTAATTTGAAACCATTGTGATAAACAGAGCATTTGCTCCTATAGGAGCAAATGCTCTATTTATCACAATGGTTTCGATAGGTTATTTTTACAGAGGCGTAGAATTTATGGAGGAAAGGGTTAAAGATAAGATAATTAAATTTACTGAACGTCAGCAAGATACATAACAGTCATCATAAGCCCTAAATGTACATCTGAATCGATACAATATTTTATTACGCGCTAACACTGATACAGGGATCTCTCTGCATTCTAACGTGCAGTTTTATACACATTTAAAACTGTTTGGATTCGATATAGATTAATATGTTCATCGTGTGATCAAATTCCAAACTTTGTGAGACTTAGTGTAATTACAAAACAATATAGGGTAAGAATTCTGTAGATAGCTAATTACGTTGCAAGTGACTGTTTTCAAAGACCCCGGACATCCTTACATATTACCACCTGCTCTTCTACCTATAAAGTGTCGTAATGGTACTCAATTTCGTAGTTTCTTACCGGTTGTCTTATTCTGTTTCTAATTCCATAACACGGTATCAGCTGACAGCAATGCGCAGCACCCCATCATGCATTAACTTTATTCTGTCTAATAAAGTGTGGGGTTTTTTCAGGAGAACGATGTAAACTTCATTTAAAATTATCACGTGACATCAACTGTTTATGAATGGGACCCATGCTATTGTCTAGGTCATGTATACATGGTATATCAGTCACATCTGCAAACGTGGCAGTGGCAGAAAATTTATATTGCATTACGTGTTACAATCCATGGTACGAGATACGTGTAAAATATATTTTGAAAGTCTAAAACGCCAATGCCCCAGTCTATAGATCATCTCGCTTTACTCGCCTTCGTATATGCACAACATTAAATGCATAAGCATGAATGCCTATAAAAGATGGTGCCTTAACCCTTTCCCTCATATTGACGACTTTTGTCGACTCTGTAGAAGTCACTTTGTGAAACCATTGTGATAAATAGAGCATTTGCTCCTATAGGAGCAAATGCTCTATTTATCACAATGGTTTCAAACTACAAAATCTAAAATTTTCTCTAGTTAATGCTCCTTTTCGGTAGATTTATTCAAACAGGTTGTATCTAAAAATAGTCTATGAGGTAATGGGTTAATTAATGTAAGATGGAAGTACTACAGAAACACCCCATCGAAATACTTTGTCTTTCAAAGATCCAGAAATAGAATTCGTTTGAGTGGCAGTTGTAGAGATTCTACTAGTCCTTTATTAATAAAGGATATTTTCTCTTCCCTACTAAACTGAAAATCAGTTTGCTGTCTTTGATAAACACGTCCGGTGATCACTCACCGGTACCAGACTAAGTGAATAATGTATCACTGAGTTGACTAATCAAATATTTCGCACCGAATTGTTGCTGTATATCAAGTTTTCCCCCAGCGTGAATCGCGAGTGTTTCAGTTTCCATTAGGTCAAATGGAGAACTTTCGGGCCACCGCCTAGAACCTGCATTTCTTGTTATTAATCGGACAAAAACGTCTTGAAAAGTGAAAAGATCATTCGAGGGAGGAAGGGTTGGAAATGGTAAACTAACAGACAGACAGACCGACAGATTGACAGACAGATAGGCAGGCAGGCAGGCAGAGGCGAGAGGGAGAGAGAGAGAGAGAGAGAGAGAGAGAGAGAGAGAGAGAGAGAGAGAGAGGCGAAACAGAAACAGAGAGGGGCAATATGAGAACATGAGATGAGAGAGGCACAAGATAGTTATAGACAGTCATGAAGAACGCATACAAATAGTAATATGTACGAAAATTCTTGTTTTCTGTAAGACATGTGGAAGCCTAATGCAAGACAAAGTAATACATAAAAGCCTCGATAAGAATTCAATATGTTCTGCATTAAGCTGAATGCCGACAGATGTCAGCTTTTTAAGATTGTAATATTTATTCGATAAGCTATGACTTCAAACGAGATTTGCTGTAACTGATTAAAAGCCTCTCCATGAGGAAAGCTATGGGTGGGTTGAGCATTTTGAAAACATTGTCAACCTACATCGTCTACCGCGTCAAACACGCCAACTCTTATGACGACGGTGTTTTCTGTCTATTGTGCAGTATGATAACTACAGATGCCCAGAAGTATCGAAAACTGTTTATCCAGAATCGTATAAAACGCTTGCGATGTGCGGAAACTGTTCATAATTGTTACATAGCCCCTCCTCTCAAATATACATTGCATCTCTGATTTACTGTGTAAAGATTAAGTTGGGATTACATTTGCAAACAATTTATATCGAGGACTTTGTGCAAGAGTTAGAATAGTTTTGCACCAAGCCCTCGATATGCAGATGAGACTGTCAGTGACTCGAAGTTTCATCAGGATCTAAACTGTTTGACTAAAAGGCGAAATGTTTACAGAAGAAGATACTTATGGTGTACGTACTAAACAGAAACAGTTTTGAGAAGACCAAACATATTCATCATACTAAAGGTGCAATGTTTCTGCACATTCTGACAAGTAAATCAGAGTATCACAAGACATATATCAATGGATTTATGTTAAATGTTTTCCAATGTGTTCCAACACGTACATTAAGAAGAAATATCAATCTGGTAATTGCCTTTTATCTGCATTCTACAAATCGAGAAACTACCGTGTGTTAATACGTCGCATTTAACTGAAAGAAAATTGAACTCTTTTTCAAAACGATAAAAGTGTAAAAGGAGTTTTATCTCTTAAGACTCTTAAGAAACAAACCCGGAACTATTATATTGGCTATTATACGCTTCGTTATTTCCCCGGCATGTTGAAACAAAATATGCATACTGAAAGGATTCTATCGAGGAGGATATAAATTGACTGTTCTCTGAGAAACGAAACATAGACAATATGCAGGAGAAAAGCTTCACGGACATGCCAAGTTTTACCTTTAGCAAGTTGAAAAAAATTGTAGTCAACTACAATTACCTTCAGGTTCATATTTGCAGGGTACATTCACTTCTCTAGTATACCAAACTTAAATGTCAAACAGTAAGACACTGGTTTGATTTGGTTTGCTTCTCATCTGGTTGGAAGCAGTTGCCAAAATGCCATTATTTGTTTGCCTGTAGCATTCTGAAGGTTGACGAGTGTTCTTGTCATCTGAGTAATTCTGGAATTCCGGTCAATGTTCACAGGGCAATGGACTTGGAAAAAAGCCATCTAGGAATTCCAGAACAAGCAGAAAAATACCACTTTTCTTGTTATAATAACAGAAGTTAACTTTCTGTTAAAACATGTTTCCAGATGAACTGTTTAAATTCATTCCTTCGATTGTCTACAACACTTAATGAAAAACTGTCATCTTTGAATATGGTAAAACGCATTTTCGTATTCCTTAAAAATGCTGTTTGGGTTTCATATTATGTCTAAATAATATTAACGTGAAACCGGCATTGGAAGCTATGGGTTAGGGTTAGGGTTACCGATTTCGTTAGAAAAAGTGTTTCCGTATAAAATTAAAAAGACGATATACAAAACGTACACACACTCGTACTGGAAATATTTAGTGGCTATATTATTGAATTCGCTATTGCAAGTATCTAGTGGCTATATCATTGAATTCGCTATTGGAATTATCTAGTGGCTATATTAATGAATTCGCTATTGGAAGTATCTAGTGGCTATATTAATGAATTTGCTATTGGAAGTATCTAGTACCTACGCTATTGGGTTCGTTATTGTAAGTTTCTAGTACCTACGTTATTGCATTCGGTTATTGGTTGTTTCTAGTGCCTACGTTATGTCAATCGTTATTGGACGTTTCTAGTGCATACGTTATTTCGTTTGTTATTGGGACTTTCGAGTGCCTACGCTGTTGCATTCGGTGTTGGAATTTTCTAGTGTCTACGTTATTGCAGTCATTACTGGAGGTGTTTGGTGCATATGTTGTTGTATTCGTTATTGGACATTGCTTGTGTCTGCGACATTAGATCAGTTATAAGAAGTCCCTAATGCCCACGTCGGTGCATTTATTATAGGAAGTGTCTAATGCTTAAGTTATCAGATCCGTTACTGAAAGTGTCTACTTCCGACGTTAATGCATTCGTTATTAGAAATGTCTAGTGCCTAATATGATATTGCATTTTTAGTGCCTAACGTATTGCATTTCTAGAGAATACATTATTGTATTCATCATTAATTTATTAGAGGTTTCTAGTGCCTATGCTATTGTATTCGTTACTGAATTTTTCTAGTGTATGCGTAATTGTATTCGTTATTGGTAGTGTCTAGTGCCTACGTTATTGTATTCGTTCTTGGAAGTTTCAAGTGCCTAAATTATTTACTCGTTACTGGTAGTGTCTGGTTCCTACATAATTCCATTCGTTATTGGATGTTTCTAGTGCCTATTTTATTTCACTCGTCACTGGTTGTGTCTAGTGTCTACGTTATTGTATTTGTTATTGTAAGTGTCTAGTGCCTACAATAGTTTACTGGTTACTGGAAGTGTCTAGTGGCTACGTTATTGTATTTGTTATCGTAAGTTTCTAGTGCCTATGCCATTTTATTCGTTACTAGAAGTGTTTAGTGTGTTTGCTATTTTATTCGGTATCGAACGTTTCTAATGCCTACATTTTTTTATTTGTTATATAACGTTTCTTAAAGATACATGACTGCACTATTGGACGATATTTTGTCTACATCATTGAATTCGTGACTGGAACGCTCTAGTACCTAAATTTTTGCCGTCGTTACTACTGTATCCGTAAATGGGGGTTTCTGGTGCAGGTTACTGGTGCTTTCATTCATTATTGATACAAATGTATATACGTTAGTGACAGCCCCTTTACGTTTACTTCTGATAAAGCCACTGGCATTTTTGGTGTTGAAACCCATATTTTTGAAATACAAATATAATACGAGTATAAGTGAAAACTGTATATAAAAAAAGTATGGTCTAGCAAAACTTTCATTCCAACAAACATGAATACTGGCTGTACACAATACTCTTCTCAAGAACCCATAAACGGAGAAAATTGCCAGATGAGCAAGTCATTGAAGCGCAAAAAATAGTTTCACTTTCCAGTCAGTAGAGTGTAAATTGTTGAGGCAACTGTGTGTAGTGTTTGACTCGTCTATGGGTCATGATAGAGGTTACCAGATGTGTGTAGTGATTTGACTCTATGGGTCACGATACAAGTTATCAGATGTGTGTAGTGATTTGACTCTATGGGCCATGATACAAGTTATCAGATGTGTGTAGTGATTTGACTCTATGGGCCATGATACAAGTTATCAGTGTGTAGTGATTTGACTCTATGGGCCATGATACAAGTTATCAGTGTGTAGTGATTTGACTCTATGGGTCATGATACAAGTTATAAGTGTGTAGTGATTTGACTCTATGGGTCATGGTAGATGTTACCAGATGTGTGAGATGATTTGACTCTATGGGTCACGATACAAGTTATCAGTGTGTAGTGATTTGACTCTATGGGTCGTGATACAGTGCTTCCTCCCTACAACGGCCCTCTCAATAACGATTCCCTCCTTACAACAACGCATGTCACTGTTTCCGAAACAACAAGGCTCCAGAAACAACCTTTTTCCATCGTATTTTCTTTATGCCTCCATCAAACCCTATTGTTGTGACTACTCTTTAGTGGTCACAACATAGGGTTTGATTGAGGCATTACGGTTTTACTTCTCGAAATACACCTTATCTGGGGATCTGCAAACAAGCTAATTATGTTTGATTTTCCCTCCCTATAACAACTCCCTCTGAACAACACATACTATATTCGTTTCCCAAAGGGTGTCGTTGTAGAGAGGGAGCACTGTAGAGGCTATCAGATGTGTGTAGTGAATTGGTTTTATTGGCCATGATAGAGATGATCTGATTACTCCAGAACCAAGCAATCCCTACCTAATCTAACTACCATGAAATCAATTCGTGTATTTATTATATTAGTGCTATTACATTATCTGCTCCGCCGACGACACGGAAAATAATTATATAGTTTCAGAAAACTGTATAATATCTGTGTAAGAACAAATCGCAACATGTTTCATCCCAGATCAAAACAATTTCTATTTGATGCATGTTGTGGAAAGGTATTCTAATGGGAAGTTGCATTTTGTAAATAGTTTACATCTAAAACTAATCGCAGCAACACCCGCTTTACCCATTCCCTCATATTGACGATTTTGACGACTCTATAAAAGTCACTTTGTGAAACTATTGTGATAAATAGAGCATTTGCTCCTATAGGAGCAAATGCTCTATTTATCACAATGGTTTCAAAGTACAAAATTCTAAAAAAATCCTTTTCGGTAGATTTATTCAAAGAGGTTGTATCTAAAAATAGCCTATGAGGTAATGGGTTAATGTGTTGTATTCAAACAGCCTAAAAATATGAGAGGCACGGTGGTTGTCAGTGTCTATATTTAGTGGTCTACATTGTGTGGTCTATATATTTTGGTCTACATTGTCCAGTCTACGTTATCTGGTCTACATCGCAACACCCTCCGCTTACTGTGTTGTATTCAAACAGCCTAAAAAATATGAGAGACACGGTGGTTGGTCAAGGTCTACGTTGACTGGTCTACATTGTGTGGTCTAAAATGTGTGGTCTACAATGACTGATCTACATTGTGTTGTCTACAGTCTACGATGTCTGGTCTACATTGACTGGTCTACACAGTGTGGTCTACATTATGTGGTATACATTGACTGGTCTACTTTGTGTGGTCTACATTTTGTGGTGTTAAAGTTCAACCTATTGCCTTTAAAGTAGTAGTCTCTGTTTGTAAAATGGTTTACAAACGCCTAAAATTTACATAAATTATTTGTTTATATGCTGAAAAGAAGCAAATTGCAAGAAAACCAATCGAATAAACGCCGAAGAAGAGAAAACTATCGAAGATCCGAAGTTATTCGGCAATGTTTTAGGGTCTATTTGGGCTGCGTTTTAGTTTCGTTAACTGTTCGACAAAGGCTGATAATATTTTGTAGAAGTACAAAAATTATAAGTATCGATGAAAACGGTTAATTTTGTATTTTTCGATAGAAATTCAAAGTGATGATCTTCATAATAGTGATAAAACATAACAAATACCAAGTTTGAAATTCTGCGTTTGTTGTGGGGACTTTAACTTTAAAATTTCATTACTAAGCTCTGGTAAGATAAGATCCTTCGAAAGCAAAATCTGCAATGCGAAAAGAGAAAATTGCAGACTCGGTTTTATTGAGCCTGTTCTTGAGTAGTAATTAAAAGTGCAACACTGCTCACGCCCCTAGCACCGGCTTAAGCGGTATTCAATTTTCCAAACTAAAAGCACTGAAATTGATGATCTCGAAGGACTAGATCTGAACGAAGTACGGGCGACTTTTTATGGCTTATGACTTTAAATTTCCCTTAATCTTAATAGACTGTGCGTCTGTCACCAGGTAAAATTAATGGCACACATGGGGAAGTTTAGCAACACCTTCTCGATTAAAAACTAACCCCTATCACTATGGTTTCGGGGTTTTTGTCATCCTGATATCAGATACTTGCCTAGATACATATCTAAAATTACCACGGGCAACATTCTATTCATCTGAAATTCAATGTTAACGGCTTTTATATAAAAGATTGCTGCAGTATCATCGCCCAAGTTGTCCTATTACAACCATTCTATGTTCACTATACAGTAAAGCCTCTCTATTAAACCGGATCGGACTTGGAGACAGGTGACAGCTTAATGCAGGGTGAAAGTCATGCAGAAAGCTCCTCTAGGAGCTTTCTTCATGACTTTCATCCTACATTAAGCGGCCACCTGCCTAAAGGTGTCTAAATTCTTCTCTACTAGAATTTCGGTTTAGATGGGTTTTACTATATATACATGTACATGTATAAATACACACGATATCTCCGTTTTGAAAAGCCGCATTATATTCCCGTTTATTCGCGACCGCCATTAACAACTACAAGATGACTAGGCATTGTAGGCAAATGAAGCACGTGTCAGTACAGTTAGGTACGATGGTCGTATTGTACAAGAAGGAGAAGATGTGTTTTTGAGAAGCTCGGGTAGACGATTATATATTAAGATAACAGCTAACAATGCTAATGGTAAGCTGTGTCAACGTTTATTACATTTTTTACAATGAATTCCTATTAAACAGACTAAATTTTGTACACACTTATCATCAAAATTGAATTAAATCTGACTAACCGCAAGAATATACAATACGTGTTTGTAACCGGTGTTTCTCTGAGAGAAAATATACCCATTGGGTGAGAGATCGAACAACCCGATACCTCGAGAGTCATAGTCAAATACTCTACCGCATTGGCCATGCAAAGCCGAATTTCGCAGCAAGTCTGTACAAGTGTTGATACAGGTTAACTGCGTGACATGTTTCTATCAGCTTCCGCCATTCAAACCATCGACGGAAAGAAGGAAGCAAACTAACTTCTAAACTTAAGTGTATACACTTTTAACCCATTCGCTCCTAGGCCATTTTTAGACCCAGCCTCTTTAAATAAATCTACTGAAAAGGAGCACTTAGTAGAGAAAGGGAAACTTTTAGAATAGTTTTGAAACCATTGTGATAAACAGAGCATTTGCTCCTTAGGAGCAAATGCACTATTTATCACAATGGTTTCAAAAAGTGACTATTACAGAGGCGTCAAAAGACGTCGGTAGGAGGGAATGGATAAATACTTGTAATAAACCACTGTACAAAGGGAGACGTAAGCATTCATTATTACAATGTCAGTCCTACTTTGCTAAAGGTTTCAGAAATTGCCTGTATCGAGAATGATTTCTCATGTATGAATGCTAAAGTACAACCCATCTCTCAAAGCACAAATTTAGATCGAAAACAAAACTAAACCAAGAACTATGAGTGCACTGTGCAATAATACCTTGGGAACAAACAGTTTTACGATGAAATAAGAACAGCTTTATTGTCAAGCAAATCTATTTGGTTTCATTGTCAGGCAACTATATTTGATTTTACATAAAGCCGCTGATACTCATTGCTACTCTTTATATCAATGGAAAATCTTCATTTAACCCATTCCCTCATATTGACGCCTTTTGACGCCTCTTCAAAAGTCACCTATTGAAACCATTGTGATAAATAGAGCATTTGCTCCTACAGGAGCAAATGCTCTATTTATCACAATGGTTTCGAACTACAAAATTCTAAAATTTTCCTTTTCTCCAGACTAGTTAATGCTCCTTTTCTGTAGATTTATTCAAAGTGATTGGATCTAAAAATAGCCTATGAGGGAAAAGGTTAATTACATGTATACAATTACACGTTGCTGTGATTATGCTACTCCACTTCATTTGAAAAAAATGAGTGTATTAAATACAAAACTGAGTGTATTAAACAAAAACAGAGTGTATTAAATACAAAATAGTGTATTAATACAAAACAGAGTTATTAAATACAGAGTGTATTAAATACAAAACATTGGAATCAGCAATTAATTGTAATTTATAGAAAAAAAAGTCAAACGAATTGTTTAGAGAGTACAACTATATGTTGTTCATGTATATAATGTGTGCACAATAAGAAGCAGGATGTTTCAACAGTGGTGTCGTTTTACAAAGATTCTACCACACTTGCGGATGAAAAATGGGTTGAAATGGACTCTTACAAAACATATTCTATGCTAATGAGAGCTAACAACAAGTCAGTAGCATGCGTCGATGCAATATACAACTCGAGTTGCATTTACTGTAGACTATAGACAGTCAGTCACTTAAATTAGCCATCAGATACTCGTCTAGACGCAAAATGACATCAAATAATCGTATCCTAATTCAAAGAGACTTGCAAATACAATTCATGAAAAAATAGTTCATCAAGATTAATGACAGTTTTCCACGAGAAGGATTCCTTTGAAGCATTAACTGACCGATACATATATCATGGATTGATATACCAGTCTGAAGAGATCCCGTCCCGCTAATCATAATTCAAATAAATACAAGCGAGGTTTTACGCAAGCGTACAATGGCTGCGTAAAACATGTTTCAGCACGGTAGAAGATAACACAAAGAGCAATATTAGTATTTAGTAATTTTGATTATAATGCAAGGACATACAAAGTTCTGACCAAAGACAAAGAACTGACTTTTGAAATAAGCAAATGTTCCTCTTAACAGGTATGAGTTTTGTTCCAGCTGTTATTGCTTTGGTTTTTAGCATTCATAGTAACATTTGCAAACAGTCTAGAGATCCAGATGACACGCCAAGTAACTGTTTCGTCCTCTGACATTTCTTTTTGAAAAGATATGGAAGAAAAAATGCTTTATTTGCAGACATTAATTGCTCAGAGTGCATACGGTATTTAGAGTACTTTATGCTGGACAGCAAATGACCTGCAAATGACCTGCAAAATGTTAACAACACATAAAACATCAAAGTGTTCTTGGGCATTAGTGACACTCAGTGAGCGCAGTGAAAATATTGCAGCTGCATTTTTCTGGTGTGTAAATCTGGAGTGTAGTCTCACAGTAAACCATGGTCATTTTGAATTTCCATCAAAGAGTGGGCTGCTTTCGCTGCCCAATAATAGTTTGCCACTGAACTTCAGATCCCATCTGAAAAAAGTCCTATTGTAGTACATGTAATTATTGCATTCTGCTAATACCTTCAAACCATGTTTCAGTTAGATTTCAACTGCCTATGGGACAATACATACATGTAATCTGGTGAATAATGGCTTCCTGCATCTACAAGCGATTTTCCAGATCGGGCATAACCTGCAACCAATCTATCAATCTAGCTCATTACCCCAACATTAACGCCGTATTTCATTACATAGGCCATAGTCTATAGGTTGAAACCAGCCTAGATGCTGGCTCACTGCCTGTGTGTCACTATCAATTGGAGTGTCGATAATTAATTGGAGTGTCGCTAATTATTTGGGTTGGAGTTTCACTACCAATTTGAGTCGCACTATCAATTGGAGTGTCGCTAATCTATTGGAGTGTCACTATCAACTGAAGTGTCGCTAATCTGGAGTGTTGTTAATCAACTGGAATGTCACTAATCAATTGGAGTGTCGCTAATCAATTAGAGTGTCGCTATCAACTAGAGTGTCGCTATCAACTAGAGTGTCGCTAGTGTCGCTATCAACTAGAGTGTCGCTAGTGTCGCTATCAACTAGAGTGTCGCTAATCAATCGGAGTGTCGCTATCAAATCTCGCCTTGCATATTTAATTGAACAGTAAGAAATAAAATATATAATTTGGATAAGGCACCGCTGCAAAACACATTCGGCATACTCGGAAACAAAACATTTTCTTTCATTTGCTAAAATAAAGATAACTAGAAGTGTGTCCATAGGACACTGACACTTCAGAAAGTAAGGGTCATTTTTTAAGTCATTTTTGCAAATAAAGGGCCGCAACTCCTAAACGACTGAAGCGATTTACATGGCTATCGAACTTGACCAAGATATAATGGCCACAAACATGTGTGGATTGGACAAATAGTCCGGACAAATTCTTCTAGATGTGCGTACAGACGTACGTACGGACGGACAAGGGCAACCCTATATGCCACCACTCTGTGGGGGCATGAAAAGGGAAACTGAAATTTAATCCCGTATGGGCGATCCAACACTGCGGAGTCCAATTTAGATGGGATTTTGTATGTGAGACGTGAACTGAATAACATATTAGTTGATTCAGTTCGACAAAAGGATAACCTTCTAGCAATTTTGTCTTTGATGATAATTATTGCCCCCACCACCCACCCACCCCACCCCGCTATCGTCACGAAAACAAACAAATACAATAAGCAAAACCCCGCTAATGCGACCACCTAAAAGAGGTATAATTATGTGTGCTAGATGCAGGTGGTCGTTTGATGCAGGACAAAGTAATGCAGAAAGCTCCTAGAAATCATATCTATATGCCATAAGCAAACATAGCAGACCCTGATCAGATGGCTCCTATAGGAGCCATCTGATCTGGGTCTACTCTGTTTGCAAATGCGTGAAAAGCGTTTATATGAGGGAAAGGGTTAAAGAGATTCGACTGTATATTGTCTATTTCAATTCACACAAACTGTGGAACACATCGATGTTAGTTAGTTGTAAAGTGTATTGTTTCTAGACTATTAACCTCCATTTGTTAACATTAATCTGATTCTATGATATTTGACAAACACCCCCCTCCCCCCCCCCCCCCCCCCCCACCCACCCCCACACACACCGAAAAAAGAACAAAAAACACTACTATATTTAATGTTGTATTTTTTTTAACCCTTTCGGCGCCAAATTTCCAATTGTCGTCTGCAATCCAAGTTTGTTAAATCATTCAGTAAAATAAGGAAATGAGATAAATAAATGCAAATTTCAAAGGAATAAAGCACATATATAGAAATAGAGATTGAAACAAATAGTGAAGTCCCTGATCAGTCACTGATCTGGGACTGCACTATTTGTCGTGGTGCATTTATGCGACTGCGGTGGTGAATGGGTTAAATACAGAAAATAAAAAAGGGGGCAAATGTCCGCCCCATCGAAAATACTAGGGGACAAATGTCCGTAAACAGTTGCATTGGGGCTAGGTTCCGTTCACAGATACAGACACTTCACAGACTCGTGAGACAAGTAAGGTAAACTTGACACTTGGAACACCTCGCTTAAGGACTATGGAAAATCAATGAAAATCGTTTTGAAAGAGCCTAGTCTAAGTAAGCTAACTGCTTGTACATTTGGCAGTAATGTTAACATAAACTTCAAGGAACACATCGTCTGCGTTGCCTATACAATACCCAAGCCCTCAAACATACTAATAAATATCATGATATTACATTGACCGAAAAAGCATGATGATAAAATGATTTTGTGTAATATATTTGTGCAAACATACGCCCAAAGGACTTTGCAGATTGGAAGATAGCTTTACTTGTTTGCTAACATTATAAGAACAGATATCGTGTTGCAGTTATATTAGAAAGAAGGGCTAGGTTCCGTTCACAGATACAATAATGATGAATCGGTTCATCTAAACAGACTTTACAGGAGAATATCTAAATTAGCTACTGTCTGGTCACAACATTAAACTCTCTCTCTATATATATATATGTGTATCTCTCCTCTCCCTCTGTCTCTCTCTGTCTAGTTCCCTCTCTGTCTCTGTCTTTCTCTCTGTGTATGTCTGTCTCTCTCTCTCTGTCTCTCTCTCTCTGTCTGTCTCTCTCTCTGTCTCTCTCTCCTCTCTGTCTCTCTGTCTGTCTCTCTGTCTCTGTCTGTCTCTCTCTGTCTCTCTGTCTCTCTGCCTCTCTGTCTCTCTTCTAAAAGGCACAAAATAATGACATTTCTCCATCTCTCTGATCCTATCTCTCTATCTACTGTCTTTATCTATCTATTCTAAATGGCACAATAGAATAATGGCATGTGCGTTATATTTTGTTTATTTTGAATTGGTGTCTAAAGTTACTTGAAACGCGAGTAATGCAGACAACTTCTTGAAATATGCATATACATGTACAAATAACACATGTATCGATTACCTAGCAACTTTATATAAATTTCCAAAATTCACAGCTCACAAGTGGCTGTTTTAGAGGGGCATTACCGTGCATGTTATAGAGAGATATTACTATTGATGTTTAGATGGGTATTACTGTTGGTGTTTTAGATGGGTATTATTGTGGATGCTTTAGACAGGTATTACTGTTGGTGTTTTAGACAGGTATTATTATGAATGTTACAGACAGGTATTATTGTGGATGTTACAGACAGGTCTCTGTCTCTGTCTGTGGGTGTTACAGACAGGTATGATTAAGGATGTTTTAGATAGGTGTTACTGTGAATGTTACAGAGAGGTGTTACTGTGAATGTTACAGACATATATAATTGTGGACGTTACAGACAGGTATTACTGTGGGTGTTACAGATAGGTATTACCGTGTGTGTTTTAGAGAGGTATCATTATGGATGTTACAGACAGGTATTATTAGTGTGTTTTAGAGGGGTATTACCGTGTGTGTTCTGGAGGGTTACTATTGAGCGTGTTCTAGAGGGGTATTACCGTGTGTGTTCTGGAGGGTTACTATTGAGCGTGTTCTAGAGGGGTATTACCGTGTGTGTTCTGGAGGGTTACTATTGGGCGTGTTCTAGAGGGGTATAACCGTGTGTTTTCGAATGGTACTGCTGTAAATTAATTTACAAAGATGCGCATTACATCATACGGTGGCCATCTGCAAAGAAACAGCTGATTGATATACATGTTCAGTGTTCACATTGAGGGATATTTTTAGCGTGAGACTTGCTAAAATTCCGATGCGATCGATTTAATTGAGGTAGATTTTACTCTTTTAACGTCGAAATTGCCGGAAAGCGATTCACGGGGCTTGCTACACTGAGTGAATCTGTGGTTATCATTGGAACTAGCTTGGATCCAGAACAGATGTCCAGCAACTCACGTGCTATCAAGATCAAAACTGACTGACACCCAACTTTCGGTTTTAGATAAGAATTTGAAGGAAAGCTCACTCTGAAACTTTAGGCAGATGAAAATTATTTAGCGCCAAGAAAGTTGAAAGCAAGCTTGATTCAAATCGAATAAGAGAATTGGGTGAAACAAACAGTAGTACCTTAATTCAGAACGAACATGATGCAGAAGATTTATATATTACTTTCAATTATATTAACCCTTTCTTCCATAGGCTATTTTCAGACCCAACCTCTTTGAATGAATCTACCCAAAAGGAGCATTTACTAGAGAAAAGTGAAATTTTGGAAGTTTGTAGTTTGAAACCATTGTGATAAATAGAGCATTTGCTCCTATAGGAGCAAATGCTCTATTTATCACAATGGTTTCAACAGGTGACTTTTACAGAGGCGCAGAAAGGCGTATTTATGGAGGAAAAGGTTAACGGAGTAGACTCAGATCAGACGGCTCCTATAGGATCTGCTCTTTTTGTTTATGACAAAATATAGATCTGATTCTACAGTTTATTGGGCAAAACAATGTCTTATACATATATCACTAACAATAAAACAAATTTAGTGAGCAAGCTCACATACCTCAGGCCGCAACATTGTCAGAGAAAAAAAGTGGTTCCCCATGACAGATTCCTCTGAAAATCGACCTCATTCAAGCTTTTGTTCATGGCAACTCTTATAGCAAACTTCAGATAAATTGGTCGATAAATGAAAGTGCTAGATAAGCAACAATGTATTATGATACACGGACGGACTGGTGGACGGACGGGACGGACCGAGTTGCGTGGCTATAATTAAGCTAATGATTATTCATGATTACATGTGTACATTATTTCTTCCATCACTATTCATGAAGTAAAGGTTGAACTCTTTTGCTGCAACATATTGTCGTCTCAGACTCTGCTATTGGGCCGTATGTCACTTTACGTTGTCTGATTGTCTTACGTTTTCTTTCAAAACGAAATTACAGTAACATACAATTTGGATTCTGATTAGATGTAACATTTCTCGGCGTCTAAGCTGGATCCAAAATGTTTTTATAGGTAATCACAGACTCGCCGTAGAGCGGCGAAAGAGTAAATCAGAATTGAAGCAAATCCCAGGGGGTGTCTGTTTACGTTCTTCCGAACTTCCTTTCTTGTTTCAAATATCAGATTCCTTATCCGTTTTCAACTATTCTTTACGCGGCTGGTGCTTGCAAACCAGTCAGGTCTACAACCAGCCTTGGGGAAAATGGAACCAAACATTTAGGCAACACAAATCCGCGGTCAATAAAAAATTCAAATCGTTATGGTTAAAGAATAAAATTCATAAATTGGTGTCAGAGATGCGGAAACATAATTATCCAGCCGGTCAAAAAATGTGTAAAAACTTGACGTATAAAAAATAACTGATTCCAATAATTCGAATCCAATAGTCTCTAGGTTCTTGTGGACTGATATTGATTTCGCATTGGTTTTCTTTTCATCCCCCGACAAATACTGAGCGTTTGTGTTCTAGTTCTTCGATCGTTTGAATGACAGCTTTTTAAAAAGCTTGATTATTACAGAGCTACAGATAAAGGCGTGTACAAAAAAATATTAAAATCGTTATTTCTCCACCAAACCCTATACTGTCACCACTCTTTAGAATCGTCTCTTTGAGACGATTCTAAAGAGTGGTCACAGTATAGGGTTTGTGGAGAAATAAATAAGCCATTCTTGAAAATGTTTACATGTGTACATACATAGTACATGTATACTAAGCATTGGTCCGTATTACATGTGTACATATATAGAACGTATACATATATAGTACATGTATAATTACCTCTGTTATTATATCGCCAGTGTACAGAGTGACAGGCTTCAATGTTGTTAGCAAGTCATGTTCTTACGGACAAGAAACATAGGATCGGTGTGCAAACGAATTAGCCTGCTTTAATTTAAGTGTCTTTATAACTTATTTTTCACTTCGTCAATGTTTTTCAAAGAATTCGAATCAGCTCTGACAGGACAGAGATTTCATGTGTGTCTATTTGTAGAGGTCTGACAACCCATTCTTGCACAAGCTAACCAATACTCTCACAATCGATTCGTTGTTTTTGGTTTTGATGTTCTCGTAAAAAGCAGATAATTTTCGAATTGTGTATTTTATG
Source organism: Azorinus chamasolen (assembly GCA_963576725.1). Taxonomy (NCBI): domain Eukaryota; kingdom Metazoa; phylum Mollusca; class Bivalvia; order Cardiida; family Solecurtidae; genus Azorinus; species Azorinus chamasolen. The sequence goes on along the minus strand of OY755242.1, from coordinate 50,588,887 downwards.
ATTTCACAAAGGCAAATATTTTGGAGCCCTGTCTTAGACAGTAAGTCGGTGAGATGATGCTAAAGCATTGTGAGTCTTCCTTGTGTAGTCGGGAAAATAAAGAGCGCAGTAGATAAGTACCCCAGTAGACGTAAACTCTTTGCTTTCCTGTGTTTACGGAGATATTGTGGACGAAAAGAGCGGCTCTGAATAGAAACGATGGCTAAAAGCGTCATAAAAACAACGCATCTGTCTACAGCCCATAACTGTATGACCCTGCTTTAAAATTACTCCTTAAAATCACTCCTAAAACCAAGAATATATGCGTCGTACATAAGAGCACCGGTGAAATTCAACGAACCTTAGTGGTAAACATATAATGTATAACATAGGGTAATTATATTGCAATGTGATTAAACCTCTGATCGAGGCCGACTGAAAGAAAAAAACTCCATCATATCTCAAAGTGATCATAGTTGTTTGATATCTGGAAATGTATTTGTGAAACATGCTTTATGGATCCAGACATGGCATCAAGCAATTTCTAAAGAAAACTACCAAGGAAGTGAAATCTGGGAGCTCATGGTACATCTGAATTATTATAACCATATAGTCATTTTCAATACAAGCGGTAAATGTAATACATGTATATGTATATGTGGCATTTAAACATAAAGTATAGCCATTTTCATCGAAACAAAACGCAACTGGAACTTTGACTTTACCAGTGTGTGGTTTTTTGTGTGTGTGTTTTTTTTTGGCAAACAGTGCGGACCAAATCCAGCTGACGTGCTTGAATACGGTGTATCAAGGTTCCCTGTTCCTTTATCATGCAAAAATTTTGCTTCTTCAAAGGTGATTCTGTAGGGTCATTCGAGCCTTAGATTTGGATAAGATCCAAGAAACTGCGTTCAAATACGATGACTGGGCATGGTTCTACAAAACAAATGTTGTAGTGTCCCTTCTGCGCTGATTTTAGCCAAATGCGATGATGGTCCCACTTTTAGCCTAATATAAAATACTGTACAGGTGTAACCCCCCCCCCCCCCTCTATATATCAACCACCAAAACGTCTAATCCTGAATCATTAAGGCATCCTAGCTTAATGTACGACGAGTCTTATGCAGAAAGATCCCAGAGAAGCTTTCGGTATTATTATATGTAATACCGACCAATGTCCATTATACATGTGCTGTGTTTGTGACATGTAATACCGACCATGTAATGTGACATGTAATACCGACCAATGTTCATTATACATGCACTGTGTTTGTGAAATGTAATACTGGCCATGTAATGTGATTGTGACATGTAATACCGACTAATGTTCATTATACATGCACTGTGTTTGTGACATGTAATACCGACCAATGCTCATTATACTTGTACTATGTATGTACACATGTAATACCGACCAATGCTCATTATACTTGTACTATGTATGTACACATGCAATACCGACCAATGTTCATTACACGCGTACTATATATTATGTACATATGTAATACCGACCAATGCGTATTATACATGTACTATATATGTATATATGCAACACCGACCAATGCTCATTCTACATGTACTATGTATGTGTGCATGTAATACCGACCAATGCTCCTTGTATATGTACTGTAGTATATGTATGCATTTAATACCAACCAATACTCATTCAAGTGGAATATATACAAATCTTAATGGAAATGAATAAAACTTACACAAAAATCAAATTTTGATTCAGATTCTATTTTTCTGGTCTATTCTGAAAGTGATATACATGTACAAATTTCTTCAATTTTGAAATGACGCTTACATGTATTTCTAGTTTAAACTAAACTAGTTTGCCTGCGTGCAAGTGTTTTTATGAAGACGATATCAAAAGAAAGAGTATAAAGGAAAAAATACCCTAGAGGCAACTATTTCTTTTCTTTTCTGTAACAGGATAAAAAGAAAGCAATAAATTATATTTAACCAGTTTTTTCTCAATCAACCACTTTGTACGCAATCTATCTCCCCTCAATATTTCCAACATATGACTTGTTAAATTTCTCTCTGTTTGTGAACACTACTTTCTCAGGGACCAAATGCAATTTAAACTTTATCCTTAAATGGATCAATATCAATTTGTGGTTTTATTGCCTAAAGGTACAATCTACAGGCTGGGAGATGTATGTTTTTGATGGATAATATAGATGAATAGTGTGTGAAAAACGAGATATTAAAGCAGTTAATACCGCATGTCGAAAAACGATTTATATGGTATAGATACAAGGGACATGGTATAAGAACAAGAATGAGCCAACCCGAGGTATCAACAGCCCATTTTAAGTTTTTAAGTTTTGAGAAAGGATGACACAGGTTTAGATAATATGTGTCAATTAAAACATTTTCAAAAAACTCTATCATTTCTCAATCAACTCCTTTGTTCTGAACTCTCTTCGATACGATTCTCAAGAGTGCTATTAACTCATTCTTCCATAAATACGCCTTTCTACGCTTCTGTAAAAGTCACTTTTTGAAACCATTGTGATAAATAGAGCATTCGCTCCTGAAGAGCAAATGCTCCATTTATCACAATGGTTTCAAAACTACAACATTCTAAAATTTTCCTTTTCTCTAGTTAATGCTCCTTTTCGGTAGATTTGTTCAGAGAGGTTGGATCTAAAAATAGCCTATGAGGTAATGGGTTAACATAGGGTTTGGCTGAGAAATTATGGTTTTATTGTATTCTTTGCGTAGCAATAGAATACAAAGGTGGCGTTCCACAGCCTAACCCATGGTACACTCGCCGACCTGACAATATAGTGCAATTTATTGACCTGCATTCGATCAAAAGGTGTTTATTAACATGGCATCCGGAACCAATCATAGTATACTATAGCTGACATGAAAATGCTCCGTAACATAAGCTTCGGCTTAGTATGTGCAACAAAATCCACAAAATATAGCAATGTGCAAGAAGGGCGCACGGATATACAAATAACAGTCACATGAAGAAAGCACGTGGTCATAACATGAATGAAAGTACTCAATGAATAAGGAAGCGCGCGTAGGATGACCTTATGAGAGCGAATAGGTAATCACGCCCATAACTGCGAATAGCAAGTGTGATAATAAGCATAGTGGGGAAACGGCTGAAGTGTCAGCTGCAATTGTATCATAAACTGGAAAGAGTGTTAATCATTTCCCTTAAAGATACGCAATTCCATGTCAAAGCGAACTTATTCGATACCAGATTGATGCCATGCAAAGAATACTGCAGCTTCTACAACGCTTTGATTATTTCAGTGCGCATCTTTAGCTCTGGGTGTTGGCTAGAGCGTTATGGGGTTTTCATACAATGTTCAATTAGTGTAGCGAGATCATTAACAGAGCTCCAAATAAGATGCGTAAATTTAAACATTTGCAACTATAGCTCCTTTATTTCTCCTCCAAACCCTATACTGTGACCACTCATTAGAATCGTCTCGAATAGACGATTCTAAAGAGTGGTCATAGTACAGGGTTTGGTGGAGAAATGACGAGTTTGGTATTTCGGTACGCACCTTTATATGTAGCTCTGTAATATTAAGCTGTTGGATAAACAACTTTGTGAGAGTATTTCCTAGAATATACGACAGAGACAACCTAAAGAGAACAATATTCGACATTTTCTGTGCAAAGTTGTCTGAAATGGCTGTCTACAATCACCTACAACTATGTCTGTTCGAAAGCTTGCAAGGGAAGTACACGCTTCCGAATGATAAGAGCACGAAAGAACCGGTCATTATATCAAGTTCCCAGTTACTTAATTTATATGAAACAATAGCGAGTAGATCGATTCCCCTACGTCTAGGTCTGTCGTTAATACATATTGATGATAAAGGAATCTAATTACCGAAATTAACAAGTGCGAGCCAAACTGAGACTACGTTGCCGTATTATATATGCGATCAAAGTCTCTCACAAGAACGTGACAAAACTACGCCAGTTATATCAGAATTACCGCCCTTTAACCCTTTCGCTGTGTCGAAAACTCTGTCGTCTGCTTTGTCGTCTGCTATAAATTTTTAATTTTTTTTTATTTTCTTCATTTTTGTTTCAAAAACATAGTAACAGTAACAAACAGTTTGGATCCTGATGAGACGCCGAGTTACTCGGCGTCTCATCAGGATCCAAACTGTTTGCATAGGTAATCACAGATCCGGGATTAGCAGCGAAAGGGTATTTTCACTCTACCGCTTATGTTTATGAATAATTAGAGGATATTCATACACTTTTCTTGAAAGTGTGCGTGAAGCTTATTTATAAATGAATAAATTTTAAATCCCTTTGTAGCACTTCTTATTTCTTACAAAATAATGTTATTCCAACCGCAAGGAAATAGATTAAACGACTTTAGATAATTTATCGTATCAATTCCTGGGTAAATTGGAAGTTAAAGCACACAGTGTTTCCCGCGGACTTAATAAACGCGCCGCGTTCCTATATATTTATATAGACAGGACTTAATTTTTCGATCATGAAAGCAAAGATTCTCTTGAATGTGACTTTATTGTAGATGTAACGTGCGTGCTGTCTCATTTATTTAAAATTCCTCTAAAACGTCAGTCTGAGAAACCGAAACTAGTAGCAGTAAGTCAGGAGGAAAATACCAATTATTTCCCAAGCATATAGAAACGCGACTACAAATCCCTGACACGATCTGGCAAAGTAATTCTACGCTACAACTGATTCACGACCTGGTCGCTTATTTTTGTTCTGTCTTGTTTAATTTCCCATCAAGCGAAGAAGAACTTTTAATCAGCTTAAACGAGGTCGAAAGCTATTCAAGTGATCATCATTGTTGAAACGACGCAAAGAGGGGTTTTCTAATAGGGAAAGTGTGTAAATTACCGGCGTCAACTGACTTTTTCTGTTCTAGCATTGAGCTAGAAACATTTCAGATTACAGTAGAACATATCTAAACCGGGCATTAAAATCAGTATAATTATCGGTCTTGGAGACAGGTGGCAGCTTAATGCAGGGTGAAAGCCATGCAGAAAGCTCCTAGAGGAGCTTTCTGCATGACTTTCATCCTGTATTAAGCAGCCACCTGTCTGAAAATATCTAAATTCTTCTCTGCTAGTATCCCGATTTAAAGAGGTTTTACTGTACTTGGGCGTTCTGGTTTGCTTGAGCACGCGACTACACGCTTCTTGCATTTAGCTTCCATTCATGAGCTTAATGGGTCATTAACCATTAACATGTTTGATAATTGCTATCAGCACACAAATGTAATCTGCCTTAGTTTGTCATTCATTTAATATATTTTATATATTTCTAAACAAAACAGACCCAAGTGTTAACAGTTTGGATCCTAATAATACGCCAAGTTAAATGACGTCACACATTCGCTTTGCAAAAGTTGAATAAATGCCGTATAATGAAATAATTCAAGTATGTATCTTGAATTGAGAATTCGCAGCGATCCCTGAGATTCCACACAAAGAAATTGGCCATTTGATCAATTTCAGCTATTGATGTTTTAATTCAGGACGAACAAATATTCGTTTTACGACCTTGGATAAATTGCATCGTGTTAGCGGGTGATTAAACAACACTCAACTTTCGAAAACCAAGACGGCATATTAAAGTGCATCTGTAATTATGAAAGCTCCCATACTTCAACTAGTTTTAGAGAATAGGTTCATCTAGCATGAATGATGCATGAAGACAAAGTTAATATTCTACTAGTTTTGTTTAGGGTACAATCAAACCCCTCTACCATGACTATTTGTAAAACAAAGTGGCCATTAAAAGCAGAAGACTGTCCAAGTCAGAACGAATATAATACAGAAAGCTCCTTTGAAATTTCTTCATTACTTTCATTCTGAATTAATATACCATCCTGCTTAATATAAAACACATTTTGGAATATACGCTTTTAAGTTTCACTGTGTTCAAGTACGGTGCAATTTGTATTAAGTATGGTAAAACCTTTTTTTAAGTGCGGTAAAACCTTATTAAGTACGGTACAATTTGAACGGTACAACTTGTATTAAGTACGGTACAACTTGTATCAAGTACGGTGCAACTTGTATTAAGTGCGGTACAATTTGTATTAAGTACGGTACAACTTGTATTAAGTACGGTACAATTTGTATTAAGTACGGTACAACTTGTATTAAGTACGGTACAAGCTCCTATGAAGCAATGCTCTATTTATAACAATGGTTTCAAAACATGACTTTTTACAGAGGCGTAAAAAGGCGTCAGTAGTGGGAATTTCTTAAGCTACCGCCTGCTTAAGAGAAAACATTTGGACCGCTTAATAAGTGTCTTACTGTAGATTGAACGTAGCTTTCATCCAATTTCAAAAGCTTCAAAAGATCTCATTTCTCTTGTGTAATTCAGCATCTCTGTTTGGAAGTAATTCCAATTTGCTGTATGGAAATATCAAGCTGAGCAGTTCCTTGGTTTTAACTTTTAAGACTTTTTCCAGTTTTCATCTCAGAAGTAGATGACTGTTGTTTTTATGTTATTGTTGTTGTTGTTGTTGTTTTTAATGAAATAGATCATGTCGTTTGAGTACCTGTCTTCTCAAGACGGATTGGATTTGGTGTTGTTTTTTTACATAGTTTTATCACATAACATCAAAGAAGGAGGAGAAATGTCAAAGAAACACATGATGTCATCAAGTCTGTGATTCCATTTTCTTGAAGGGTGAAATCGCTCAGAATATCACACAAGCACGCACGCACAAACACAGGAACATAACCACACACGGATACACAGGCAACCACACAGACACACAGACACACACAGAGACATACACACACACACATACACGCACAAACACAATCATACATAAACACAAGTACGCATATATACGCACAGACACGCACGCATACGCACACACAAATACAAACATGCAAAAACACGCACACGCACACACCCAATTTTCTGTGTTTCTTCCTGTTCTTGTCACCTTATAGTTCAGCTCAATTTCTCAAAGATGATAATGTGACACAATGCCGTAAAGTAACTACGTTTGATAGTTTGTATTAACTTTTAAATCTTATCATTGTTTTGTTTATATGTTGTTGATTGTGTTTGTTTCTTTGATGTATACTTTGATTCGTTTTATTTTACCTAATTATTTTAGTTTCAAATCTATGACTTCTCTTTCAATGAAAACAACTGAGTCCAGAGGGGACGTCGGGTACATGCTGTGATTACGTTTTAGAAACAAAAAGGGAAGAAAATTCAACAATGAAACTTGAAGCAGACGACAAATGTTGCACATAAGAATACGTGGGAACGAAAGAGTTAAAATGCAGATATTGAGAATGGTCTAATGACATGAACATTTTGTAAGTGCTTTTTCTTTTCAAGACTGCTCGCAATCAAACAACGTGATATCTCAGTGCGAAAACCAAATTGCGGTAAATGAACCGGTAAAAGAGCGTCAATTCATGTGCGATATATAGAGCTACAGATGAAGCCGCGTACCGAAATACTAAAATCGTTATTTCTCCACCAAATCCTATACTGTGACCAATATTTAGAATCCTCTCGAAGAGACGATTCTAAAGAGTGGTCACAGTATAGGGTTTGGTGGAGAATTAAAGGAGCTATACTTGAAAATGTTTAAAGTTACACATAGTTTCTGGACCTCTGGAGAGAGTGTAAGTTTCATAATACTGCAAGTGTCACACTTTGCAAATATTATTGTACGTAAGATTCTATGTATTGCAGATATAGTCCGAAGTTTCTGTTTCATGTGTATGAATCTTACGTAAATGCAGACGGAGATATCATAAATGCCATTGATTGTTTTATTCTTCCTCCAGCCGGTTCTCTGTTTGTTTTATTCTTCTGAATCGTCCTTTAAACGATATAGGCGTTTGTAAAGGCATACAAAATAATGAAAATATTATACATGTATTATTCTTCAGATAATTCCTACATTAAGCAGTTAACATGGTCTGGATGCGAAGCGTCACTCAGAATGTAATATTCTGCAAATTATAAGAAACTGTATTTCAATATATTGTATTTATTGTGGCAGTTGTTTGTTTTGATTTAATGACAACAGCACCGATTCCACTTTACATATATATACAGTTGAACTTCGATGTATATAAGTTTGTTTAAGTTTTGCCTCGTATGCCTTTACTTGATAAATATACATATTTACTGAGTAGAATCAAACCAGACAAATTTCAGATTGATGGAATAATAACTCTGATTCTACAGTTTCTGATGGCCAAAATGCCATTTTAAAAATTCAGTTAATGTTCATTAACTATTTTGGCGCCAAATTTAAAAGTGTCGTCTGCAATAATAATTTCATATTAAATATAATTCTAAACTAAATAATAAAGGTATATTAGTAAAAAACCTGTATGTTTGGGCTAAAATAATACAGAAAACCGTGTAGTCCCAGGTCAGATGCCGCCTTTTCAAGGCGGCATCTGACCTGAGACTGCACTGTTTTCAATGGTGCCAACAGGTGACATTGGCGCCGAAAGAGTTAAGGCAGTGTTTCTTGCGCATAACAAAGACAACCACATTCTGTTGAAATGTTTAACCATTCCCCTACCAAACAGTTGTGTGGGAATTGGTCTTCTCGTGAATATTGATTAACAAGAAAGACTAAGATGAATCTAAGTTGCCCTTTCCCATCTATACTAACAGAATTTTCTTTTCACAAAGGGTGATATTTGACACATGAATCATCTTGGCTATGATACATGTATGTGAATAGTTCCCTTCCCAATATAGCGCCTGTACTGTAACATATATCACACACAATGTTTGCATTTTGAAAATCAAACAATGCAAATGATCTGGATACGCATTTTTGTAGTGCAGTCGTTCTGAACTGGTCTGGACACACAATTTGAATTTCACCAACTTGAAAACAATCACGCACTAGTTTCCATACATAGATCATATGGAACAGGAAAGACAACGCTTTCTACAATCCCCCTCTCACTCTCTCTCTCTCTCTCTCTCTCTCTCTCTCTCTCTCTCTCTCTCTCTCTCTCTCTCTCTCTCTCCTCTCTGATTGGGCGCAATAATCTTAAAAGGCTGATGGTTGTTTAATGCAGGGCAAACGTAATGCAGAAAGCTCCTGTAGGAGCTTTCTGCATTACTTTTGACCTGCATTAAGCTACCACCTGCCTTACAAACCCATAATTGAACATCTTTTTGACGGTCGCTTAAGACAGGTTTACTGCACTTATAACTGGAAAAAATCAACAGCACTATTGCCTAAGGGGCTAAAGTAATATAGATGACAATCTAAACCTAGCAAATCGAACAAAACATTATTCTTCACACAAGTGTCAAAATACAGAAGGGAGCCAATCATCATCTGAAGGGTTAACGGCGATCTTGTCAAGATAAATTTCAGAAGCAAACGACTGCTTCTTTAGAATATTAAGTTAAAGATGATTATCATATACGTGGAGTAACATAAATTTACTCATAAAGATGTAATCAAGAGAAAGTGGGCGATGATATCTTATGAGGAAGTAATCATTTCCTATTTGTTAGCCTTCGATCTTTAGATGTAAAACAAATGATTTATTTACATTATGATCGAACATTAAAAGGACGCCGAATTCTTTTATATATATATATATATCCATCAAATTAAAGATTTTCTAAATATCCAATTTAAATGGTCGTTAGCGATCATTAAATGTAATTATTATACCAACCACCACTCAACAGTAAAATGTACGTGTACATTATATTTCCCGGTCATGCTTCTAAACCCGTATTTTACTGAAAGCGAGGCCAATAGTTAATTTGAAAAATGACCTTGTCATAAAAATTCAGACACAATTCGATCATTTGTTTTTATCTTTTGAACTGGTATTGATATCAGTGCTGAGCTGAAAATGATTTACACATTATGACGACTGCCGATAGTTAGAAAAAACTATTGAAATAAAACCAAATCTCATAAAGATTGATCTAAACACAACTCAAAGAATATTGAATCAAAATCCAGCAAATGTTTCTCTTTAATCGCATTTTCTCTCTTTCTTTCCTTCTATTTTTCGGTCTGATTTTGAATTGTCTTATTTCTGTGTGTTTGTTCGGTTGTCTCTCTGAGATTCTAAATATGAAATGTGTTTTCCCCTCATCTGAATCAATTCACCATTAAAACATTGAGCGCGTTCACAGTACCACTGATATTTAAGATATATGGTTGTTCTGTAATAAAGTGTACCCTATTAAGACATTATTGTGTTAGCTCCGTTTGAATTTGTTTTTACCGATTCAGTTGTATGTTTACTGTCGCTAAATAACATTTTAACTTAATTTGTCTCCGCATAATATATACGTTTCGAAAAAAAATCAAATTATGTTGTGTTTGTCTCAACAATGTTCTCTTGCATCACAATAAAAAATCTACAAGACTCCATTCATTTTTAAAGAAACGTTTGATTGATTAAGACCGCTAGAGCTGCCGGAAAATTTTGGAATACGGTAAACGGTAACTCACTTAAGTTGTCGTTTCTTCACATCATCTTCGTTTAGCACTCGAGGCTATCTCCAAATTCGATCTATTTCAAAATTTTCTCTCTATTTAAATTTAGTGGTGCAAAATGGGTTTGAGTATCGTGAGATTAGAAGCCTCTCATCTGGATCCAAACTGTGACTTTTAACCCATTCCCTCATAGGCTATTTTTAGATCCAACCTCTTTGAATGAATCTACCGAAAAGGAGCATTAACTAGAGAAAGTGAAATTGTTTGAATGTTGTAGTTTGAAAACAGGTGACTTTTGCAGAGGCGTCAAAAGGCGTCAGTATGAGGGAATGGGTTAACGGTAATTATAATGAAGTATGGAAGGTGGAACATTGTAGTCATGTTAGAAATTAAAGAAACAGACCTATCAAATTCCATTAGAAAACAGAGCAGTCCCTGATCAGACGGCTCCTTTATGCAATAAAGAGAGTATTATCACATGGCATTTGTTAGCATCAACATTAATATAACGACCTCGTATTTTTATACTGCACACATGTATAATATCACGCATATGACGTAACCAAGTCGAAATATAAATGGAGAAAAGTACATGTAATGGTTTTCTTTTTTGTATGGCATGTGACTAAAAAGAATATTATATCCGTGTTTATTTACTATCGATTTTTTACCAAATTCTGAAAGTAGGAAATCCTTCGAAAGCAAAAGTAGCATTTGAAAAGTAAAACTTGTAGACTCGGGTTTTATTGAGTCTGTTCATGAGCAGTTAATAAAAGTGCAACACTACTCATATCCCCTAGCACAGGTTTAAGCGGTATTCAATTTAATTTTGACATTTCATAACTAAAAGCATTGAAAGTGATGATCCCGATGGATCAGAAAATATTAGAACACTGAGAATGTAGTACGGAATACTTAGGTGTAGTCTAAATACAGCTGAACTTCGATCTCTCGAACTCGGATAATTCGAACTTCGGAACTTCGGGGTAACTCGAACAAAACAGCTCAGTCCTTTCAAAACTTACAATGCAGAATTGAAATAAAATGCATCGCTACAGATATCTTAGAAACACGTATGAGAGCTTAATACAGGTCTAAAGTAATGCTGAAAGCTCCCACGGTAGCTTTCAGTATTACTTTCAAGTTTCGACCTATATTAAGCTGTGAACTCGAGAAAATGTTCAGATTAGAAGGCGGGTAAATCGAATCTCTGTTATCTCGAACTAATTTGTATAGTCCCTTGAAGTTCGAAATATCGAAGTTCAATTGTACAAGAAATATTACCTTGTATAGCACAGTAGATTCACACTATGGCGGCCACTTTATGAATACACATTAACCTTTAATGTGTTTACATGCATTTGCAAACGGAGTAGACCCAAATCAGACGGCTCCTATAGGAGCCGTCTGATCAGGGTCTGCTCTCCTTGCTAATAGAATTTGATAGATCTGTTTCTTTACTTTCTAAAATGGCTACAATGTTCCACCTTCCATACTTCCATATATTATAACTATTTTGTCCATGAATATTCAGTAGGTTTTGAAATCTGGAATAAGCATAGAACAGGGAACAGGCTTATAAGGCAGATCACTGCTTAATTAATGCAAAAACAATTCTGCATCACTTTCGTTCTTTATTATTTTACCATCCGTTTAACCGTTTAATCATTAAATACGCCTTTCTACGCATTTCAAACAGAGTAGACCCAGATCAGACGGCTCCTATAGGAGCCGTCTGATCAGGGTCTGCTCTGTTTGCTTATGATATAATGTAGATATGTACTTACAGTTTCTACTATGAAAAAAAAGCATGTGTCCATGTACTATAATAAAAATTAAATGTAATTAATATTCATGACGTCATTATTTCTTATATGAATATTCATGGAGTAAAAGGTTAATCTATCATCCGTTTAAAAATTCTGAATAACACTTCTCTTAAGGGGATTTTTTTCAGTGCATGTAAATACTAAATACAAAATGTCAGTGGTAAGTGTCTGACGTCGTGGACTCGGAGCTACAGATAAAGGTGTGTATTCGAATACTAAGATCGTCATTTCTCCACCAAACCCTATGTTGTGACCACTCTTTAGAATCGTCTCTTCGAGACGGTTCTAAAGAGTGGTCTTATCATAGTGTTTTGAGGAGCGCATCTTATCTGGTGTGTTGGTGGCCCATGGTCATATTGACCCTAAGCAAAGTGTATATATGAGATAGGTGTATTTACTTGAAGTTGAGATCCAATGTCCCGTGTTCACAAATATTTCCGAAATTAGAATCCGGATCAGACATGGCTTTCTAATGCATGTATGTATGTTATTATATAAATATTTAAACTGTTTGATAATTGTTTTAACCCTTCTCTTGCTATTCACGTCAATATACCTACCTGTAAATAGTGTAGACCCAGATGAGACAGCTCCAGCAGGAGCTGTCTCATCAGGGTATGCACTATTTGCAAATGTATTGTGCAACGAGTACACTCCACAGCAGTGATTGCACAGCGAAATACTTGTACACAGTGAAGATACACAAATGTATATGTAATTATACAACAGGGCATGGGTAAAGAAGGAGAAATGTATTTTAAAATTCAGCAAGCGAAGGGTTAAAATACTGAAAATAAACCTTGAACTAAAATTTAAGAAAATACCGGCAGAAATTTTATTAATTTTCAATTGTTTTATCCCTTTACCTCATGGATATTCATGTAAGAGGAGCCGTCTGAGCCGGGTCTGCTCGGTTTGCAAATGCGTAGAAAGGCGAACATGTGTGTATTTATGTAGTTAAGGGGTTATATAATTTTGGTCTAGTTAGAATCAACTTCTGTACCAGTTCCAAAACCAGAAATAACAATGCCACAGCAAGCTACTGGATAATTGAACGTTTTCTTATTATTTTGATAATCTTCTCATTTAACTTTCCGATGAAGTGATTAAAAGGTCTGAATATACCTTGATTATTTTTTTTTCAGAAATATGTATATGATCCAACTTCTAATTACGGGGATATTTCTGAATACTGGGCCATCTGTTCTAATGCGCTTCTGCATACCAATGTGAAAATATCAAATGAATGAGGTTATTGCCCTTAACTCTTTCCTCCATGAATATTCATGTAAGAAATAATGACGTCATGAAAATTAACTAGATGCATTCTTCTAATGGTAAATAAACACGGAAAGTTTGGGTCATGGCAGAATCTGTAGAACCATATCTAAAGTATGTCACCAGCAAAGAGAGTAGACCCTGATCAGACGGCTCCTATAGGAGCCGTCTGATCTGGGTCTATTCTGTTTGCAAATGTGTGGAGTAAAGGGTTTAAAAGGCAAACCTCAAAACATTTTTGTTGAGGATCAGACTCCGTAGCATTTGTATTCGACGATTTTGTCAAATACTGTAAGTTGTCATTCTTTTAGTTCGTAGTAGAGTTTCCGTGTACTGAGGTGGATCAAAAGTAGACTGACACATTGTATGCATGGTCACTTCCTGCTTGCATTACATATGAACCGCTCCGAGAGAAATGTTTTAACTTAATAAGTGTTGACATTTTACAAACAAATTAGACCCGGACCGATCGCGTCTAAGACACGATGTCTGATCTAGGGCCTAGTTGTTTGTAAGACCTGATATTGAAATGCTGTGGAAGCTGAGGAATGTCAAACAGTAAAGACCCTGACCTGATGCCACATTTTCAAAGCGGCGACTAGATTGTGTCTTCACTGTTTGTACTACAATAGAATGCCTCTTCTCTGGAACGATTCACATTGCACTGAGGGGTCATAAACCGGTAATAGAAAGTGATTTACCTCTAGCAGAATATGGTCGAGACCGTCATGACCTTGACCTTCATTTCCAATAATTCCAGTGGTATATTCCATCCCACCATTGTCCTCCAACGAAAAACTAACCTCCTTCTTTTTTTTCTCCGGAAACATAGAGTTCATTTGAAGTGGGTATAAATTGTCCACATCATCGTGATTCTTGGAATACACATTATCAGCAAGCACTTTCAGTCGAGCATTGTTTTCTTTCTTTTTAGCGTCGAATCGACGAATTATGCATATTGTGACAATAATTCCGGCTGCTATCACCACTGTAATGGTGCCCACGGTAATGGCAACAATGACATTTTTATTTGACATTTGGTCTGCTGAGGTATCTTTACCATCGAGTGTGATTTTGATATTGAGCAATGACGTAGCTGTTTGGGCATCCGACCCGTGGTCTTTAACGTTTATTTGCATGATAAAGGTTTTGCCAACTAGGTCACTACTTGGTAAGGCAGCTGATAGAATAATGACACCGGTTTCTTCGTTTATACTGAAATAATTTGTTTTGTTCATTGTAGTCATCGAGTAACTGAGCTTTGAGTTCGGATTACCGCGCTCATCTTTATCATCTGCTAATACTTTGTAAACTACGTTATCTGGTGACGTCATATACGGCACTTTAACGGTATCGTTACCTGGGCTAGGTGCTATGATTTTCGGAACGTTGTCGTTAAGGTCCACAATGAAAACAGTCACGGTTGCCGTACTGAACATCGTTGCATCACCGACATCGGTGGCCCTAACTCTGAACGTATATTCTGGTTCCATTTCTCTGTCTAATTCACGCTTACTTTTAATGATTCCATCAGGGTAGACATTGAATGGGATCTTTTCATTTTGGTCGTCGAGGCCGTATCTTGTTATCGCGTTGTTCCCTTCATCCGAATCATCGGCAGTAATCCTACCAACAGTTGTATGGGCGGCGTTATTCTCGTCGATCCAGAACCTGAACAAAGTTTGGTCGAAAACTGGTTTCTGATCGTTTATATCATTAATGGTTAACATAATAGTAGTGGTCCCAGTGAGAGATGGATTTCCGTGATCCTCGGCTGTAACTTTAAAAGTAACAGTCTTAATTTTATCCGTTTCTAGGTCGAATACCTTATTTGCCATTATATTGCCTGTATCGGGGTTCACGGATGCATATTTAGAATACATTGATGGAATTTTGTATGTGATTTCGCTGTTGTTCCCTTTATCCAAATCAAAGGCTGACACTGTCAGTATGATATCGCCTATAGCATTATTTTCGTCCATACTTTTGAAATAACGCTGCTGTCTAAATCTCGGAGGATTGTCGTTCTCGTCATCAACATGTACAATAAAACTAGCCCAGACACTGAGAGGGGGAATTCCCTTGTCTTCACATCGTACAGACACGTTATGCCGTGCGTCTCTCTCGCGGTCCAGTGTCTTGTCCACGATAATTTTATACTGTCTGACGTCATATCTCTGTAGAGTGAAGTAGTCACTTACCACCGTGCAGTTGACGTCACCATTACGTCCCGTATCTTTGTCTTCTACAGCGATATGGGCGACAACGGCACCGATATTGGCATACTCTGACACTCTGGACCGGTCGGGGGTTGGCAGCAGGTTGAGATTAATTGACGGTGGGCTGTTCCCGGTATCCCGTACTGAAACCGTTACGAGTGTTTGGGACATCAGCGGGGAATCCCCCGAGTCTATAGCTTCCACGATTAATTTGTACGGAATTCCAAAATTGTAATCCAATTGCTTGATTACTTTTAATTCTCCTGAATTCTCATCCAAAGAGAAATGCTCCAAATTGATCGTGTGCTGGTGTGGACTGAGCCTATACTTGACCTTGCCGTTTTTCCCAGCGTCTCGATCAGACGCCCTGATTATTAGTACAACGGTGCCAATTGCTTCCTCCTCGTTCACAGTAACGTTATAGGACGAAAGTTCGAATTCTGGATAATTGTCATTGATATCAGTAATAGAAATATTGACAAGTAAAGTGCCGTTTAGTGGTGGCGTTCCTCCATCTATAGCAACAATGAGTACCTGGTACGAGTCCTTAACCTCACGGTCTAGTTGTTGAGTAACAGTGAGACGAACGGTTGAACTGCCGTCTAAATTTTTCGAAAATAAAATATCAAATGGAAGATGAACTCCGGGCGAGGTAGGGAAGATCTGGTAACTATTCAAAGAGAATTGTCCGCTCATATCCTTATCCCTAGCCCCGTCGATCGTAACAGCGGCCCCAGTAAGAACGGCTTCCGATATGGGCAAATTTTGGTAAGGGGTAGGAAAAGATGGAGCATTGTCATTTATATCTTCAATTTTAACTGTAACTCGAATAACTCGAAAAAATCCATCATTGTTAGTTGTTTGTGCAGCTATTTCTAATGAAAGCTCACAAAAATCAGAAAATTCACATACGTTTTCTCTATCAATTACCCGTTTCGTTGTTAGATTACCCACAAATTCGTTGATATCGAAATAGGTTTCGTGTCCGTTACCTTGTTTCATGAGAGACACTTTTAGCTGGTCCCGTGATAAGCCCGACTCTGCGATAACATTACCCACGTAATATCCAACACTTCTCTCTTCTGCTATCCGAAATTCGATGTTCGAACATGCTACCCACTGTATTATAGCACCCACAAATATAAATACTGAAAACGATCCTGCCATATTTACTACAATTGTACCTATCAACTATAAACTGAAGGACGTCGATTGTTTCCCTCTGTAATTAATATTTCACCATCAAAGCATGTCACTTTCTAGATCGCACCTTTCAATTAACAATGACAGTTCGTGCATATCACATAACTTATACACGGTTGTCAGTTAATCACACGTTTTAATTGCCCCTTAATATACGTTCAAATCCAGTGTGTATGTAAACACCGTATATCACTTGCTTACACTATTAAATCCAACCAACCAGCGGGCACTGTATTTCTCCTGTTCAATACCGCTATACTACAGTTAAACAACTTCTCCTGTAAAACACTAACTTAAATTGGAAACAGCGACCGTCTTCCGCCGTCCGCTATCAACGAGCCACAGAAATTCACTGGCGAAATTTTCTTCCTCCCACTGCTATAGCTAGACAGGCGAACAAGTGTTATCATTTAATCAACTGTTCCGCTCTGTTGGCATCCCATTTATTCGTCTTACCCTTTGCCACTGTTAAAACCCACGATGTATACTTCTCCAATCGTTCTTCTGTGCATGTACGTTTCTGGTCGTATTATATTAGTTCATTTCACTGATCCTCGCTGATAAACTTAGCCGTTTAATTGCCCGAAATGATACAAATCTCGCCAATTTTCTGCGTCAGTTGTACCACCTGAGCGAGCCTAAAGATTTACTTTCTCATTTGTCAGTAATTCATGGACATGTAATCCGGACAGCGAACTCAGCATCCAGCACCGAGGTTATATAATAAAGATTAGCGATGTTAGCATAAGCAATAAATACCACTATTAGGGTATATCAAAATGCAATAAACATGTAATTAGCACCTTAGTCGCCTCCGTAATTACCGCTTAGCGGAAGAACAAAACCACTCTTTTTCACGTTCAGGTCAACTGTAACTGCATACCCAGACTACTTCTCACTATCTTGGATAAACAGCATGCATGGCAACATAACACATGTACGTAATGTGTCGAACAACTGTCCTTTTATTCTATGCGTTTTCTCGTTTATATACTTATTTCGAAGTCAGAATTTAAGGAATTTTCCAATACACTGACAATGTATGTGTGCAATTTAAATTACCTTAATCATTATCACTTTAATAACATTCCACGTCTATGATACAAATGATTGTTGCCACTTTCAACACATCTGTAGATTCACACCTATATGGGTAATTGGTCCTAATTAGCAAGTACATTACCTGTATAAAAAATAAAGGTATCTTCCCAACTGTAATGCTTAAATATTCAACAAATATCAAATAACAGAATTATAGAAATTTTCACTATCACTTCCCACGCAATGCATGATTACATAGCAAAGTCGACTAATAATTGAGCAAAGATTCTATCGGTCACTTCCCGGGGAAGGTCACTGGTCAGTAGAAATAACACAGCTGTGCACCAAGCGAATTAACTTCGCGATTATATTCGGCGTTATGTTTCAAAGAAATGCGTTTAGCAACACTGTTCGTGTTATATGATCTGTCAACAAACAAATCCCCGATCACAAACCATCGCATTCCACAGTCTCAGTCTTTTTGATATAGTAGATATAGACACGTATGTAAGTAACCATGCAGCAGAATAACTAGAAGCCTCTATAAGCTTCAATCGATTTCGATATTCTGTTGTCGCCAGTACGCGGCAAATGATATCTCAAATACGCCTAAATTCCTGTACAACAAACTCTCTTGCCCAGCATGTCAATTAAGTCTAGCCCTATCATTTGAAACAATGATTAAAAAGGAACAGACTCAGATACACTAGAAACAGGTGATTATAAACTTTCCCGGAACTGATAATGGGGAACAGAAAACACGTTTAACTCTTTACTCCATGAAAATTCATGTAAGAAATAATGACATCATGAATATTAATGAGAATAATTGTTATAATAGCATGCACATTGGCACGGACCTTTTTGGCCACGACAGAAACTGTACTCATATCTATATTATATCGTAAGCAAACAGAGCAGACCCTGATCAGACGGCTCCTATAGGAGCTGTCTGATCAAGGTCTACTCTGTTTGCAAAGGCGTATTTATGGAGTAAAGGGTTAACATGAAAGCTGCATAATGCTTGCTAGAAAAGAAAGAGTATACTATCCGAAATATGCGCAATTTCTGCTGATTATAATTGACAGCATATGATATTTGAAATGTTTTCAAGTATAAAGTAAGATATGTGAAAGCTATATGAGTCTTTTGGCCTTACAGACATAGGTGGGCAAATATCGAGGGGTCTCCTGTCCGGGTGGGCAGATATCAGCCCTGAATATATTATTAGGGGTCCGGAGGGGAGGGGGGGGGGCTAATACGCACTCAGCTTTAAGTGGCAAATCTCGATGGGTCTACTGTCCAAGTGGGCTAATGTCCGCCATCTACAAATCCGCCCAGCTAAAAAACACGAGTGGGCTAATGTCCGCCCATAGAGAGTTCAAAGGGGTGGGGGGGGGGGGGCGCTACCATCCGGGTGGGCTAATGTCGTAGAACCGGCCGTTCTAGAGAGGTTTTACTGTATGCCATTTACATTGGATACTCTCATTTTGACTAGCAGACATCATGTTCTAGGACTAAATTACATCAAGTATTTTGTATTAAAGACAGGTGGCTGATTAAAGCAAGGTGAACGTAAAACGTTCTGTTTTACTTTCACCTTGCTTTAAGCAGTCACCTGCCCTAAATACCAACTAATTAACACAATTTAGTGGCCGTTATAGAGAGGTTTTACTGTATTAAGTTGGTCATCTTTGTTTTGCACTTGCCTTTCTTTCTCAACTACAATGTGCAATATATCCATATCAAATTACTACGTATTTTCTTTTATTCTACAACTAGTCGATTGTTTCGCAATTGTTAGCCTGCAGTATTTAGATAAGGCTCAATGATTTGCTTGCTTTGTCGGGTATTATTTCTAGACACGCTTAGGCTCTGGTATGTGCCGCTATCTCAGGCCCTGCGGCCAAACTGTCCTCTGTTGCAATGCATACAAAAATCGTCTAGTGACACCAGGACACCTCTGGACAACCCATTAAGCATCTGTCCAAACAGTCAAAACAAAGTCAACACTAACCGCCATCTATTAACACTTTGCTTACATTTCTATCTCATCTCCTACTTAATCATGATCGACATTGTGAAAAATATTTACAAACATTTTATATGCAAATAGATCGCGGGGTTACTCGGCGCTACTCGGAGTAACTCGGCGTTTCTCGGCGTTTGATCGGCATTCAAACTGTTTGACCGCTGACACTAGTTTCAATGACACTTTAACCCTTTCCTCCATAAATAGTGCATTTCTACGCCTCTGTAATAACCACTTCTTGAAACCATTGTTATAAATACAACATTCGCTCCTATATTTATCACAATGGTTTCAAACTACAAAATTCTCTAGTAAATGCTCCTTTTGGGTAGATTCACTCAAAGAAGTTGGGTCTAAAAATAGCATATAGAGGAAAGGGTTAAAGGAATGCATACCTTAACCCTTTCCCTGTTCAATATCCATGCTAGAAATAATGACAATCTCATGATGAATATTAATTAGACCAATTGCTATAATGGCATAGAAATATAGACCATTTTGGCTCAGGCAGAAACTGTATAATAAGATCTATATTACATCATAAGCAAACACAGCAGACCCTGATCAGACGGCTTCTATAGAAGCCGTGTGATCTGGGTCTACTCTGTTTGCAAAGGCGTAGAAATGCATACTTATGGAGTAAAAGGTTAACTGTCTTGTCACGTTATCGGTATTTACTGTGTGGGGCTTTGTAAACAGCTAGGATACAATACAGATGAGATATTTTGTCAGTATCCAAACTGTTTGACACCTCAACTTATGTTTGAAAACATTGAAGGAATTCCACTCTAAAACTTAAACCAGTCGATAATGGTTGTAAATAAAAAAAAATTGGCGTTACACATTGTCAGTAAGCTTTTCTGTATTTAACAACTTTAAAACAAATGGGAGCGAATCTTCAATAAAGACAGAAATATGACTTTAACTCTTTCCTCCATAAATACGCCTTTCTACGCCTCTGTAATAACCACTTCTTGAAACCATTGTGATAAATAGAGCATTTGCTCCTAATGGTTTCAAACTACAAAATTCTAAGATTTTCCTTTTCTGTAGTGAATGCTCCTTTTGTGTAGATTTATTCAAAGCGGTTGGATCTAAAAAATAGCCAATGGAGGAGACAAACGTGGTTTAAACACCACAGTGTCACAAGTCATGCACGCATTGCTCCACTACATACGTATTAACGTTTTACTCTGCTCTACTTTACTCTACTTTATTCTACTCTACACTACTTTATTCTATTCTATTCTATTCTATTCTATTCTATTCTATTCTATTCTATTCTATTCTATTCTATTCTATTCTATTCTATTCTATTCTATTCTATTCTATTCTACTTTACTCTACTCTACTTTACTCTACTCTACTCTACTTTACTTTATACACAATTAACATGCAAAGCAACCTGACTGTTGTATACCGCATAAGAGACGCATACAGACGCTAATATCATCTACAAACTGTTTTATTTGTTTCAAAATCATGTTCTGTTACTTTTCTAAATCACGCCCAGTGTGTCCAACAGTCTGGGTCCAAATGAATGGCCTTACTTGCTCGATCATATTTGGATATAGTTTGTATGCAAAAGTCTAAAAAGAAATAGCACCAACGTGCTAAAATATTTCACTACCTGTCTTGTGCGGAATGCGATAGCACACGGGACAGATATCATAACTGGCGGATCAGTTTACGGTCATGGTTTCCGGTTCCGGTGTGTAATAGTGTTTATTTCGCGCTGGAGATATTTATGTAATTTTTTGGATAATTGTGTGTTTATTTGGACTTTGAAAAGATGTGATGAGAATCGTAGTGTATATAATAACATTCCTGTGGTATGTGACGTTTGTTAGTGAGTGAGTTTTGTTGTTCTTGACATTTTATGTGACATCATTTGAATATTTGTGGGTGGGGTACCATTTCGTTTTTACTCACTCACAGGCCTACGGGTCATGTTTGGAAATTTTCTTCACGCTTGATCGAATACAATGATGTGAGCGGTTTTCGATTATCTTGGGACCGTTACGCTAATGGAGCATACCGACGTTAAACGCACTGGTGATGCCGCTACGCCCACGGGCAATACACGGGGTGATAATGAAGTCGACTGGTATGATCAACCTCTTACGGCGGCGCAACACAAAAAGGCCAGTAGATCACAGACGGAAACAAGTGTTTCTGTATTGGCACGTGAACTGATACGTGTTGATGAGGATAATGTGGAAGAATTATTCAGCAGCCTATCGGAAGAGAAATGTACGATTGTCAAACTTCAGTCTTGGTTCAATTCGTATACAAAGAGTGAATTTATTTCAAGGCTTATAGCTGACGTTTCGGCAGACGAGTCGCTGCTGGAGGAGACACGTGACCTACTCTTCGAAGAAACGCGCTCGCTCAGAGAATATCCGTATCCCTCTACGGCTGAAATGAAACGGCGTATCAGCAGACGTAATGGCGAAAGCGTTTCATATAAATTGGCAGCTGATATTTACAACCTTGTGAACGTGTTAGATGGGGGTCCATTCAGTGAAATAAAAGAACTGATTAATGTTCCCAGGTCGTCCAGCTCTCGACCTGACATTAACTCGTCCATGTGTGGCACACAAAAGAACGCTTCTAGTATAGATATTCTGTCTTCTACCGTAGCGCAGATTCAGGCAGACTTAGTTAGATTGAAGCAGGAGAATAAGCGCCTGACTGATATACTTTCCAGCGAAATTACTGCTATTAAGAAAAGTGTCAACTCGATGCAGAAGGAATCGCGTGAGAGTATTCAGAACTTACGCGAGTTGTTAACAGCGAATACCAAGGCCTTAGATAGACTTTCCAACGAGAAAAGTTCTGGGATATCTAAGTTGAGAAATGACATGAAGCTCGTCAAGGCGGAAATTGCTTCATATGGCGACGAACTCGGTCGTACAATGGAAAAGGTAGAAACTCAATCGGAGCTCGCTGATAGGAGACTGAATCGCGTTGAGGGCAAAGTGAAAAGTGTATCCGGCAAAGGTAACGGGAAAGATTCAGTTTCACCAGTGCAGCCTACAGAGAGGAACCCGTCCTCTGACGGTAAGCTCGAGCACGAACAGGACAAGCTATACCGCACTGTGACCGAAGATGGCACCAGATTTGTCAGAGGAAAGAGTCAGATCCAACGTAATGCGACTTACAGCGAAGTAATACAGGGACGTCATCGGAAACGGACTGAAAGTGTCAGCATAAGTGATCCACCATTTGAGGTTGAGAGTACAGATACGCAAAGTGGACGCCAGATAGAGACTGAAAGTACGCGTACTTATCGTGCGAATCAGATTGAGACTGAAAGTACTTGTACTCAACGAGAGAATAGTGTGATTCATACAGAGTCTGAACGTGCAGATAGAACTCACAGCATCCAGCAGAGTTCCGTAGGTATTTGTACTCGCGGGACTGAAGAAAAGTTTATACCGACTATTGTGAATAATAGAAGGAATGCTACTGGGCAGACAGGTCTACACGGTTGTTCGGGCGATTCGTCTGAGTTTGAGGAGTTTATCAGACATGTGCGCAGAAAGACAAGACGCTTTTACGTAGGTAGGTTTACCCCAGGCATTACAGTGGAGTGTATAAAGCACTATATAGAAGGAAGCGGAGGGCCTATAGTTGACAAAATTGAGATATTTCGCCCCCGACATGGTATTGACGTGTTTCTGAGAGTCAGTGTTGAAATACATAACTGTTCTGTGTTAACCGAGCCCGAATTTTGGCCAGATAATATTAGATGTCGCCCTTGGTACTCTAAGAACGGGTATCTAGAGCACGTGCGCTCGAATAATAAGGACCAAGCACGTGAGAAATTCCAGTCTGGCAGACATCGCAATTCGTAACTTAAGATTATGGCTATAGTGACACTATTTTACTTGCCCAATTGCTTTGACAGTTATGAAAGTTCTATCCTGTGCTGGTTACGTTTTATATCTTATGACTTGTTTAAATAGTTGTACTTGGAATGCTAGTGGACTTATGTCCAGTGCTTTTTATCTCAGTAATCTGCTAGTAGCAAATGATATTCATATATGCGGGATATCTGAACATTGGCTGTATAGCCATGATTTACACTTTTTGAATTCCGTTCATAAAGATTTTAGTGGATTTGGCAAATCTGACGTTTCCCTTCTGTTACCTAGTAACAGACGTGTGGGTAAGGGTGGGGTAGCTTTAATTTGGCATAGAAGCTTAAATGATCGGGTAACGCCGCTTACTATTGATAGCGATAGGATCGCTGGCATTCAAGTGCAGTTATCTAAACACAGTTTTATGTATGTATTGCAGGTGTATTTCCCTTGTACTAACCATCCTATTGAAAGTTACAGGGATTCAATCAATTTACTGCATGATTGTGTTAATGCATACGCACACAAAGGCAGGGTGATAGTTATGGGAGATTTTAATGCTCGCCTACATGGTGGGTCATTTCTTAAACGTAATGATATTCGCAGTCGTGAACTCGTTTCGTTTATGGAAACAAATAATTTTGTAGCTATTGACACGTTACCGTTATGCACGGGTGCTCATTCTACCTTTGTATCGTATGACGGTAAACACGAGTCCCTTATTGATCATGTTCTCGTTCCATGTGAATCGAGTGATCTGATAGATAGCTGTTGCATTGTGGATGATAACTGCTTAAATGTTTCATCTCACAGACCAGTTCTATTCTCAATGAGTATTCCTACAATGAATTATGATGGAAATGTACCTTCTGTTAAACCTATTAAATGGAATAGAGTTAGCCAAACAGAGATAAATGGATATTGTAGTATGCTGTCTAACTTACTGTTGAATAATTTAGACATAGGTACATTAGATATTAGCCGTCAGAGTGTAGACCGGCTTTATGCTGATATTGTTGATTGTATTCATACAACGTCTAAGGCTTATCTCCCTTATAAGAGTTACCGCTCGTATCTTAAGCCTTATTGGGACCAATCTTTGAAAGATTTACATGCACTTATGCGATTAAGACGAAATGAGTGGGTGTCCGAAGGCAAACCGCACTGTCCAACCTCGCAATCTTTTTCTACGTACAAGTCCGCTAAGCGTGAATTTCGGGCTTGTCATAGAAGAAGGGTTAGTGAGTATTTACGGGAGGTAAATGACGAGATTGACCGAGCAGCTGGGGTAGACTGTGGCTTATTTTGGCGCCTCTTTAATGCAAGAAAAAACGGTGGGATCCTTAAAGCAGGCGGTGAAATTAAGTTTAAAGGGTTAACATTGAGGGATTCTGAGGACATTACAGTCGCTTGGGGACAATATTTTTCAGAATTGTATTCAGATACTGAAAATAATTGTTATGACGAGGAGTTCTATGAGCGTATCACCCACGCTATGGATGATATTAAACGTATGGATATTACTGTAAATGAAGATATTATTGATAGTGAAATTCTGATCAGTTTTATACTGAAACTTAAGCGCGGCAAGATGTGTGGTTTTGACGGCATCTATAATGAGCATCTTCTTTATGGAGGTATTACATTGCAATCATACATTTCCACTTTATTCAATATGATGTATAAGTTGTCATATGTCCCAGCTGACCTTAAAAGGGGAGTTATTGTTACCCTTCATAAAGGGGGAGGTAAACCTAAAGACGATCCGAAGAACTATCGTGCAATCACGTTATCATCTTGCATACTGAAGTTATATGAGAGTGTTTTGCTTGAACAACTGAAGAATAACTTAAGCATGTCTGTTCATGGACTTCAGGGTGGATTTCAGAGTAATAGAGGCTGTATCATGACGTCATTTGTTTTGAGAGAGGCAATTTCACATAGTCATGAGAATGACAGCACTTTATATGCATGTTTCTTGGATGTAAAACAAGCCTTTGATCGAGTTTGGCACGATGGCTTGTTTTACAAACTTTACAGGTATGGGTTACCGTTACCGTTATTACAAAGTGTAATAGAGATGCACAGTAATATGTTTAGTTGTGTTTTACACAAGGGGTTTAGGTCTGACTGGTTCTCAATTAAACAGGGAACGAGACAAGGTGGAATATGGTCACCATTTCTGTATCTCTGTTTCATCAATGAATTAATTGAAAGGTTAGTAGGTTTAGACGTTGGTTTTTCTTTGAGTGAAGATAATAGCTTTTGTGCCCCTACTGTGGCTGACGATATGCTTTTGCTCTCACTTTCAAAGAAATCTTTACAGGTTATGCTGAACGAATGTTACCGTTATTCTTGTATTTGGAGATATCAGTATAACCCTAGTAAATGTGGAGTACTGGTTTTTGCTTGTAAGCAAAAAAGGCAGAGCTATAATAATGTGACCTCTTTCTACCTTGGGACTGATGTGTTACCAACAGTGCAGACCTACAAGCATCTAGGTGTTCTTTTCGAGGGGAATAACAAATCTCATGCTCTTATTAAGGAATCTTGTAACAAGATAAGGGGTACATTCTTTAGTTTGACAAATTATGGTTTTAACGACGATGGCTTACAACCTACCAGTTGTAAGCGTATATACAGTGCTGTAGTTATTCCTAAAGCTTTATACGGATGTGAATGTTGGCCACCGTTAAGTAAAACTGAGTTACTGCTACTTGAGCGAGCCCATCGTTTATGCTTAAAATACATACAGGGTTTCAGTTCAAGGACCAGTACAGACTGCGCTTTAAGCATGATTGACTGCCTACCTATTGCCTTGGAAATAGAGCGGAAGAAACTTACCCTTTTAGGTCAGTTATGCAGGTTAGAAGCTGATTGTGCTGTAAAACAAATGTTTTTATTTAGATTAAGTTCATACTTTTTAAGCAAAGTTAAGCTTGGATTTATGCCGGATATAGACCAGATACTGATTAAATATGGTTTGAGACATTTCATAGTGCAATATTTAAATGAAGGATCTTTTCCTAGTAAGGATTGTTGGAATCGCACGATTAAAAGAGCGATAAGAAATTCCTATGTTTTAGACTGGAATACTCGCACATCTGTTGAGAGATTTGGTAGATTTAGATCTGTTCATTGTAACTATCAAATGTGTAGTTTATGGAAATTCTCTCAACTGTTTCCTAAAATGTTAATCTATGTCAAGTCAGTTGCTCAATTAGTAGCTTATTTGTCTAGATACGATGATGTCTGCTTTAAATGTACACAAGATTGCAATATGTGTAATTTAACAGATCATCTTATTTTAGATTGTCCAATGACATTAGCAGTAAGACAAAACATGTTAGATGGTATCGTTCGCCTGTTTGGGCATCAAGTTGGTAATTGTATTATATCCCTTGACCGATCAGCGTATGTGAATACACTACTAGGTGTATATCATCCAGATGTTGAACTATCACTTCCGGTTGAAAGATGTTATAACGATTTGTTAAAATTCCTTTTCAGACATGTACATTATGTTTGCAAAGTTGGCAGTCTACAGAGTCAACGCTATGTCGACTTAGCAACTCTATAATTGTCGTTGTACTTCATAATTATACATGCAAGTTTGTAATTACAAGTATGTTATTTTGTATACTCTCTGTATTTCTTTTCGATCAGAGAGATACACGACACATGCATGTAGTTTGAATGGAACTTATATATTATATGGAATCTCGTTCTGAAATTGATATTCACCCGTCAATTTGTGTACATTTGTTTCGTATATGTATCTGATGTACTTGTCTAATGGTGTGTATGCATGTTTATGTATGTTTGTTTATATATAATTACCACAGACAGGTATTCCCATTTACTTATTTTATACTAAGTTAACGTGTTCTCTTGTACAGTCTCTACTTTTCGTTTCGTTTAGAGGCGTACTGGTAGGGTACATGCATTAGTTATATTATTTTTTTTGCATTTCCATCAAGAGTTGTGTGTGTACTATGTATGTGTATATGCAGTATGAATGTTGGGTTTGTTGTATTGTCTTTGTATCTTCTTTTTTTTTGTTCTGTTGTGTTGGTCACTAATTACATGTGATTTGTAATCTTCAAATATGGAGGAAATAAAGATATATATATATCAGTTTACCCACGACAAAATTAATACAAGAAGCCTGATTAAATATTGGTGAAACGGATAATTTTGAACCTTTAAAATATTATCAGAAAACTTTATATGATCAGGCGGCATTCTTTGATGTCCATTTTAAACATGTGTATTCAGACTCAGTTTAAAATTGACGGGTGTACAATTTAAACAAAACTTACTAAAATCCATCTACTGTCCCACAGAGTTTGAAAATATTAACTTGAAATTAACCCTTTCCTCAATAAATACGCTTTTTCACGTCTTTGCAAACAGAGAAGACCAAGACCAGACGGTTCCTATATGAGCCGTCTGATCAGGGTCTGCTCTGATTGCTTATGATATAATATAGATATTCCTACAGTTTCTACATGACTATTCATGGAGGAAAATATTAAAAGTTACCAGTCTCATTGAACGTCGCCACGAGAATAATTTACTATCAGGCTAGTCATTGTGGAGTAAAACTGAACGCAGATTATTAACTCTTTCGCTGCCAAATTTTGTCGTCTGCAAACTTTGTCGTCTGCTACGATTTTCAATTACATGTATCATTTTCTACATTTTCATTTCATAAAATAGTCACAGTAACAAACAGTTTGGATCCTGGTGAGACGCCGAGTTACTCGGCGTCTCATCTGGATCCAAACTGTTTGCATAGGTAATTACAGAGGTGACATTGGCAGCGAAAGAATTAACTCTTTGGATGCAGTAACACGTGTGTACTGGTATTTTCAAATAATGTAGACCAAGACCAGAAATTTCATGGATCAGGGTCTGCACTATCTCGCATACACTATCTTCCAGTAATTGTAAGTCTTCCCTTACTATATAGACTCTGTTGTTAAAATACTGATGGGCCATTCCACTTCGAATATTTCGCACTCGATGGGTTAACTCGATTTGCTATATGGACCAGCTTAATGCAGAATTATAGCAATGTAGAAAAGTGCATATTTTTCGTCCTACATGAACCCTTTACTCAATAAATACGCCATTCTACGCCTTTGCAAACAGAGTAGACCCAGATCAGACGGCTCCTATAGGAGCCGTCTGATCAGGGCCTGTTCTGTTTGCTTATGATATAATATAGATATGATTCTACAGTTTCTGCCATGATAAAAAAATCCTGTGTCCATGTGCTGTTATGACACATTAATCTAATTAATATTCATAAACTCATTATTTCTTACATGAATATTCATGGAGGAAACGGTTAAGCTACCATCGTCATGCTTGAATACAGATGGGGTGCGACACTTTGCTCACAATCTGCGATACGAATTCATTGATCTACATGTTTAGCACGCCCTGAGCAAATTGGCGATAGCTTATGCTAAACGTCTGAATGCTGGTATCTTATCAGGTTCAAACGGTCTTATCAGGATCCAAACATTGATTGCCATTTTGATTGCATGATTGTTCAAAACGATAACACAGGTCAAATTCGTAAACCTTTAGCCTGCTATGGGCGGATATGTGAATACCTATGCACACAGTTTGGATCCGAATGAGACACCGAGTAACTCGGCGTCTCATCAGGATCCAAACTGTTTGACACCCTGATTGCATCTTGGTAGACAAATTTGTTATAACTTGAATTTTGAAAATGTAGTTGGTGAAAAAGAATGTAAAAATAATTTTCTCAGCAGGTTAAAGGTTAAAGAATAAGTTTCGCCATAGTTACACATGGATAAACGGATTAGAACTGTTTAGTAAATATAAACTCTGCAAAAAATTAAGTATCATAATTATACGTAAAACTATTTATGACATGTTATAATTTAAAGACATTCCCTTGGCCGGCTTGGGTCTTTACAGCTAACTTGTGAAAAAGCATGCGGCACATGGTAACAGCTATAGCAGTCTGCCTGTCAAGAACCACTGGAGCGTTCCATGTGAGGCCCGTCTCTTACATTTGATGATTTGGAAATGATTAGATTGTTACTAATGCAGTATATGTTTTTATTTTTTATTATGCTCCCTGAAACTATAAGAAGGAGCATATAGGCCCCGCTTTGTCCGTTCGGCCTGTGAATGTCTTCTAAAGTGCTCAACCTACATTATTTACCTACGTTATTCTACGTTATTCTTTCCCATTAAACGCCAGCTCTACAAGACAAAATTGAATTCTCAGCTTTAATAAGGGCGCCTGTGAACATATAGCTCTCCTCCACTGCAGGTTAAATGGATTCTACTGCAGGCCAAATGTCAAGAGTTTTATCTCTGATATACATAAGCGCTCAGGTTTTTTAATGTATTTAATCCTTATAAAATTTTCATCTGCTAAATTACTTGTCTGCTTCAAATGTGAAAGTGCTTCATAGTTTGTAAAGATTGTGAAAATGTTGTCTGTCAAATAGCTTGGATCCAGATAAGATGCCGGGTTACTTGACGTCTCATCTGGATCCAACCTGTTTGCATATGGCCCTTTGTTTGTTAGTGGTAGGCTTCTTAAGGGTTGAACTTCTATTGGGTTCTGACCAACAATGGTCTTTTGAGTGTGTTCCCCTTGACTAATTGTATGTCAGGGCCTCTCTAGACAGAATGAGACGGCTTGCCATATTTTGCACAATTGTATCATGCTTTTACTGTTACTTTCACGCCTATTGAGAACAATGGGGGGGGGGGGGAATCATTGAATGGACCTGGGTAATGTCTTTAATAGAATAAAAATATACAGTTGAACTGCGATATCTGGAATTCGGATAACTCGAACTTCGGATTAACTCGACTAAAGTTCGGTCCTTTCAAAAAGGAATTCCTTTAAAATATATAAGCACTACGGATATCTAGAAACACGTGTTAAAGATGTATAACCACTACGGATATCTAGAAACACGTGTTAAAGATGTATAACCACTACGGATATCTAGAAACACATGTTAAAGATGTATAACCACTACGGATATCTAGAAACACATGTTAAAGATGTATAACCACTACGGATATCTAGAAACACGTGTTAAAGATGTATAACCACTACGGATATCTAGAAACACATGTTAAAGATGTATAACCACTACGGATATCTAGAAACACATGTTAAAGATGTATAACCACTACGGATATCTAGAAACACGTGTTAAAGATGTATAACCACTACGGATATCTAGAAACACGTGTTAAAGATGTATTTATGGAGTGAAGGGTTATGGAAGATTTGGACACCTATGCAAACAGAGTCGTACCAGATCACATGACTCCTGTCGAGATTTGGACACCTATGCAAACAGAGTCGTACCAGATCACATGACTCCTGTCGAGATTTGGACACCTATGCAAACAGAGTCGTACCAGATCACATGACTCCTGTCGAGATTTGGACACCTATGCAAACAGAGTCGTACCACATCAGATGACTCCTGTCGAGATTTGGACACCTATGCAAACAGAGTCGTACCAGATCACATGACTCCTGTCGAGATTTGGACACCTATGCAAACAGAGTCGTACCACATCAGATGACTCCTGTCGAGATTTGGACACCTATGCAAACAGAGTCGTACCAGATCACATGACTCCTGTCGAGATTTGGACACCTATGCAAACAGAGTCGTACCAGATCACATGACTCCTGTCGAGATTTGGACACCTATGCAAACAGAGTCGTACCAGATCACATGACTCCTGTCGAGATTTGGACACCTATGCAAACAGAGTCGTACCACATCAGATGACTCCTGTCGAGATTTGGACACCTATGCAAACAGAGTCGTACCAGATCACATGACTCCTGTCGAGATTTGGACACCTATGCAAACAGAGTCGTACCACATCAGATGACTCCTGTCGAGATTTGGACACCTATGCAAACAGAGTCGTACCAGATCAGATGACTCCTGTCGAGATTTGGACACCTATGCAAACAGTCGTACCAGATCATATGACTCCTGTCGAGATTTGGACACCTATGCAAACAGAGTCGTACCAGATCAGATGACTCCTGTCGAAGCTGGTCGTCTGATCAGGATCTGTTCTATTTGCTTACAAGCAAGGTTTTACGCAAGCGTAAAATGTCTGCGTAACGTCTTTAATCTGGATAGAAGAAAAAGAGGGAGCAATATTGTTTAGTAGTTTTAATTAACGGATACATTGGGAAAACATGACTGTAATGTATAAATTAACAGCAGAAACGGGGGGAGGTTTTAATGAGCTATGATGCATAATACCTGTGTATGACACCAATAATACACATTACGTCACAGATCAATGGTATTCATGCGCAATGGTGAAATATTCAAAACGGGCAACAAAACCACGAGTAAAAGGTCTCGGCTAAATAACTTTACCAAAGACAAAATTCAAACAAAGGACTTATACTTTTACAATATTTTTGTACAAAATTGTTTTTAAACCAAAAGCACGTAAACTAAGGGTGCTAACAAAAAAAATGAGAGAAAAAAAAATTAAGCTTCCGCCGAGGATCGAACCCACGTCTTCACATTTCCTAGGCCACCGTTATAACCCTTCGACCACGCTGACTGCTATAATTGGGGATGTGCTTTTAAATCATTTATCCTAATACACTAGCATTTTCACTGGCAGAAAAGAAGCGAATAACCTCGACAAAAATATTTGTCCCCGCTAAGAAAAATGTTTGAATCAAAATAAGTAAAATAAATGAATGTATTTAAATAAAAGCTTGTCTCACAGTAACCCATAGTTATTTAAAAAGATTGGCTTTTATAGAAACACAGGAACGCGGAAACGCATGGTCAAAATTCAAAGCCGTATAAGTTTGGGCTGCGAAAATTAAATACCTCCGACTACAGAAAAGTTTTCCGAATCCACGTGTACTGTTGAACCACAACTGTAAGGAAAACATGCCATAACTGCTGTTTATTGTGCAAAACATGTGTAGGGAAATATTTACCAAACTGGTTAACTCTTTCACCGCCGTGGAAACTTTATCAAATATTACAGCCCCAGACGAGACGCCGAGTAACTCGGCGTCTCATCAGGATCCAAACCCTTTGACAACCTGAATATATATTTTGTACAGACATTGATGAAAACTCCACTTTGAAATTCGAAGCAGAAGATTGTGTCATGAGAAGAAACTTACAGAAAAGCCCCTCTAAACCGGAATTTTAACAAAGAAGAATTGAGATCCTTTCGGGAAAGTGGCTGCTGAATGCAGGGTGAAAATCATACATAAAGCTCCTTTTGGAACTTTATGTATGACTCATCCAGCATCAGGCTGCCGCTTGTCCCAACCCTTTCCTTCATATAAACGTGTTTTATCGCATTTGCAAACAGGGTAGACCCAGATCAAACGGCTCCTATAGGAGCCGTCTGATCAGGGTCTGCTCTGTTTGCTAATGGAATTTGATAGACCTGTTTCTTTACTTTCTACAATGGCAACATCATTCCATCTTCCATATTCTATTATAACTAGTTTGTCCATGAATATTCAGTAGGTATTGAAATTTGGAATAAACAATTTTGTATCGAGGCAGTGCTTCATTTTTGATAGTTTCAAATTCAAAGAATTTGAAACTATCTTAGTCAGAGTCGATTTTATGCACTTTACTCATTTGTAAATGAACTATTCCGCCGTATCAAATATCACCCATTATTATTGACTGTCAATTCCATGAAAATGAAACATTGGTAGAATATGAATCCAGAGAGATAGATGAGACAGTAAGAGGGGATTGTAATTATGACAAGTACAGTGGTAAAGACAACTGATATCTTTTTCGAGTGTATGAATGTATTGTTTACAACTAAGTTCATTCATTAATCATAAGTCGATAAACTAGAACACGACTGTTTGGGAGAGCGATTTTCTATTTTTAGAATTTTGGATGTGTCATGATACTCAATTGCAGAAACTTAATATATAAGAATATTTGATAATATGTGATATAACTAACTATTCTCAAGGGAAAAACACTTCAATTCAGGGAATTATGACTTAGCAGTGACTACATTGTGGCAATATTCAGTACGGCGCAGTGAAAAACTTACTCTAATCAACACTAAGGCATGATTATCAATAGGTTACCATGCAAAGATCGCGAATGCGCGTGTCGATCTTCTCGTGTTGTTAAAATAGCGACTAGGGGAAAACCGAAACGTAACCCTTGATCTTAACTTTCAGCATCCGAAGCTAGAAAACAAAAGAAACTGAGCTATCTGTGATCCAGATATCTGCTGAAACGTTTTCAGAGAGATGGGAAAACGTTGAAGGAAGAAAAGTTGTCACATGGTCTGGTGTTTATTTCAATTTGTGGAGTACCACAAATAAATTAACATAATATTATGCACACACACTCAGAAGAAAATCTTAATTTTTCCACGACAACCTCGCCTTTTGGCACAATTAGTCAATTACAAATACAGTAAAACCTCTCTATAACGGCCACTAAACTGTGTTAATTAGTTGGTATTTAGGACAGGTGGCTGCTTAAAGCAATGTGAAAGTAAAACAGAACGCTCCTATTCACATTGCTTTAAGCAACCACCTGCCTTTAACACAAAATACTTGATGTAATTTAGTGGCCATTATAGAGGTTTTACTGTAATGCAAGGGACTTTACTGTTTGTCATGTTCTGTTTATGAAAAGTAAAGGATTATTTCTGAAATATTCTATATATTTTAATCATCATATATTTGCAAAAGAAAAAGAATGATTGCAAACGACAATAGAAATGGCGCTGAAATGGTAATTAAAATCTATCTATTGTAATTATGATTTAATGTGAAAGTCTCTTGTTTTTTATATACATGTAATTGATCAACGTCACGTGAACGGAGCAGACGACGCAGGCCTAGATCAGATACCGCGACAGATAATGGAATCGGATCGATATCTAGAGTGTTGCTATAATTGCCAACTTATAAAACATTTTTTTTATAAACGCGTAAACCCCGATCCTCCACCGCGTTGCGTGTTGCGGCAGCTAATCCGGTTTAGCACTTCCTCGTCCATTCGAGCGTCACTCATGCAACGCTGGTCAATTATGACTAGTCTTTAAC
Source organism: Azorinus chamasolen (assembly GCA_963576725.1). Lineage (NCBI taxonomy): Eukaryota > Metazoa > Mollusca > Bivalvia > Cardiida > Solecurtidae > Azorinus > Azorinus chamasolen. The sequence goes on along the minus strand of OY755242.1, from coordinate 50,553,847 downwards.
CTTTTCCCTCATATTGACGACTTTTGACGACTCTGTAAAAGTCACTTTATGAACCCATTGTGATAAATAGAGCATTTGCTCCTATAGGAGCAAATGCTCTATTTATCACAACGGTTTCAGAGTACAAAATTCTAAAAAAAATCATTTTCTCTAGATCATGCTCCTTTTCGGTAGATTTATTCAAAGAGGTTGTGTCTAAAATAGCCTATGAGGTAATGGGTTAAGAGAAAGAACATTATGTATATACAATGTACATGTACAGCGCAAAGTAAAATGCGGCCTTTAAAATTGTTTGCTCATGTTATTATCATCTGATTGTAATATTTCAACAAATTCGAACATGCCCCGTATTTTACAAAACATGACTTTTGATGCCTTTCTTCCCTGCAGCTCACCATAATTGTACTTAAACGTCTAGACAATGTATAATTATTCGAGATCCGGATTATTCAAAACTTGCCGTTTAATCAGGCACATAGCGCAAATATCATCATAGTTGATGATATTTAAGTGAAGCATTCTAAAACTTCGATGGAATGGACAATTTAACTCCACGTACCGGGGCTGGGGGGTCATTATATTACGGCAAGTGAGTCACTTTTTCTGTAATATTATGACCGGGAGGTTCGAGGTATTACGGGTGTCTTTTTATTTCATTACACTGGCATTGACTCTAATGAAAGAGGATTTACCGTATAAGGCCCCAAGATAGTTCTATACATGTAGTGTATTCCACTTGGAGACATTCAAATAAGGCTGACGACGATATTGTACCGGTATTGCTTTTCAACTGTTTTCACTGCCATATTTTGTTTGCATCTACTTGAAAACAACTTAAAAATGACATACTTGTTGATGGCGATTGGGTCTGAAATCTTGATTCTGATTTCGTTCAACGTATGTAACCAGGGTTTCGTATTCCTTAACATATTCCTTCATAGTGACGCATATTGGCGTCTCTGTAAAAGTCACATTTAGAAACCATCGTGATAAATAGAGCATTTGCTCCATAGGAGCAAATGCTCTATTTATCACGATGGTTTCAAAACTACACAATTCTCAAAAAATCTTTTTCTCTAGTAATTTCTCATTTTCGGTAGATTTACTTAAAGACGTTGTGTCTAAAAATAGCTTATGAGGTAATGGGTTAACCCTTCACCTAATGAATGTAAGAAATAATGACCTAATGAATAATTATTAGCTATCGTTTTATAATGGCAATTTACCAATGATAATTTGTCTCTGGAAGAAACATAATATCAGATCTGTATTATTCCATAAACAAACAGGGTAGATTCTGATCAAACAGCTCCTACAAGAGCTATCAGATCAGGGTCTACTCTTTTTAAAATGCGTAAATATGTGTCTCTATCAACTGAAGAGTCAATGTAGTGTACATGAATTCTCAATCAAATCAGCATGCCTTCTCTCAGAGACGATCGGTATAATTCAGAACATTTCCAGAGAAGCAAAAGGTCGCTACACTTGTTAATGGCTGTATGATGAAGATTTAATGAAATTAATGAAGCATTAAATAATTGTTAATGCAAATTACAAAGAGATGTGGCTGTCACATCGGTATTATTAACCAGAGAGAGAGAGACAGAGAGAGTGAGAGAGATAGAGAGAGAAGACAGAGAGAGAGAGAGAGAGACACACACACACACACACACACACACACGCGCGCACGCACACACACACACACACACACACACACACACACACACACACACACACACACATACACACACACACACACACATACAGAGGCAAGGGCAGACAGACAGATAGACAGAGAGAGAGGGGGGCAGAGACAGACAAACAGAGATAGAGAGACAGACAGAGAGTGACAGAGAGAGACAACACAGGGGGTCTGTCTGTCTGGTCTGTCTATCTGCTTGTATGTCTATCTGCCTGCCTGCCTGCCTGCCTGCCTGTCGTTCTGCCTGTCTACCTACCTATCTATATATCTATCCATCCATCCATCCATCCATCAGACGATTCCTGTAGGTCTCAGTGTACTGTGTTTGCAAATGCGTTAACCGTTTCCTCCATAAATATTCATGTTTATAATAACACATGGACACGGAATGTTTTTGTCCATGGCAGTTACAACAGAATCATATCTATATTATACCATTATAAGCAAACAGAGCAGTTCCTGATCAGACAGCTTCTCTAGGAGTCTACTCCGATTTCAAAGGCGTAGAAAGGCGTGTTTATTGAGTAAAGGGTTTACACTTTAAAGCCGCACGTGTGTAATAAATGGTTGTGCCATATGGTAGTCCTAATTCAGACCAGACTTATGCAGGAGTCTTTCATTTGGTACAGATGTAAAACAATGTTTCTAGAATTAATTCACATATAAATTAATATTAATAAAGTACTATAGCAAATATTACAGCATCTTTACTTTTCGATGCGTTGCCTCGATCGTCCGCACATTGGTATTTACACGGCCGACCCAGTGTCAATAACAGTTACATTAAAATTCATGTTTCAGGATATATTTGTTTTGGTCGTAGAGATCTAAAACAATTTTATACACGTAGAATTGATTCACATAAAATCGTTATAAATAAAGAGCTAGAAAAATACATCTGTACTTATGGCTGGGGGGGGGGACCGATGGCTCAATGGACCGATGGCCGATATATAAATCAAAAACAATAAAATGTTAGCAATAAACACCATTTTTTACCAACTTGTGAAATAGTACCACAGAATTTAGTTAAAAAGATACAGCATCTTTACTTATACGTTACTTATGCGCTTTGTAACATTTTGACTATCGCGTATGAACGGTCCAAAACTAATAAAGCGCATAATGCGGTTTATAAAGCGCATGGTAAATCACCCATTATGCGGTTTATAAAGTGCATGATGCGGTTTTTAAAGCGCATCGTGCGTTTTTAAAACTGCATGATGCGCTTTTGGAGTGTTATGAACCGCTTCGTACGTCATAGACTCAAAGCGTTGACGTTTAGCAACTACCAAAATTCTTCGGTCTTGGGAAGGTGTAGTATTCTTCAGGCGGCCTGCTTTTGGCCCCCTCTGTACTTAAACAGTATGTAGGTAAGTATTCCACAATTTACTAATTACATTCTGTGAATCGTGAAATGACACAGCAACGGTACGTTGACGTTGTCCGGCTAGCAGCTGACCACGAGCCCGTTCGCGTTCAGCAGCCGTTAAATGAATTCTAACAGGCAGTTTTCAGTATTCAGTATTTAGTTATAGTACTTGACTAATATTAATGTATTCCAGTGCAAAAATGATGCAGATACGGCAGTTCTTAACCATTTCGGCGCCAAATTTCTAAATGTCGGCTGCAATCTAATTTTGTTAAATCATTCGGTACAATAAGGAAATGAGATAAATAAATGCAAATTTCAAAAGAATAAAGCACATATATAGAAATAGAGAATGAGACAAAAAGTGAAATCCCTGATCAGACGCCGCCTTGAAAAGGCGGCGTCTGATCTGGGACTGCACTATTTGTCGTGGTGCATTTATGCGACATTGGCTGTGAAAGGGTTAAGTATGTGTGTAACTTTTGAATTGGAAGTGAACTCGACATTTCCTCAGCCATTGGCATCTCAACCTCCCGGTGAAGGTAAAATAAACATGACATTTTATGCAATCTATTGGCATCAGTGCAATAGGGTGATGCGTTTCTTTAAAACGTGCAAAAATGAAAATAAAATAATGTTAGATAAAATATAATATATCAAAGATATGACCCTTGACTATTTTTTCTGAGTGTATATGTACCATCTCTATACAAATTACGTGTGCCTAAATTTACTTATGTATAAGTAACATACACTCGGAGAGTGCAACAGTTTTGATAAGATGCCGAATTAAAAACTTCTCATTTGGAAATAAACTGTCTGCAAACACTAGTATAATGTATAATTATTTCACATTATATCCACCCAGAATGGTTCAGTAATTGAACAACATCTTTCTTATATATATTACGTACTAATTTCTATAGTAATACTGTCAGTTAAGTTTAACCTCATATTGATGATAAATATAAACAAAAAGCTTTGAGAGGCGACGGTACAGAAGAACCCCTTTAGTGCGACCACTTAATGAATAAACAGGACTGTCTTTATCAGCAGGTGGTTGCTTAATGCAGGACAAAAGTAATGCAGAAAGCTTCGGTTTCTTAATGCAGGACAAAAGTAATGTCCCGCTTTCTGCATTACTTTTGTCCCGCATTAAGCTACCACCTGCACATACCACTAGGAATTATACCTGTTTTTGGTGGTCGCATTAGAGGGGTTTTACTGTATTTCCAAAGGTCATCACTCAGAGGTCGTGGTACATCTATAACACCCAGGGCAATGAGTATTGATATGATAAGCCTAGACATCTAGATAAAAAGCTAGCAATAAAGCTCAATCTAAGGTATTGTTACTAGCAACATATTTTATCGGATTCTGACTTTGAGAAGTATAAAAACATTGTATATTTGTATCCGTTTGGTGGGTACATAATTCGTATTCTTTCGATCCAGTTGTAAATATTCGCTGCCCACAGAGTAAAAGCAGACGAGATCAAAGCATGAATGTTACAGAATTACTATTTAATGTGTAAAACGTCTACTGTAGCCAAGCTATCTACAAATGGTCTGTATACTTTTATTACTTTATAGTGATTCTGTTGTCGATATCATGTGTTAAAGAAATATATTATGTGCCCATGTAACTGCATTGTCATGTGATATCACCATAACTGTTTTAGCAAAAATGCCATTTTCTTTGTTTCTTTTCATTTTATAGTTCCTATCATTGTTAATCTTTATTCCATTTTTCTATTTTTCTTTCTTCCTGCCTACAAGTAAATTCTTATATCGTTCGCCAGACTAGCCATGTCTGACAGTTGTTTCATTAAGCGGGGGTATTGGTTCAATATCGCTGTCAGTCTTACTCTTACAGAATTAAAGCGCACAAAAGATCAGCGCGCTATAGCGTAGATAATGGAACCGCCAGCCTCTAAATAGATATCGCTTCTATTTTTTCGTTGCGTTTTGACAAATCTTTGATAAAAAGAGATGATGCTAATATTGAGATTGGTTTTTAAGTAGACTTAGGCAGCAACGTGTTCGCTGAAGTCAGACACATTCTCCTCAAGTTGATGACCAACGAATAGTAGGTAGGTATAGGTAGGTAGATGGATATATTTATTTCAATAGTGGTAAAGTAACATTACAATAACAATAAATTGGAAAATATTTAACAACATAGTGATAATTAAAGCAATGCATATATAAACAGCATGGACTAATTAATGAATCATGTCAGTCGCATCAATACCAAGGATGACACAAAAAGGGAATATGATCCCTTATTTCCATTGCGGTCCTTGATAGCTACGGTTTGACATAGAGAGGTACGACCATGCTCTACATTCAAATGAATTGAAATACTATAAGCTGAGAAACGAACAAACACTATGTAGGTGACAGGTAGTTTAGTCTTTAGTTAACTCAGAATACCCCAACCCTGTACTTGTCAGGATATACGTGTCTAACGGAATGAACTAAATCTAAACATTTTACCTGAAGTTACAAAAAAGATAATCCTAAATGCAGCGAGAGACCTAGGTTTAGTACTCAATGAAGGCGACCTCTTAAATCCCGAAACGGAAGGTGAACGTCTGATATCTGTACTATTTCGTTTTTGTCGTACCCTTTATTACTTATCTACAGTTACTCTGTTTGCAGCTCAATCATTGAGTACACTAGCGATAGGTGGATACAGTTTGTTCACTTAAATGTTTTCGTTATACATGCACTTTACCACTGCATTTGCCATCGCGGTTGTTGTAGATTAGTCGGAGAGAGGATACGTTTATATACAGTTTGTCTTTTAGGGTGGAGATGGAATAAGTGTGAGGTTGGGCGCCCAAAAACCGGTTTAATCCCCCAGTGACTTTTGTCACTGACCGTTCCAAGGCGGTACTTCCATCTCCCCCTATTGTATGTTTGTTTTGTCTTTGTGCGTCTCTTGATGTTTTTATAGTTATGTACATTTGCTGTTTCCTTGTGTTGCTGTTCGGGCGGCTGTTTGTTCTGTATGTGGTGTTTCATGCATGACTCATTTTTGTACTTTTACATGTTAACCCATAACCTCATAGGCTATTTTTAGATCCATCCTCTTTGAATAAATCTATCGTAAAGGGACATTTACTAGAGAAAAGGAAAACTTTAGAACCGTCTATATATGAAACCATTGTGATAAATACAGTATGGTTTCAAAAAGTGACTTTAAGAGGGGCGTCAAATCACGTCAATATGAGGGAATGGGTTAATTATATTGTGTCAATTAGTCTACATGTATAGTTTTGCTCTTCATATTTTATAATACATGTTAATAAAGAGATGATTTGTTTTTGTTCTTATCACAGAACAATAATTATTGCGTTTAATTTGGCCACACATTACAAAGAAGTATTTCAGACGGTTTTATGAATAATAAGTAATGAACAATGGGAAAGAAACTCCAGACACGTTGCTAACACGTTTTTTTTTATTCATTCGTTGATTTCCCAATGGGAATTAAACACTGACAGAGCCATTAACCAAAGTGACAACAACACGTATATTGCAAAAGAAATATCGCCCTTAATATAAATCTATCATTCTTCGGTATGATGGGTCAAATGTATCCGACTGCAATAAGAATTTGAGATGAAACACCCCTTTTTTGTAACAGTTTTTAACCCTTTCCCTTATGTAAGCGCATTTTGACGCATCTGCAAACAGAGTAGACCCGGATCAGACGGATCCTATAGGAGCCGTCTGATCATAGTCTGCTCTGTTTGCTTATGGTATAATCTAGATATGATTATACAGCTTCTGCCTGAGCCAAAATGTCCTGTGTTCATATGCCATTATAAAAAATAATATTATTAATATTCATGACGTCATTATTTCCTACATAAATATTCATCAGGGAAAGGGTTAAATGCAATGAATAGACTGTAGAGGAATATTTGTGACGTATTTAGTAATGAGGTATATATAAGAATTACTATGCTAGTAGTTTGGAAGTTCAGCTGTATTTTGGCGAGTTAGAAAAGTTGTTAAATGCGAGCCTTGGCGAGCATTTAACTACTTATCTGACGAGCCAAAATACAGCTGAACTTCTAAACTACTAGCATAGTAATTCTTTTATCATGCAACACCGAGAAAAATGGAAAAAATGAAGAAATAGAAACATTGCTAAAGCGGTTTCGTCCCCTGGATGAAAATACATGCAAGTACGAATTACGTGACGTCATGTTGGCATGCAGTGACGTCATCGACTTTTACAACATAAACAAACTTGATTTAATCCTTTAATATGGACAGATAGTTGAGACAAAGGTGAGAAAATGTGTTAATTTGATGTTTATGTTTAATTATGCCTTTTTCGTCATTCTGTTTTCTTCCTATTGGCTGAACCAAACTTGCATCCCAGTCGGGTCAGTACACATGAACTGTACCTCACAAAATACAGCCTCGACGTGGAAAATATTATGCTAGTAGGAAGTGACTGTATTTCGTGACGTTGCATGATAAATTATTATTATTATACCACATTTATATATCGCTCTTTTCACACAGAATATGTGAGTTCAAAAGCGCTTCACATAGACAAATTATATGTACAAAACTGGATATAGTCAATGCATATAGACTATTTAAAATACAATAATTATATCTAATACATATACACATGTATATAGATAAAAACCATTAAAATGGAATTTATAGGTAAACCAACTTCATCCTTTCCGTAAGTTTATCTGCCTGGGTCATATTATGCTCTATTATATTGTGTCAACGCACTCAGATCACCAACATCTTAAATGTAACATTCTATGCACAGTATCAGTACGTCATACAGTTACGGCCCAGAACCACCAGATTTGGGTACATTTTTGGCATACAACACTACACATAAAATATTGCCTTACATATATTGGACAATTGGGTAACAGAATAGGTACATGTATATCAAATCTTAATTTTGTTCTCCACGGCTGCAAGTCGTCCATCATTTGTCTTGACTACGCCACTTTCTGAAGCCTGACTTTAATCTCTTTTGTCATCTCAAATGACTTTGTTCGCTCATTTTGTTTTGTATTGAGAAGCTCCTACAAAAATAAGTGGGACAATGCATCAGTCATTTTGTTGTATAAACGCTATACCATTATTTGTATTATACAGTAAAACCTCTCTATAACGGCCATTAAATTACCTAAAGTACTTTGTGCTAAATGCAGGTGGCTGCTTAAAGCAAGATGAAAGAAAAACAGAACGCTCCGATAAGTAAAACTTCGATCTTTTGCATATCTTTCACTGACCGGGTGGAAAATCATGTAGTTCCTTCCGGCTAGCGATTTCATATATATTGTACATCTTTCATTGTCTGGATAGATAATCATGCGGATCGTTCCGGTTAGTGATTTCATCCATGTGAAGCGCTTTTGAACGCACATATCCAGTGTGAAAAGAGCGCTATATAAATGTGGTATAATAATAATAATAATAATCAATAAACTTAATACAGATAAATTGATATGGAAAAATAGTCAAACAGGGAGAGCCACACACGAAATGACACCGCACCAAACACCATCAAACAAGAAACAGTAAAGCCACAAGACAAAACATAACAGGACGCATATCAAGACGAACGGCCTTGGAACGGCCAGTAACCAAAATAAGCTACTGGGGGACTTAAACCTGGTTTACGGGTACCCAACCTTGTCCTTATCCCACTTTCACCAAAGTCAAACTGTAAATAAAATCCCCCCTCCAGACAACTCCACAACATGCATAACGATGTCTGCCAAAATGAAATGAAATGAGAACGTTTTAGGCAGTTACCTAATTTAGAGACGTTTAAACTTGCTTAACGAAATAAAAATTGATTAACCCATTTGCTCCCAGTGGATTCTTCCGTGCTTATATATTGGATTAGTCTATCTTTTATCTAAGGGATGTCTGGTCTTAATTTTCATTTTTGTTCTGTTTATATTGAATTTCCTATCAGCAAACAGTGTAGACTCTGATCAGAGTCTACACTGTTTGCCTTCGTCTCATATATGGGATCGTGGGAGCAAATGGATTAAGCATAAGGGCAAAACCATTATAGCCCAGAGCATTTTGAAGCTAGTACATCACAGCTGTCAGTATGGATATATTTATATACAGAGCAGAAACAAAACAAAACGTCCCCATGCTTTATCATGACCGTAAAGAAAACACGAAAGTGTTTTACTATACTAATATTTTTATTATGCCCCCAAAGCTAGGCTTTGGCGGCATATAGTGATCGCACCGTGCGTGGATGTGTGGGTGGGTGTGTGGGTGGGTGTGTGGATGGGTGTGTGGGTGGGTGTGTGTGTGTGTGTGGGTGTGTGTGTGTGTGTGGGGGGGTGTGTGTACCTTTTGTCCGGAGTATATTTCCTTTGTCACATCAGCTACGGATACCAAGCTTGTCCGGAGTTTATCTCCTTTACCTTACCAGCTACATATTCCAAATTTGGTGTGTGAGTTCATCTTGGGATGGCGGAGTGTCGCGTACCATTTTCAGGTCACTGTGACCTTGACCTTGACCTTTGACCTCGATTTTAAAAAAAGCTTATACCTTACCAGCTACAAAAAGCTTGTCCGGAGTATATCAACTATACCTTACCAGCTAAGGATTCCAAATTTGGTGTGTGAGTTCATATTGGGATGGAGGAGTGTCGCGTACCATTTTCAGATCACTGTGACCTTGACATTGATCTTTGACCGATTTTACAAAAGCTTGTCCAGAGCATATCTCCTATACCTTATCAGATACGGATTCCAAATTTGGTGTGTGAGATCACCTTGAGATGGCAAAGTGTCGCCTACCATTTTCAGGTCACTGTGACCTTGACCTTGACCTTTGACCTCGATTTTACAAAAAGCTTGTCCGGAGCATATCTCCTATAACCTTACCAGCTACGGATCCAAAATTTGGTATGTGAGTTCATCTTGGGATGACGGAGTGTCGCGTATCATTTTCAGGTCACTGTGACCTTGACCTTTGACCTCGATTTTACAAAAAGCTTATACCTTACTAGCTGCAAAAAGCTTGTCCGGAGTATATCTCCTATACTTTACCAGCTACAGATTCCAAATTTGGTGTGTGAGTTCATCTTGGGATGGAGGAGTGTGGCGTACCATTTCCAGGTCACTGTGACCTTGAGCTTGATCTTTGACCTCGATCTTAAAAAAAGCTTATACCTTACCAGCTACAAAAAGCTTGTCCGGAGTATATCTCCTATACCTTACCAGCTAAGGATTCCAAATTTGGTGTGTGAGTTCATATTGGGATGGAGGACTGTCGCGTACCATTTTCAGATCACTGTGACCTTGACCTTGACCTTGACCTTTGACCGATTTTACAAAAAGCTTGTCCAGAGCATATCTCCTATACCTTACCAGATACGGATTCCAAATTTGGTGTGTGAGATCACCTTGAGATGGAGGAGTGTCGCGTACCATTTTCAGGTCACTGTGACCTTGACCTTTGACCTCGATTTTACAAAAAGCTTATACCTTACCAGCTGCCAAAAGCTTGTCCGGAGTATATCTCCTATACTTTACCAGCTACGGATTCCAAATTTGGTGTGTGAGATCATCTTGGGATGGAGGAGTGTCGCGTACCATTTTCAGGTCACTATGACCTTGACCTTGACCTTTGACCTCGATTTTACAAAAAGCTTGTCCGGAGCATATCTCCTATACCTTACCAGCTACGGATCCAAAATTTGGTATGTGAGTTCATCTTGGGATGACGGAGTGTCGCGTATCATTTTCAGGCCTCTGTGACCTTGACCTTTGACTTCGATTTTACAAAAAAGCTTATACCTTACCAGCTGCAAAAAGCTTGTCCGGAGTTTATCTCCTATACTTTACCAGCTACGGATTCCAAATTTGGTGTGTGAGTTCATCTTGGGATGGAGGAATGTCGCGTACCATTTTCAGGTCACTGTGACCTTGACATTGACCTTAGACCTTTTACAAAAAAGGTTGTCCAGAGAATATCTCCTATACCTTACCAGCTACGGATTACAAATTTGGTGTGTGAGTTTATCTTGGGATGGCGGTGTGTCGCGTACCATTTTCAGGTCACTGTGGACTTGACCTTTGACCTCGATTTTACACAAAGCTTGTCCGGAGCATTTCTCCTATACCTTACCAGCTACGGATTCCAAATTTGTAATTTGTAAGTATTGGACAGGTATGCTTAGGCAAACAGTGTAGACCCAAATCAAACTACAGGGTCTACACTGTTTGCTACTACATTAGCATGAATCAGACATTATAAAGAACTCTAAATACTATTCATACATGGGTAGGCCATGCTGTTCAAATACATTGCAGTGTCAGAACTTTCAGATGAATTACAGCATTATAACAATATAGACCCATATCAGACAGCTCCTGTAGGAGCTACTGGGTCTTCATTGCTTGCTTACAACACTACCTAAATCAGATGCTATACATGATTATGCAAAGAATGTAGATCCATATTAGGTAACTTCTGTTGAAGCTGTCTAAAAGCCAGTGTTACATGAAACTTTGACCATGCGTTTAGAATTGACTGAGGGTATGTTTTTAACGTTAAGGATCGACATAGGGTCTTTCTTAAGCGTTAAGAATCAACTTAACAGTAACAATCAACACAGTATGTTTTTTTAATATTGACATTTGACCCCGTGTCTTTTTTTTAAAACGTTAAGAATTTACCCAGGATCTGTTTTTAACGTTGACAATCAACCCAGGGTCCTTTTTAACGTTGAGAATGACTTAGGGTCCTTTTTAACTAAGTTTTGACCCTTGGCTCTTTTCTTAGCTATCATAATCGTCAAAGGTTCTGTTTCTAATGTTAAGAACTGACTCCTGTGTCATTTTTAACAGCATCAAAATTTCATGTTACACCTGCATTACATTGTATTGTTTTTCCGCCAAAATGCATTTCGGTGTCAAACACTTTGGGGGCATTTGTCACCCGTGACGACTCTCTTGTTGATTATCAAATTATATCTTTTATGGAATTGAAACAAGACTTTTCATCTGTCTATGCTCGCGCTCTATGACCTAGCTCCTCCAAGATGTGTTCAATTGGGTTGAGATAAGGGGAAAACACGGGCCATGGGAGGACGTTTAGGTTCCCTACTACACAACAATCAGCAGATCTTCCATTTTTGCGTCTACGCACATGAACCCATCCGTCAGCTGATTGTTGTGATCTAAGATTTGGGGAGGTAATGTTATGGTTTGAGGTGGGATCATGGGAAATCAGAAAACAGACCTTTTTGTTATAAAGGGAAATCTCAATGTCCAGCGTTATGTTGCTGCTTACAACAATGCTTTACCATTTATGCGTCAATATGATCCAGACATAACGTTGAAGCATGACAGATGTTTACATGACGTCGACAGGTCATGAAATAACACAATTGAAAGATTAAACATGATGAAATGCACAAAAGACATTATCATATAAAAACAAATTAAGACACGCATTCAAACGGTCAGAAGTCAAAAAGACCACCAGGTTTGAGGGTTTTGACCCCTGGTGTTATTGAGTGGTACCTGATAGCTGAGATAAGGAGTTTTGAACTTTGGTGTTGTTACGCGACCACTGTTCAGGGGAATCTGATAGTTGAAATAATGAGTTCTGACATTTGGTGTTATAAGGTGCAATAAGGCTATATAATTTATTATTTCTTTAAATTTCACAGGATAAATGGTTTCTCAGTAATTTATGTCTGAACGGCTTTCCGTAACCAATATAGAAACTGTTAATGTTGTATCCCCCTCCATCCGCCAACACACACACGGTTATTTAAACCTTATCCTGCTATGACTTGACTCGATTGGCAAACAGCCTGGATCCAGACAAGACACTAAGTAACTCGGCCTCTTATCAGGACCAAAGCTATTTGACACTCGGTCAATAGTTTCTCAGATGCCAAATCGAACCGGAAGTACTCAAACTTAAACTAGATCAACGCATAAACCCATTTCATCATAGGCTATTTTTAGACCCAACCTCTGAATAAATTAACTGAAAATGAGCATTTACTATCGAAAAGGAATTTTTAATAATTACCATTATGATAAATAGAGCATTTGCTCCATAGGAGCAAATGCTCTATTAATCACAATGGTTTAAAGATCAACACAGACAACATTTTTGTTTTGACAGGGGATTAATGTAGATAGTGTCTTTGATATCTTACTTTCATCAATAAATATTTTGTTTTCATTATCGCTGACATTATTCTGTTTCGTGAAACGAGTTGTATTGGAAAGGTCGATTTCGTATGTAAAAGTAAAGTACCTAGTTATAGTCTACTTTCAGTCCGAATGACCGCTCAGCCGACTGTACATTTACTCCCCTGGTCATTGAGTCATTCGCCTACAATATTGAGTACTGCTAACATATGGCGCAATCATGCAGCCGCAGTACTGGCTAGTGACCCTCACAGGTACCCACTTTAACCCCTGGGTGGAGAGGAGGTGCGGGTGGGAGACACGGAAAAGCGTCTCTGAAATTTCCGGGTGGGACCGTGATTTGAACCCCGGACCTCCGGACTGATAGTCAACTGCGTTAACACTAGACCACCGCCACCTATGTAGTGGATATATTTAAAACAATGTTGGCAGTATTCTCCCTATGGTGTGCCTACATTCGGTGTACTGTTTCAGTGACACACTATTTCTAATGTAGACATCTGTTTTAACATTAGACACACTAATTGGTGGGAAAATAAACTTAAGCTCAAATCGTCTATACAGCTGCAAAGGACTAAATTATGTCTCTTCGCATTATCATTACATCGTGTTTTCAAATACTTATTCCTTGTCCATTGGTTGTGAATATGGAATATTATGATGAATCAGACGGTCCAGCATTTGATACTTTAAAACTTGAAAGGACTTGGTTCAAACTTTCTATTCGTTATAATACTTCTCATTTAAAACCCTACGAGAAATGCATAACATTACTTAGGATCTTCTATGGAATGACATACATAATTTTGAGCGAACTCCCTTATAGCCAGTGTTTAGTTAAAATGTAGATCTACCATCGTGTTCTATATGTAAAGCCATAGTTAACCCATTTGCTCCCAGTAGATTCTTCTATGCTTATATATTGGATTAGTCCACTTTTGATCTAAGGGATGCCTGGTCTAAATTTTCATTTTTGATTTGTTTTATATTGAATATCCTGTCAGCAAACAGTGTAGACTCTGATCAGACGCCGCATTATGCGGCGTCTGATCAGAGTCTACACTGTTTGCATGTATCCCATATATTATATGGGATCGTGGGGGTAAATGGGTTAATGTGCAACAAAACATGCACAGATCTACCGGTGCGCCTCTATTACGCGTGGTTCCATTTTGTCACGTATCTTACATGCACGTTCTAATAGCCGTTTAGTCTTTTAATACGGGTTGTTTAATGTATATAGTCTATATATTATAAGTGTTATTTAATTATATTTAAGATGCGTGATTTTAACATGAGTGTTCTGTCATAATGAGTAATGACATGGCAATCTATTCAGTATGATCCACCAGTGCCTTATAACAGTATAACCTACTAGATTAACTTTACCAACAGTTATATTGATATGATATCAATTACTATATTTTGTTTGTTTATGCTGGGTTACCGGATGACCTAGGCGGCACTGATTAATTGACCATAAGAACAAGGGTAACGGCGTATTCTAGAGGGAGTGATATGAACTATGGGAATGATCAGTCATATTTTAGAATGACGGGATGTTACGGTTATTAAAGTATTGCAAACCTAACCCGATTTTTCCCTAAACCCACAAGGATTCGAAGATAAATAGAATAAATGGAAAAGATGTAAGCTTACAATATTTTGTTCACCATGGCTGAACAACAAGCATTTGTTCAAGTAATTCGAACAGTAAGCAATCAACTTACTGCTTTAGTGCCCAAGGCGTTTCGCGTATTATGAAATCTTTTAACGGGGAACCAAAATTATTTAAAGATGGATTAAAACTTAAAAGCATTGAAATCTTATTTGAAATTCCTGAAGCAAATATAAAATTGGTTGCTCATCAATCAATTTACGGACCTGTAAGATTACCTTAAACGATACATATATCAAAATTCGAACAATACATGGAATGTAGTACTACTACTACTACTAGTAGTAGTAGCAGTAGTAGTAGTAGTATAAGTAGTTGTAGTTGTAGTAGTAGTAGTAGTAGTAGTAGTAGTAGTAGTAGTAGTAGTTAGAAGTAGTAGTAGTAGTAGTGGTAGTAGTAGTAGTGGTAGTAGTAGTAGTAGAGAGTAGTAGTAGTAGTAGTAGTAGTAGTAGTAGTAGTAGTAGTAGTTAGAAGTAGTAGTAGTAGTAGTGGTAGTAGTAGTAGTAGTAGTAGTAGTAGTAGAAGTAGTAGTAGTTGTAGTAGTAGTAGTGGTAGTAGTAGTAGTAGTAGTAGTTAGAAGTAGTAGTAGTAGTAGTAGTAGTTAGAAGTAGTAGTTAGAAGTAGTAGTAGTAGTAGTTAGAAGTAGTAGTAGTAGTAGTAGTAGTAGTGGTAGTAGTAGTAGTAGTAGTAGTAGTAGAAGTAGTAGTAGTTGTAGTAGTGGTTGTTGTTGTAGTAGCAGTAGTAGTACATGTAGAAGTAGTAGTATATCTAGTAGTAGTTGTAGTAGTAGTAGTAGTAGTAGTAGTTGTAGTAGTAGTAGTAGTAGTACATGTAGAAGTAGTAGTAGTAGTAGTAGTAGTAGTAGTAGTTGTTGTTGTTGTTGTAGTAGTAGTAGTAGTAGTAGTAGTAGTAGTAGTAGTAGTAGTAGTAGTAGTAGTAGTAGTAGTAATAGTAGTAGCAGTAGTAGTGGTGGTGGTAGTAGTAGTAGTAGTAGTAGTAGTAGTAGTAGTAGCAGTAGTAGTAGTTGTTGTTGTAGTAGTAGTAGTAGTACATGTAGAAGTAGTAGTAGTAGTAGTAGTAGTTGTTGTTGTTGTAGTAGTAGTACATGTAGAAGTAGTAGTAGTAGTAGTAGTAGTAGTAGTAGTAGTAGTAGTAGTTGTTGTAGTACTACATGTGGAAGTAGTAGTAGTAGTAGTAGTAGTAGTAGTAGTAGCAGTAGTAGTAGTTGTAGTAGTTGTAGTAGTAGTAGTAGTAGTAGTATAGTAGTAGTAGTAGTATTTGTTGTTGTAGTAGTAGTAGTTGTTGTTGTTGTAGTAGTACATGTGGAAGTAGTAGTAGTAGTAGTAGTAGTAGTAGTAGTAGTAGTAGTAGTTGCTGTGAAAGTAGTAGTAGTAGTAGTAGTAGTTGTTGTTGTTGTTATACCCCCCTTTTGAAAAAATGGGGGTATATTGCTTTGCACATGTCGGTCGGTCGGTCGGTCGGTCGGTAGGTCGGTCGGTCGGTCGGTCTGTCGGTCGGTCGGTAGATCGATGGTTTCCGAACGATAACTAATAAACGACTTGGCCTAGAATCTTAAAACTTGCTGTGGTGGTTGGTCATGACAAGTAGATGACTCCTATTGTTTTTGGGGTCACTAGGTCAAAGGTCAAGGTCATCATGACCTAAAATGGTAAAATAGTTTCCGATTAATAACTGCTCAAAGGTTTGGCTTGGGATCTTCAAACTTGCTGTGGTGGTTGGTCATGACCACTAGATGACCCCTATTGATTTTGAGGTCACAATGTCAAAGGTCATGGTCACCATGACCTTAACTGTTTAAATGGTTTCCGATCAATAACTGCTCAAGGGTTTGGCTTAGAATCTTCAAACTTGCAGTGCGAGGGTTCAACGCAATAAGGGCGTAACTACATTTTTGAAAATTTTACAGGAGAGCCAAAAAACCAAACTGTTTTATTCTGTTTTGAAAAACATACAAATGTTCCTTTGTGAAAGCTTTAAAATTAGACATGTTACAGGAAATATGCAACACTGTAAATTAAATCTAAGAAAGAAACAGTATATATTAAAAGATTGGACTTACGCCTTTATTGCACTCTTTTGCAAGTGATTCTGGAGAAATGTTATATGCAAGATGGGCGTAAGTGCACTTACGCCTCTATTGCAGGAAGATTTCTATTGAATTTGGTGGAGTTTTGCAATGCAACATGGTAGTAAGTACATTAAAGTAAAACATTTTTGGACTTTAATATGTAACCTTCAATAAAACTTTTAAGATCAGGACTGATAAACCAAAATATTGCAACATTGTATAAAAACATCTGACTTGCGCCCTTATTGCAAGATTTGTTTCAAGTTATTCTGGATATTTTACATGCATGATGGGCATAAATATTCCATAAACTCTTCTACAGTAAGATCTCTGATAAGAAGTTTGAGAATTTTGTCATTTGTTATTCAAAATAGTATTATGTACATGTATAACAAAGCACTAGATATTTTTTTATTTTGTCTGCATAATTTATTTAGATAATAAAATGCAGAACTCAATATTCCACCATTACTTTTACAACAATTTGTTCAATCTCATTACAAATTACCTGTTAAATTTTCATAATTAAACCTAACCTATACATTAAATTACTGGTCACTGTAACACAATATAAGTTACATCTCTATATTGGAACAGTGTAATCTGAAACAATTTCACAATAAATGCTGTCACCTAATACCTCTTTTGCTTCAATTATTTCATAAGGCACATAATAATTATTATTTTTGACAAAATCAGAAAGTACAGCAATAACTGCTGAATTCAAACAGATATAAAAACTACAACTATCACTAAAGGTGATGGAATACTGCCTTGATCCAAAATCAAAAGATTGTGCCATGGATATACAGACCACATAATTATGTATGGGAATTTAATTTACCTGGAAGTTTTAGGCCTCCAACTTCAAACTGAACATCAGACGATAATTTCAAAGATACAGAATCTAATAACAAATAATACACAAACAAAGGTCACCAATATTCTTATGGCAGGTTATTATGAGTATCAAAGCCATTACAAACTACCATTCCACATTCATTATGGCTATACAGGTCAAAGAAGTAAAGTTTGGTGGAATTCTTCAGAATTGCACAAGAGTAACCTGTGTTTGTGCTCAGCCAGCATATTCTTGCACTTGATTTTCTCCAACTGAGCATCCTCCATCATAAATACATGACCAGTTTTGCAAGTAGGTGACAATGTGCCATGTAAATAAGTTTCTGGAACTTAGGAGATCCTTCTAAAGCAAAATGAGAAAATTTCTGACTCAAGTCTTATTGAGTCTGATCATGAGCAGTTATGAAAAGTGCAACACTATTTACGCCCCTTAAGCACTTACTTAAGCAGTATTCAGTTTTCAAAACTAACATCAAAACTAATGATCTTAACAAAAATATATAAATAAAAATATAAAATATAAAAATAAGTAAATATAACAACACTGAGAATGAAGTACAGGAAGACTTTTTACAGCCACCACACAAGCACTTAACATCTGCTGTTGTGAAGAACATAATATTATGTTCTGAAAGAAGGAGATCATTCGAAAGCAAAATCAGCAATGCAAAAAGTGAAAATTGCAGACTCTGTTTTATTGAGTCTGTTCAATATGAGCAAAAATGAAAATTGCAACACTACTCACGCCCCCTGGCCTAAGCTTAAGCGATATTCAATTTTCAAAACTAATAACATCAAAACTGATGATCCCAAAGGACCAGAAAATATAACAACACTGAGGATGAAGTATGAGGCGACTTTTTAATGACCGCCACACAAGCACTTAACACCTGCTGTTGTGAAGTTCATAAGTTCTAAAAGTAAAAGATTCTTCAAAAGCAAAATCAGCAATGTGAAAAGTGAAAATTGCAGACTCGGTTTTATTGAGTCTGTACATGAGCAGTTATGAAAAGTGCAACACTACTCATGTCCCTTTAAGCACTGGCTTAAGTGGTATTCAATTTTCAAAACTATTCACAGAAAGTAATGATCCCGAAAGACTTGAAGAAATAACAACATTGAGAATGAAGTATGGGTGACTTTTAACAGTCATCACACAAGCACTTAACACCTGCTGTTGTGAAGTACATAAGGTCTGGATTCAGACATTTTTCTAAAGCCCCGTTCCCACTGTCACGGTGTTGGTCCCGGTAACCCACGGTACTTCCTGGCAAAGAAATAGTCGGCGTTCGGGATGATACGGGACCTTATTTCTTCAAAAATTAATGTACATTCCCATATTCCAGACGTTGCCTCGGTGGACCCCCAATTTAGAAGCAGGATCTTCCAGTTTGACCCCGGACTATCCCGGTTAGTTTCCGGTTTGGCACCGTGTATTTACGGTGTAGGGCCGGTGTTTTCCTGGCTGAACAAGATACAATTCGGTGTGACGCCGGTAGTGCCGCGGTGACCGCCAGTATCATCCCGTCATATCCCAGATGTGCGCTGTGACAAGTGGGCGTTACCCAGGTATAAACGGGGGTTGACCGGCAGACAAACTGGCTCACACCTTGCCAGTCCCTAACTCCACCGGTACAAAACGAGACTATACCGTCGTACACCGGAGCTAATGCGGGGGGTTCACCAAAAGTTTGTTGTGGATGAGGTGCTCGCCAACATCCCGGAATACCAGGTATTATCACAGTAAAGCCAGGGTAGAGACCCGGACCTGCACCGGAATATACCCAGGTTGTCCTGGAATTGCCAGGATTAAGCCGGTTTTGGATGTCTTTCCCGGTGACTCGGTGACTCCTGGTAGTTTTAAACATTTTAAAACATCCGGTGCTGTCTGCCGGATTAAACCGGATCAATAGCGTTCATCGGGGATCATCCCGCCAGGGATGTACTCCCGGTTTGACACGGTTTCCTCCGGACCACACATCCGGGACATACTGGAGGGCCAATCCGGGACAGTGGGAACGGGGCATAACATGGCAGGGTATATCCTCTATTGTCAGGTACTTTTCACAAATATTGAGGTACAGTCTGTCACCTTCACTAAGAATATCGTCAAAGATTTGTTCCATGTTGTTGGTGCTGATATAACTTTTATGTACAGCACATACAGAATTGGCTAAGCAGTGCTTCTGTCTTTCTTTCAAGGAAGAGTGTTCCCGATATAAAACTGATTTGAAGCAACATCGTGATGGCACCTTTCCCAAAAATGTTACAATGAAATTTCTAAAGACATTAAGATTTTTTTTCAAACTAATATTGTTCACATTATTTTCGGTGAACCTTTTCACTTCAACACCAGAATGGAAACCACAATTAAACATGATGAAATTAGTTAAGATTAATGATTTTATAAAATAACTTTCAGTCAAAATAAGAAAATAGACATCCATTATATTTATTATCTTATTATTCGATCAAGCTAGTTTTCTGGGTTTTTTTGTGTTTTTTTTGGTTTGCAGCAACCAGTCATGAAATTTCTGGTAAAAACTAGTCATTCAGTATGTATTTATATAAAATTTATATATATAATTTTTTACTGTATTAAAAGTTTGAATAAGCTTCTGTAATAAGGTACCAAAATAAATCAAAAAGAAAAAAACCAACATACCGGTACCTTTGAGTCTTCTTTAAATCTTCTTCAAAAGTTTTAAGGACATAAAATGTGACAGTGTTATGCTGTCTTGAGTTCATAAATTGTGTCAATATTATAAATATTATAATAATGTCATCAGAATGACCTCACAGAACATTTATTTGTTTACTTACGCCTGTATTGCATGAAAAATAATAAGGCTACCAGACACTGTTTAGCCTGCAATATGGTAGTAAGTCAACTTACTACCATATTGCATGTAAATTTTTTAGCTATCTGAGTTAAGCCCTTATTGCAATATCACAAAAATGATATAAATGTCTAAAATATTTTTTTCCCATTTTCATAGTTTATGTCTAACAGACAAAGAAAGTGAAAAATTAAAAAAAAAACATATTTGTCAAAATATGTAGTTACGCCCTTATTGCGTTGAACCCTCGAGTGGTAGTTGGTCATGACCACTGGATGAACCCTATAGTTTTTTAGGTCACTAGGTCAAAGGTCAAGGTCACCATGACTGTAACTGGTAAAATGGTTTCTGATCAATAACTTTTCAAGGGTTTGACTTAGGATCTTCAAATTTGCTTAGGTGGTTGGTCATGACATATAGATGAGTCCTATTGTTTTTTAGGCCACTAGGTCAAAGGTCAAGGTCACCATGCTCTTAACTGGTTTAATGGTTTCCGATCAATAACTGCTCAAGGGTTTGGCTTAGAATCTTTAAACTTGCTGCGGTAGTTGGTCATGACAACTGGATGACCCCTATTGTTTTTGAGGTCACTAGGTCAAAGGTCAAGGTCACCATGACCTTAACTGGTGAAATAGTTTCCGATCAATAATTGCTGAAGGGTTTGGCTTAGGATCTTCAAACTTGCTGTGGTGGTTGGTCATGACCGATATATAACCCCTATTGTTTTTGAGGTCACTAGGTCAAAGGTCAAGGTTACCATGACCTTAACTGATGAAATGGTTACCAATCAATAACTGCTCAAGGGTTTGGCTTTTGATCTTCAAACTTGCTGTGGTGGTTGGTCATAACAACTAGATGACCCCTATTAATTTTGAGGTCACTAGGTCAAAG
This sequence comes from Azorinus chamasolen, assembly GCA_963576725.1. Lineage (NCBI taxonomy): Eukaryota > Metazoa > Mollusca > Bivalvia > Cardiida > Solecurtidae > Azorinus > Azorinus chamasolen. Next base: position 50,532,206 of record OY755242.1, on the reverse strand, counting down.
GTCAAGGTCATCATTACCTTAACTGATGAAATGGTTTCCAATTAATAACTGCTCAATGGTTTGGTTCGGGATCTTAAAACTTGCTGTGGTAGTTGGTCGTGACCACTAGATGACCCCTATAGTTGTTGAGGTAACTAGGTCAAAGGTCAAGGTCACCATGACCTTAACTTGTGAAATGTTTTCAGATCAATAAATGATCAGTGGTTTGGCTTAGGATTTTCAAAGTTGCTGTGGTGATTAGTTATGACCGCTACATGACCTCTATAGTTGAGGTCACTAGATCAAAGGTCAGGGGGTCTGGGGGGGGTATACATGTTTTACAAACATCTCTTGTTGTAGTAGTAGTAGTAGTAGTAGTAGTAGTAGTAGTACATGTAGAAGTAGTAGTAGTAGTAGTAGTAGTAGTTGTTGTTGTTGTTGTAGTAGTAGTAGTAGTACATGTAGAAGTAGTAGTAGTAGTAGTAGTAGTAGTTGTTGTTGTTGTTGTAGTAGTACATGTGGAAGTAGTAGTAGTAGTAGTAGTAGTAGTAGTAGTAGTAGCAGTAGTAGTAGTAGTAGTAGTAGTAGTAGTAGTAGTAGCAGTAGTAGCAGCAGTAGTAGTAGTAGTAGTAGTAGTAGTAGTAGTAGTAGTAGTAGTAGCAGTAGTAGTAGTAGTAGTAGTAGTAGTAGTAGCAGTAGTAGTAGTAGCAGTAGTAGTAGTAGTAGTAGTAGTAGTAGCAGTAGTAGTAGTAGTAGTAGTAGTAGTAGTAGTAGTAGTAATGTTACTGTCTCTTTAGAGGCACCAAAGCGGTACACAGTATAAACATCGATCTAACATTTTTCTGTCGACGCTTGGTTTCGGCTCATCATTTTATTGCAAAATAACCATTTGTGTAAAATTACCTACTTTTCTAATGTATTTTCGTGTGAATATCTCTTTTTCGTTATTCATATAGGCATAATGTGTTAACGCCACTTCCAAATGTCTTTCTCTTTTGAAAACCAAACCTTTACATATATTTCTGGATGAGGCTTTTATCTATATTTAGACATTATGTATTGATACTCTTGTGGTAAAAAGTACATAGTCTACCTTCAGTCCGAAGGACCGCTCAGCCGACTGTACATTTACTCCCCTGGTCATTGAGTCATTCGCCTACAATATTGAGCACTGCTAACAAATAGCGCAATCATGCAGCCGCAGTACCTACTAGTGACCCTCACAGGTACCCATTTTAACCCATGGGTGGAGAGGAGGTGCAGGTGGGAGACACTGAAAAGTGTCTCTGAAATTTCAGGGAGGGACCGGGATTTGAACCCCGGACCTCCGGATAGGTAGTCAAGCGCGTTACCATTAGACCACCGCATACATAGCACCGTGGTGCTACATTATGACAATTCTAAACTTGATAGAGAAGTAAATTGGGCATTTGATTTATTTTTTGAAGCCGAGTCTCGTATCTGTTTTGACAGCAGCAATTAAAACCTCCGCCAAAGTGGCGGAATATTCTTTCCAAAAATATCTTAATGGTGTTAAGTTGTAAGGGTTTACCTATCAGTAAGGTCAATTGACGACAAGTGTGATATTGTATGGCCATACAGGCCATATTAGACAGTACAATATCCCACACATAACGATAATGATAATTTGTAGACCACATGTTTGTAGACCTTTCTGGAACCAAGCTATTATAGGCTAAATCATATGGTAGCATACATGGCGTTTGATGAAACAAACTTCAATACTTCTGTTTACTGACTCAAATTAAAATATCAAAGCGCTGAAATCGTTGAAAGACTGACGGGCTGGTGAAGCGTAATCTCCGAATTTTCCAGCGTATGTACTATCCGTATCTGAATTTAACACGTACCGCTACCCACACTGTTGCTGTCGCGTGACGCAAGTGTATACACACAGCGGGTAGTGTGATCGCTACGAGGAAATGGATTAAATGGATTAAAAGCAATAAAAACATAAATGACTTGGGAAGTGATATTGTACATACATTTAATACATATTTATACTACTGCGTGTCTTTATTTAAGAATAATATATTTTGGACGAACATCATACCGTATAGGAATCGTCCGGGGTGTACTGACGAACGTCTTGGCCTAAATCAAATTTAACGCTTGTGTACTCTGCGGGGGGCGGGATATCGTCCCAAACCGAAAGTAGCTCGATTTAGAGTACACATATGTGAGCTAATCCAACCTTAACTCCAAGAAGACACCTTTGTCACAATATATTTTTTGGTCCACCATATTGCAATAGACTACCTGGTATTCAACAAATAGCAATCGGTGAACTCCAAAGCTGCCTCAGTAACAAGGTTTTGCTTGCAAATACACCCCCTGAAACCCCTACCCCCCTTTGGAATATAAAATTATATTCAACTGTAAATTACAACATCAGCATGACAACTGCAACACATTTCATCCCATAAAATTGCACAGAAAAAAGTTTGCAATGTAAACGCAAAAGTTACAGGCCCTTATATTTATCTGGAAATATTTGCAACCGAAAGAAAGATTTTGAAAACAGTATCGCATTACATGGAAACTGAGTTCAGAGTTACACAGACTACACGTCTGTAAATGCAACAGCGCCAATACACCAGACCGCCTCAATTGATTCCCAGCCCACACAGTGTACCTAAGTTTTAGGGACACGTTGTTTACAATCTACAGTACTGAAAAAACCGGGTCAGCCTTGTGCCGTATTTGACAGCACAATTGTAAAGAATCGCCTCTAGACAAAAAAACGTGCACTTAACCCTTCGCTTGCTATTCGAGTCAATATACCTACCTGTAAATAGTGAAGACCCAGATGAGACAGCTCATGCAGGAGCTGTCTCATCAGGGTTTGCACTATTTACCAGTTGATTGTGCAACCAGTGCACTCCACAGCAGTAATTGCACAGCGAAATACGTGTACACATTGAAGATATATGTAATTATACAACAGGGCATGCGTAAAGAAGGAGAAATATATTTTAAAATTCAGCAAGAGAAGGGTTAAATTTGATCAATATGGCAAATACTTACGTGATTTAATGTTTTGGGATGAGAGATGTGTCAGCAATGGCGAGATTGAAACGTTCTGAAAACGTTTTCATCACGAGACCTCTTCAATGCTATATTTTAATCATTTTATCTTCCCATTTTGGTAATGGTTTTCAAATATTTAAATTTACTTTTCCTGCCAAAAATATATAGGAATGATTCGGATCACTTTCATAATGATAAGAGTGAGATTTCAAGGGGCACTATATTTTTAACCGCTTAACTCCTCATCAGTATTTGACCCCGACTCTCAGGCACACAGGGGTGGATCTGCATCTCTGGTTCAAACAGTAGTTAAGTGGTATTTTGATGTATTGAAATATATGCGATCAGACAAGAATCCACCCATGGTGCATTAATACACAAAAATGTTCAAACGGACGTGGCACCGGTATGATAGCTGAATCCGATTCGCGGAACTACTGACTGGCTGCCACCAGTCTAACTAGTAAGAGATGTTTTGACACACTAAAACAGATAATCTCCCTTTCCTTTGGATTGAACCCTTACTCTAAGAATATTCAAGTAGGAGCTTTCAGCATTACTTTCGACCTGCATTAATCTGTCACATGTGTTTCTAGATATGTGTAGTGCTATATTTAGAACAGTTCCGTATTGTTAATTTTGGAAGGATCGAACTTTTTGTTGGAGTTATCCCGATGTTCGAGTTATCCGAGTTCAAGATATCGAAGTTCAACTGTATATAGATTTGAACTCATGGTCACATCACGGGTCCCATTGGGACTCATGGTGATACATCCACGTGTCTAATCTAAGCACTGGTCAAAATGCAAAACAGTTGTTGCATGGGCAACATTTTTCCGTTTGAGGCATTTTGTATGGGGATCTTGATGTCAAAGGTTTAGCTCACATGAATGTCAGCATGGGATATGCGAATTCACCTCATGTTACATCTGCCTGTCAAATATGCCATTGGTCAAAAAACAAAAGTTCTGGCCCGGACAATAGTTTATAATTTAAGGCATATAGATTTGACCAAATTTGGTCACAGTCCAAGTACACATGAAGGTCCACATGTTAAAATTATGGGATTTGCCATTTAAGGTACGTAAACTAGTATGACATTGGTGTCACAGGCCAAGGTCAAGTGACGGTCATCATGATATGAAGCACAAGGTCATCTTGATGCATTAACATGTTAAATATATGAGGCAAAGATAAAAGAACAAAAAAGTTCTGACATTGATAAAAACTCCCGTCTCAAGATGACACTCACACATGTCAAATATATCAGCAATAGGTCAAAACACAAAAAAGAGTTCTGACTCGGACTCCATGAATTTTGCATGGCCTTGTGGATAAACTTGCAGACTTGACAAATGAAATGAAAACCTAAAAGCTATGTGTCCACGGTAAAAAATAAATGCTGATCTATAGATTTTAACTCTTGTCGAGTTCAGATTGCGGAGACTTTACAAAATTTTAGTATTAAATGGTGTCGAAGAGAACATGTTGAGTCTAATGCTCTTTCTAGTTGGAAAAAACTAATTTTTGATATTATTGATAAACGCATTTCATTTTATAGCTCTAATAAACACATTCTCCCACCTAAACCTAGAATTTCTTTTAGACATCTTAAAAAGAGTTTACAGGATTTCCATTCAAAATACGTTTTTGTTCCTGCTGATAAGGCATCGAATAATGTAATTATTATTTGACGATTACATTATATCGATGTCTTGAAGCAGGAAATTATTAATACCAAGTCATACATTTCAGTTACTACTGACGGAAAGACCATCGTTTCAGACCATGTCAAAAAGTGTGAACAACTTAGAACCGATATTAAAATTACACAACATAAACTTCCTACAATGTATTGGTTACCAAAACTACATAAAAAACCATATAAAGCGCGTTTAATTCTAGTTCATGTACAACTACTAAATTGTTTATACTTTTGACTTCTTGTTTAACGAAGGTAAAGGAACATGTAAGGTTCTACTGTGATAAGACTTATGAAAATTCTGGAATAAATCTCTTCTGGTCTATTAAGAACTCTTCAGAAGTCTTAAACAAACTTAAGAACAAAAGGTATCTTGCATCCATATTTTAATTAAGGATAAGCTTACTAACTTAATCCAGAAAGTATTTGCCCGGGAAAAAACATCATTCTTGGCATGTAATGCTGAAAAAGCTTTCTTTACTGACGAGCAAATGAAATATTACACCAATTGGACTTGCTCAGAAGTTGGCGAATCACTAACCTTTCTTTTGGATAACATATTTGTACGTTATGGGAATGCTATATACCGTCAGGTAATTGGTATTCCCATGGGTACGAATTGTGCACCACTTGTCGCAGATTTGTTTTTGTACTGCTATGAGAGAGATTTCATGTTGCGGTTGAATCCTCAATCACAAGAAGATGTTATAAAAGCCTTCAATGAAACTTGTCGATATTTGGATGATATTTTTAACTTAGATAACCCTTTCTTTGATGCTCTGATTCCTACAATTTATCCTAAAGAACTCAAATTGAATAAAGCTAACCCGTCCGACAATTATGCAGCGTTTCTTGATCTCGACCTTAAAATTGATAATGGAATGATCTCTTATAAAAATATATGACAAAAGAGATGATTTTGATTTTAATATTGTTAATTTTCCTCATCTTGACGGGGATGTTCCCCGTGCTCCATCTTACGGGGTTTATATATCTCAACTTATTCGTTTTGCTAGAGCTTGTTCATCTATTGACGATTTTAACAGTCGAAATCTCATTTTAACTGAAAAACTGCTTACGCAAGGATATAGATACCATAAACTAAGAAAAACTTTTTCTAAATTTTACTATCGAAATCTCTCGCTTATTGGCAAGTACCAATCTAATCTCAATGAGCTTCTGCGATACGGTGTTTCACATCCTGAATTTTATGGTGATGTGATTTACAAACTTCGTAAAATTATTGGACATGCCCATTTTCTCACTTTGTTCATCAAATATGTTAAAACATTCATTAAAAAGGGATATGATCCTGTAGTACTACAACATACTGCATGTTTGGTTGTCAACCCTTTTACAGTTTTCAATCACGCTGGCCTCTTTGCATGTACGCCGACAAGAAAGGTTTAGTACTCTATGAAGGCGACCTCTTAAATCCAGAAATGGAAGGAGAACGTCGGATATCTGTACTATTTCGTTTTTGTCGTACCCTTTATTACTTTTCTACAGTTACTCTGTTTGCAGCTCAATCATTGAGTACACTAGCGATAGGTGGATACAGTTTGTTCACTTAAATGTTTTCGTTATACATGCACTTTACCACTGTATTTGCCGTCGCGGTTGTTGTAGATTAGTCGGAGAGGGGATACGTTTATTTACACTGTTTGTCTTTTAGGGTGGGGATGGAATAAGTGTGAGGTTGGGCGCCCATAAACCGGTTTAACCCCCCCAGTGACTTTTGTCACTGACCGTTCCAAGGCGGTGCTTCCATCTTCCCCCTATTGTGTGTTTGTTTAGTCTTTGTGCGTCTCTTGTTGTTTTTATAGTTATGTACATTTGCTGTTTCCTTGTGTTGCTGTTCGGGCGACTGTTTGTTCTGTATGTGGTGTTTCCTGCATGACTCATTTTTGTACTTTTAGTGTTAAGTGGTGATATGGATCTACAGTGAAGCTCACTTATAACGAACTTGGATATAACGAAATACTGCATATAACAAAATAAAATTCATTCCCCCTCTCTGATTACATATAGTAATATGGACCTGATATAACGAACTTTGGATATAACGAAAGAAATCAGAGGGTCCCGAGGACTTCGTTATAAGTGAGCTTCACTGTATTTGGGTTAGAACAATCGCCCGACACTAAGAGAAACAAAGGATAGGGTAAAAAAGAGCTTTTGAAATTCAAAATTTGAATGATAAACTCGTTGACTTAAGACCAGTTGCTTTAAAAAAAAACAAGCGTCATTTTTTTTCGATCTCATGGACTTTAAACTTAGACTCTAAGACGTGACCTGTTTCACCGTTGCGTACATAAATCGCTTATTCCGTTGCGTACAGTGCTTTGTTTATGGTTTGTGTACATCATGTAAAATTCAAAAGCTTTCAAATATGGCGTGACAAACGTTGCAATATTCAATTTCACATTTTTTATTTGATATTTATATTTTTTCTTTTGATTAAAACAAAACGATATTATTCAATACTAATTTTTTCATTCGATTTTACGAACACATTCATTCTATATTACATAATATTTATTCAATATTTTTGTTTTTTCATTCGATTTCAAGAACGCATACACATTCAATATTTCAAACGAATTCATTCAATGTTACGAACACATTTCATTTGATGCTGCGAACAAATATTTCATTCGATAATTTGCATCATGGGATAGGTTGTAAGCTCAGATTTAATTGGAAGAACAAATCACTCAGCTTCAAAATGGATTCCCAAACACCGTGTGCGGAGCACATTGCAAATTGCAACACGTTGTCTGGTAAGTGAAACTGACTTAGAGACAATCTGATGATTTTCTTGACAATCTTACACTTGAATCTGATTTTCCAGTTGTTCTAAACTAAATACGCCTTTCGCTAGTATGTCTCTTGGCCAATGAAAATCGCGTTTACAACTCCATCTAATACCGATGAGGCATCGAATGCAAAATAAATTATTGAATAGATATTTTTATAACTTCGAATGAAAAAAAGAATAAATATTTGTTTATAACATTAAATAAATTCGTTCAAACATCGAATGAGAAAAAGAAAATACTGGATAAAAACAAATTATCAAATGAAAAATGTGGAATTAAATATTGCAACGTTTGTCACGCCATATTCAAACATCTACTCAAACGGGATTTGATGAGGAAATAATGGACACATGTGAGAAGTCTCCGTACTTGTGGACAAGTATTTTTATCGATGCATTCATTTAAAAATTGATGCTGCGCAAATTTCCGCAAATTTTGCGTTTCGAACTGACTTCAGAATTGGCATCTATGTACCTTAACACTTATTTAACGCTTAACAACCCGGTCAGTAAAGTGTTGTTTGTGTCGAAAACACTAGACAAATGGATTGCTACGGAAACCAACGGAACAACCTTCGCCATTGGCCAGAATCTGTCGTAAGATTCCAATTTTTACATACAGGAAATAATCATTCGATGTACCTGCATGAGTTAGCTCCCTTTCACCGTTTTACTTGATTGACACCATTGAACGGTATATTTAGCTTATTTGCATGTAAATTATATGTGGTAAGATGGGCATATTGCCTTATTTTCCTGAATAAAATCTATTAGGTAGGCCAAAAACCTGTGTCAGCCATTGTACATTTGGCAACAACCTAATTAATGTTCAAAGTGTTGTTCCGAAATATAATCGGAGTCATTCAGAACTTGGCCGAAGATGTCCGCTGATTTCCGTACAAAACCTCCGTTTCTGAAAAGGATGCTCCTTTTAAAGAATTTAGCAGTATTCGGATGGCGATAATATTTAGCTGAACAAATATATCCTGTCGGAAAATGGGTTGTAAGCATTATTTTCATAGTATGTATATGTGTACAGCTTCTGGTGTTGCTTGATTAATACGAAAAATGCGCATAATACATCTTTCATTGGTCTAATTCATACTTTTCATTGTTTGTACAATTGCTGTATACAACATCTGACTATTCCAGCAATTGTCCAAGTATATTGCTTTGATATGTCTCATTCATATTTCAACTTTCGCGTGATATTAATGCTTTCCCAAGTTTTAGATTTTATATAATCACTGTGACAATGCACGAACTTTCGTGTGATAAGTGGATTCCAAAATGTCTGTGTGAATCTACCTCAGTATGTCTTTGCTTTACATTAATAAATGATGAGGTTTAAGACTTATTGACATTTCTATATATTCTAAGCGACTCAGTTTTTGTTGGAAACAAAACAGGATTGAGCCCAGACTGTAATTTTGTTGATGTCACGATTGAACGTTTTTGCTGCAGCGTCTGCATTTTCTACGATTAAGTATCATCAGCAAAGAGGCGAATATTAGAACCTATATCGGTCACAATACCATTAATATAGATCATTGAGTTATCCCAGAATTTACAGGTAAAAGCTCTTATAGACTTATAAACTTATAGCTTCCGTAATAACAACGCCATATCGCCGTTTATCTAAATAATTCGAGAACCATATTCTTATTTCCTTTCTCTAATCTAACGCTTTACAGAAACAATTGTACTGGTTGGTTGCTGACTCCACTGGAATAAAACCAGACATTTACATCAGGCATTTCACGAGGTATCCGATTCACGAATCCTAGATTGACAACTTCGTTTCGGAGAGATTTAAAACGGAGCCAGTTGTTATGTGTATCATTGCTTTTCTATATGCTCTTTTCCTTCTTGTTTTAGTTTTGATATTTGAACTCATCCAAGATGGTTCGTGGGACCTGCTTCTAATAATATTAATAGGGATGTATTCTTCGGATAAGTTTAGAATGCAATGTGTGACATGTCTAGTATCGATATCCATGTCATCGTCAAGGTCGTCAGGCTCTTAAATGGTCATAGTTTCCATGATCATATTTCCAAAATTTCCTTGTGTAAGAGTTTTAGTCTTGGAGTATTTGAGTAATCTATATAAGTTAAACCTCTCTAAACCGGAATTCTAGTTGGGAAGAATTTAGATACTTTTAGGCAGGTGGCTGCTTAATGCAGGGTGAAAGTCATGCAGAAAGCTCCTCTATGAGCTTTCTGCATGACTTTCACCCTGTATTAAGCTGTCACCTGTTTTAAAGATCAACATTTATACAAATTTGAACGTCCGGATTAAAGAGGTTTTACTGTATAGGGCAATGAAAATCATTGATATTGAAGGGGAAAAGGGGTCACCTACCACATATAAGGTTATATTGTTTCTGATACTTCATAACAATAAGAGAAGATTAGCTGAGAAATGCCGAATTGCTGACTAAACATCAGTTAACCGTTATTATCCCAAATGCATTCATTTAATATCAGATTCAAATGCAATTAGACACGACACGTCAACAATTCTTAAAGGAAACACGGACAGCTTGCTCATATTGCATTTGATGTCCAAAGAAACTTGACAAAATGATTTTTATCCTTTTAGGATTGCACTTGTCAGGTTTAATCCATGTGAAAGAAGTAGCAGTGAGATTTCACCATTAACAATCAGTACTGCACGTAAGCCAATGTCACGCGCATTAGCTGCTTTTATATCAACATGAACATACTCGAGTTATTTTGTTGTCGTTGTATAGAAAAGAAAAAGTGTGAAATAGACATCATTTTTCACACCGGATTGTTTAGATGAAAATGTAGTAAAGTCAAGCAGGCAAAGCCACATACAGGACGCAACCACCATCAAAACATCGATAGATAGCATGTCACACACATAAAACCAAACACACGTACACACACGAGACGAACACAGAAAACATTAACAAATGCACAAGCACTAGAGATAAACATTCTAAACACGAACAAAAGCACGTAGTTCAAAGTGCATGTATGAGTCATGCAGAAAACACCGCATACAAAACACACAACCACCCAAACAGCACCACGATTACAAACAGCAAATGTACATGTATATAAAAACACAAAGAGACGTACACATAACAAACAAACAATAGGGGGAAGTCTACATTCAGTCCGAATGACTGCTCAGCCGACTGCTCTTTTACCCCCTGGTTATTGAGCAATCGCCGTCAATATTGAGCAATGCTAATATATGGCTAATATATGGCGCTGTTGAACCGTATATGTCACGGATCGAATATGTTACACGTGTGTGATATATTCGACCGTAAAATTCACACTTGTCAAATGTGTCATATTCGTCTGCCCAGAATGCCAGTAAAAACATAAACGTATATGTCACATACGCTGTGATATAAAACCATTACCATCATTCACAATCACCACAATCATCATCACCATCACCATCATAATCATCCGTGTCATCATCATTATCATCATTCACCATCAACAACATCATTCACCATCATCATTACCATCACAACCACCATCACCATCATCACCAAAATATCCTCATTACGGCCATCACTATCAACAACACCATCATCGTCACATTCAACTCAACACCATTTTATTTAGCGTTCTTGTTGTTTCTGCATAATTGAAAGTGATTTTCAGATCATGTGGAAAGGGATGTCCAATTCAGAGAACAGACGAAAGTTTCATAACTGTAATAAACAAGAAACTGATACAGCTCTGAACAGTGATTTCAACGAATTAAACAGAATTGTCATACGTGTAATTTCTATATAATAACGATGTCATACATGTAATTATTTTAAGCATATTTGTAAAGTTTCATGTGACTACATGTATTTGCCATTTTAATATCACTGGCGCAATTATGTAATGTCGATAACATATCCACTCATATGCAAACAAACAGGAAACTGATATAACTCTGAACAGTAATTTCAAAGAATTAAACGACATTGGCGTACATGTTATTTCAATATAATAACGTTGTCTTAATTGTTTTGAACACATTTTGAACAGTTTCACTGTCTGTCAACAACTCCGGAAATAGCTAGGTAAAACTACTAAGCGAAGCGAAGAAAGTGATAAATTTGACCAACACCATGTAAGACAATCCTTTGTTATTTTACCTCTCATTGTCTTAACCATCATAGATAAAGCAATACCAGGTCCATGAATCTTTGATTACTTCACTCAGAGTTTAAACTCTTGCATAAGTTGGCAATATCAGAATATTTAACCTGTAAAAGGCTTCCCTAGTAGCGAGGAAAAGTCAACGCAACTTGATATTTGGGTCTTATTCAAGGACACTTGTATTTGGATATTCATGAATTAACTGCCGAATCGAAGCATGTGATTGTTTTGTTTTATGTACCAAAATTGTATCTTTCCATACATTGTGTGAGAAGATATTACAAAATTCATATGTAGGGTTGTGTACGGCGAGTAGTTGTTACGGTGTACGGCGAATAGCGTTTCTGGTGATTTTTAGTGTACGGCGAATAGCTTCAACAATTTTCGAAAGAAAATGGTTTAAATAAGGATGGTATCTTAATCGACAGTGTCGAACAAGGACCCGTGAGTTAAATTACATTAATAGGCCACTTAACAATTTAAGAACATTGCTTTAGAGTTGGTCAATGTGCTCGTTCAAGTTGAAGTTCTATTCTTAAGTGTATTACTTATGGATTTTCATTAGTACGTTTCCTGCTTTATGACAGCCATCCGAAAGCAATTAGAGCAGAGAAATGAATCTGGTCCTATTATGTTTGCAAAGGCTCAGATGTGTGTTTCTATACAGAAAAGGCATGATATTTGTTTCTGGCAAAGAATATAGTAGAACCTGTCTTAAATGGCCAACAAAAAGGTCCAATTATGGGTCTGTAAGGCAGGTGGTACCGTAATACAGGCTACAATTAATACAGAAAGTTCCTATGAGATGAGCTTTCTGCACTACTTTTGCCTTGTTTTAAATAACCACCTGCTTTTAAGACTCATATGTTCAATATATGTATGCAACACAGTTATTAACTAACCCCTTTCTACTAAAGAAATTTAATAAGAATTATTTAACCCTTTACCTGTTCAATATTTATGCATGAATAATGTCATCGTGAATATTAGCCATTTTTGTGTAATGTAATTTTTTCAAGTGAGGTATTTCGTTTGACAAAAAATAAAATAATTTGGTCTATAAATCTACACATGTAATGTCATAAGCAAACAGCAGATCCTGATCAGGCTCCTAAGTGCCATCTGGTTTGGATCAACTCAGTTTGAAAATGCGTAAAAATGAGTTTATATGAAGAAAAGCATTAATGATTTAATCAAGATTCTTGTTAACCAGTGTTTCTCTAGAGAAAATATACTCATCGGGTGTGGGGAGCGAACTCGAGTCTGTAGTCAAACTCTAGTCAAATAATCTACTGCGGCACGATAAAAGCCGGATTGCATAGTGTCACAGTGTGTAGGTTTATCATCACTTGTACGGCCTTGCTGTACAAGCGCGCTTTTATGGCGACGTGGTAGAGTGCATGACTGCGAACCTGGCGACCCGGGTTCGATCCCGGGTCTGAGAGGGTATGTTTCTTTATAAGAACATCCGGTTACAATAGCAATGCTGTACAAGTGTTGGTCAGCTACAGCCTGTGGCATACGAGGGCTGATTGATAAGTCGAGAACTTTGTATTGAAGGAGTTAAGCAGGGATGCCCTTTTTCTGCCCTACTATTCCCTGACTATTTAAGGCGGTGTGCCCGAACACTGATGTCATGTGGTCAGTTTATGCCAAAGAGATAGCACTCTTAAGTCAACAAGGTACTTGTTTCTTGTTTAGACCAAACACCAGTCTTTTCAAATACAAAGTGATTAATAAACTAATTCTTCATTCATACATATATCTTGTGGTATCCGAATTTCGTGAATGCTAAAGCATGCAACAGTTATTAAAACTAAAATGTTCAGACCTAGAAATTCACTTACACATCTTTAAGAAGCAAATCCAAATATAGTTTAAACACCGTGGCTATAGGGGCCCGGGGGCTTGCTCCCCGGGAAAATTTAGAATTGAGTGGTTTCAAAAAGTGACTTTTACAGAGACGTCAATTGGAGGAGTGGGTTAAATCTTACATGACAAGACAGAACGTTTATCAAAGTATATCCCTACTTGGCCTTCGAGTGTTGTTCCATTTTGGCCATACTAGTTAATGTTTTCACCTATCATTGATGTTACACACGTGCGTAAATGCGTGTCGCTAGCTACGCCCCTGTCTTTAGAAGTTGGCTTGTAGTCTTCGCGGCTGACGTTGAAATGTTTGATCCACTGCAAGCGCACTTCTTCACTGCGAGAAATGGTGTGGAGTTTGTAAGGCTCCCAACACGGGCAGTTTTTATGCAGATGTTTTTCTCCTTACCGTTGCACCATTTATAAAGTTTCTTTTGATTGTTATTGCAATAAAAAGCAGCATATCACTTCTCTGAACTACTTTCGTATGGCATTATATTATAAAACTTATTATTCTATACAAATTCCTAAAAGATCGGTCATAAAACAAATCCATACAATCTAAAATCTTTATTTATCAGCAAAACTTAACAGTACCATAATGACGGAGAGTATTCATGAGCAATTAATTCTGTAATCATCGTTATGTGCAGATCCGTCAAAACCGAAAGTAGCGCAATGGTAGATGTGGATACTCTGCCATTTGTGCCTTCTATAAGTTTCCTCATTTGCTATAGCACAACCTACATTTTAATTCTAGATCAATGGCATTTTCATGATAGACATGAGGTGTCAGTTTATTTTCCTCGCACTAACCTTAGGGAACGATTATAAGTAAAGTTTAGCCGTAAAATGCCGCACACCACACAAGCTATTTGCCGAGCAGTCTTCATAACAGTAAAATATATTACTATTCGCCGTACACATCGGAAGCTATTCGCCGTACAATATTCATACCGCATGTATCTATTCGCCGTACACACACCTTGTTTTTCTTTTATCAAATTCAAAGCCAATTTCGATCGTATTCTGCAATCAACGCTGGCATAAGAGTGTATTGGCTGTGTGATGACAAGGAATGTGTGAAATCGTGTGTCGGAGGATTAGAAAAGCGAGTGCGAACACGTTTGTGACCTCTTCGCTACTATCTCGGTTGTACTAATCCGAGAATAATGCACCCAAAATGATTTACATACGTGAATTTGAATTGATCAGAAACCATGTAATCATTGGTTGATCTTTCTACCAGTAATATCAAACATTGCTATGCTAGAATATGTCATAATCTATATAAATATATCGAATTACTAATTCACAGTCAATGAACTTTCGCTTCACTTAGTAGTTTTACCTAGCTATTTCCGGAGTTGTTGACAGACAGTGAGTTTCATTTGACTACATTCATTTGCCATTTTGATATCACTGCCGCGAATACGTAATGTCGATAACATTATACCAGTTAATGCTACTCATAAGCAAACGATGCCAGGCATTTACCTATCTTTGGTATTTTATCATCTGTTTAGTAGCTAATGCGACACCCCTGTTTCTACCTGCCTTCATAAGCAGAAAACGAACATTGACGGGATTTCGATTATTCAGTTGAATATCTGGTTTTACATAGATATTTCGCTTATGATTACCCACTAACCGAAATAATTCTCTGAAGGGTTCTCCGATCTTGGCAATAACAAACTGCATAATTGGGTTTGAATTAATGCAAGTTTTCAAGATGATGATGATGATGGTGGTGGTGGTGGTAGTGGTTGTGGTGGTGGTGGTGATGATGATGATGATGAGCCAAAAACACTTTGTGGCATAGATAAGATTTAAATATAATGTGATTGTTTAAAACAAATACGTGTTTTTTAAAACATAACAATTAACAAATGTGATGTATTCGTTGCCATTTTCGTTTTTTGTGTCCACTTTGTGGGTGTAACATATTCGTTTTGGTGTGCATATAAAATCTTAAGCCACACGAATATATCACATTCTATGTACCATATTCGTTTGATGCGCGTGTCATTTTCGACCGAATATATCACACGTGTGACATATTCGGTCGAATTTTTCACTCGTGTTACATATTCGATCCGTGACATATACGGTTCAACATGACGCGATTACGCAGCCGCAGTACTGGCTAGCGACCCTTACATGCGCCCATTTTAACATCTGGTTATCCCGTGCGGATGGGAGACACTGAAAAGCATCTCTGAAAATTCGAGCTGGCCCAGCCGGGATTCGATAAACACTCGTCCATTAGGTCAAGGCAACACCACAAATACCTTTGTTAATTATAAGTTTGCCTCGGTTTCTTTCTTATTTGGCTTGCGAAATAAATACTAAAACGTGTCCGACAACAGCACTAACGAGTATATGTATGTCTGTTGATAAGTAAACTTTCTACAAAGTAGCGCTACACCCTCTTTGAACTAGACTGTCACGGGACAGCAAAGTTTGCCTATTGTAGACCTTGTCTACAAAGATGAAGTCCAAAATATTTTTTCTATTTTAACTGAACTACATCAATGTTAAACCTGCTGGCAAACTCTATTCCAAATACCAGCTACCTATGGCAAGTATTTCATGTTGTATTAGTGCAGCTTAATACTTACCCCAAAACTTTAACCTTGAGATGTCAGCCCAAAAAGCTAAGTCCAAAACAGGTGAAATTTTGACTAAAATTCAGTTTTATTTTTAATTTTAACTATACTACATCAATGTTCAACACACCGGGAACCTCCATTTCAAGTATCAGTTTCCTAGGCAAATATTCCATGTAGTATTAGTGCATTTCAACACTTATCCCAAAACTTTAACCAAAAGCCAACGCCGAAATACGCATTTCTAAAGTACTATTGTATGGTCACCCAGCTCATTTGACCCCACGAAGTACAAATATGAGTCATACAGGAAACACTACATACAGAACAAACAGAACTTTTATTCAACGACAAGATAACCATTTAAACCCTACAATTATTACTGTTGCATGGACAAATTAACAAAATTACATCGACAGTTGAACAGAGTCAACGGATTACGGCCGAAAGAAACAGAGAACCCAGGAATGTAAAAACAAAACCTGGCTCACGTCTCTATCCATTCCACAACCGCTCCAAAATGTTCAAAGTGCGGTAGAAATTTCAGCGTCAGTCAATTATCTAGCATTAGGTTATCTATTTATATAAAATTGGACGAAAACTATACACATACACATTTATTGCTTACCCTCTGATGTTTTTTTTTCGTTTTGTTAATTCCTAATAGTTCTGAATGTTACTCAATGCTTAACGAAACAAATATCGAGAGACGGCATGATTTACATTGCTATATCCAAATGTCGTCATATCTATATTCATATCTATAAAGAACAAAAAAAGGATAGTGAATACAATTTACAAAAGGTTTCGTTATCCCGCAGCTTGCTATAAATCTAAAATTAGTTTATCTAATTAAATGCGTTCGTTCTTCATATAATGAACTATTGTTATCAATATTTTGTGACATGTTATTGAATTGCATAAGTGTTCTAATGCAACCCCAATAACGTTCTCATGTGATTAGTTGTGGCATAACGTTGAACATAAAATTTATTTATAAAAACAATACTTCCTGTTTAATCCTTTCCCTGATGAATATTCATGTAAGAAATAATGACGTCATTAATAAGATTATTTTATAGTGGCATATGAGCACATGCCACTGTGGCTCAGACAGAAGCCGTAGAATCAGACCTATATTACACAATAAGCTAACAGAGCAGACCCTGATCAGACGGCTCCTTTATAGGAGCCATCTGATATGGGTCTACTCTGTTTGCAGATGCGTCAAAATACGCTTACATAGGGGAAAGGGTTAATTCGTATATAATTATATCTTAAATGTCAGAGTGTGTGATATACGTGCCGCAGGCAAGAAATTCAATGTGAAACTTAAATCTGATCAAAGCGATATTCTTAACCCTTTCCCTGTTCTATATTTAGGCCATTTTACAGTAGCTACTGAATATTCATTCACAAAATAGCTGTAAAGAAATATGGAAGGTGGAACATTGTAGCCATTTTAGAAAGTAAAGAGGCAGATCTATCAAATTCTATTAGCAAACAGTAGACTCTGATCAGACGGCTCCTCTAGGAGCCGTCTGATCTGGGTCTACTCTGTTTGCAAATGCGTGAAAACACGTTTATATGAGGGAAAGGGTTGGTTAAAGAAACTGAATGCTTTTATTTGAAATGTGTACATTGAACACACTCTCTCGTACTGCTATTATAACAGAACTGTTCTTTTTTCACTTAAGGTAAAAGTGAGGCAATCTTATCTCCACTCCGTTTGTTCCAGGTAAAGTGCAGTAACAGTAGTTGTGAGTTTGTTTCGAAGTTAAATTTTCAGGCCCAGTTTTCTTAGTTTTCTATAAGTTATTAGTGCTCTATACAGGGAACTCACCCAAATACTATGTATCTGTATAAAGATTTCAATATACATGTACATTCGTAACTTCGTTCGGGGGCTAAGTAGCAAATAATATAAATTTAAAGTCAGTATCATGTAGATTATTTGTCCCGAAAGTATGATATAAAATGTAATACCACACAAAAAGCTACATTCGAATGCAATTACGTATTTTCTAACTATAAAAAGATACATATCGTCAAAAAGTCACAATGAGAGATAATTCCCCTGAGAAGGTACCGACGAAACCTACTGGTTAGGTCCTCAATAACTGACACTCGTCTCATATTATTTTAACTCAATACATTTTTTTAAATATCAACATAAATGAAAAGCCGTCACTGTTTTTTGGCTGGATACCAAAACTGCTGCTCATTTTATTCTGTTGAAAAACTAGCACCACACATAATACATTCTATACATAAAGCGTTTGTAAAATTAATGTGAGTTAGTGAGTCCAGAGCTCCAGATAAGATGCTTAAATGAAACTAACTTCATTTATAACTTAATTATTTCTCCATCAAACCCTATGATGTGACCACTCTTTAGAATCGTCTCGAAGAGACGATTCTAAAGAGTGGTCACATCATAGGGTTTGGTGGAGAAATTACGAGTTTAGTATTTGAGTACGCACCGTTATCTGTAGCCCTGGTTCAACTTACACTTGCTGCGCAAAGCAACAGGAGATTGTTACGGATGGGTAATCCGTTTGATGATAGAATTTAGAAAACGAACTCTCCTGGAAAGTCCGTGAGAAAATGGAGCAGTGTTACAGCAAAAACTCGACTACCTAAAGGTATTCATGAAATATATTGTCGCTTCGTACACGCTCATAGCGAGGGTTCAATGGATGTTTATCACATAATCTTCGGCGTGGGAGTGCCGAAACAGAGTGTCGTAAACGGCAGATATGCGCTAGTGCATTTCCTCGTTGCTCATTTATTAATGCAAACAGATATGTTTATGCAATGCAAAATTCAACACTTATTGCCCAGGAAACACACACTCTCAGGCTTCTTTTAAACCAGAACACAGTTGCGCCAAATCAATTACAGTCCAATAACTCTGTTCTGTTGTCCAAATTTTGAACACTATATCTATGTTGGTTACTTAAATTACTGTTCGTGATACTAATTTAAAAATCTTGGAGCTCTCTGAATATTCAACGTGCCCAGTTGTCTAACACTAATAACTCACTGGATTTTAACCCATACCCAGAATCTGGCCAACTAGTTCAAAACAACATCGAAGAATCATTTGAAAGTTTTGGTATAACCCAGCAAAGGGACCAAACTCTGTACTCCCTGGGCGGATGATTATTACAGTGCTCCCTCTCTATAACGACACCCTTTGAGATACGAATATTGTATGTGTTGTTCAGAGGGAGTTGTTATAGGGAGGGGAAATCAAACATAATTAGCTTGTTTGCAGATCCCCAGATAAGGTGTATTTCGTGAACTAAAATCGTTATGCCTCAATCAACCCCTATGTTGTGACCACTCTTTAGAATCGTCACTTTGTGACGATTCTAAAGAGTGGTCACAACATAGGGTTTGATGGAGGCATAAAGAAAATACGATGGAAAAAGGTTGTTTCTGGGGCCTTGTTGTTTCGGAAACAGTGACATGCGTTGTTGTAAGGAGGGAATCGTTATTGAGAGGACCGTTGTAGGGAGGGAGCACTGTACATGTAAAAACGGACTAGATTCACACAATTTCTTGAGGACTTTATCTTCCCAGAAATCATTGATAGCCTTATTCTCCCCAAGATAGTCACCCACGGCAAATATGTAGGTACAGACCAAGTCACAGTCCGTCTTTACTAGGCCACTTTAGGACCCAGTAGAAACGAGTTATATTATGATGCTTATTTCGAAACCCATAAATCATGAATAAGGAAGTGTGTATTACTTCATTTGATTTAAAAACAAAATGGAGAATATATTGTTGAAGAATTTCATTTGTGTCCAACACAGATATATGAGGAACACAGATGAACTTCAGAACGTTTTTCAACTGAATGGTGACATTGATTGTACACTGGAGAGGCCTGTTCGTTAATCAGAATTAATGCTTCAGGAAAAGAGAGATTTATAACATTGATAACTTTTTTGCTGGAAGCCAAATAGCATTAAGCTAGAAACGTGCCGTACGGGATTAATGTGCTGAAATCGAATTTGAGATTCTGTATTGTAAGCATTTTTTGAGGACATTGCGTTGCAGCCTCTACCTCTAACCAAACAAATACATGGTTAACCCATTCACTCGTGGGCTATTTTTAGATCCATCCACTTTGAATAAATCTACCGAAAAGGAGCATTAACTAGAGAAAAGGAAAATTTTAGAATTTTGTAGTTTGAAACCATTGTGATAAATAGAGCATTTGATCCGATAGGAGCAAATGCTCTATTTATCACAATGGTTTCATAAAGTGACTTTTACAGAGGCATAGAAAGGCGTATTTATGGCGGAACGGGTTAAAGAAATGAACTGTCTTGTCTAGGTTCCAAATCTCAAGTCAAACCCTTATGATATAAGTACAGATGTTGATTTACACGACAAACACAAGAATATACGGACATACCCATATGTTTCCATCTGTTTGAATAATACATTTTCGATTACATAAATACTATATAATTCGATATAATCTAAAAAAGTTAATGTCAGTACATTCAAACCCCTCTAAACAGGACGTTGACTTTATAAATATCGTTCTTGGAGACAGGTGGCAGCTTAATGCAGGGGGAAAGTCATGCAAAATGTTCACCTAGGAGCCTTTTGCATGAATTTCACCCTGCATTAAGCGTTAAGCATCCACTTGCCTAAACGTGTCTATTTTGTGTCTACTATAATTCCGGTTTAGAGGGGTTTATTGTACAGTAAAATCCCTCTAATGCGACCACCAAAATGAGATATAATTCTAGGACTGGAGGAGCTTTCTGCATTACTTTCGTCCTGCATTAAGCAACTACCTGCTTTTTACCTTCATTAAGTGGTCGCTTTAGAGGGTATTACTGTATATGTAATCACAGTTAAGAAAATGCCACCAACAATTCTAAAAGCTTAATCCATGACCACCCCTCATTAGCAACTTCTAGATATGCAAGTTTTGATGATGCTACGGAGCTACAAGGTTTCGTTCAGGGTGCTTTCTGCATGAACATATGTTAAGACTGTGCAGGCTAGCCACTTATTAAATTTATTGGCCCGGAGCTTCACTCAGTTGCCAGACAAACTCACAAAGATTCACGGGAAAACACTTTCGTAGGATATAAAGGATACTCTAGATACGTCAGGTGGTGATTCCTTAAAAAGCCTTTTCCAACAGTGCTTGCTTTAGAACTGTGGGAATGCTTGTTGTTGTTTACAACAACGCGACCGTATATATTGCCAATAAACAAACTTCTACAGAACCTCAGATTGTGAATTTTTCGATTTGTTAGAATGCATGAAATATAGCATATTCCAGGGAAATGCCTCTTTTACCTGACTTTTTCCATTTTCATATGGAACATGTTCAATTTATACACAAGCAACATGTATATGCACCAGAGGATCTTTTCCAAGCAACAGTTCCTGTATAAATGCCAGGAGACCTTCGCAAAATTCGAACTTTACTATTGAATAACTGGTGGTTACAGTAAAACATGCTACAGCACGAGCATTTCAGCATTTCAGAAATTAATATAGACCCCTGTCCAAATAACCGTCAATGCTGTAACTTCCTAGGAGATCAGATTAAACATTACACATACAGATATAAATATTCTCAGGCTAATGTGATTGCTGGTCTATTTTATTACAGATTTTCTCTACGCTATACCTTTTCTGAAGAGGTTTCATTCTAATTTCATATTGTGTTTATGAATAAATGTAACCGAGTGTACAACAATTCAAACAACCGACACTTATTCCTGGCTGTCCTGAAAGAGGAGTATTTTGAGTATATTATGTATAAAACAGAAGAATAGTCGGTTATTTACAACACACACACGCACGCACGCACGTGCGCATACACGCACACACACACACACACACGCACGCACGCACGCACGCACGCACGCACGCACGCACGCACGCACACACACACACACACACACACACACACACACACACACACACACACACACACACACACACACACACACACACACACACACACACACACACACACACACACACACACACACACGCGCGCGCGCGCGCGTGTGTTTGGTGGCCATAGGGGGCATCCATTCTAATCCCAATAAGCTAGGCCTTCCTTAATTCTGGTGCTACAGGAGCCAAGTTTAGAGAACATGTTCAGTTTGAATATTTCACTTAAATTTTTGTTCCTAATTCAACCTCACCCGTTTTTAAAGGATGTTAATTAAAAGAATAAGGAAAACACTTCATGAAGACGATTTGACTGTGCACAAGGCGTGCAGCTACTGGCCCATTTCGCCCGTTAACCATGCAGGACCTGACACAGGCAATAATCCTAGAGTGCGAGGGCCTTCCTCAGCAACCTATCCGGCCCTTGGTATAGAGTATGCCCAGAAGGTAGACAGAAGTCAAATAATACCATTTTCTACGAAATGTTTATCATGGAAATGGTCATTTCAACTTTTTTTAATTTTGTAATGATACACGCAAAAATTGTTTGTGGTAAATGTTAACTGATTGCAAATATACAGTAGAACCCCTCTAATGCGACCATAGCTGCCTTTATAAGCAGATGGTTGCTTAATGACAAAAATTATGCAGAAAGCTCCTCTAGAAGTTTTCTGTATTACTTTTGTCCTGCATTAAGCTACCCTTTGCATCTAGCTACCAGAATTGTACCTCTTTTAGGTGGCCGCATTAGTGGTGATTTACTGTACCTGTGAAAATTATTGCCTATGCTATGCTGCGACCCTTACTTAACGTAACCCCTAAAACGCAAATATGTAAGTGATCGTTTATTTTTTGTAAGTAGTGTATATACAAATATGTACTATAAAATTTGGAGGGAAGTCTTTAATCGCATTGCTTGGAATATTTGGCAGTTATGCATTTATTCCATTAAGCGTCATATTTTTCTAAGTGCAGTTTAGTGATGATCTAGAATAGTTTTCGACATATTTGCATTAAGATTAATTTTAGACTGAAAAACTGAAACCCTGAGAAACTGAAACCCAGAACTTTTTTTGAGCCAGATCAGCTATTTTTTGTCACAAGTGTCAAAGATTCTAAAGCCGAATGTCACATATCCCTAGAAAAAAACTGAGGCTGAATGTTTTTCTCTTGTCAGGGATGTACTACAAAAGCAATGACCATGTCGACATTATCCTTTATTCATGGAGGAAAGAAGCAATGCCAAGTGTTGATAAATGCCAAATGCCATAGAAATGTGGTACCAATAACATAAATAGTTCAGATAAAGAACATTTCAGGGCAGAACTACAACAATATATTCAAAACTCACTAACATGGACCTGGGACAATAGATGTGTACATATCGCAATAATAAAACGGCAAATGCAACGAAGCGTTCTGTGTCGATCACGTGATTTAACCCTTTCCCTGTTCTATGTTTATTCAAAATGTCAATACCTACTGAATATTCATGAGCAAAATAGTTATAATGAACTATCAAAGGTGGAACATTGTAGCCATTTTAGAAACCAAAGAAACAGATCTATCAAATTATATAGGCAAACAGAGCAGACCCTGATCAGACGGTTCCTAGAGGAGCCGTCTGATCTGGGTCTACTCTGTTTGCAAATGCGTGAAAACACGTTTATATGAGGAAAAGGGATAATTAGTAATTAGTACTTAAAATAATAAGCAATAAAATGAATGGGTAAAATATAGAAATATGAAAAGTGGGTAATAATGTGATTTACTGGGTGACTTGTCAATTAACTAAGATCAGGTTTGCTTTCAATGAATGAGATCCATTCAGTATCAAATGTGAAAGGTAAAAACAATAAATATCCATATGGACGGGTGGCATAACTATAAATATATCACAGCTCTATGCTATGCCTAACGACAGAGGTATAGATCCAGTGTGACCAGCCTGATGAACCCAGGCCGACACCAAACGTGCGTTTTTATATGCTCATTCATACTTTGATTATGTGTTCATTTCGTGTACTGATATGTTTGGTTTCTGTTTAAGGTGAAATAGTACGATGAATGTGTCCACATGTTTGTCTTAATTTGTATTAATGCTTGTATTTCTTCTTTTTCAAGTCGGACAGACCAGACAAGTACATGTAGTTTTATTGCTGTCCGAAAAAAACAGCGTTGTTTTGTATTTTTACTGATCTATAGAGTTATGAAATGAGAGCGCAAATTAGCATAGGGCTAATTACATGCTATAATACCGCTATAATTGTGGAAATTATTTTCCTTGAACCGTAAAACTGGAGGACAATCCAAAAGTCAAACTTTTCATCACCAAATGATGCATATGAAGCATGGCCAAT
Source organism: Azorinus chamasolen (assembly GCA_963576725.1). Classification (NCBI taxonomy): domain Eukaryota; kingdom Metazoa; phylum Mollusca; class Bivalvia; order Cardiida; family Solecurtidae; genus Azorinus; species Azorinus chamasolen. The sequence goes on along the minus strand of OY755242.1, from coordinate 50,507,726 downwards.
TTTTTGTTTTCATCTTGATAAAAACTGAAGGTAAATGACAATACCATGCTTTCCGCAAACAGACAAATGCCTCGTCAGACAGTTCCTACAGGATTACTGCGTTAATACGAAGTGAAGCGTTAAGCAGGCTACCGTTTCCAAATGCTCACATCATATTATAGGTCTTGGTCTCATGGTTCTCACGACAAAATTGTCTGCCATAGTATGACAAAACCTGGTGGACAATTTCATTAATTCGACTTATCGGATATGTAATGGTGAAAATGATCAGCGTCAAATCTGATGAAAATCAGCGCAACCGCGGTGTTGCTCGGCCATGTAGACATCGTCTCCGGCGTCTCTGGTCTAATTGGACTCATGTTAGCAGTACTTGCAGAATATAATATAATTATTAACTGTACGGAAAAATACTAAAACTATCATTTAACCCATTCCCTCATGGGCTATTTTTAGATCCAACCCCTATAAATAAATCTACCGAAAAGGAGCATTAACTAGAAAAAAGGAAAATTTTAGAAATCTGCAGTTCTGAAACCATTGTGATAAAAAAAAGAGCATTTGCTCCTTAGGAGCTGATGCTCTATTTATCACAATGGTTTTAAAAGGTAACTTTTACAGAGGATTTATGGAGAAAATGGTTAAAACGTATATCTACAAGTTCTGATAAAGTTATCCTGATCGGAATAGCAATTGTGTATTGCATATTACCGTAAAGTACTTGAAAGAACCTCATCGGTCTGCAGTGCCCTGCAAGCGGCCAAGCGCAATGGAAGGCCGTATACACACACACACACACACACACACACACACACACACACACACACACACACACACACACACACACACAACACAAACAAGATCTAAAATGACATGGAAGTTCCAGAGAAATATATAAAACAAAAGTGTTTGACAGTTTTACATGTTTCTTAAGTCTAGGTCTGTCGGTCCTCACGACGAAGCGGACAGTAAGCTGGGGATCCAAACTTGAAGACGGAACAAGATTCGAATTTATTCAAATAACACTATGTAATTAGTCAAAATACCAGGATAACAACTGACAAAAAGTAGTACATAAATTAGTGTCTAGGGGGGTGAAAAGGCGGTATATGGCCAAACCAATGACACGATTAACAAAATAGTCTCCAAATAAATAAATCCAAAGTCTGAATAATATATATTAATCATAGATATTATAAAGGTAAAAGTGTTTGGTAGTTCGGTGTTCGAAGTTTTCGAAGTTTTCCTGTTCTCACGACAAAATGGACAGCTAGACCAGGATCAAACATCGAAGTCTGAACAACGTTTGTGGAAAATCTAGATACAAAACATAATTAAATGAAATCTATTCGACTAAAGTGTGAAATTAACTCCTTAAACGATCAGGGTAAAAATGATGAAAATCAGCTCATAAAATTGCGTTTCAGGGTCATGCTGGATAGTTCCTGGCAAAGCACTTGTCAGATCGGACTCAAACAAAAACATGCCTCTAGCCCTTTACGTAACTAGATAAGCCAACAATTAGATAAGCCAAAAGTCTCTAGCTTAGATTTAGGTTTCCCCAAAACAGACCAAACCAGCCCCTTCCATCTAAAGTACTTTCATAATATCATTGTTATGTCATTTTACCTCCGGACGAATATGTGTGTAATTTCTTTCTTTCTCTCTACCTCTTTCTGCCTTTATCTGTTTTTCTCATCGCCTCTCATTGTCTCTCTGGTCGTCCCGGTCTACCAAATCCAGACCCTTAGATAAGAATTCATTTTGTCAAGTGTATTTTATCATCGCACGCATGCACGCACACACACACACATACACGGATACACATACACACACGCACGCACACATACAGAGAGAGAGAGAGAGAGAGAGAGAGAGAGAGAGAGAGAGAGAGAGAGAGAGAGAGAGAGAGAGAGAGAGAGAGCGCATGTTCAGTTTGATTATTTCACTTAAATGGCTGTTTCAAATCCAACCTCATCCCATTTTTAAAGGATGCCATTTGTTCCCTAACCGGGGACAAACATCCAAATACACTTAATGTAGATATTCTATAAAGAATTGGGGACAATCCAAACCAGGGACACACACCAATATACTGTATGTAGATATTCTGTAATGGAATGGGACATTCAAACTTAGTACTTGAATAAAAGCTATCCAAGTAAGGACGGACGATCAGATTGACATTGTCTAAGTCTATTCTGTTAGATATTTGTTGACTTAATACTATTGAATAATTTTAATCTTTATTCTACTTCCGTTTTTGCTGTCCTTTTAACTGCTTTAAGCAAGGTCCGTTTAATTTAATTTATTTACAAAATATTTGGCCAGAGAACGCTATCCATATGCTGAGAGACTGCTCGTCACGTGCCTCACAAACGTACAGCAATATGTGCATGTTTTACGAGGGTTTTAATTCCTCCTATCCTTCTGATAACAGATTAACCCTTCTCTTGCTGAATTTTAAAATACATTTCTCCTTCTTTACCCATGCCCTGTTGTATAATTACATATATCTTCAATGTGTACAAGTATTTCGCTGTGCAATCACTGCTGTGGAGTGCACTGGTTGCGCAATCAACTTGTAAATAGTGCAGACCCTGATGAGACAGCTCCTGCAGGAGCTGTCTCATCTGGGTCTTCACCATTTACAGGTAGGTGTATTGACGTGAATAGCAAGCGAAGGGTTAATATTTTTTACATGTTTGATATAATGAGATATTTCATTGGAAAATCAAAACGGTAAATTGTAACGGTGATTTATTTATTTATTTAAACAAAAACTTATTGACACATCAACAGCAAAACAGATATACAAAAGGCGTGCTGGTTGTATAAGAAATAACAACACATCGCAGTCTGACAACATAGAAATACAACATATCACAGACTGACCATCGAATTTATTCCTATTGTAAAATTCTTTCACAATAACATTTATAGTTTATTCTGCACTGACATGTCACGTTTATGCTGATAAACGGTTGTGAGTTTCTTTGGTGAATATCTGATAAATGCATTACGCCATTTGGAATAAATAATAAACTCATGGGAAATTAGCAAACTCTCTGAAGTAGCCATGCAATGTACATAAAGCCAGATTGGATTTCAGAGTGAGATTTACCGTCGCATTCCGAGATAAAATATTACGAGACAGCACAAGAATGGATGATACAGATATTTTGTTTCTTTCTTGGCGTATTTTGATAAGTTATATATTTGACGCGATACTGTGAGTATGGGGCAGTTTATTTGTTACAAAATCGTCTCCTATAGGCATACATTCATGTTAACCCATTCCCTGTTCTACGTTCATTCCAAATTTCAATACCTACTGAATATTCATAGAAAAAAAGTTATAATGAAGTATGGAAGGTGGAACATTGTAGCCATTTTAGTTAGTAAATAAACAGATCTTTCAGAAACAGATCTTTCAAATTCCATCAGCAAACAGAGCAGACCCTGATCAGACGGCTCCGATAGGGGCCGTCTGATCTGGGTCTACTCTGTTTGTAAATGCATGAAAACACGTTTATATGAGGGACAGGATTGACCCTGTAATCAACATATATTCTGAAAGTGGGAGATGCTTACTCTACGATGGTTTGCAATTGGTAATAGTAAGTAACCCTTTCGGCGCCAAATTTCTAACTGTCGTCTGCAATCCAAGTTTGTTAAATCATTCAGTAAAATAAGGGAATGAGATAAATAAATGAAAATTTTAAAGGAATAAAGCACATATATAGAAATAGAGATTGAGACAAATAGTGAAGTCCCTGATCAGACGCCGCCTTTTCAAGGCGGCGTCTGATCTGGGACTGCACTATGTGTCGTGGTGCATTTATGCGACTGTGGCGGTGAAAGGGTTAATATTTGCAGTGTTTCGTTAACAGTTACTACATAATTACCACCCGATACCTTAATTTGCAAAATAGAGACAGTCTATATATTTATTTTTGTCTTACACGCCATATAGTGTAGCTTATACACCCGAGCGTGTGGTAGATAATATGTGTAATATTCTTAAAGAAACTGAAATGCTTTGATTTTCTCTTTTATTTAAACTTCTCTCATCGAGGTTATTTTTTCACTTGCAGTAAATGTGAGGTTCATCGCCTAATTTTCGCTCAATGCATTTACAATATCAATAGTATTGAAAAAAGCGACATTGTTTTTGCCAAAATACCAAAACCGCTGCTCATTTATCATTATTTGACGAAATTTCATTTGTGGCTATGACTGCAGATTTCTTTGCGTGGCACCGATTGTACATCCGTCTATAGTCGTATTACAAAACATCACTCACGAAAGAAATGATAAGGTGAAAATGCGTTATATTGTAACCATGAGAAAGGTGAATGACAGCGATCTAAATTGTCAACGCTGTCAGAATGCAATGAACTATATTTGCGATCAATATTATCGAACGTTATGAGGTGGAAAAGAAGTCGCACAAGAAAAAAAAAGCCTTAACAGTGTCGTCGAGAAGAAAGGCAGACTTGAATTTTGATATTCACCTGACAACGTGCCTCTATGCTTAATATCATTGTCGCTCTGTCTTATTAGAAATTCTGAAAGGAGGTGATCCAACGAGAGAATAAATTGCAACACAAAAAGAGAAAATTGCAGACTCGGTTTTATTGAGTCTGTTCATGAACAGTAATTGAAAGTGCAACACTGCTCACGCCCCCTAGCACCGGCTTAAGCGGTATTCAATTTTCAGAACAAGAAGTACTGAAATTCATGATCTCGATAAGTCTGTCTTATTAAGTGTCGCATTGTTCTACCATAGCTTTACCAATATACCTTTCAGTCTCGTGACTTTGTCTGATTATATTATTGCGTAAGTCTGCTTTTGATAGATAGAGATAGATTTTACATGGCAATTAAAACAACATTTTCTGTTCGTTCGGGATCATTACTTTCGATGTTATTAGTTTTGGAATTTTAATACCGCTTTACCGCCAAAGCCGGTGCTAGGAAGCGTGAGTAGTGTTGCACTTTTCATAACTTGCTCCGAGGTTATAAAGCTTTTTGCTTGAGTCTGAGATCATTCTCAAGCATCTGATTGGTCAGATTCTGAGCTTGCTCAGAATCTGACCAATCAGATACTTGAGAATGATCTTAGACTGAGACTCAGAGTTTTACAACCTTGGACCCTGTTCATGAACAGACTCAATAAAACCGAGGCTGCAAGTTTCTCTTTTTGCATTGCTGCTTTTGCTTTCGAAAACTCTCCTACTTTCAGTCCTTATCAAGTCATAAATAGTTTGCACAAAGTGTCACAGTAAAAGACGTTTATATTCAAGTGGAGAGTTTGGGATTTTTATTGAACGGCGTAACTAATATGTTGTCGCAGTTGGGCATGCAAGGAACAATTCTATGTGTATGTATAGGATATGTGTTTATGCTCGCTCTTCATTTGCTTTGAGTGCTTGTAAAGTCTACCCCCCTTAGACTTCGATTTCTGCTCCATATTGGCCATAATAATGTTTCACCTTTCAGATTGATGTTACGCACGTGCGTACGTGTGTATCGCTAGCTACGCCCCTGTTTGTCGCTATATGACATTTTCAGTGTCGCATTGCTAGACTCTTGCTACCGTTTTTTGTCTTATCATACTCACATTCTTGAACTGTAGCGCCACTTCTCGTCTATCGTTTTTCTTGAATTTGGTTGAATCTTTGTTTTATGACACTGCTAATATGGTGTCTGTTTGAAAAGGCAACGCATGTCGTGTCTATATTTGAGCGTGCATTTTTGTGCTTCTGGTGCGTGTCATTTCCAAATCTCCTGTCTCAGCTTTTTTCATGATGGAATAAAATATGCAATCAATAATATTTTGCACAAAAAATTCAATGTCCGTCTGATGCAAACCGTGGTAGAGTAATTATGGTTTTCGTCACCGCCAAGGGCTTTCACACATTTCCTCAAAATATTCCACCTGACCGCTTCTACCCCTTTGCTCTTCTGTCACAGAACAATGCTCTTTGATCTGTACACGGAAAACATCTGGGTTATGCTCAGTTTTCCGTATATCCCTCAACAGACAGAATCTACCGAGTTGTGTATGGGAATATCGAGCGCTTGGCGGCATGATAGCCTTCGACGATGCAAATCACCACAAACTGATGCATTTTCATAAACTCATAAGCAGTTTTTCCAACTATTTGAAGATACTCTCGCAAAATACTTATTTATTGAAATGTTGTTATAGGAGACATCTGTGAAAAGACAGTATCAATATATAAGTGCATTTTAGAGAGAAAAGCAAACCAAGTCCAAACGTGTCCTAAATAATGTTGTTAATACCAGTCTGGAGGAACCACAGCACCTAACTACGCATCGTTCGGTCGTTTATCTAAAAAAACGATGCAAGACTCGTTCTGCATAAAAACAACCAGCTGCAACGCAAATAGAGAATGAAGAAGATGTCAAGAGAATGGCGTAATCAAATCAGTGTGAACTATATATGGCCTCAAAGCGTTAAAGGAAACAGTTGTTGATATAATTATTTCTGGTCTATGCTGCTCAAAGCAACAAAAGATTGTTACGGATGATTCTGATCGAAAATAGAAAACAAACTTTCCTGGAAAAACAAATCGTGCGAAAATGGTGCCTGCACATCTGGTTGTCAACCCTTTTAGAGTTAGCAATTACGCTGCTCTCTTTCAAATACGCTGATATTTTAGGTTCTATGAATCCGGAAATGGAAGGAGGGCGTCGGATACTTGCACTATCTTGTTTTTGTCATACCTCACTGTTGTTGTAGATAAGTTTGTATTTTAGGGTGGAATAAGTGTGAAATTGGGCACCTTAATCTAAACCGGTTTAAACTCTCCATGACACTTGTGACTGAACATTCTACGGCGGCACTTCTGTCCTAATCTAAGGTTCGTTTGATATTTCTCCTTTTGTCTTTTGATAGGCATACATATTTACTGTATTTTTGTCATATTACTGTTCGAAGGACTGTTTTTGTATGTGGTGCATGACTCATACATTTACTTTTCCTAAATGGCTGATACATGTTCCTGGAGCTGTTGGTAAATACTCGCCCACCTCTTCATCACGGTGTCCAGTTGTTGCGTATGTTTCCTTTTAATATAACCCACATTTAAGTCTGTAAGTATTCTGACGAACAAATGATAACTGCACGAAAAAACTGCCATTGTACCATTAAAGCTGGTTGCTGTCATTAATTCTGACATAACTTCACGTATAACTTCATAAACCACTGGTGGGTCGTCCATTGTGTAACGAAATAACACATCCATGTCATAAATACATGTATTCGATTCTTAGCTCAACAAGAAAGACTTAACATTCTCTAAAATACATTATAAACGTCCAATCTATGACTGTTTGCAATTAACACCCGCTTTGGTTCCTTTTATGGAAAATAGAATAGTCAATCAAACTAACGATTAGATTGCATTATTGCAAATGTAATTCGGGGAATACTATTCAGGAAATAATGACAGAACAAATATCAATGTTGAGTTTAAATTTAAATAGTCCTGGGTTCGTGGCATAGAAATATTGCAAATTGCAGATGAGGAGAAAGCAGAATTGTTCTGGGGTTACGATGCCATCCACAGAGATTACACGAGTTGTTATTTGTAGAGAAGCTTGTAGAAAGAGTTTTGATTGGTAAGTGAACCTTCAAACATGGCTAAACGGTGGAAATTTAAATATTGATAGTTAATCTGTGTTAAAAATGTACACACTCCCAGGATGTCCTTTTCAATGAGACTGAGACACTTTAAATGAATTGCGTTCTGATTCTCATGTCATCTTTTTCAGACACTGCTTTGATGGATGGAATCCGACAGAACGCTCTGAATGTTGAAATGTTTCTGAATAAAACAAAACAGGCAATAGCTAGCTGTTGTATAATCATAAATTATGCTTATGTGACTTGTGATCACCATCATTGTCACTTTCAAAAGAAGTTGATGCGTTCAAAGAGTTAAAAGCTCTCAATATTGTATTAATTTTGATCTTTATGAGCCACAACACATAAAGGTGCCTACGTGGGTTTGTAAATAGTGAAAACAGATCATCTGTTATACCATGGTGCAAATTGTTCTGATCAACAATTTTTCTGATAACAGTAACAAGATTACTGCGAACGGTACATGGTACAGTATAACAAGAGGGCCATGAGGCCCTGAAGCGCTCACCTGAGATAACCCAGGGGCGGGGCCTTTTTTGACCAAGAAGTCATCATTTGTACAACCTTGGTAGAAAACCACAAGGCAAAGCAGTATGCTATTAATTAAAGGTCTCAGCCTTATGGTTTCAGAGAAAAATAATATTTTATATTTTCCCCATGAACAACTGATAAGCCCCAAGGCAGGGCCAAGTTTCGCCCAGAGGTCAAGGTCGTAAGTTGAACATTCTTGGCAGAGGACCACAAGCCAAAGCTACATATTTGTAGAGGACCATTAGATCATGTTGCATACCAAACATCAAAGGCCTAGGCCTTACAGTTGCAGAAGATTATTAAAGATTTTCCTATGAAAATCTGATAGGCCCTTGGGCGGGGCCTTTTTAGCCCGGGGGACAATATTTGAACAATCTTTGTAGAGGACCATTAGATCATGCTACATACCAAATATCAAAGGTCTAGGCCTTACAGTTTCAGAGAAGAAGATTTTTAAAGATGTTCTTATGAAAAACTGATAAGCCCTTGGGCGGGGCCATTTTTGGCCTTGGGTCATAATTTGAACAATCTTTATGAAGGACCATAAGATCATGCCACATACCAAATATCAAAGGTCTAGGCCTTACAATTTCAGAGAAGAAGATTTTTAAAGATTTTCCTATGAAAAACTGATAAGCCCTTGGGCGGGGCCATTTTTGGCACGGGGTCATAATTTTAACAATCCTTGTAGAGGACCATTAGATCATGCTACATACCAAATATCAAAGGTCTAGGCCTAACAGTTTGAGAGAAGAAGATTTTTAAAGATTTTCCACTTCAAATTCCATATTACCATATATGGAAAAAATGACCACGCCCTCTGGTGGCCATGTTTTTTGCCGGATCAAAATTATTTTAACAACTTTTAAAGTCTATCAACTGAGAAACATTGTGGTGAAAACTATATTCAAATCGGACAAGTCATTCTGGAGAAGATTTTTCTAGATATTGTGTACAGTTGCCATGGCAACAAGACCGATGGCCCCACCCACTATCTTTTAACAACTTTTGAAGCACACACCCACAGTATGTATCTCACCAAGTTTGGTTACAATTGGGGAGTCGGTTTCAGAGAAGAAGTCGTTTGAAATTGTTGACGGACAGACAGACGGACAGACTGACAGACGGACAGACGGACGCCGGACACAGGGGTATCACAATAGCTCACCTTGAGCACTTTGTGCTCTGGTGAGCTAAAAATGTGTAGTAAATATCATTTAAAACGAAACCGTTACGGCCATCCTCATAGTTGCATATACAGTTGAACTTCGATATCTCGAACTCCTTTGGACCATACAAATTTGTTCGAGATAACTGGAGTTCGAGTTATCGGATTTCTAATCTGGACAATTTCTCGAGTTGACAGCTTAATGCAGGTGTAAAATAATGCTGAAAGCTCCTGCTGGAGCTTTCAACATTACTTTACACCTGCATTAAGCTGTCACGTGTGTTTCTATGATGCATTTAAGAGCAATTCTGTAGTGTAAGTTTTGGAAGGACCGACCTTTTAGTTCGAGGTATCCCGAAGTTCGAGTTATCCGAGATATCGAAGATCAACTGTACATGTATTTACATTATTTTTAAGTGCAAGGGCCATAACTCCGTAAGTTAACGACAAATAAAATGAACATCAGAATCGACTCAACTTCAGATCTTGATGTATTAAAGATTTGTGAGACGTTTCATTAATATCCGTCACAAATAGTTTTCCGAGAAAACGGCAAACAAAATGTTGACGGAAGAACGAACGGACGTTCTCGCGGATTGAGTGTTATGTGACGATTCTTATGTTCAACATAGTCACATAAAACGAAAATTTAGTCACATAAAAAGAAAAATACAAAATATATTTTGTTCTCAGTGTCACATAACCATCAAATGGAGTTAGCGGATGTACGGACGGACAATGGCAATGTTATATGTCTCAAATAATTAACAAGAGTACCACATACGGTACATGATACGCCCACTTGCAAACTTTCTCTGATTCAATATGCTTTATAAGTTTTGACACTTTCTAATTTGTGCTTCAGATCTTGATCTTCATATTAAGGTGATATTATATAAAAAATGATTGAAAAGAATATCTTATTAAATAGAAAAGTTATGGCCATCCTCATATTTGCAGAATTTCGTAAAGTGCATGGGTCATAACTCTGTAACGACATATTGAATGAACCTCAAAATCAACTCAGCTTCAGATTTTGTTGCATAAAACATCTGTGCGAAGTTTCATTAATATCCTTTTAATAGTTTCCCTAGAAAACAACAAACTAAAAGTTGACCGACAAACAAAGCAAAAACGACATAAAGTTCAAGGGCCATAACTTTAAAATAAAATGATGTATAAAAAACCCGCAATATATGTGAATTCCATATTAAGGTAATATCATATTTAAAAAAATGAAGTAAATATCATTTAAAATGAAAAGGTTACGGCCATCCTCATATTTGCATTACTTTTTAAGTGCAAGGGCCATAACTCCGAAACGACAAATTAAATGAACCTCAGAACTGACTCAGCTACAGATCTTGCTGCATGAAACATTTGTGTGAAGTTTCATTAATATCTATAAAATAGTTTTCCCAGAAAACAGCGGACAAACTATTTGCATATATTTGCCTTATTTTTTAAGTGCAAGTGCCATAACTCCGAATCGACAAATCAAATGAACCTTAGAATCGACTCAGCTTCAGATCTTGATGCAATAAACACATGTGTGAAGTTTCATTAATATCTATCAAACAGTTTTCCCAGAAAACAGCGGACAAACTATTTGCATATATTTGCCTTATTTTTTTAAGTGCAAGGGCCATTACTCCGAAACGACAAATCAAATGAACCTCAGAATCGACTCAGCTTCAGATCTTGATGCAACACACACACTTGTGTGAAGTTTCATTAATATCTGTCAAATAGTTTTTCGAGAAAACTTCGGACAAACAAAATGTTGACCGACGAACGAACGAACGAACGGACGGACGGACAGGGCCACGTGAATATACGATCACCTTTATTAGGTGGGCGTATAAAAAGCATAAAAGCAGAGTTAAGTATATAGCAATAGCTGCAAAATAAAAGCGACATGTATGTTAGCTGTACTTCCGTGTGAGCGGACGGATGGACGAACAAACTGACGGACGGACGGATAGGTTCACGCCAATATACCTTTCTTAGGTTGGTGTATAAAAAGGTAAAAGGCTTGCAATTTAGCCCTGTCTGGTGGTGGCGGTGATGTGGTGGTAGGGGGAGTGGGGACAGTACTTTAAACTCTTTGAAATTTTCTGCATAGACCAATGATATTGGCATGGTGCAAGGTTTGATCACATTTTCTACAATCAGTTATAAAGAAAATAAACCTTAATTGCTTTGTATATATGAGAATTACAAGTACAAAGCAACTGAAATAGTGAAATACATAATTAGCATATACACACTAAATGGCTGCACTCATCTGGTTTAAACATAATTAATATACATGGTCATGCATGATTACAGTTATTTATTATAAAGATTGCATCAGCATACTTGTACATTGAAAATATTATATTATCTAGGTTAGATAGATATAATTATAATTAAATATTCATGAAGATTGAATTGTTCAAATTAGAGTATTGTCTAAAATTAACACGACAAAGCTCACTCCCTGAATTGTGAAAGGGAAAGCATTGTTACAAAGCGCTTATTACAACGATAACTGGATTACTTCCCCTGTGTTAGACTAAACAACTAAGCATGACGCATCATTGAATTACATTATATCTTTTTATAAGCAGGCATACATTGTAGCAAGTGCACACAGCGAATACCCAGATGACGTTTGCTTTAGAAATTTATTTTCTAAAAAGGCTGTATTGGTTGCTATGGAAATAAAACATTTCTAAAGAATTGGTTTTAGTCACTTACTTTTCGAGGGCTTGGTGCAAAACTATTGTAACTCCTTTGCACCAAGCCCTCGTTTTGTAAATATAGTCCACTCTCGTTATTGCGAACTCGCTTGACACGAATTTCTCGTTATTACGAAGTTTTTGTATAAGCCCCAACTTTTCTTCCTATATATATAACATAAAATTAAAATATGTTTTATAAGTAAGCAAACATTAGCCAGTGCAGACAGTGGTCACCAATGTGTTTCTTTGGAAAATTTCCCTTTTAGGATGACTGCAGTAAAAATCATTTTTAGCGATTTACCGGTATTCATGTAAAGATGAGTTACATTAATTTTACAGCAGGTGAATTAGGTATCTGTAGGTGACAGCAATGTTCCTGCAGAGACTGAGAACCCCAAAGCTCTTTAAGCTCCTGCCTCCAACTCGTTACCGAAGAAAAGTGGAGCCGAGTAATGGATCCTGCCGGTACGGGGCGCCAACTACCATAATCTGCCATCTACAAGTGGCAAAAACATATACGAAGCAACGAGGTATGTCATAAAAGAAAATTACGATACATGAATTTTCCAAAAAGTAAATAGCATACACTCACAAAAATAAAGAACATTAAATGGCAATATCACACTCTCATTTACGAAACAGAGGTGAACTGATAATAGTAACAAGGGGATTGTGATGGCCCTGTACCGCTCACCTTTTAAATGATATCGCGTGACTTTCTTATGCAACGGACAATAACGATTTCCATACACACTTAAAATAATTCCTCTGACATTTGGTGAACAACCTGTTAGCGGTTGAGGGGGATATTTTGTTTAAATGAAATGTTTGTTAAACTCTATCATCTTTGAAATATATAAATATATGGGTGACCTGAAGATCATCTCCGTGAAATTTAGTCGAAATCCACTCAGCAGTTTCGGAAATGTTGTTATAGGCAATGGACGGGTTTTCATTTAGGCCCCTAAGAGTTACCTTCAAATTATTCCTAAGAAATTTGAAATCCATTTAGTGGTTTAGAAGCAGATTACATTTAAAGTAATTGTTCGTTAAAATCGATTTTGGCTCCTTACGTACTTAATATGCAGTGAAACGGATTTTGTTTTGTACAACATGTATAGAGAGTCACCAGCAGTCGATGCCTGTAGATTTGTATAAAACCCAGTCAGTAGTTTAAGAGGAAGTATTGTTTAAAGATTGTTTTTAATTAAACTGTTGACAACGGATGACGGACGACTGACAGTTAAGGGCACGTGCGCGCGCGTGCGTGCGCGTGTGCGTGCGCAACACTAGCATCGGTATAAGCGGTTTTCAAATTTTCATATATAAAAGCACTGAAAATGATCTCGAAGAATCAGAAAAATATAACAACACTGAGAATGAAGTACGGGGCGACTTTTAATGTTTTACGGCCGCTGTAATGAAATATTACGACCGGGTCATAATATTTCGAAACCCGGTAATATTACGACAATGGGTCATAATACTTCGACGGGAGTTCAAAATATTACTGATATATTAAAAACTGACCCCACATAAAACAAGAGCTGTCCGCGGACAGCGCGCTCCACTCATGACAGTAGCTCCACTTTTCGAAAAAGTGGAGCTAAAATGACTCCCACACACATAAAACATAACCCCCATAAAACATTGACGATTAAAGCAAATGTTTAAATTGTTTCGATTCATATTTGATGTTGCAGTGACATAATGATAGCGGACACTTATTCCCCGAGCATTTGTATCCAGACGGTGCTTCATTTTTATCACGGTCAGAGTATTTTGCACCAGGTATGCGTTTCATTAATTACTTCAGCAGTCGTTAACCATGCGGATAATTCTGTTAACCCTTCTCTTGCTGAATTTTAAAATACATTTCTCCTTTTTTACCAATGCCCTGTTGTATAATTACATATATCTTCACTGTGTACAAGTATTTCGCTGTGCAATCACTGCTGTGGGGTGCACTGGTTGCACAATCAACTTGTAAATAGTGCAGACCCTGATGAGACAGCTCCTGCAGGTGATGTCTCATCTGGGTCTTCACTATTTACAGGTAGGTATATTGACGTGAATAGCAAGCGAAGGGTTAAGACTGTTGCCAAGTGAATCTAGAACACACATTTCATATATTGATTTGTAAATTATGTGTATTATTCGAGCATATGCACACACACACACACAAACATCATATATAATCAGAAGAAAATATTAATTCTTCCACGGCCAACCTCGCCTTTTGGCACAATTACAAATAGTGCAAGGCGGCGTCTGGTCAGGGCTTCATTGTTTGACATGTTCTGTTGATGAAAAGTAAAGGATTATTTCTTGAAATATTCTATTTACTTTAATCATCATATATTTACACTAGACCGTCGCAGGATAGCAAAGCTCGCCTATTGTAGAACTTGTCTACAAAGATGAAGTCTTAATACTTACCCCCAAACTTTAACCTTGAGATTTCAGCCCAAAAAGCTAAGTCCAAAACAGGTGAAATTTTGACTAAAATTCAATTTTATTTTAAATTTTAACAACACTACATCAATGTTCAACACACAGAGAACATCCATTCCAAATATCAGCTGTTTAGGGCAAATATTTCAAGTAGTATTAGAGCATTTCAACACTTACCCCAAAACTTTAACCAAAAACCAACACCGACGCCGACGCCGACGCCGACACCGACGCCGGGATAATTACATAAGCACACCTATTCTTCGAATAGGCGAAAACAGGTGAACTTTTGACTAAAATTCAATTTTATTTAAATTTCAACTACACTACACCAATGTACAACACACAGAGATCATCCATTCCAAATATCAGCTTTCTAGGGCAAATATTTCAAGTAGTATTAGTGCATTTCAACACTTACCCCAAAACTTTAACCAAAAACTAACGCCAACGCCGGGAAAACTACATAAGCACCCCTATTCTTCGAATAGGCGAGCTAAAGCGAAAGAAATGAGTGGAAACAATAGCACTGAAATGGTTAATTTATCTCACTATGATTTCACGTGAAAGTCTCTTGTTTTAGACTGGCGGAAGCCCGTCTTTAGTACCGCAAATCGGATTCAGCTATGGTACCTGTGCCAAGTCTGACTTAACACATTATCCTCTAGTGACGCATTTTGCGCATCTATAAAAGTCACTTTATGAAACCATTGTGATAAATAGAGCATTTGCTCCTATAGGAGCAAATGCTATATTTATCACAATGGTTTCAAAATACAAAATTCTAAAATTGTCCTTTTCTCTAGTTAATGGACCTTTTAGGTAGATACATTCAAAGAGGTTGGGTCTAAAAATAGCCTAGGAGATAATGAGTTAACAAAGGCGGATTCATATGATTAATCGCATATCTCCAATGAAGCAAAATACCACTTGACTACCTTTTGACCAGTGTTGTAGATCCGCCCCTGTCCTACGATGTGCCTGCGATTCTAGGTCAAATGGTGATGGGGAGTTAAGCGGTAAAAAAATAGTGCCCCTTGAAATCTCACTTTTATAATTATGAAAGTGATCCGAAGCATTCCTATATATTTTGGGCAGGAAAAGTAAACTGAAATATTTGAAAACCATTTCCAAAAACGGGAAGAGAAAAGGAGCAAATTATAGCATTGAAGCGGTTACGTGAAAGACATGATCAAAACGTTTTAGGGAAGTTTCACACGCATTTTAATTGACAGACCTTTCATCTAAAACGAGGAAGTATTTGTCATATTGATACATTTTTAAGTCATTAAGTGTCGTCTTTAAGTGTCGTCTAATTATTTCTAGGTTTGCAAATACTGCCACCAGTAGAATTGTCGTGTTTCTAGAGGGCGATTCTTTACAATTGTGATGTGAAATATGGCACAAGGCTGACCCAGTTTTCAGTATTGTTCTGTGGCATTTACAGGCGTATTTTGTCTGTGTAACTCTAAAATCAGTTTTCATGTAAAGCGATACTGTTTTTACAATCTTTCTTTTGGTTGAAGATATTTCCAGATAAATGAATTTCCAGTAGAATCTGTCTTAAGCGACCTTCAAAAAGGGGTGTAAAAATGGACTTATAAGGCAGGTAGTAGCTTAATGCAGGTCAAAAGTAATGCAGAAAGCTCATATAGGAGCCTTCTGCATTACTTTTGCCCTACGTTAAGCGATCACCTGCTTTTTAAGACTCCTATGTTCAATAAATTAATTTAATTAGATTAAATAAACATTGGAACATTTCTTTATTCATTGTTCATACCTAGATAGATTTTGGAATGATTGAAATACAAAACCATTTTAGAAATCAGGGCTTCTGTATACGTTTTAGCATGTTTGACTCATAGTCGGTTATAAAATCCAGTTTTAAAGAATAGTAACCCATTTGCTCCCAGTGGATTCTTCCATGCTTATATATTGGATTAGTCCATTTTTTATCTAAGGGATGTCTGGTCTAAATTTCCATTTTTGTTTAGTTTATATTGAATTTACTATCAACAAACAGTGTAGACTCTGATCAGACGCCGCATTATGCGGCGTCTGATCAGAGTCTGCACTGTTTGCCTATGTCCCATATATGGGATCGTGGGAGCAAATGGGTTAAGAAATAAATATGATTTTAGGTCAAATAGTCTATACGATTTATCAAAGTTACATGAAAAGTGACAGAAGGCTAACCAAAGTAAGCTTAGAATACTATATAATGACTTACTTACGCTCATTAAATATCTTGAATACAAAACTCATCTACGACAATTATAAGTGACTTCAGTAAGGCCTTCAGAGAAAATATTTAAAGCATGAATTACAAAGTACTTTTTAAAACAGTACTAGTCACTAGATATGATTTTTTCTTCTTATGTATACCTTTGATATTGTTTGTATATGTAATGTTAAAAAAGAAATAAACGGACTGTCTCTTGTCAGTTCTAAAATAATAATAATGGTCGCTTAAAAAAGGTTCTTCTGAAAAGGCCAGTAACTTTTGCATTTATATTGCATACTTCTTTTTCTGTGCAATTTTATGGCCAATTGTGGCATGGAAAGTGTTGCAGTTGTCATGTTCATGTTGTAATTTACAGTTGAATAGAAAATATATTTTTATTTTCTTATTATCATCTCAATTACATGTATCACGCATGTTTCCAAGGGGGTCAGTGAGTCCCTCCACCCGTCTATCTGTCCAACCGTTTGTCGGCTATTGCTTTAACGTTTAAACGGCATCTCCTCTGAAACCACATGGTAGAATGTCACCAAACTTCAGATAAATGATCTTGGTATTAAGCTCTATCAGAATTCCAAAACTATCCTGATCCGTGAAGAAGTATGGTTGCTATGGCAACAAAAAGAAATAGCTTAAAGAAAGCTTCTCCCAACCCAAGGGTCAGATTTCAATGACATGGCATAAAAAGTCCTCTGATAATCCACTGTCAAAATTTCTAAAATGATGTTGACATCTCAATAAAAGTCCGCCAGTCTTTCAACGATTTCAGCCCTTTGATTAATATAATTGATCGACGTCACTTGAACGGAACAGATGACACAGACCGAGAATGGATACCGCACCAGAGAATGGAATCTGATCGATGTCTAGTGTGTTGCAAGAATGGCTAGCTTATAAAACATTTTATAAACGTGTAAACCCCGATCCTCCACCGCATTGCGCGTTGTGGGACGCGGCAGCTATACGGTTTGGCACTTCTTAAGTTCCTCGTACATTTGAGCGTCACTACTGCAACACTGGTCAATTATGACTAGTTTTTAAGAGAAAGAACATTATATAGACAAATGTACAGCGCAAAGTAAATGCAGCCTTTAAAATTGTTTGTTTATGATATTAATATCTGATTGTAATATTTTTACAAATTTGAACATCCCCGGTATTTAACAAAACGTGACTTTTGGATGCATTTCTTTCCTGCATCTTACCAGCATTCGCATAGCTGTACTAAAACGTCTAGACAATGTATAGTCAAGATCCGAATTAATCAAAACTTGCCGTTTAATCAGAACAGAGTGCAAATATCATCATAGTTGGTGGTACATTTAAGTGAAGCATTCAAAAAACTTCAATGGAATTGGCAATTTAACTTCAAGTACAAGGGGGTTCCAAATATTTCAAAGGGGTCATTATGTTACGCCAAGGGAGTCGCCTTTTCCGTAATATAAGGACACCCGGTCATAATATTATGGCCCCCGGATGTAATATCATGAGCGGGTCGATGTAATACGGGGGTCACTATATTTCATTACACCGCCGCACAAGCACTTAACACAGGCTGTTGTGAAGTACATGTACATACATTCTGAAAGTAGGAGATAATTCGGAGGCAAAGGCTAAAGTAATTCTCTGTATTGAAACTAATGCCAAGTAGGCAACATGTATATCACATTCCCTTATCTCTTCGTATTGGCAAACTATTTCCTTAGTAATTACATGCACAGCTTTTGGAAGCGGAAGCAACAAACATCTAGTAGTTAACCTACTAAGATTCTTTCTGTGGAAACAATGCAATTTGGTCCAAAACCTCTAGGGTCTTCCTCCACTTGTAATTATCTGGACTTCGCGATATGACTGCTATGCTGTTTCCCTCATATTGACGCTTTTTGACGCCTCTGCAAAAGTCACCTATTGAAACCATTGCGATAAATAGAGCATTTGCTCCTATAGGAGCAAATGCTCTATTTATCACAAGGGTTTCAAACTACACAATTCTAAAATGTTCCTTTTCTCTAGTTAATGCTCCTTTTCGGTAGATTTATTTAGAGGCTGTATCTAAAAATAGCCTCTGAGGTAATGGATCTAAATATAGCCTATGTGGTAATGGATTGAAACGACGAAAAACCCGGATACAAGCAAACATCGGTATCAACCAAAATAGTGCATGTAATATTGAGCAATTATTAAGGGAACACTTAATTTTTAGAATTTAAAGATGCAGTCGCAAGCTGTATATCAAGTGCACCCTCACTAGAGCTCGACGGAATGTCATCGCCTAGTTTTAGTATGAGAGTGGCCACTCGTTTTGCCATCTTATCAAGTGCTATAACGCCGGGTGTTGAATTCTTCTTTAAGCATGTACTATGGGCGGAGTCTAAGGTTGCTCAAAGGAAATTTGTCGAAAATGTCAAATACTTATACTCAGAAATGATGAAGTGTACACTTTGACCCTAGAGGGGTCAATTATTTCAACTCACGTGGTCAATATTTTCGAAGTCACGTGATCAATGGCGGACCAGATGTGGAGTTTCCATAGGTGGTATTTGGTGCGATACATAATGACGTGGCCAATGTTCATTTGAAAAACTTAGAGACGTTTGTAAGATGTTCGGCAACGACGTATTAAAATAACTGATAGCTTTTCCACAGAAACTCCCAACTAGTTCACCCATTGTCTGGACTATTTGTAGATATGAATTCGGATGAAATCTGTTTGAGAATTGTAGGGATACTGCAGGCTTTTCACTCCATGTTTTAGGATACCAGTCGCAGTTGAACTTCGATATCTCGAACTTCAAGGGGCCATACAAATTTGTTCGAGATAACAGAGGTTCGAGTTATCCGGTTTCTAATTTGAACAATATCTCAGGTTCACAGCTTAATACAGGTTCAAAGTAATGCTGAAAGCTCCCATAGGAGCTTTCAGCATTACTTTGGACCTGCATTAAGCTGTCACATGTGTTTCTAGATATGTGCAGTGATACATTTTAGTACAAATTTGTATTGTAAATTTTGGAAGGACCGTATATTTACTTCGAGTTATCGCGAAGTTCGAATTATCCGAGTTCGAGATATCGAAATTCCACTGTATTTAGGAACTCGTTAGTAGGTAACTAAGTTTTGAAACTTTTACTTTATGAATATTCATGTAAGAATTAATGGCGTCATGAATAATGATTAAATATATTTTATAATGGCACATTAACGCAAGAATATCTTGCAGAAACTATAAAATCATAATTATCTATATTATGTTATGAGCAAACAGAGCCGACCTTGAACAGACGGCTACTACAGAAGCAAAGGTGTAGAAAGGCGTATTTTGAAGTAAACAGTTATTAAGCTGTTTTTTGTGTGTGTCTGTTTACGTGTTGCTGCGTTTATAACGTAATATTTACATTCGCCCTGCAACGTCCTTATATAACCTTATTCTAAAAAGAAAGTTGCATAACCTCATGAACACCGGAAGCACGTCATTCATTTCTTAAATATAAGAAATACTATGGAATATAAATATAAGAAATGAATGACGTGCTCCCGGTGTTCATGGGTTATGCAACGCATAGCTTTACGAGCAAAGATTCACGCGAAGCCCTTCGGGCTTCACTAACTTTGCTCGTAAAGCTATGCGTTGCATAACCTCATGAACACCGGAAGCACGTCATTCATTTCTTAAATATTTACATTCGCCCTGCAACGTCCTTATATAACCTTATTCTAAAAAGAAAGTTGCATAACCTCATGAACACCGGAAGCACGTCATTCATTTCTTAAATATAAGAAATACAATGGAATATAAATATAAGAAATAAATGACGTGCTCCCGGTGTTCATGGGTTATGCAACGCATAGCTTTACGAGCAAAGATTCACGTGAAGCCCTTCGGGCTTCACTAACTTTGCTCGTAAAGCTATGCGTTGCATAACCTCATGAACACCGGAAGCACGTCATTCATTTCTTAAATATTTACATTCGCCCTGCAACGTCCTTATATAACCTTATTCTAAAAAGAAAGTTGCATTTTCCCATGAACGTTCATTTCAATACCGGTTTGAGTCGGTTCTCCTTTTCCCAGAATTCCGCTCAAGCGGCCGTGAAAATTTGAAATGTGGCATCTTCTTACTGAGAATTATCGCTTGAATACATAATATTGCCAACTTTAACAGCCTATATGGGACGGGAATAGATGATTGACATGTCTTCTTCTTTCACAATTAACTTCTCTCAATTCTCTCTTTGCGTACTACATTCAAACTCTATCAATCAACGTCTGTTCCCAAGCGACGTAACGTCACTTCCGTGTTATGTACACGTGACGTAAGGAGCGTTATCTTCAACAATCCTACTACGTTAGAAACGAACCTGGCAACGACCTAGATAGCGGCTAAAAATCCGTTAAAATATAAGAAATACAATGGAATATAATATAAGAAATGAATGACGTGCTCCCGGTGTTCATGAGGTTATGCAACGCATAGCTTTACGAGCAAAGATTCACGTGAAGCCCTTCGGGCTTCACTAACTTTGCTCGTAAAGCTATGCGTTGCATAACCTCATGAACACCGGAAGCACGTCATTCATTTCTTAATTAAATCGTGGTGTGTTGCTGAGTGATTCGTTGTCGAATCATGATGGACAATGTGTGACGTATATGTGTATGTTGTTGTTCATATGTTCGTATTATACGAAGAAAACAAAAAGTAGGGAATGTTTTGCAAGTGGATGACACAATGCTACTCTAATTTGATAGTTTAGCTTATCAAAAGTACATGTACGAGTCATGCAGGTAACACCGCATACAAAACACACAACTGCCCAAACAGGACCACAACGACAAACAGCAAATGTACATGTATATAAAAGGCACGAAGAGACGCACGGACATAACAAACAAACAATAGGGGGAAGATGGAAGTACCGCCTTGGAACGGTCAGTGACAAATGTTGCTGGGGGGGGGGTTAAAGCGGTTTAAGGGCACCCGACCTCACCCTTATTACATCCCCACCCAAACCACGCTTGTCGAAGTAACGTCTGCTTAAAAAATCATATTCGAGTTTTCTAATTTTTACTCTTGTAAATGTGTGGGGGTTCCAACCAGCGGTGGGGTGCCGAGTAACATGGACCCATCTGGGTTCAAACTGTGTGCTAAGACAAACATTGATGCGTCGATAACATGTTAATGGTTACATATATTTTTTATTTGAATCAGTATGTAAGTATAAGGTCGAACTAGACTATCAAGCAGTACTAATGTATGGGCATACACAGCCAAGCAAGCTGCACAAACCAGTTTGTACTCTTTATCCTTTGAACAAAAGCATCCGTTTGCACGCTTTAATATGTCTCTAAGTTTCGTTTCGTTAGAGATGCACATCAGGCGTGTTCAAGACGGATCATTTTTTGACATGAATGATGGCTTGTTCTGTCCCTCTCAGGGGTTAGTTTGTATGATTGTAAGAGCGGGTGATTGCATTTCATATTATACAATTTTATATATAGTTAACAACCCCTTCTCTTTATTATGTTATAATAATCATGTGTTATATTATATCTGTTTGTCTCTACAGTATTGTATTGGCCATTTACAAAGGTATGGTCATACTTTGTACATAATTTGATTCGTAAATGTATGTTCACATACATTTGTTTATGTAATATTGGCTCTCCTGTACTGGGGGAAATAAGGATTGATTTAATACATGTATTATTATTACGTTATGCAATCATTGTTGTTCGTCCTTTGTTAAGTAAACATCTGACGGAATTACTAATCTGCGGTCAAATCATATCAAGATGAAAACAGATTATGGGCTGTACATGTAAATATATGAATCAAATAGTTCGAACTATACATTTCAACTAGTTTACTTAAATGAGTTCATCTGTGTTTATGCCAACCCTTTCAACACGGATATTTACACGGCTTATTGTTGTCCATTACAAAATCCGCCAGCTACAAAATGATTTAAGCGCCTGTGTAGCGGCCTTTTCTTTCGAGGGAGAATGTATACATGTACTTCACAACAGTTAGTGCTCGTGCAGCGGTTGTAAAAAGTTGTCCCGTATTTCAATGCTCAGTGCTGTAAAAGTTTCTTGTCCTTCGGGATAATCAGTGTCAATGACTTTAGTTATGGAAATTGAATGCCGCTTTTTAAAAGCCGGTTCTAGTGGGCGTGATTAGTGCTGCAATTTTAATAACTGCTCATGAACTGAAGCAATAAAACCGATTCTGCAATTTTCTCTTTTCGCATTGCTGCTTTTGCTTTCGAGGTATCAGAGAAATTATACGTGTGTTACGTTTCATTTTTCGAAGGTTGAATCTGAGGCTTGTGACCTGACCTGGATTCAGACTGATTGCTTCTAGATTATAGGTAGTTTCGTGATCGAACTATATGGTTTAAAGACTTGTTATAATTGCTCACAGTATGTGAAACATATTTGAGAAGTATACAAATCTGAAGGTATTTCCCTCGAGGCCTGTGACAGTGACGCAAATTGATGTGCTTGAACTGTTGTTGTGTTAGGCTACACTCTCACTAGCGCTTGCGATCGTTAAAGACCACTGGCGACCTCTGAAACCGGCGATCGTCTGCGATTGTCGGCGACTAATTAAAAAAATGCTTCGCAGTCACATTGGAAATGCTTCTGCAGCTACCGGACGACAGGTCGCTGACCATCATGACCCAAGTCACTGGTATTCGTACGAAGGTTCCACAATCACACCCGATCTGTTGTGTGGTAACGTGGTCTATGCCTAGTCGTGGATAATCTTAAGGCAGTCGCTGGTGATCACACAACGGTGACAGTCGTAGGTAATTGTGGAAAGGTCACTGACAGCCATACGATTGTAGGGAAGATCACCAACGACCAATTAAAGACTGTTGGAGACCTTCGTATGACGATCGCACAATTACCTAGAACCTATAAGGTAACCTCTTAAAGACCATCGGCGACCAGTTCGATCGTAAGGAGGTTGTTGTGCATGATCAGCAACCACATTACGACTGAAATCGGTCGCACGACTAGAAACGATTACCAACGATTACTGAAGACCACTGCGATTAGCAGTGACTTATCGTGCGACCATCGTACGAATATCGGCGACCAGAGGTCGCTAGCAATCGTAAACAGGTCTTAGGGGTCGTAAGGCATCGTGGGATTGGGTCCTAAGGTGGTTGTTGAGCATGAACAACCTCCCTACGACT
Source organism: Azorinus chamasolen (assembly GCA_963576725.1). Classification (NCBI taxonomy): domain Eukaryota; kingdom Metazoa; phylum Mollusca; class Bivalvia; order Cardiida; family Solecurtidae; genus Azorinus; species Azorinus chamasolen. Next base: position 50,483,727 of record OY755242.1, on the reverse strand, counting down.
GAAATTGGTCGCACGACTGGAAACGATTATCAACGATTTCTGAAGACCACCGGCGATTATCTGTGACTTGTGAATATCGGAGACCAGAGGTCGCTAGCAATCGTAAACAGGTCTTAAGTGTTCGTAAGACCTAGTTGGACTGGACTGTGCCCTTAAACTAGTAATCAAGCTTTTAGTGATCAGCACTTTAATCTCATACATATAAAAATCTATTGTGCTACGGCAGATTCGTCATAGCAAGTCGGTATTCAAATTCACATGTGAGTTCAATCGTCTTGACGGTGATATTTTACTGTATATGTTTCCATAAGTCGCGTCAGTATAATCAACATTCATTTATATCGTTGTAATGAGTGTTCACTGTACATAAGAATCACAACGCGTGTCGGCTAGCATTCATTTACTTGACATGATTTGATGACCCTTTAGTTCATGAATGTGTTGTAGAAAATTTTGAGTAAAAAAAAAGAAGTATAATTGTGAAACAATGGAAGTTAACAGTAACATCGCATATAAACGTACATGTATGAGCCATGCAGGAAACACCGCATACAAAACACACAACCACCCGAACAGCAACACGACGACAAACAGCAAATGTACATGTATATAAAAGACACAAAGAAACGCACAGCCATAACAAACAAACAATAGGGGGAAGATGGAAGTACCACCTTGTAACGGTCAGTGACAAATGTCACTGGGGGTTAAACCTGTTTAGGGGCGCCTATTCTACTAGGTCTATCAAATCCTATAAGTAAACTGGATGGGCCCTGATTGGACAGCAACTTCAGGAGTGGTCTTATCTGAATATACCCTGTCTGCAACAGCAGTGATTCGCACGTATGTATAATAAAGGGTTAATATTTCCGATACAGTGAGGTACAGTTTAACTTCGATATCTCAAACTTCGGGATAACTTGAACTAAAAGTTCGGTCCTTCCAAAACTTACAATACAGAATTGCATTAAAATGTATCACTACAGATATCTAGAAACACACGTAATAACTTAATGCAGGTTTAAAGTAATGCTGAAAGCTCCCACAAGAGCTTTCAGCATTACTTTAGACCTGCATTAGGCTGTGAACTCGAGAAATTGTCGAGATTAGAAATCGGACAACTCGAACATCTGTTATCTCGAACTAATTTGTATAGTCCCTTGAAGTTCAAGATATCGAAGTTCAACTGTATATTTTACTTACCCTAACTCTTTTGGTGCCAAATCTCCCTTTATCTGCTTAATTTGGTGTCTGCTTTGGGTTTCGAAGTAGCATTTTCTTTAATTTCTTTACAAACAAGAGAATCGGTAGAACTGATGGATGCTCCCCAACTGCAGACACATTTTAAGTATGAAAAATAACAAAGGGCAATAACTCCTAAATTATGTGAAAGAGAGTGATTGATGATTCTTGTGCACTGCACTTCTCCTCATCGAGATCAATCTATACCTATGAAGTTTCATGTTGATACCTATTATAGTTGTTGTGTTATGCTACGGGCAATTTTTAAGTATGAAAAATAACAAAGTGCAGAAACTCCTGAATTATGCAAAAGAGATTGAGGGTTCTTGTGCACTGCACTTCTCATCCAGCTCAATCTACCTATGAAGTTTCCTGTTGATATGTATTACAGTTTTGTGACGGACGGACAAACGGACGCACAACGCGGCGACTATATGCTCCCCCAACACCAACACCATTGTTGGGGAGCATAAAAATACAGTGAATGTCAACCAGGTTGGATACTGTGGAGACACGGAGTTACCAAGTGTCTCCTCTGGGCCTAAACTGATTGCAGCTTAACCCTTTCCTCTATAAATACGCCTTCCTACGCCTCTGTAAAAGTCACTTTGTGAAACCATTGTGATAAATAGAACATTTGCTCTTATAGGAGCAAATGCTCTATTTATCACAATGGTTTCAAACTACAAAAAAATTCCTTTTCTCTAGTTAATGCTCCTTTTTCGGTAGATTTATTCAAAGAGGCTGTATCTAAAAATAGCCTTTGAGGTAATGGGTTAACACTAAGGCGAGGAGGTGAACCAGTTAACCTTTAAATGATTTCCCTTTTTAACCCTTTCCCAGTTCTATGTTTATTCCAATTTTCAAAACCTACTGAATAGTCATGGTCAAAATAGTTATAACAAAATATGGAAGGTGGAAAATTGTAGCCATTTTAGAAAGTAAAGAAACAGATCGTTCAAATTCCATTAGTAAACAGAGCAGACCCCGATCCTAAAGAAGCCGTCTGATCTGGGTCTGCTCTGTGTGCAAATGTGTGGAAACAAGTTTATATGAGCGAAAGGTTAATGCCATAATGTAGACCCGCAAACAGAGCAGACCCTGGTCAGATGGCTCCTACAAACAACCTTGAACGATTCATTCTTCTGGATTTTAGTTATGTTTTCACTGAATAGTTAGGCAGGTGTTAATTAATGTGTTTTGGTAGTACGTTTGTTGCATTGTTTTGCTTTTACATACACATTTTAAACCAGCTGTACTCTTTTGAACTCATGTTGATACACCGGTATAAGAGATATACCGTTAGTTCGTTACTATATACAGGGTGCCCCCCCCCCCCCCCCCCCAAAAAAAAAAAGGGAAAAGAAAAAATAAACACCTCCTAAATTCAATTATATTACACAAGCCTAGACGTAATCATTTTATAATTTAAGTCGGCTTAAAGACATTATTTCTACACATGTCAGCGAAATTTCTAAAAGTCCATAAACTTTTTTTAAACAAAGCCTTTTGACAAAAGTTACTCAAAAAACCACTTTACATTGGTTTTGGCTGTTTCACTATATTAAAGTTTCATGGAAAAGCTCAATACAATTGAAGAAATTGCTCCGGACGTGCAAAAACGTTAACATTTTGGCAGACAAAGGGTCATAACTCCTCTGTTCCAAGGTCATTGACAGTGATACTTGCAGGCTCACGTTCTATAATGGTAATTAAATGTTTACACAAAGTTTGAATGAAAAACTACAAACCGTTTCTGAGATATCACTCCGGGACGCACGGTCGGGCGGACAACGCAAAAACAATATCCATCCGCCTTTGGCGGGGAATAACAAGCATCAACACATCTCAGTTGGCAATACATGGGGTTCAAATGAAAATTAACCCATTTGCTCCCACGATCCCATATATAGGACTTAGGCAAACAGTGTAGATTCTGATCAGACGCCGCATAACGCGGCGTCTGATCAGAGTCTACACTGTTTGCTAATAGGAATTTCAATATAAAACAAAACGAAATAGAATTTTTTTGACCAGGCACCCCTTAGATAAAAAATGGACTAATCCAATATATAAGCATGGAAGAATCCACTGGTAGCAAATGGGTTAAACAAGACGGCCGTGGCGACTCTGTATCGCTCACCTGATACAAAAGACCATGAGATCTATTGTATTAAATAAGTACGTTGTTCAATGTTGTAACTTGTTAAAGACAACTATGGCCCGCATTTTTCCCCCGAGACAATCATCACACGTATAGTCATGAATATTCATGATTGGCAGCTGTAAAAATGGTCTAGAAGACAACAATCACCCGTATTCTGCCGGGACCTTCAGCACAAAAAAAGTTAACATTAAATGTGGGTGGTAACAGAGGTGCCCTTCGCATGCTATGTCTCAACATCAACAACTCCATCACAAATACATTATTTTTTAATCACATGTCATAAGTATCTAATAATATCAAAAAGATTTTTTTCGCGAACACCCCTGCTCTATATAAGTAAAAGGTATTCAACTCCGGCCGAAATCTGCTCAAAAATCGATGGGTTCATTCACAGGGGGCCATTATATAATATAACACTAAATCGATCCAATCTTTTTTTTTGTTTTACTTTTTAGACCATCTAGACCCACGAAATGGCCTCCTGTGGGTTCATTCACTGCGATCGTCCTTGAAAGCTTATTTTACCACCGATTTCCATAAACCGTGTCTCATTTATCAAAGAAATTATCACTCTTGGTGAACAGTTATTTATTTTTTCTCAGAATATTAACACGCTTTTACAACGAGTCGCCAAAGTGACAACCAATCCCCCCTATGACACAGGTTGACTCTGTGATATGGGTGAGTCATCACCAGGCGCGGATTTAGAGGGGCGGAGCCGGCGTACGCCCCCCCCCCCCCTAAAATTGCCAAAACAATTTGTTTAGTAATATTTTAGATATATATACAGTAAAATCTCTCTATAACGACCTCTAAATTGTGTTAATTAGTTGGTATTTAGAGCAGGTGGCTGCTTAAAGCAAGGTGAAAGTAAAACAGAACGCTCCGATGGGAGCGTTCTGTTTTACTTTCACCTTGCTTTAAGCAGCCACCTGCCTTTAACACAGCTCTTTTTCAACATGTATTACAAACACACTATTTATGTCATCAAACATAAAAATCTACGCCCCCTCCCCCTCCAAAGAAAATTCTACCCCCCCCCCCCTAATCTGAAACCCTGGATCCGCACCTGATTACTTTCGGTTTAAACCCGAAAGTAATGACTTTCTTTTGGTATGTTTTAGATACTTGCGGCATGTGATTAAAAATAGTGTATGTGTGATGGAGTTGCTGTTGTTGTTGAGACATAGCATGCGAAGGGCACCTGTGGGTGGTAACAATATGAGAGAAGGCGGTTCCCAAAATACCTGTAGCAGGTGTGCTTTTCGTCCGCCGGGTCTACCGGTGTGAATACTGTTAAACTCTGTTGGTCATTTGATTACACTTTAAGTTTTGGTCGGTATATTACAGTAACATTATTTACTTACATTTCAAAGGCTGCTTCTATTTAAATTCCATCGGTACACTTAGTAATCCATTTATAATCCGACAAATTGTCTCTCACCATTGACGCTTGTTGTCAGCCATACTGATGTACTTTGACCTAAAGTAGCCAATCAGATTGATAAACGGTGGTCTCGCTCATCTATTACTTATAAATGAGATGTGGTGGAACCAGCATACGTCAATCTACAATGGTACCTATATAAAGCGGTTGTACGGGTGACTCGGTCTTTTCTTTCAGCAGAGTTAGTTTAGTCCAGTCTGGGCTAGGTCGGGATGGTACACACGTGCTTCCTTAATATATTATTTCTCATTTGATGTATTTTTCTAAAGTTTTAATTCTAAATTTGCATCTAGTTATTTAGCGTTACATACACTACTTTATTGTTGTTGTGGCTGTAGTTTACAAGGGGGTCTCAGCTTTATTCTGTCAGTATCTTGCCAAGGGACATTCACAGAATATAGTTTTAGGCCAGACCACCGCCGGTGGTAATTTGTGTTTTGTTTCTTGCAACTGCACTGCCAGTGCATAACGCTAGAGCATAGCACCGCGAATATCCCTCCCCACGGACAGAAGTCTAACAGTCGCATGAGCTGCTGCCAGTAGCCGGCGACTCCGTGTCAACATCCCGTTCTTGTGTCTGGGGGCATCCTCTAAATTAGTTTAATGTGCGTCTAGAGTTTAACAGGGTATTTACGTGTATGATAAACTGTAAGACCAGGCGTCCACTAGGGCGCCGAATGGTTCCCGAATGTGGATATCGCATATTCTGGATGATTCGGCATGCCTTCGGGATGTTCGGGAACCCTTCCACGTCATTCCTGAACCCTTCGGGAATCCTTCTGTGTGATTCGGGGACTGATCGGGATCGAAAAAGATTCGGCATCCAAGTTTTAAAATTTGGACGCCGAATCTTTTATTCGGGAAGGCTTCGGGACCTTCTGGAACCCTTCGGGACGTTCGGGAAACTTTCGCGATGGCTTCGGGATAGATTCGGGGTCATTCTGCAAGGCTTCGGGATCTCCTATCCACCCCGAGCGGTTCCAGAATGAAGCCGAATCGATGCGGAATGCTTCCCGAAGTCTTTCCGAAGACGCGGAAGGGTTCCCGAATCCACGCGGAATACATGCCGAATGTATTTTGAACGATTCATATACTTAATATCAGGCTTAAATTATTAGGGATATTACACTTACATATAGAGAAGATAAGTGAAATAATTTTATCTAAGCAGAATCCTTATAGACATTATGTTATATTTTTTTTAAAACAGAAAATAACAGTTTGTGCATGAAATATCTAATTAAACCAAACGTCTGTTACATATTCTTAAATACTGTTTTTGATTTAGATCGCTCTCAATTATTATCAAATACAATATGTATTCTTAAAATGACAATTAAGCAAACGTCTTACAATTTGTTTTTACAAAATAAACACTAATTTATGTATATTTATGCTCTGGTATTCAGGCTTAGCTAAGTTATTACTTAAGAATGTTCGTGAAACTGGGGCCTGAATAGTCTCAGAAGACGCTGATGTCAGCAAATTTTATATCTGTAAAAGAACGGTCGTCACGTTGACGAAAGGATTTCGAGATATAAAATACAATATACAAGAAACTTTACTTATAGTCGGATGTTACAAACCATCTTATTTAACATAAGCTAGAAGTTACTTATCGACTAAAACAATAACTTCTTAACAAAATACATTCCATTACTAACTACCTATGGATAAAATGCATGTATAAAGAACAGGAATAGCTATAAAATATAACACATCTCATTTTGCTACATATTATAAATACATGTAGCTTAAAATAGCGTGTATATAACCAATCCCTTGTACTCGTAATTATGTTTTTTGTTTTGTTGAAAACGAAATAAAACACATGAGAGGGAAGCATTTATACATGTATGTAGATGTGTGCGTGTGCGTACGATTGGGTGTGCTCTTCCCAAGTACTTGCTAAGAGTGTATTTGAGCCCCACCCAAACAGGGTCTACAGAGTTTGTATTAATATTAATATATAGATGTGCGTGTATCCTTTACAAGTAGTATAATTACAAAGAGTGCACTTGTCTTTTGCAAACAGTGGAGATTTTGAAAAGAGGATTCGTGTTTGACCTACCCAAACAGGGTCCATAGAGTTTGTTATTTTGCAACACATCTATAGCTATAATAGATGTATGTCAATATTTATTTACATTAATTCTCATGTACACACTTACTTATTTTGTAGTATATGGCTGTGTGCATATTGTATGGATATGTGTAAGTGGATCTATACTTGTACTATAGAATCCTAAAAATATATTTAGATGAAAATTAAGATATGAAATGGGAATAAGACATACATGCGTAATAGTCGTTAAGAACTGACATAGAAAATGAATCTTTCTCAATTAAGTATGAGAGGTTTTTAAGCAATCCCCAGTCACATATATTGAATTATTACGACATCATGCATGGAGAGGAGGAGATGGTAATACAGTTTAAAAAGGGGTATTAATATAAAGCAAGCATAAGAAGGTTCATCCGGACGTAAAGGATCTGTCAGTATTTATTACATGATAATGGTGCCATGTACTCCGACCCACTACCCATTAGGTGTTGGGAGCCGGAGGTAACCATCCGCTCTATCCGAACGAATCTAGTCTAGATATAGGGGGTGCATCTTTTTCACTCCAACGAGACATCTTTTCCATTCCAAAACACAAAAATGCGACATCCTTATATACCCAGACTCTCAATTCGGCAACCATTCGGCCTTATTTCTGCAACGATTCGGCATCACTTCGGTATGTTCTGCAACGGTTCCGCAACCTTTCCGCACGATCGGAAACCATTCGGGAAGCATTCGGGAGGTAATTCTCAAGGTTTCGGCATGATTCTGCATCACTTCGGCGTCTGTTCCGCAACGCTTCGTAAGCCACTTCCCGAATACTTGCAGAATGACCCCGAATACAAAGCTGATCCCGAATGGTTCCCGAATCGAGCAAACTTTATTCTGCAAACCTTCGGCGCTGTAGTGGACGCCAGGCATAAGGGAAAACTCTGCGCTTGTCTTGTGTCCGGGCCACTTCCCATGGGAAGCGACGATGTATATACAAAACGAGTCCTGCTACATACCAATGTTGGTTATCCTCGGTTTATAGTTGAGGTATAGCGCTTTCGTGGGTCCTCAGGAAATAATAATTTGAATACTTTTGCCAAAAGATTACCAAAATGTTTGTTCCTATATAATTACATTGAAATCCACTCATTGACCTTGAAGTTCAACAAACACCAAGGTCAAGCATATCTGATAATTTAGAGTGCTTTGTATTGTTAGGACATTTCAATGGAAGGACACAGATGGACAGATACACAGCAGCAATACCATACCCATCCATGATAACTTTAACCCTTCTCTTGCTGAATTTTAAAATACATTTCTCCTTCTTCACCCATGCCCTGTTGTATAATTACATATATCTTCACTGTGTACAAGTAGTTCGCTGTGCAATCACTGCTGTGGAGTGCAATGGTTGCACAATCAACTTGTAAATAGTGCAAACCCTGATGAGACAGCTCCTACAGGAGCTGTCTCATCTGGGTCTTCACTATAGTATTTACAGGTAGGTATATTGACGCGAATAGCAAGCGAAGAGTTAAAGAGAATGATAATAAACAGTTACATTTGTGGAGCTGTATTAAAGTATGACCTGAACCCAATGGTTTAGAGAAGACAGTTTTTGAAATTTTGATTAAGGCAATTTTGTAATTCCAAAAAAAAGGATAATAGTTTGACAGATCAGTTTATTTATACAACTTATCACCAGATTCAGTGTTTTAGTATGAAACTTGAATACCGCTTAAGCCGGTGCTAGGGGGCATGAGTTGTGTTGCACACCTGGCGGTCACAATGTGTTCAATGAATCAGAATGACTTAAACAATTTTGGTAGATGGCCACCTAAGCAGCAGTCCTAGAAAACTATCATATAATTAACCCATTCCCCCATAGACTATTTTTTAGACCCAACCTCTTTGAATGAATCTACCCAAAAGGAGCATGTACTAGAGAAAAGTGAAATTTTAGAACTTTGTAGTTTGAAACCATTGTGATAAATAAAGCATTTGCTCCTATAGGAGCAAATGCTCTATTTATCACAATGGTTTCATAAAGTGACTTTCACAGAGGTGTAGAAAGGCGTATTTATGGAGGAAATGGTTAAGAAGATTTACTATGACTACAACTACAAGTACGACCAAGTGATCACAATGGCTCGATGTGTCTTCGAAACAGACGAGCTAAAATCAAAATGATTTGAACAATTATCTTAGAGGGTCACATGAGAACCATTTCTGCAAAAAGATATTGAATTTGGTTTCAGACGAGAACTACAGCCATAAAAGGAAATTTAGTTCTGCCCCTGGCAGCCTATGCTTTAAACACATCAAAATTGTTTGAACAATTTTTGGGTAAAATATCTCCCGAAGATTAAAATTACATTGAAACCTGCCTGTACTTTCAGAGAAGAGTTTTTAAATTTCCACCAATTTCCATATTGGGGAAATTAGCCTTGCCCCAGGTAACAATGTTTATTAATGAGCCAAATTGGATAATTTCTGCCAAATTACAGTGACATTTGTTTTTGATGTCATGAAAGCCTAATGGTAGCCCAAGATGGGGCCAATATTGACATAAAGGGACACTATTTGAACAATGTTGATAGTGGATAATGAGCAGTAGTTCTGGAGAACAAGATTTTCAAAGATTTAGAATATGGATTAAATCAAGACAATCATTCTGACCAGTGAAGATTTGACTAAGCATTGAGTGATTTTTCTAAGATTTCACCTAGTGACCTACTTTTTTTTTATCCCATCCCATCCTTGAACAAACTCAACCTTGATATCACCAAGACAAACATTCTGAGCAAGTTTGAGGACAATTAGGCTAAAGATGTGGCCAATGGAGTGTAAACAAGATTTTTTCTAAGATATGACCTTGTGACCTATTTGTTGGCCCCACTTAACCAAACCAACTTTCAAACTTGTCCAAGATATTATCAAGACAACCATTCTGACCAAGGTTCATGAAGACTGGGCAACAAATGTGACCTCTACAATGTTCACAAGGTTTTCCTACCATTTGATCTGTGATCTAGTTTATAACCCCGCGTGACCAATTTTCAAACTTGTTCGAGATTTTATCAAGACAGTCATTCTGGAAGACTGGACTAAAAATGTGACCTTTAGAGTGTTCAAAAGGTTTTCCTATTATTTGACCTACATGTAGTGACCTATGTCGATCTTGTCCGAGATTTTATCAAGAGAATTATTCTGACTAAGTTTCATGAAGATTGGACAAAAAATGTGACCACTAGTGTTCACAAGGTTTTTCTACTATTTAATATAGTGACCTATTTTTTGACCCCACGTGATCTACTTTCAAACTCGTCCGATATTTTATCAAAACAATCATTCTGATAAAGTTTCATGAAGATTTAGCTAAAAATGTGACCTCTCGAGTGTTCACAAGATTTTTTTATTATTTGACCTCATGACCTAGTTTTTGACCCCACATGACCCACTTTCGAACTTGTCCGAGATTTCATTAGGAAAATCATTCTGACAATGTTTCATGAAAATTGGGCCGAAAATGTGATCTCTAGAGTTTTCACAAGGTTTTCCTACTATTTAACCTAGTGACCTAGTTTTGCACCCCACATAACCCACTTTCAAAGTCATCCGAGATTTTATCCAGGTCATCATTCTAAGTTTCATGAATATTGGACAAAAAATGTGACCTTTAGCGTGTTCACAAGGTTTTTCTATTTTACCTAGTGCCCTAGTTTTTGAACCCACGTGACCCACTTTCAAACTCGTCCGAGATTTTATCAAGACAATCATTCTGACCAAGTTGCATGAAGATTGGGCTAAAATTGTGACCACTAGAGTGTTCACAAGCAAACTGTTGATGACGGACGACAGACATTCAAGTCTCTCAAAAGCTCACCCTAAGCTGTGCTCAGATCAGCTAAATATGTGAGACAAGAAAATTGCAGACTCAATTTTATTGAGTCTGTTCATGAGTAGTAATTAAATGTTCAACACTACTCACGTTCCCTAGCACCGACTTAAGCAGTATTCAATTTTCAAAACTAATAACATCAAAACTAATGATCCTGAAGGACTAGAAAATATAACAACACTGAGAACAACTTCTACATGGATTTCTTCTTTGAACAACAAGACGTGTTTGTGAAACACTACACTATGCCCCTGCCCCACACACATTATAGCGAATGTAAAGTTTGCCTATACATTTGTCCTTTGACCTTGAAGGATGGTCTTGACATTGGAGGGTCACCACTGAAGCCAAAATGTGAGGTTTCATGAGATACACATGCATGCTAAATATCAAGTCTCTATCTCTACTGGTTCCAAAGTAAGTGATTTGACCTATATATCTTGCCTTTGACCTTGACCACATGTCACACCTGCAAATGTGCAGTTTCATGAGATACACATACAAGCCAAATATCAAGTATCTATCTCTACTGGTTCAAAAGTTATGGCTGTTATAAGTTGGTGATTTGACCTACATGTTTATTTTACATCTGACCTTGAAATGTCACCCCTCAAAATGTATGGCATTGTGAGATACATGTGCATGCCAAATATCAAATCTCTATCTGTACTGGCTCAAAAGTTATGACCAATGTTAAAGTTGGTGACAAACAAACAGACAAGGAATCCGATGTGGGGGCATAAAAATGAATGAGGATCACATAAGGATAATTTCTGTGAACTTTGGTCAAAATTGGCTCTGCATTATCACTGTAATAGAGTTAAGTTAACCCTTTGCTCCATAAATACGCCTTTCTATACCTTTGCAAACAGAGTAGGCCCAGTTCAGATGGCTCCTACAGGAGCCATCTGATCAGGGTCTGCTCTGTTTGCTTATGATATAATATAGATATGATTCTATAGTTTCTGCCATGACCAAACATTTCTGTGTCCATGTGCTATTATCACTAATCAATCTTATTGATATTCATGATGTCATTATTTCTTACATGAATATTCATGGAGGAAAGGGTTAAGTCATTACAGGTAACTGGTGGGCAATCAGCAAGTCCCTGATTGTGTTGCTCAGTGGCTCAGTTGTTACAGTGTTGGCATGGTAAGCAGGAGGTCCTGGGCTTGATTCCCTGTCGAGCCGCGATCACTTCACCAAGTGTCCTTTACAATTTGGTGCCAAACAAAATTTGGACCCTATACATCCTGATTTCTTGTGAGATACATCAAGTTCATCAGGGCAATAAGGTTAGTAGTGTAACGGCATATGGGGTTGAAACAAGTCGGGTACAGGTAACTGGTAGAAAATCAGTAAATCCTGGATCACGTGACTGTAGCTCAGAGGTTAGAGTGCTGGCATGATAAACCAGAGGCCCTAGGTTCGAGTCCTGGTCAGACCAAGATCTTTTCACCAGTAGTCCTGTAATATCACAATAGCTCCCCTTGAGATCAAGATGAGCTAAAAATTAAGCCTGACATTATTCATATTACATGCTGAGCAGTAAGAAACTTTTGTTAAATAATAAATCTAACACTGGAAGGGAAGATGAGTTGAACGTAACGACCTTGGATTAAGGTATAAACGGTTTATTTCAGATCGACGTTTCGACCAACACTAGGTCTTTTTCAAATAATAAATAATAACTAAATAATAAAGTTAATCAACTCTTTATATACTCCATAAATACACCTTTCTATGCCTTTGCAAACAGAGTAGACCCAGATCAGATGGCTCCTATAGGAGCCGTCTGATCAGGGTCTGCTCTGTTTGCTTACGGATATAATATAGATCTGATTCTCTTAGTCTCTGCTTTGGCAAAAACATCTTGTGTCAATATGCCATTTTAAAAATTAATCTAATTAATATCCATGATGTCATTATTTCTTACATACATATTCATAGAGAAAAGGGTTAAGATAACTTTCGTTCATGTTGCCATTAGCAGAACATTTAAGACTGGCAAATGACTTATGAATGGTCAAGTCAGAGAAGTTTTACTTTGGCTAGTGCATGTCTGGACAAAGCCAGTGCTATATACCATACTTAAGTGACAACAAGGTTATAAAACAAAAAAATATTTGGAGTGACATTATTTATTCAAAAATGGCAAACAAATTATAACATTACTGTACATATTTCGTAGAAAGTCTCCACTATCTACATGTACATTGCTCACTATATCATAGAAAGTGTCCACTATCTACGTTGCTCACTATATCATATATAGAAAGCCTGCTCACTATATCATAGAAAGCCTCCATCATTTAACATTGGTCAATCATCCCTGAATGTGATTTGCCTCCACTATTTCTGATTTCCATGTCCGATAGCACTAATGTATCTGCAATCTTGACTGGACCGTTTGGATGGTCAAGTATTCCATGATTTGATAGGCTTCTGAAGTTCTGATGAATACGATAACTCAAGAGCTACAGATAAAGGTTCGTACCCAAATATTAAAATTGTCATTTTTCCACAAAACCCTATACTGTGACCACTCTTTAGAATCGTCTCAAAGAGACGATTCTAAAAGAGTGGTCATAGTATAGGGTTTCTAAAGAGTGGTCACAGTATAGGATTTCGTGGAGAAATAAAAGAGTTATTCTTGAAAATGTTTAAATTTACACTTCTTATCTGGATCTCTGGTACGGTAACTTGAAAATCAATTCCATCTTTTCCTGTTTTCGATGTATATCCATTTAGTCTACTGCTGATTTGTACACACACAATTATCACTTTCACATCTATTTAACTTGCATAACTTGACAGATACACCCATCATATGGAAGTAACTTTGTGTTTAAATGATTTGATTTACTGCTACCACTGGTAACTAACCCACATCGACTCAAAATATCACAATATATGGCTATTTTATAGAAAACTGACATATAATAATCTTGGCATCATTGTATGTACAGTGAAGCCTCCCTATGACAACCACTTTATGAAAGAATCTTTGTGTCTTTTAATCCTTTACTCCATGAATATAACTTTCTACACCTTTGCAAACAGAGTAGACCCAGATCAGACGGCTCCAATAGGAGCTGTCTAATCAGGATCTGCTCTGTTTGCTTATGATATAATGTAGATATGATTCTACAGTTTCTGTCATGGCCAAAACTTCTTGTGTTCACGTGCTAGTATAACAATCAATCTAATTATTATTCATGATATTATTTTTTACATTAATATTCATGGAGGAAAGGGCTTAAGAAGTAGATTTGCTGCATAAGGAATTGGGAGTTTTCTACATGACTTTTCATCTTGTATTTACCTACCATCTGCTGTAAATACCAATTATTAACCAATTCCCCCATATTGACGCCTTTTTACGACTGATAAATTCACTTTTGAAACCATTCTGATAAATAGAGAATTTGCTCCACAGGAGCAAATGCTTTATTTAATCAGAATGATTTAAAAAATACACAATTCTTAAAGTTTCCTTTTTTCTATCAACCCATTACCTCATAGGCTATTTTAGATCAAACCTTTTTGAATGAATCTACCAAAAAGGAGCATTACCGCAAGAGAAAAGGATTTTTTTTTAGAATTTTGTAGCTTGAAACCATTGTGATAAATAGAGCATTAGCTCCTATAGGAGCAAATGCTCTATTTATCACAATGGATTCAACGGGTGACTTTTGCAGAGGCGTCAATATGAGGGAATGGGTTAAATACTCATTTTTGGTACATTTTTTCCAAAGAGGTTAGGTCTAAAAAAAGTAGCCTAAGTGGTACATTTTTTCAAAGAGGTTAGGTCTAAAAAAATAGCCTAAGTGGTACATTTTTTCAAAGAGGTTAGGTCTAAAAAAGTAGCCTAAGTGGGAATGGGTTAAGATTTCTTTTTGAGTGGCTGTTCTAGACAGGTTTTACTGTGTCATCAATAATAAATACCCCTGCAACTAAGACTGAACCATTTCACACCATGCAGTCTTTAATCACTTCAACCTCCGTAGAGTTACGGTTTATGTCCCTATGAATACCAGAATCAGTTTGTAGAAGAACTACCTTGTTTTTTTGAGATCTGTCCAGAGAATTGTTGTGTAAATGAACTGCCATAGTAGACATTCCCATCATACCAGACCGACGATTGTCAAGGTCATGCCTGGACATTTCAATGTCATTTTTTCTGTTTTTATATTCTGTGTCGCTTGGATATGGCACTGACAAGCCCTTCTTAAATGAGAATGGAATTATCTCCTGATGTGACAGTGGTGGGATGGACCGTGATAAATCTGAAGAAAACAAGAGAAAACAAATATATATTTAATACATGGAAATCAACACTGGAATTTAAATTTATAAAAGGGTCATGATTTCACTCCTTAGAGTCCATTGGCCATGATGGCTTTTATTTACTAAAATAATTTTTCTGCTAATGTTGTAGATATATAGTCAGCAATTTCTAACAAGAAGGCCATGATTGCTTTAAATTTTTCAGATGAGCACCAGCAGTTCAGATATTATTAATTAGTCAAATCTCGATTATTTGAAATCTTAGTATAGAAGAATTTAGACCCTTTTAGACAGGTGGCTGCTTAATGCGCGGTGAAAGTCAAGCAGGAGCTAGGAGCTTTCTGCATGACTTTCACAATGCATTAAGCTGCCACCTGTCTTAACCCCTCGCTTGCTATTCACGTCAATATACCTACCTGTAAATAGTGAAGACCCAGATGAGACAGCTCCTGCAGGAGCTGTCTCATCAGGGTCTGCACTATTTACAAGTTGATTGTGCAACCAGTGCACTCCACAGCAGTGATTGCACAGCGAAATACTTGTACACAGTGAAGATATATGTAATTATAAAACTGGGCATGGGTAAAGAAGGAGACATGTATTTTAAAATTTAGCAAGAGAAGAGTTAAAGATCAATAATGATACATATTTTAGTGTTCGAATAATCGAGATTTTACTGTGTCAAATCAAGGTCATAAAACGTTAATTAAGCAAAACAAAAAGAGCTTATTATCATAAAAGACACAAACTTTTAATCCATAAAATAATGATTATTTTAAGCAAAAGCAAATAATATCTAAATCGCTGCCATCTGAATCATAGGCCACACCTCCGTTTGCAACCAACTCTTTCCAAACACCTAAGATTGAGTTTGCGGTACTCAAATACACCAACATACCAATTTTCAGCATAATTTAACAATATCTAAATTTTAACCAACCAGACTCAATCATTTTGTAACCATGGCAAAGAATACTTTTGAAACACATACCAATCAATTTGGGGTACCCAAATGTTCCGACACACACATTTTAAGCAAAATCAAAAATATCTATCTTTCATCAAACAATATCTAAATTTCGGCCAACCATTCAGATGCTATGGAAAACCAATACTTTTGAAACACCTACATAAAACGGTCAACTCTTGGCATGGATTTCTAATTATCTGAACAACCGATATGATGTCAACAAGGATTTGTTTTTCTTTCAAATTCTGATATAAAAATTTTATCAGCTGGTACATGTATATTCTTCAGGAATTTGTGTTAAGACCTCTTTTATTTTCAATATACTTTAAATGATAATCAAACTATTTACTAAGCTTAATTAGATTATTTGCAGATGATAGGTTCTTTGTACATTTCTGGCTCTAGCTTAAATGATATTGAAGTTATTTAAACAATGATCTAAACTTAATCTCAGCTAGGGCAAAGACTTGAATTCATCAGTATTAACCCTTTCCTCCATAAATATGCCTTTCTACGCCACTGTAAAAATCACCTATTGAAACCATTGTGATAAATATCTAGCATTTGCTCCTATAGGAGCAAATGCTCTTTTTATGACAATGGTTTCAAACTACAAAATTCTAAAAATTTTCCTTTTCTCTAGTTAATGCTCCTTTTTAGTAGATTTGTTCAAAAAGGTTGGATCTAAAAATAGTCTATGGGGGAATAGGTTAATACTTTCCGCCTATGAGGGAATGGGTTAATACTTTCCGTGTGGGAAACTTTTTTAAATGTCTTTTGTAACCTGTGTAGACCTAGAGGAAAGGGTTCCAAGAGGAGAGTGCTCCTAGATGAGCGAGTGAGTTGGGTTTTACGGCACTGTGACACAGAATAGGTCATATAGCTCCGATGAATGATGAGATAAAATGACATAATGAGGGATAATATCAGAAAGATGATTTCGGCTAATCTCATTCGCTGCAAAGCAGTGCATTGGATCAAAACCACAAAATTGCCTTCTTAGAGGAGAGGGCTCCTAGAGGAGGATTCCGGATCTGCACTGTTCGTCATGTTACACTTTTCTTAGAAAATATCCCTGAAAATTTAAAGTAAGCGTGACCTGTATGAATTTTGGAACAGACCATTTCGATGGCTTGGTGCAAAACTATTCTAACTCCTTCACAAAGTGAAGGAGTTAGAATAGTTTTGCACCAAGCCCTCGATTTGAAAACTCAGCATTGAAAGGGTTAAATCACAATAAAACTAAAGCAATGATGTTTTCACTTATATATAGTATTAAAAAGAATGATGTGCATTAAAATCTTATTTTTGAGGACTCTAGACTTCATTTGTTGAATCACATAAGCATTTAGGAGTTACTTGAGTTCAAATGTCATTGGAATAACAATAT
The DNA here is from genome assembly GCA_963576725.1 of Azorinus chamasolen. Taxonomy (NCBI): domain Eukaryota; kingdom Metazoa; phylum Mollusca; class Bivalvia; order Cardiida; family Solecurtidae; genus Azorinus; species Azorinus chamasolen. The sequence goes on along the minus strand of OY755242.1, from coordinate 50,466,258 downwards.
TGAAAATACATTACAACCAGCATCTAAAATAACAACTGGAGACATTGAAATGCTTAGATTTACTTTGAATAGACCATGCAAATTTGTTCGAGATAACAGAGGTTCGATTCATCCGATTTATAATCTGACCAATATCTCAAGTTCACAGCTTAATGCAGGTCGAAGGTAATACAGGAGCTTTCAGCATTACTTTCGACCCGAATTAAGCTCTCACATGTGTTTCTAGATAAGTGTGTAGTGATACATTTTAGAACAATTCAGTATTGTAAATTTTGGAATAACCGAACGTTTAGTTCGAGTTATCCGAGTTCGAGATATCGAAGTTCAACTGTATCGTATGTTCCATCAATATTAGAAAATGCTTCAATAGTTTGAGATGGATGTTCTGTAAATAGCTCAGGTTCTTTGAAAAATTGCAAAATGATCCTTTTGTAAGAGGAAGATCAGATTAATCCTTTCGGCGCCAAATTTGTGTCTTCTGCAAACCAATTTTGTTAAATCATTCGGTAAAATAAAGAAATGAGATAAATAAATGCAAATTTCAAAGGAATAAAGCACAGATGTAGAAATAAAGTTTGAGACAAAAAGTGAAGTCCCTGATCAGCATCTGATCTGGGACTGCACTATTTGTCGTGGTGCGTTTTTGCGTCATTGGCGGTGAAAGGATTAAAACTGGTTGACACAGAGTAAACAAAGGCACAATAAACAATACTGGCTAATTCATGGACCATAACTCTAAAGTCAATGGAAACATTTTGGCTGATAATCAAACTTAGCCAAGATTACCGGGTACATGGCCACATACAATTTCATGACATTTTATGTAGATGGGATAAAAATTAGTTGACTAGTGGACAAGGATAAAAGATTTCTAATTCAAGGGCAATAATTCTAAAGTTTCTGGGGTCATTAAATTTAACTTGTAATTGAAGTTGGTCGAGACAATATGACCACATTAAAGTTTCATGAACTTTGATGAAGGCAGGTCAAAAGCTGGTCGACTTAGAGAGAGGACAATGCAAAAATAGGCAAGTTTGGCTAATTTAACGGGTATTAATTTGGCTGGTTGTTAAACTTGGCCAACATATTATGATGACATACAATTTGATGAATTTTGGTAATGATCCGATAAAAACTCTTTGACTTAGAGAGCGGACAAAAAAATGTTTGATAATTATTAACCCTTTCCCTGTTCTGTATTTAGGCCAAATTTCAATACCTACTGAATATTCATTAACAAAATAGATATAAAGAAACATGGAAGGTGAATCATTGTAGACATTTTAGAAAGTAAAGAAACAGATCTATCAAATTTTATAAGCAAACAGAGCAGACCCTGATCAGACGGCTCCTCTAGGAGCCGTCTGATCTGGGTCTACTCTGTTTGCAAATGCGTGAAAGCACGTTTATATGAGGGAAAGGGTTAAAGTGTCAGAGGCCACTTAGCTTGTTATTAAACTTGGCTGAGATGTTATTGTCACAAACATTTTCACCAAGTTTTATGACAATCAGTGGAAGTGTTTAGGATGCGGCCTCCTACCCACCATGGTGTTTCACATAATACGACCAGTCTTTTGACAGGTGTTTGAAAATATAGACAATGATTCTGACGACTCACACCCCAAGACTTATATATACAGTGCTCCCTCTCTACAACGACACCCTTAAAGGGCTTTGGGATACGAAGAGTGTGTGTGTTGTTCAGAGGGAGTTGTTATAGGGAGGGAAAATCAAACATAATAAGCTTGTTTGCAGATCCCCAGATAAGGTGTATTTCGAGAACTAAAACCGTTATGCCTCAATCAAACCCTATGTTGTGACCACTCTTTAGAATCGTCACAAAGTGACGATTCTAAAGAGTGGTCACAGCATAGGGTTTGATGGAGGCATGAAGAAAATACGATGGAAAAAATGTTGTTTCTGGAGCCTTGTTGTTTCGGAAACAGTGACATGCGTTGTTGTAAGGAGGGAATCGTTATTGAGAGGGCCGTTGTTGGGAGGGAGCATTGTATACTACATCACTTTCAATATTCTATACAAGACAAAGAAAACATTTATGTATGATTATATTCTTATCATTATTTCAGTAACTTAACCCTTTTCCTCATATAAACATATTTTCACACATCTGCAAACAGAGAAGACCCAGATCAGACGGCTCCTATAGGCGCTGTCTGATTAGGGTCTGCTCTGTTTGCTAATGGAATTTGATAGATCTGTTTCTTTACTTTCTAAAATGGCTACAAAGTTCCACCTTCCATATTTCATTATAACTATTTTGTCCATGAATATTCAGTAGGTATTGAAATTTGTAATAAACATAAAACAGGAAAAGGGTTAAAGATTGTAAGCCTGTACACAAAACTGATAGTACATGATGCTGAGCAACAGATAACGGTGCATACTCAAATACTAAGATCGTCATTTCTCCACCAAACCCTATGTTGTGACCACTCTTTAGAATAGTCTCAAAGAGACAATTCTAAAGAGCGGTCATAACATAGGGTTTGGTGGAGAAATAAAGAAGTTAAACTTTAATTTACGCAATTTATCTGGAGCGCTGATTTGTGTATATTTACTGTATGCTTACCCATCATTTTATCCCGTGGGGACTGGGACATACTTGTATGTATCTCCTCATCACTTCCTCCCCGCCCACTGTCGCTGTTGGTTCCTGTGTCACCTGATGTCTCGCTATGATTATCCTCTAATTTCTTAGGGCTCGCAGCTAGGTATGACAAATTTGGCTGCAAATAGAATGAGCGTAATGAAAGTAAAATGTTGCAGGCCGACCGAGGATCTAAACAGTGAAGAGCCACAAGCCCATATTAGTTGTTTATTCAATCTAACACCATATAACACACCTAACATAGAACCTGTTAACCCTTTCATCCATAGGCTATTTTTAGACCCAATCTCTTTGAATGAATCTACCCAAAAAGGAGCATTTACTAGAGAAAAGTAAAAATTTAGGATTTTGTAGTTTGAAACCATTGTGATAATTAGAGCATTTGTTCCTATAGGAGCAAATGCTTTATTTATCACAATGGTTTCAAGAATTGGTTATTACAAAGGCACAGAAAGGCGTATTTGTAGAGGAAAGGGTTAAACAACATACCCTCCACTGTAATTCGCTTTCCATTTGGACATTTTCCTGTCGTATTAAATAACTCAGGAAATTTTGCTGCCCAAACTCACAGTACACTGCAGCAGACATTCTGCGGTCCTATCACAAACATGTACCAATTAATTATATATATATATAATTACAATATTATAATTATGCAATATCCCCTTACATAACCTCAGTCAGTCAATTTACTCAACTTTTATCCGCTGATAAAATCTTTATCGTAAGCACTTTGCTGTATTAAATACACCAATATATATAAAACAAAGTTTCTACTTCTTATAATAAGCATTAGACTAAATTGATTAATAATCCACTTATATAACAAGAGAATCAGTAGAACTGATGGAAGCTCCCCAAAATAAATGCTAGTTCCAAAAGGGCTTTTTTATATATATATACAGTAAAACCTCTCTATAACGGCCTGACTAAATTACATCAGGTATTTTGTGTTAGAGGCAGGTGGCTGTTTAAATCAAGGTGAAAGTAAAACAGAACGCTCCTATAGGAGTGTTCCGTTTTACTTTCACCTAATGCTTTAAGCAGCCACCTGCCCTAAATACCAACTAACTAACACAATTTAGTAGCCGTTATAGAGAGGTTTTACTGTATATATACATATATATATATAACAAAGGGCAAAAGAGAGTGATGGTTCTTGTGCTCTGCATGTTTCATGTTGATATCTATTACAGTTTTTGTGGTATGCTCAGGACAAATTATCATGACGGACGGATAAACAAACAAATGGACAGACGGATGGATGGACAAAGCGGCGACTATAATTATGCTCTCCTTTTGTGGAGCATAATAACAGCACCAAATGTAACATGGTGAGAAAGTTGGTGGGACACTAACCCAGGGCCTTTGGCTTACCATGCCAACACTCTACCAACTGAGCTATCAAGCCACACAGTCTAAATCCTATCAACTGTTTCACCATAATCTCTACCCGGCTACACACACACCCTCTACACAAGAATTTGTCTGAATTCTTACTCAAAGAACACTCCACGAGTTTCTCATTATTACAATTTTTACATATAAATCACCCTGTGGGTTTTTTACGCTGGGTGCCAATTGTAAAATGGTGAAAAAGTGAAATTCATTACTTGATGAATATTCATAGAAGAGTCAACATTGCATAAGTATTAACCCATTCCCTCATAGGCTATCTTTAAAATTAGATCTCACCTCTTTGAATAAATCTACAGAAAAGGAGCGCTTAGTTGAGAAAAGGAAACTTTTATCATTGTGTAGTTTTGAAACCATTGTGATAAATAGAGCATTTGCTCCTTAGGAACAAATGCTCTATTTGTCACATGGTTTCAAAAAGTGACATTTACAGAGGCATCAAAAGGTGTCATATCTGGAGGGAATGGGTTAATTGATCTAATTCCTTTATTAATGATATAAAAAGAAATAAAAACAAATAATACAATGACTGATACTGTAGAAAACTTTTTAACGAAGAAATAAACAAACAAAGCAGGCCCGATCAGACAGCTGTCTGACCTGGATCTACTCTGCAAAGGCGTGAAAAGGACGGACCATCAAATAAAGGTTTAAAACAGAATTTTCCATACAAGAATCCTCTGTACTTCACTTTAAATTAGCACTTTATTGTCTAAGTGCAGTATATTAGCGATCTTTCGAGGACGAACGGGGATCAACAAAAACCTCGCATTAATTATCACAAAGTCTAAATATCTGAGAGCATTTTGTGATTGAAATTATTTTCCAAGAGCATTGTTTATATTCTTTGCCAATGACAGAAAGCGCATTTCTCAATCACAGCCATGAGTCAGTGTGATGTATTTTTAACATAATTACAAACTTCAAGTATAACACATACAGTTGAACTTCGATATCTTGAACTCCTACAGGAGCTTTCAGCTGCTACTTTAGTCTTGTATTAAGCAGTGGCCTTGAGAAAGTGTTCAGATTGAATATTGGATGAATCAAACTCCCCTTATCTCGAACTAATTTGTACGGTCCCTTGCAGTTCGAGTTATCGAAGTTCAACTGTAATACATTAGCGAGGTTTTACGCAAGCGTTAAATGGCTGCATAAAACATGTTTAAGCAGGATAGAAGATAAAACAGACAGCAATATTGTTTAGTAATTTTGATTTTTAGAGATACATTGGAAGTTTTAAAAATGATTGCAGAATGAGGGAAATGCTTTAATAAGATATCATTTTGCTGAAAACAATATTTGAAATACTTAAGGGAATGTGAACATTTGGAAACCAAGAAATAGTTCTCATGTGATGTTTCAGGCACTGACAAGACCTTTTGACAGTCAATTTGAATGGCATTAAGTTAAAAAGCATGCTTTGAAACGTCTTTTAAAGTGAATAACTGCATTTAAAGGATATTTTCTTATTTCTGATACAAAACCGTTTTGTTGATATGCATTTTATGAAATGTTATGCAAGGACATACCAAGTTCTTATAAAAGATGATCAACTGACTTCTGAAATAAGCAACTGTTCGTCTAAACAGGTATGCGTTTTGTTCCAGCTACTATTGCTTTGGTTTTTAGCATTTATATCAAACTTTGAAAAACAGTCTGGATCCAGATGAGACGCCGTGTAACTTGGCACCTTATCAGGGTCCGAGCTGTTTGTCACTGACATTTGTTTTGAAAAGAATTATGGAAGAAAAGGGTATTTTTAGCATTGTAGCAGATGACAATATTAATTTTGCAGACATCACTTGCTCAGATTGCAGAAGGTATTTGGAGTACAATATGCTGGACAGCAAATGACCTGCATTATCTATACAACTCATCAAACCTCAAAGAGTTCTTGGGCATTTAAAAGTGAGGCTAAGTGAGCACAGTGAAAACTATTGCGACTGTATTGTTCTGGAGTGTAAAAACTAGTCCCACGGTAAATCATGGTCATTTTGAATTTCTGTCAGAGATTGGCTGCGGCTTTCACTGCAACCAATAACACAGCAACGTTTTCCTTACATATTAACCCTTTCCCTGTTCTGTGTTCATTCCAAATTTCAATACCTACTGAATATTCATGGACAAAATAATTATATTGAAATATGGAAGGTGCAACATTGTAGCCATTTTAGAAAGTAAAGACACAGATTTTTGAAATTCAATTAGCAAACAAAGTAGACCCTGATCAGACGGCTCCTCTAGGAGCCGTCTGATCTGGGTCTACTCTGTTTGCAAATGCGTGAAAACATGTTTATATGAGGGAAAGGGTTAAGTGATACTGGCAAACAGGCCCTTCACAACAGCCTTTCATGACTTTATACCGGATCTGTTTAAAGGATATTTCACTATCAAACTGAAAATTTGTTTCATGCCATCAGGCATATCCCTAGAACTATCATAGCTTATAGTTTTTATACTAATGGATTTTATTTTGACTAATTCTCAGTTGTGGATACGGTTAGGTATATAAAAAAGTTATTGTTTCATTCCTGTGCTGTTTCACAGCAAATAAAAATGGGGCAATTTGATCGAGTTGGGAAATAAATGGATAATTGGAAGATTCAGCTATGTTAATCTGAAGTACTAAAAAAAATATAGTCTCGTTCAACTCTCAAAGCAAGAGTACCGTCGACTGAGACTATTGTCAAAGTACATTTGTTGTCTGCTTCAATTTTTGAAGTGAGTTGTTCTTTTTGGTTTAAACCTTGTCTCCTTGAATATTCATGTAAGAAATAATGATGTCATGAATATTAATTAGATTAATTCATTATAACAACACAATGAACAAAGGAATGTTTGTCCATGGCAGAAACTAAAGAATCATTTCTATTTCATATCACAAGTAAACAGAGTAAACCCTGATCAGACGGCTCCATAGGAGCCGTCTGATCTGGGTCTACTCTGTTTGCACAGGCATAAAAAGGCGTATTTATGGAATAAAGGTTTAAGTAAAACAATCATCAGGATGTCAAAATGTTTTGAATCCAATAAGGTGCTTAACCCATTACCTCATAGGCTATTTTTAGATACAGCCTCTTTGAATTAATCTACCGAAAAGGAGCATTAATAACAGAAAAGGAAATTGTTTAGAATTGTGTAGTTTGAAACCATTGTGATAAATAGAGCATTATTTATCACAATGGTTTCGGCAGGTGACTTTTGCAGAGGCGTCAATATGAGGGAATGGGTGCTGTCAGGATCCAAACCGTTTGCAAATTGGCCTAAAAAATTATGGCATTGCTTAGTCAATAATTAATATCAATTGTCATTCTAAATGGTGTAAGAAAATAATACTTCAGTTTTCAATTGCCTCTTTTATCATTTTTTTTAGAAATTATGCTTTTTTGGGAAAATTGATATCTGAATAATTGATAAGGCTCGTTTTTATTCTTTCAAAAAAAGATAGTGCTGAAGTGCGCAATATGTTAGTTAATGATTAAGTACACAAAATGTATGGGAGAGAATTGTGCCCATGGGATCTCTTATGATACCGTTAAATTACTGGAATTTATCGACTGCATACAATTTGATAATTATATACAAATGCCCCACATAGTTCCATTAGTGATTGTGGGTTTTTTTGTTGGGTTTTTTTTTTTTTTTTTTTTTTTTGAGAGAGAGAGAGAGAGAGAGAGAGAGAGATGGAGAGAGATAGAGATGGAAAAAGAGAGACTTCTATATTTAATGTCTACTCTGGTTGCAGATGCGTGAAAACACATTTATATGAGGGAAAGAGTTATTGGAGCATTGAAAGCAATGCCATGGTCCCCTATCGGTTGAATTCTTTGTCACAATTTAATGAAAAGCCGTGACTTACGTGCTGCATATGTATACAAGAATCTGTATATCATACTTAGCGAATCAAATATATCACTTCTCACACATAATATTCAATCAAAGATCACAAACATGAGTAATGAGTTTCATGACAATATCCCTTGTCTTTGTTTTGTGTTTTTTTTTAAAAAAAGCAACTTTTACCAAAAATTGAAAGTCAAAAATGGGGGATAACTATTAAAATTCATAGAAGAGTTATGGCTGCTGCTAGACATTATGTCATCTAAATGTCAAGCAGTTTTGTGGGTTTTTTGTGAAGTTTCAACTCAAAAAGTTTAAAACCTACATACCTATTCACAAAAAAAAAATCAAGTTCAAGGACCATAACTGTGAAAAAAAAATTCATCTAGATAGATTTAGCTTTATGCCAAATATATCTCAAACCACTTCCAAAAAAAGTCCGGCCAACTGAAAACTTTGATGAAAATTTCAAGTTCAAGGACCATTATAAACTTTGGCAAAAATTATTCAACCACACCGAGATTTAATCTTAAGCTATAACTCATCTAGATTGAGCTTTATGCCAAATATAAGATTAACATCTCAAACCATTTTCCAAAAAAAAGTCTGGACAATGAAAAATTTGACAAACAATTTCAAGTTCAAGGCTGTAACTCTGGTAAAGCTTATTAAACCGGACTGAGATTTGACTTCGGCTTTAACTCATATAAATTTAGCTTTATACCAAAGATAAAGTTGATATCTCAAATCACTTCCAAAATAAAAAAAAGTCCAGAAAACTGATTGATGTGGAATGACAAGACAGATGGACGGACGAATGGACGGATGGATGGACAGATAGACAGAAGATGCAAACAAAAACTAAAGTCCCCTTCGGCTTTTGCCAGTAGGAGACTAATAACATCCAATCTATTCAGTAGATTACAAAACTTTTCTTATTCTAATAAATCATTTTTGTTTTAGTCTCCCAATTCTAGTCTGTGTTTGGGAAATGAAAAAAATGTTGTCGAAGCAACTGAGATTATCCAGAAAATTATTTCTAAATTCAATTTCCAGGAGGTTTTTATGTTGTTATGTTCAGTGATTGGATGTTGATGAGAAGCCTACATTCCTACATATGCTATAATAGAATATTTATTATTGTCAACATGGGCCAATTTTTCTGTTTTACAAATGTACTTAAAACTTTATTAAATTCCTTCAAATAATACAAACAGTAAATCCCAAATACGACAGCAAATCAAAATAGGTATAATATGATTTTCTCACATACAGTCCAACCTGCTTCAGCGGTCACCTGGTATCAGCAGCCACACTGCTGTAAGCGGCCACTTTAGGACCCTCCCAACGAAAAACACTATACATTACACCTGGTATAAGCGGTCACCTGCCTAACGCGGCCAGCGGCCACTCTATTTCATCCCAAATGGCCAATACACACTGGTGTAAGCGGCCAGGTGTTCTACAAATGTAAAGCGTGTAAACACTTTTCATGGCTATCGATCGGCAACATCAGACAATTTGTCACATTTGAATGCATACAACTAACGGTCATGACCCATTTGGACTCCTTATCAGAGTTTCTTTTGTTTGTTTACAAAGCGTGTCGGTTGTTCACGCCATATTAATTGGGGATTTACTTTCTACTCGGAATTCCCCAGAAATGTAATCATGCGTGAACTAGCTGGTTCCCGACTTCCGCTTTATAAGTTAGATGTTCGCGGACAGAATACTCGGGAAACCAGTCGTGTCAAACATGGCTACGCCGTTAGAAGTTACACCCTGAAGCCAAATTCGAATAACATTGGCACGTGTATTACTCAAATGAAAGAACTGACACTTATAAATAAGGGACAAAAGGTTGAAGAACGACAAACAAGGCAATTAATTCGATATGACTTGCAATTATTACGGGCATTTTAGGTCAGAACGGTCTTTATAAATATCGATTAGTATACTGCTGTACACAAAAAACATGTCTGTCATAATTACTCGAAAGTATGCTTGGTAACATGCACCTGGTTTAGGCGGTCACCTGCTCTAAGCGGCCAAAGTGGTCACTTCCTTAGACTGACCACTTACAGCAGGTTGGACTGTAGATGGCACATTAATGGATGATGTATTTGTGAAACACTATCCCCCCATTATCGCCAATATAAATTTTCCTGTAATTTGACATTTGACCATGATATAATTATGACCTTGACCTAATAAGTCATCCCTGAAAAAGTTGGACTCCATAAATTGCACATGCATGCCAAGTTTGAAGTATGTATATGCAATAACTATAAAATTACAGCCAACGTTAAAAGTTCAGGGAACTAACCAACCATCCAACAGATAGATCAAAAACAATATGCCCCCTCCCCTTTGATCCGGGGTGAGGGGTGGGGTGGGGAGGGGAGTACTGTGCATGCAGGTCCAGATTTGATATCAGCCACATTCTGAAAGATTATACACAGGACCTGGTGCATCTGCATTTGATTGCTTCTTTAAGATGAGGGATGTACCAGAAAACTGGATTTCATTGCTTCAAGATGAGGGACTCATACCAGAAAACTGGAAAATAGCCAATGTCTCATCTGTTTCAAAATGGGCATGATCCAGTCTCTGTGACCAGTCCATGCTGCTAGTTACTTGAGCATTAGGGCTGCAACGATATGCCCATGTAGCGAATACGAATACGTATCACGATACAGTATAACGAATACGAATAAATATTCACGAATACGAATACAGTTACATAAACATGTTATGGCATAAGCTAATAAGAGTTACTTAAGCCAAAGCATGTCCAGACTGAGTCCATATTTAGGACTAGGAATCTTAAATAAGCTCATATTGAAAATGCTACGGGACATGTGCTGATAAGCAAGGGAAAAGTATGAGTTTAACTATTTAATTGGTAAAGTCACATAAACTAGAAACACTAAATAGAAACTTGTTCAAAAGTAAACTGGTCCAGTCCTACTGCAGTCTTTAGGCAATATGCATAAAAATAATACTAATTCAGATTCAAGCACCTTTCAAGCACCATCAAAATACAGTGCATTATACTGTATCTATTTGAATATAGCCTGCTGTTTCGTCCATTTCTGGTGAATCGTGAACGAACTCAAATAAATTTGGTCAATAAATTTTGGGAACGTTCAGACATCGGGGCGCTCCGATAATTAACCACTAGAGCCAACAACTGGCAGTATTACTTCATTTCGTGGTGGCACACTTTACAAACAGTGATTTCATTGTTGGTTTTTCCTTCTGATCCCGTCAGAAACCCTAAATGATTCCAGACGGCGCTTTTATATTTGGTTGGAGTCTGAAAATCTATTTCGGCCCCGACATTGTTATGAAACAACAGTTTGCGGTTGTCGTAAAAACTAAGAATTAGTCCTATCAAAACAAACTTGTTTTCGGTAATTGTTTCGTGAATTTGAATCATTTGTCTACATTTCTGCAAAAAAGTGAATGCAGGAGTACAATTATTAAGCCTGTTGAATCCTACAGGACCAACATCCAGTGTCGTGATTTGTAAACATTAGAAGTAATCAAGAGTTTTCTCCCTTGGTGTCACTGCAACAAAGACGTTTCGCAGCTGGAATGTTTCGCTCAGATTTCAATTATTTCTGGCGAAAATATGTTGTTTTTCTTTCAATTTTGTTAATTTCCTATATGTCAGTAATTGTATTCGTCAATATTCGGTTCTTTGGGTAACGAATATGATACACTCACCGCCAGAAATGATATTCGAATAATTCGAATACGTTAGTGTATCATGACAGCCCTATTGAGCATATCATTATTTGTCTTACCCTGAAACACTTGTACTCAGGGAGCCAGTAGTGCCTACCGTGCACCCCCCCCTAGACTTTTTTTCATGGGTACCAAAATGTTCAGAAAAGTGTCCTGAATCAGAATCGCGAATGTACTCAAACTTAAATTCTTTTAGGCTATGTGTATTTTAACCGTTTCCATGGCAACCCCCCAGTTTTCGTAATGATGACCCATACCTACAAATTCGCCCATATCACAGCCAGTTTTTGTCCTAAAACTATAAAACTGGTACCAAATGGAAGATAAGACATTGTGCTTTTATTTCTAACTTGTTTTTTTAAATTACCTTATTTGCATACTCATGAATATTAATGAGAACATTAAAATTAGTAAAAAAAGTATAGAAATAACGTAAACCTTTCATTTTTTTATCCTACAAATATCAGAAAATAACTTCAAATGCAGTTTAACATGATGACGAAACCCCCAGGAAACAAAATATCCAATTTGAGGACCATAGCATTAATTTTAAGCACCATTTTTACCGTTTCCATGGCAACACCCTAGTTTTCGTAATGATGGTCCGTACCTGCAAAATCGTCCATATCACAGCCAGTTTTTGTCCAAAACCCATAAAACTGGTACCAAATTGGAGATAGGACATTGTGCTTTTATTCCCAGTTTTTTTTTTTAAATTACCTTATTTGCATACTCATGAATATTAATGAGAACATTAAAAATAGTAAAAACAATATAGAAATAACGTAAATAATGTAAACTATTCACTTTTTATTCTACAAATATCAGAAAACAATTTCAAATGCAGTTTAACCTGATGACAAAATCCTCAGAAAACAAAATATCAAATTTGAGGACCAAAATTTTAACTCTAAGTAACTTTTTAATTGTTTCCATAGTAACCATTCATTTCACTCTGTTCACACAGTTTTGTTAGTCGACACCTACCTGCAAAAATATTCCATATCACAGGAAGTATTTGTGCTAACTGCATAAAACTGGTACCAAATTAAAGCTAAGACAGTGTGATTTGGTTTAAAAGCTATAATTATGAATTACCTTATTTGCATACACATGAATATTAATGAGAATAATTAAAAAATAGCAAAACAAGAGGGCCAGAATGGCCCTGACATCGCTCACCAGACAATCAGAGGAGAAGATTTTCAAAGTTTTCACATATGTTTCTATTGAAAACTTAACACCCCAGGGGCGGTGCCAATTTTGACCCCGGGGACACAATTTATATAACTTTTGTAGAGGACCAGAACATGATGCTGAAAGAATGTAGTGAAAGAATGGATAGAGCATAGACCACTGGAACTTGTATTAATTCTTTGGATGCTAGAGGCAGATTATCCCACCACTAATGACCTATGCAAACAGTTTGGATCCAGATCAGGGCCCACATAATGTGGGGCCTGATCTGATATCCAAATTGTTTGTAAATGAGACTGAACTTCTGAAAAACTTAGAAAGAAAGTGTGTAGTGGGATTCTCCCACCACTAATGACCTATGCAAACAGTTTGGATCCAGATCAGTGCCAATATAATGTGGGGCCTGATCTGGTATCCAAACTGTTTGTCAATGAGTCTGAATTCTGAAAAACTTAGAAAGAAATTGTCTAGTAGGATAACTTATGAATATGCTGCAGACAACCATTTAGCAGATGACAAAATTACCCAGCATGCAAAGAGTTAAGCTGAAATTCACAACAGATATGCTCTTTATTGATATCTGGTAGCTTAATGAAGGGCATAGGTATGAAAAAAAGCTTTAAGAGTGTTCTGCATATTAAGAACTATCCACAATTTTCTCAATCTTAAATGAGAGTGTGTTATTTGTCTAAACACAATTTCTACTCAACTGATCAGGCTAAGGGTGGTTATATAAGAAGGTCTGAGCTCTGCAGGCTGATATATTAAGGAGAAACCTTTAGGCTGTCGTTTCTGAAGTGAAGAAGACTGTACACACAGGGCAGGGCCAATTTTAACCCAAGAACTATGATACTTATAAAACCCATAAAGTTATGCTAAGTTAATCTATACACCAAATATCTAAGCTCTGGGACATGTAGTTTCTGACAAGAATACTTTTAAAGTTTTTCCTATGCATAACTAGTGATCCTATGGGCTGTTTAAGTAGTCAGCTTAAAAAAACTGGCAATCCATGGGGTGAGACCAATTTTTACCCTAGGGGCATAATTTATATAACTTTTGTAGAAGCCCTGAAGTTGAAGCTATGTGCCAAATATGAAAGCTGAGGACCTTCTAGTTTTAGAGGAGATGATGTTCAAAGTTTTCACTATATGTTTCTATTGAAAACTGAAAACCCCTGGGGCAGGGCCAATTTTGACCCCAGGGGTATAATTTATATAACTTTTGTAGAGGACCAACAGATGATGCTATATGCCAAAGATGAAAGATGAGAACCCTGTAGATTCAGAGGAGAAGATTTTTAAAGGTTCAAATTGTTGACGACTGACGACGCACACCGCACGACGCACGACGGACGACGGACGACGCACGCCGACGGACGACGGACATCAGGCAATCACAAAAGCTCACCCTGAGCACTTTGTGCTCTGGTGAGCTAAAAATACAGAAATAACGTAAACCTCTCAATTTTTATCCTACCAATATCAGAAAACAACTTCAAATGTAGTTTAAAATGATGACAAAATACTCAGAAAGCTAATCATCTTAATTGATACCCAAACAATGAACTGTAAATAAGATTGTAACGGTTTCCATGGTAACCGATCCTTTCACAAATTTTGGAAATTTGACATCCAACTGTAATACTCCGCTAGATCTCGATTATTTTTGATGAATCATGAAATCAATTGTTACAAACATAGATATGAGGCATTGCTTTAATAGTAAATATTACTTTTCTGATATAAACTAATTTGCATATGTATGAATATTTATGAGAACAGTAATAGATGTTGAAATTTTCGACAGACACCAGTCTTTCTCTTATAAAGCAAACAAATATGGAAAATGGTTAGCTAAAGTTTACTATGATCACTGAATATCACCAAGATTATTAGATAAATAAATTTGGGACACATTATATAGCACTGATGGTGATATATCTGTTTCCTAGGCAACCATTCTAACCTCATTGTTCATATTACAGAGTGTTTACATACCTGCAACATACAAAGATATTGCTGCCTTCTTGGGCGATAATTATAAATGATATAAACATATACCCGGTAGTTGATGTATGAATCTTAATGTTAGGTTCACTTTATGCAAATTACCTTATTTGCATCCTCATGAATATTAATTAGTGATAAGAAAACAAAGAGAAACAATATTGAAAATAACATGTTTCGCAGTATGCCGAGCACAACATTACACCATTCTCCAAATATAGCTTGCAATGATAAATGTACCTTTTGGTGATAAATAAATGAATTTCAATTCTAAAACTGTCTAAAAGATGTTAAAGGGCATGTATACATCTAGTAAAGGGTTAATCCCACTCTCTGCTTTAAAACACATTTACAGAAAGCTTCTTTTAGTATGCCGACTCAACAAAAATAGATGAATGATATCTCACTTAACCCTTTACCAGCTGAATATTCATGTTAGAAATAATGACACCATGGGTATTTATCAGCTAATTTATAAATTGAAGGTCTGACTCTCAGAGCATACCTTAATTAGAGGCTAAAATGGAACAGTTTATATTGGATCTTCTCAGGTAATACTCTGATAAGAGCTAGGTCAAGATGATAACATTGCTGTTGAATGTCTGTGGAGCATACCCTTATTACAGGCCATAATGTAATCATATCTGTTGATTGACTGTCAGAGTTACATGTTGACAACCATTCTTCTCTAAAACAAGGGGAATGTCTGGGTCGGGAAAGAGATCTCTTCCAAAGTATCAACTGGTAAATAACTCTTCAGATGTGCTGTATTAAGCAGGCCCTACAAGGGGGTAATGTTCCCATATCAGCATTGCGAAGTGCATCTGTTGGCTTATCTTCACACTTCTCCTTAATCTTAAACAATATCAATTCATTCACAGTGTGAAATCTTAGGTAAATTCATCCAAGTCTTGCACAAGATCTCCAGACACATCCCAAGAGTTGCCCAAACCTGCTAATGGTTTTATAAACATTGGTTTCTTTTCAATGGTCTTAGTGGGTGTCAAATGTTCTCAGCCATTGAATGCACTTGTAGAATCACAGCCACAGTACAAATGGAGACCCAGAAGTGCTGATCGGTAATCTTCTGTGTATGCTTGGGCAACTTCTCACATGTTTATTATTTTTTGATGATTGCCTGAGCCAGTATCAAACAAGACAGTAACACCTTCAAACCAGTTAAGGTAATACAGAAGAATGAAGAATATATCACTGTCTGGAGTTTGAAGATGAACAGTTTTGTAGCCTTGTTCTTTTGCATGCTTGGTGTAAATAACGATCCTTGTTTCAGTTTCTTCCTGTGTTGAATTCAGGGCATCAAGACTGTTTCTCACTGTTGATATACCATAATCTGGCGAGAACTGGTTAGGCTCACCGTCATAGATGTGAAAAAATATTTCTGCCTTGCAGCTTCTAATCGTAAGGAATCAAGGAATTGTAGCAATTGTTAGTGATTCACAAAGACCCAATATGCAGATTGATATAGGTGAGACAGACAAATCAAAGGGTCTTAAAACACATCACAGGATTACCAGTTCTCGACAGATGATGGTATATCAAAAGTCGAAACAGTCTTGAAACCCTGAATTCAACACAGGCTTTATGGGCTTTAAAATCACTGACACTTTAAAAACAATAACAGAAGATTGTTTGGGGTATCATAAGTACTTGGCTTTCAACAGTTACCATGGAAGCAGTACATGGTCATTTTGGTAACAGTTTTAGACATAAAATTTATTTATTCATCATCAAAAGGTACATTTATTATTGCAAGCTATACTTGGAGCATGGTGTAATGTTGTGCTCGGCATACTGCGAAACATGTTATTTTCAATATTGTTTCTCTTTGTTTTCTTATCACTAATTAATATTCATGAGGATGCAAATAAGGTAATTTGCATAAAGTGAACCAAACATTAAGATTCATACATCAACTACCGGGTATATGTTTATATCATTTATAATTATCGCCAAAGTAGGCCGCAATATCTTTGTATGTTGCAGGTATGTAAACGCTCTGTAATATGAACAATGAGGTTAGAATGGTTGCCTAGGAAACAGATATATCACCATCAGTGCTATATAATTTGTCCCAAATTTATTTATCTAACAATCTTGGTGATATTCAGTGATCATAGTAAACTTTAGCTAACCAGTTTCCATATTTGTTTGCTTTATAAGAGAAAGACTGGTGTCTATCGAAAACTTCAACATCTATTACTGTTCTCATAAATATTCATACATATGCAAATTAGTTTATATCAGAAAAGTAATATTTACTATTAAAGCAATGCCTCATATCTATGTTTGTAACGATTGATTTCATGATTCATCAAAAATAACCGAGATCTAGCGGGGTATTAGAGTTGGATGTCAAATTTCCAAAATTTGTGAAAGGATCGGTTACCATGGAAACCGTTACAATCTTATTTACAGTTCATTGTTTGGGTATCAATTAAGATGATTAGCTTTCTGAGTATTTTGTCATCATTTTAAACTACATTTGAAGTTGTTTTCTGATATTGGTAGGATAAAAATTGAGAGGTTTACGTTATTTCTGTATTTTTTTGCTATTTTTTAATTATTCTCATTAATATTCATGTGTATGCAAATAAGGTAATTCATAATTATAGCTTTTAAACCAAATCACACTGTCTTAGCTTTAATTTGGTACCAGTTTTATGCAGTTAGCACAAATACTTCCTGTGATATGGAATATTTTTGCAGGTAGGTGTCGACTAACAAAACTGTGTGAACAGAGTGAAATGAATGGTTACTATGGAAACAATTAAAAAGTTACTTAGAGTTAAAATTTTGGTCCTCAAATTTGATATTTTGTTTTCTGAGGATTTTGTCATCAGGTTAAACTGCATTTGAAATTGTTTTCTGATATTTGTAGGATAAAAAGTGAATAGTTTACATTATTTACGTTATTTCTATATTGTTTTTACTATTTTTAATGTTCTCATTAATATTCATGAGTATGCAAATAAGGTAATTTAAAGAAACAAACTGGGAATAAAAGCACAATGTCTTATCTCCAATTTGGTACCAGTTTTATGGGTTTTGGACAAAAACTGGCTGTGATATGGACGATTTTGCAGGTACGGACCATCTTTACGAAAACTAGGGTGTTGCCATGGAAACGGTAAAAATGGTGCTTAAAATTAATGCTATGGTCCTCAAATTGGATATTTTGTTTCCTGGGGGTTTCGGCATCATGTTAAACTGCATTTGAAGTTTTTTTCTGATATTTGTAGGATAAAAAAATGAAAGGTTTACGTTATTTCTATACTTTTTTACTTATTTTAATGATCTCATTAATATTCATGAGTATGCAAATAAGGTAATTAAAAAAAACAAGTTAGAAATAAAAGCACAATGTCTTATCTTCCATTTGGTACCAGTTTTATAGTTTTAGGACAAAAACTGGCTGTGATATGGGTGAATTTGTAGGTAATTGGGTCATCATTACGAAAACTGGGGGGTTGCCATGGAAACGGTTAAAATACACATAGCCTAAAAGAATTTAAGTTTGAGTACATTCGCGATTCTGATTCAGGACACTTTTCTGAACATTTTGGTACCCATGAAAAAAAGTCTAGGGGGGGGTGCACGGTAGGCACTACTGGCTCCCTGACTATTGGAGATGCTAGATATCCTGCAGGATTACCTGGCTAACAAGAGGGAACAGGTAAACATCATCATATTGGATTTCTCGGATGGTTTTGACTTGATACCACACCAGAGACTGCTGAAGAAGATTCACCACTATAGAATCTGAGATGGGATCTTCAAGTGGATTTCTTTCTTCCTCAAAAACAGCTCACAACAGGTCATTGTTGAGGGAGAGATTGAGAGTCAATCTACAGAAGGATCTTGATAGGCTGGCAGAGTAGGGGGCAACATGGTAAATGGATTTCCATCCACAGAAGTGCAGTGTGCTGAGATTTAAACATGAACAGAAAACCTCTATGAACAGCCTATTCCTTAAAAGGTATTGCATTTAAGGAAGATTATACTAGTAAATCTCAGTGTGAAACGCCAATCATAGAACAACCATGGAACAATCATATTAAGCAGCAAGAAAGCAAATAGTACATTTCGAGGGCTTGGTGCAAAACTATTTGTGAAGGAGTTAGAATAGTTTTGCACCAAGCCCTCGATTTGGTTTCATATGAAGAAATCTGTATTAGAGACCAGCGAATAAAACTAGGAATTCAGCTTCTTCCCCTGGACTATTCCCATATGGAACAGACTGCCAGCCTCTGTATTCATAAACTACATTTCCAGTGTGATATATCATTACATGGCTACTTATAATGGGATGGTTTATTGAATTGTTTACTCCTGGAGCATTTAGCGTAATAAATCCAAGAAAAGGAATAGTATTCTTACAAAATTATCCCCTGTAGCCAGCCATATGCAGAAATTTAGTCTCATCGTTGAAGGGCAATCTTTTATCACCAAAAACGGCTAGAACAATTTTGGTCATTGGGTCAAGTGGAACATTCCCACATAGTTTTACTGAAATACAGCTCGTGGTTTCAGAGAAGGAGAGTTTTGAAATGTTCACCTGTTATAAAAGGCAAAATAGCCAACTGATTTAATTAATCACAATGGTTTGACCAATTTTGGTATTAGGGTCAGGCTTATTCCTTATTCCTGCAAAATTACATTGAAGTGAAGATTTCTAAAATTTTCACAATACAGTAAAAACCCTCTAATGCAACCACCTAAAAGAGGTACAATTCTGGGTGGCAGAGGCAGGTGACAGCTTAATGCAGGACAAAAGTAATGCAGAAAGCTCCCATAGGAGCTTTCTGCATTACTTTCATCCTGCATTAAGCAGCCACCTGCTTATAAAGACAACCATGTTTATCCATTAAGTGGTTGCATTAGAGGGGTTCTACTGTACTAGTAAAATTAGCCTCATTTCGCAGCAACCATGTTTCTAAACGAATTTTCATCACAATAGCCTATTAGACAACTTTAGTAGGGTCGATCACCTAGAAAGATAATTTCTGCCACATTATATAGAAATCTGTCCAGTGGTTTCGATAGTAGAATTTTTTTGAATTCGGCACCAAATTTCTAATTGTCGTCTGCAAACCACTTTTGTTAAATCATTTGGTAAAATAAGGAAATGGGATAAGTGAATGACGCGGAATAAAGTACATATACAGACAAAAAGTGAAGTCCTTGATCAGACGCCGCCTTGAAAAGGCGGCATCTGATCTGGAACTGCACTATTTGTCGGGATACATTTTTGCAACATTGTCGGTGAAAGGGTTAAAGCCATAAAAGGAAACACAAATAGCAGCAGGGAAAGGAAACTAAGCCCTGCTCATGGCAGCCATGTTTTTTCAGGAATCACAATGGCTTGCATATAATTGGCCGAGTAACATTACTGTAAAATTATACATGTACTGAAATCCACCCAACGGAGAAGATTTTTGAAAATTTCATTATTCAAGCTGCCACATACGAAAAACCCTTTTCCTCATGAATATTAACCTATTACCTCATAAGCTATTTTTAGATCCTACGCCTTTCTACGCCTCTGTAATAGTCACTTCTTGAAACTATTGCGATAAATAGAGCATTTTGCTCCATAGGAGCAAATGCTCTATTTAGCACAATGGTTTCAATACTACACAGTTGTAACATTTTCCTTTTCTCTAGTAAATGCTCTTTTTTGGTAGATTTGGTCTAAAAATAGCTTATGAGGTAATGGTTTAAAAGGTGTCACTATGAGGTAAAGGTTTTAAAAAAGAGGTAGTGCCATTAAATCCTTACAATGTTGAATTTTCAAATAGACTTTTCCAAAATTCAAACATGTTAAGCTTATGGTGAGTATTTTGGGATGTTTCTTAAGAAAAGTGTTACAATAATCAGACAAACTGCAGACCCTCCCTGATGAGAGGGCTCCTCTTGGAACCTCATCTGGATCTACAATGTTTGCAAAGGACATTAGTGACTTGTTTCCCACACTATAAGGGTTACAAACTGGCTCAGCAAACATAGGGATATATAGAATGACATTAACACTTTGCAGGCTATAAAAAACTCTCATAATCAAAAAGTGCCATATGTTTTTATTCAAACAAATACATTAAATTTTATTTTCAACAGCTTAAAAAAATCATACCATTAGAATGTGAAACAGTTTGGTTCCTAATGAGATGATGTAAAACTCAGCTTCTCATTTGTTTCCAAACTGCTTGCAAAACTTTGACCTGCATTTAAACTAGATCCAGATAAGATGCGTAAATTAAAACATTTTCAAGGATAACTTCTTTATTTCTCCATCAAACCCTATGTTGTGACCACTCTTTAGAATCGTCTCAAAGAGATGATTCTAAAGAGTGGTCACAACATAGGGTTTGGCGGAGAAATGACGATTTTAGTAATTGCGTACACACGTTTATCTGTAGCTCTGATTTAACTCATTGCTAGCACACTAAGATTTCATTATGTATCTTGGCATGCGAATATCCATCTTCCATATGTTATTACCTGTAAAATATTGTTGTAAACTATTTCTAAAACCTCAGTAATTACAAACATACCATGATTTCATTATGTTTATTAAATCTCAAGCAATGAAACCAAAGCTTTTCTATTACGTATGTTATCATTCTCAAACACATTAACCCTTTCCCTCTTCTATGTTTGTTCCAAATTTCATTGCCTACTGAATATTAATGGGAAAAATAGTTACAACGAAAAATGGAAAGTGGAATATTGTAGCCATTTTAGAAAGTAAAGAAGCATATCTTTCAAATTTCGATAGCCAACAGAGCAGACCCTGATCAGATGGCTCCTATAGGAGCCATCTGATCTGGGTCTACTCTGTTTGCAAATGCATAAAACAACATTTATATGAGGGAAAGGGTCAACAGCTAGAACTCATAAGAGAATTCATTCTTTTAAAATCACCAACGACATGCTAAAAATAATGCACAGAGTATATCGAGGGTTTGGTGCAAAACTATTGTAACTCCTACAATAGTTTTGCACCAAGCCCTCGATATGTTAATGCAGCTGATCTGTATCTAAACAGTTTCTGAAACACAGTTCCATACCTTAACCCATTATCTCATAGGCTATTTTTAGATCCAACCACTTTGAACAAATCTACCGAAAAGGAGCATTAACTAGAGAAAAGGAATCTTTTAGAATTGTGTAGTTTTTAAACCATTGTGATCACAATGGTTTTAAAAAGTGACTTTTACAGAGGTGTAGAAAGACGTATTTATGGTGGAAAGGGTTAAACACAAGAAAGCTTATTTCGATATGATGGATTTACACTATAACCATAATAACACTATAGGGAAACTGGTGATAGACATTACACACAGCTCAAAGGCGATAGACATTACACACAGCTCAAAGGTGATAGACATTACACACAGCTCAAAGGTGACAGACATTACACACAGTTCAAAATCTTATGACATGTCAAGAAACTCACCATTTCACGAGGATCCAAACTGTTTGAAATGACGACCATGTTTTGAGAAAGAATATAAAAATGAATTTTGCACCACGAAGAATTACTAAAAAATATTGATTATGAAAGACCTCAGATAAGATGAATTTTCTGATATGACCAATTACAGTCCAACAAAACAGCCAACTCCTGATCAGATCATAAAACCAAGCTTTGTGTCATCATAAACTACATTTCCAGTGTGATGTATCATTATATTAGGCTACTAATGGGATTATTTATAGAGTTGTTAACTCCTGGAGCATTTAGCTGATGAGATAACATAATAAATCGAAGAAAAGTTCCATTTTTCAGGGCATTATAAGCCTGAATATAGCCTTTAATGGAAATCACAAGATTCTTTCTTCAAATTTCCTGCTGTATGTATGTGTAAGGGTATATAATTTGATGAGGGTCCAGGGTCATTTTGGAGGTTTACCGACATTTGCTTTGCCCCCGACACTCCCCCCACCCCCCGGACCTTTGCCCCCCTATTTGAGCATGGGCGACATTTGCACCCCCTGGTGTTTTAGCTTGGGTGGACATTTGCCCCCCTGACATAAGCCCCCCCTATGAGACTTGGGCAGACATTTGCCCCCCTATTGGTTTAGCTTGGGCGAACATTTGCCCCCCTGTTAATTTTCTCCCGGATGGACCTTTGGTCATTCTTATTCAATGTTAAAATGCATCATCAGCATCCCTAAACATTTTACAGGAAGTTGGGAATATCCGCCCAAGCTAAACCACTAGGGGGGCAAATGTCCACCCCAGTCAAACAGGGGGGCAAATGTCCGCCCAAGCCAAAACACCTAGGGGACAAAAGGCCACCCATGCTCAAATAGGGGGGGGGGGGGGGGGGGGCAAAGGTCGGGGGAAGTGTCCAGGGGCAAATGTCCTAGAATCCATTTTGGACCCAATCCCATTAAGCCTAATGGTAGTTTCGTCCTTGGTCATTTCGGTCACCATTGGGACCGAAACGACCAATGCATTACATAGAATATAATCAGCAATTGACGAGGGTTGATAAAAGGCATTTTATATGCAAATTTCATAAGAAATTACTGGCAGTGTTGATGAATAATATTTTAATGAAGTTCAGATGTAGTTTGCTGAAGGAATTGGTAGCTGGAAACCCAAATACTTCATTGTGGTTTAGGAGTATATATACATGCACACACAGTTAGTTCCGTACATCAGATTTTAACTGATGCAACTTATTTTATCTTTTTCAGATATCAGGTTTTACTGAGTTAGATCATCTTTGAATAAATCTACCGAAAAGGAGCATTAACTAGAGAAAAGGAAATTTCTAGTTTGAAACCATTGTGATAATAGAGCATTTGCTCCTGTAGGTTTATCACAATGGTTTCACAAATTGACTTTTACAGAGTAGTCAATATGTAAGGGAATGGGTTAAAAAAGATATGCGTCACAGTAGGTGAAAAATTCTCCCAAAACAAAGCAACAACATTGAATTGTGTGTTGCACAGTGTGACCAAAATTCCCAAGATGTACCGGGTACTCACTACAGTCTCTACTCATACAAAACATTTGGCATTCCCACCTCAAATAATATAGGAGATTATACTTTGGGCAAGGATTTTCTATAAGCTTAAAGTTCCATTGAGACCTGAAAAATCTATATGACACTCTGCGATCACATGATGTACTTACACACCAAATTTGGCATAAATTCCTACCTAGAGTAATATAGGAGACATGCTCCGGACAAGGTTTTTCTAAACTTGAGGTCTGGTCAAGGTCAAGGTCACAGAGCCATGAAAACTGTTAATGACACTCTGTCATCCCAAGATATGGTCACACTCTAAATTTTAACCCATATAAGGAAAATTACCCCTGCCCCTAAACAGCCATGTTTTATGAACAATAATAGCATGAACAATTTTGGTTAAACTTAAATGAAAGTGGTTTCAGGGAAGATTAGATTCTTGAAAATTTCACCATAGGCATTATAAGGAAAACTAGTAAGTTCCACCACTGGTGGCAGTGGGTTTTTTTTTTATGAATCACAATGGCTTGAACAATTGTGAGGGTCATCAAAGAAATATCCTTGCAAAATTATATTGTAATCTGCACAGTGGTTTAAATTTTCAGCATAAATCATATGGAAATTAGCCCCCACTGTGGCAGTCAGGTTTTTTCATAAATCAAATATAGCTTGAACAATTTTGGTTGAGGCTGTTCAGAATATTTCGGCCCATTCAGTTTCAGGAGAAGATATTATAAAATTTCACTAAAACCAAATAAAAACAAAAGTCGTATGCAGTGCCAACGCTGGTCTGATTTGGTGCTTGTTCACTGTATACACTTCTCCTCAAAGAGATCTACCAACCTATGAAGTTTAATGTTGAGACCTCTTATACTTTTTGATTAATCAGCTACATTAAAAAAAATTATGCTGCTGACACCAACGCCAATGACCCAGTGATCACAATAGCTCGACTTTTTTCTTCGTAAACAGACGAGCTAAAAATTAGCTCTGTCCTTCATTTTAACCCAAAATTACTCAATGAATATTCATGTAAGAAATTATGACATCATGAATATTAATTAAGATTATTTTCTATAATGGCTGTAATGACGCATGGTATTTTGGCTCAGGCAGAAACTGTAGAAATAGATCTATATTATTTCATAAGCAAACAGAGCAAACCCTGATAAGACAGCTCCTATAGGAGCCATCTGATCTGGGACTACTCAGTTTGCAAAGGTGTAGAAAGGCTTATTTTATGGAGTAAAGGGTTAACCCTTTCCCTGTTCTATTGTATACAGTAAAACCCCGCTAATACGACCATCTAAAAGAGGTATAATTCTGGGTACTAGATGCAGGTGGTAGCTTAATGCAGGACAAAAGTAATGCAGAAAGCTCCTAGAGGAGCTTTCTGCATTACATTTGTCCTGCATTAAGTAACCACCTGCTTATAAAGACAGTCATGTTTATTCATTAAGTGGTCGCATTAGAGGGGTTCTACTGTATTAGATTTCAATGCCTATTGAATATTCATGGACAAAATGTAGTTATAACGAAATATGTAAGGTGGAATATTGTTACTATTTCAGAAAGTAAAGAAATAGAGATCCTACAGGAGTCATCTGGTCTGGGTCTACTCTATTTGCACCTTAGGATAATATCTACCATTAAGCATTGAAATCCGTTCAGTTGCTTCAGAACAGGCTTCATTATTTTTCCTGCAATTTAGAATTACAGGAGATATCTAAAATACATTTTGGCTAATTTAGCTGTGAATACATTTTTTATACAATTATACTGCAATCATGATAATTGCAGCTAGAATAATTCCTGAGATAATAGTTAAATATGCTATACAAATTATGTTTCACTCCTGAAATGTATTGAATGGTTTAAATCAATTCTTTGAGAAATTTAACCCTTACTGTGCGGAGCAAAAGTCACTAATATCCTACGCAAACATTGTAGACCCAGATGAGAGGGCTCCTAGAGGCCAGCCCTCTCATCAAGGTCTACACTGTTTGTCATGTTACACCCTAAAATCCCTAAATATTCACCATAAGCTTGACATGTTTTAATTTTGGAATAGTCCATTTGAAAACTCAGCGTTATAATATTTAGGGTTACACAAAGTAGCATATAGAGGAGGAAGTATAAGATATAATGATGATTTGAGTAGGTTAAAAGAAGCCTTCCATAATCATTTGCATTAAACTATTGCAGTGTTTTATTTAAATGTGTTTTACTTAATTTTCACATTGCTACTTTTGATTTTGAAGGATCTCTTAAATTTCTTTCAGAATTTATATAAATACAAATATTTTTTTAGCATGAAACAAAATATGTTGCTAAAAATTCAGCCAACAAAAACATTGCAAGCATTGTGTCAATTCCTGACTTTGTGCAGAGGTCCAGATAAGATGTGTTAAAACATTTTTAAGAATAATTCCTATATTTCTCCACCAAACCTTATACTGTGACCACTCTTTAGAATCGTCTCATGGAGACGATTCTAAAGAGTGGTCACAATATAAGGTTTGGTGGAGAAATGACGATTTTAGAATTTGGTTACACACTCTTATCTGTAGCTCTGTTTGTGAGTGCATAAAGAGTCATTGTTTTCTAATATTTTATTGTACTATATCATACATAGGAATTCATATCAGACTGAATCTGCAGGTGTATGAAAAAATCTGCTAACCCTTTCCTTCATATAATCATGTTTTCACCCATTTGCAAACAGAGTAGACCCA
The DNA here is from genome assembly GCA_963576725.1 of Azorinus chamasolen. Taxonomy (NCBI): domain Eukaryota; kingdom Metazoa; phylum Mollusca; class Bivalvia; order Cardiida; family Solecurtidae; genus Azorinus; species Azorinus chamasolen. The sequence goes on along the minus strand of OY755242.1, from coordinate 50,439,671 downwards.
GATCGGACAGCTCCTAATAGGAGCCATCTGTTCAGGGTCTGCTCTGTTTGCTAGCGGAATATGACAGGTCTGTTTAATCTTTACTTTCCAAAATGCTAAAATGTTCCCCCTTCCATATTTCATTATAACTACCGGTATTTTGTCCATGAATATCCAGTAGGTACTGAAAATTGGAATAAACATGGAACAGGGAAAGGGTTAATTCTTGCACACGAATTATGAAGTGTTAAGTGGATTCAGATACAAGAAACCCTGTCACAGACAGCATTTCATCAGAATATAATAGTTGACAAGAGTACCGCATACGGTACATAATACGTCCACTTGCAAACTTTCTGATTCAACATGCCTAGTAAGTGTTGACATTTTCAAATCTGTGCTTCAGATCTTGATTTCAATATTAAGGTGATACTATTTTTAAAAAAATTGAAGTGAATATCTTTTTAAAAAAAAAAGTTAAAGCTAATTCTCATATTTGCAGATTTTTGTAAAGTGCAACGGCCATAACTCTGTAAAGACAAACTGAATGAACCTCAAAATAAACTCAGCTTCAAATTTTGTTGCTTAAAACATTTGTCTTAAGTTTCATTTATATGATTTTATTAGTTTTCCCAGAAAACAACAGACAAACTAAAAGTTGACCGACTAACAAAGCAAAAAAACACACGAAGTTCAAGAACCATAACTTTAGAATAAAATGACATTGCATTATTTTTTTAAATGCAAGGGCCATAACTCCGAAACAACAAATCAAATGATCCTCAGAATCGACTTAGCTTCAGGTCTTGATGCATTAAACATGTGTATGAAGTTTCATTAATATCTGTCAAACAGTTTTGCCAGAAAACAGCGGACAAACTATATGCAATGTATATTTGCATTATTTTTTAAGTAAAAGGGCAATAACTCTGAAACGAAAAATCAAATAAACCTCAAAATCGACTCAGCATCAGATCTTGATGCATTAAATATTTTTGTGAAGTTTCATTAATATCTCTCAAATAGTTTTCCCAGAAAACAGCGGACAAACTATTTGCATTATTTTTTAAGGACAAGGGCCATAACTGTGAAACGAAAAATCAAACTAGAGGTTTTTGTCACAAAAACGGATGTCTCCCCTCTAATAAAAACAACATGTAAAGGGAAATCACTAAAAATGTTATGGTCTTGATGAATGATACTTCCCCTCATTATGCGTTTTCCACACTACATTTTTCAAGAAGAAAATGATAACAGCTAATAACTCCAAAAATACTGATACCAGATTTATGGCCCTTGTGCATGACACTTACTTTCAACATGCTCTTTCCAAAAATAAAATGTCATTCCAATAGCATCAGTCGAACAGGAGTTATTGATCGGCCAAAAAATGTAACAAAGGGCAATAACTCCAAAAGTATTGAAGCCAGAATTATGGCCCTTGTTCATGACACTTTCTCTCATCATGCTCTTTCCATGCATGAAGTTTCAATACGATGGCAAGAGCCATGTAGGAGTTATCGTCCGGACAAGAAAGAATTAAACAAATGTACAAGAGGCAATAACTCTAAATTTATTGAAGCTCGAGTTAAAGATCTTATGCATGACACTTTCTCTTATCATGATCGTTCCATGTATGAAGTTTCACTCCAATGGCATGTGTCACATAGGAGTAATCATCCGGACAAAAAATTGTGATTTTTTTACAAAGGGCAATAACTCCAATATTAGTGAAGCCAGAGTTATGGACCTTGTGCATGACACTTCCTCTCGTTATGATCTTTCCATATATGAAGTTTTAATCCAATGGCATGAACCATATAGAAGTTATCGTCCGGACAAAAAAGTGTGATTTTTTTACAAAGGGCAATAACTCCTATATTAGTGAAGCCAGAGTTATGTACCTTCTGCATGACACTTCCTCTCATCATGCTCTTTCCATATATGAAGTTTCAATCAACTGGCATCAGGCATATTGAAGTTATTGTCCGGACAAAAAAATATGATATTTTTTACAAAGGGCAATAACTCCAATATTAGTGAAGCCAGAGTTATGGACCTTGTGCATGACACTTCCTCTCGTCCTGATCTTTCCATATATGAAGTTTCAATCCACTGGCATGAGCCATATAGGAGTTATCGTCCGGACAAAAAAGTGTGATTTTTTTTACAAAGGTCAATAACTCCAATATTAGTGAAGCCAGAGTTATGGACCTTGTGCATGACACTTCCTCTCATTATGCTCTTTCCATATATGAAGTTTCAATCAACTGGCATCAGGCATATTGAAGTTATCGTCCGGACAAAAAGTGTGACAGACAGACGGACAGACGGACAGACGGACGGACAGACAGACAACTCTCACGAAAACAATATGTCACCCCCATATAAATATGGGGGGAGACATAATGATACTCAGAATCAATTCAGTTTCAGATCTTGATGCATTAAACATTTGTGTGAAGTTTCATTAATATCTGTCAAATAGTTTTGCCAGAAAACAGCGGACAAACTATTTGCATGTATTTGCATTATTTTTTAAGTAAAAGGACCATAACTCCGAAACGAAAAATCAAATGAACCTCAGAATCAACTCAGCTTCAGATCTTGATGCATTAAACATTTGTGTGAAGTTTCATTAATATCTCTCAAATAGTTTTCCCAGAAAACAGCGGACAAACTATTTGCATGTATTTGCATTATTTTTTAATTGCATTATTTTTTAAGTAAAAGGACCATAACTCCGAAACGACAAATCAAATGAACCTCAGAATTGACTCAGCTTCAGATCTTGATGCATTAAACATTTGTGTGAAGTTTCATTAATATCTCTCAAACAGTTTTGCCAGAAAACAGCGGACAAACTATTTGCATTATTTTTTAAGGACAAGGGCCATAACTGTGAAATGAAAAATCAAATGAACCTCAGAATCAACTCAGCTTCAGATCTTGATGCATTAAACATTTATGTGAAGTTTCATTAATATCTGTCAAATAGTTTCCCCAGAAAACAGCGGACAAACTATTTGCATGTATTTGCATTATTTTTTAAGTAAAAGGGCCATAACTCCGAAACGACAAATCTAATGAACCTCAGAATCGACTCAGCATCAGATCTGGATGCATTAAACATTTGTGTGAAGTTTCATTAATATCTCTCAAATAGTTTTCCCAGAAAACAGCGGACAAACTATTTGCATATTTTTTAAGGACAAGGGCCATAACTCTGAAATGAAAAATCAAATGAACCTCAGAATCAACTCAGCTTCAGATCTTGATGCATTAAACATTTGTGTGAAGTTTCATTAATATCTGTCAAACAGTTTTCCCAGAAAACAGCGGACAAACAAAATGTTGACGGACGAACGAACGAACGAACGGACGGACGGACGGACAGGGCCACGACAATATACGACCACCTTTATAAGGTGGGCGTATAATAAGGAAGATTGTAAAATTATTCTGGAAAGCTAAAGTATTGGGATTGATATTGGAAGACAATTATTTAGCTGTAGAAGAGGTATAAATATTAGGTTAACTAGAGCTTGTTTTTAAGAAAAACGTATGTCTCCTGCCTGCTCCTGTCTCAAAAATGATTGATGCATTTTTATGAAGTTTGTTGGAGACTGCATGGGTGAGGAACTTTTTTATTTAGAGAGCAGACAAAGTTAAAAAAAAAAGCTCAGTTTTCAACAATTCAAGAGCCGTAACTCTGAAGTACCTGTTCCGAAATTGCTAGGTATTCAACTTGGCCTAGATATCATAACCATAAACATTTTCATAAGGTTTGGTGATGATTAGATGAGAATTTTATGACTAATAGCGAGTGGACAAGGCTAAAAAGGCCAATTTTGTATTATTCAAGGGCCATAACTCTAAAGTGCCTAGTTCAATCTTGCTGGTTATTGAACTTGGCCTAGATATTATAGCCATAAGCATTTTTATAAGGTTTGATGAAGTTTGGATGAGATGTTTTTGATTTAGGGAGCGGACAAGGCTAAAAAGGCCAAATTTAAATAAATCAAGGACCATAACTCTGAAGTTCCTGAAACAATCTTGCTGGATATCGAACTTGGCCTAGATATTATAGCTATAAACATTTTTATAAGGTCTGGTGAAGTTTTAAAATTAGAGAGCGGACAAGATTTTGTGACAGACAGACAGACAGACAGACAGACAGAAAGGAGTAAATCAATATGTCTCCCACACCACTACGTGGTGGAAGACGTATTTACTACCATCACTCAAACTGCCTTTGAAATTCTAAAGAAGCAGAACTCTTTCAAATGCAAACTATTACACATGTAATTTGATGGCAGACATGATTCAAGCAGGTTTATAGATTTATGAAAGTAATTGAGTCTCTTTCATATCTCTTTTACATCAAATCAATATTGATCTATATGGTAATACATCTACTCATTATCGAAAACTAATCCTTTAGCTATTATTGACAAAATGATAAATACTTGAAAAGTATTTTGGGGATATTAATAAACATATTCATGTTCCTCTTTTCACTATCATTTGTTCACAACAAATGGTTTTTTTTAACAACATTGTCCTTCCTGTCAGAAACCGAGTGGCCCATTTAATAATTGGTATTGCTGACAACAATTATATTAAGCCCTTTGCCTGCTAAGTGCCACCTCACTGTCATTTTAAAATGTACAGTTTGGATCCAGATATGATGCCGAATTACTCAACAGGATCCAAACTGTCTGACACTCATAAATATTTTCTCAAATGTTATAATGAATCAAAAGTTAACCCTTTACTCCATGAATATTTATGCAAGAGATAATGATGTTATGAATAATAATTATATTCATTGGTATAATGGCATATGAACACATGATATTTCAGCCATGGCAGAAACTGTAGAATCAGATCTATATTATATCATAAGCAAACAGAGCAGACCCTGATCAGACGGCCCCTATAGGACCCGTCTGATCTCGGTCTACTCTGTTTGCAAAGGCATTGAAAGTCGTATTTATGAAGAATTTAAATGATTAAGTAAACAAATTCAACAGATCTAGATCTACGTTTGAATCATTTTTATAACAGGCTAAGTGATAAGGAGAATTGTTGGCTCTTACAAATAATCTTAAGTCCACATTATTATAAATAAGGCATTCTGTCATCAATGCAAATAATAAAAGGCCTAAAATAAGTAATTATCAATCAAACCCATGGTTCAATTTCATCTGGTATATTACCTTTCAAAGTTTCAATAGCAGCAGCAGACATTTAAAAACCAACTGAAATTATTCATTACCCTGTTCCCTATGTTTATTTCAAATTTCAATACCTACATGTACTGGATATTAATTCATAGAAAAAATAGTCAGAAGGAAATACCATATGGAAGGTAGAACATTGTAGCCATTTTAGAAAGTATATAAACAGATGTTTCAAATTACATTAGCAAACAGAGCAGACCCTGATCAGATGGCTCCTATAGAAGCCATCTGATCTGGATCTACTCTGTTTGCAAATGCGTGAAAACATGTTTATATGAAGGAAAGGGTTAAAAGAAACCTGTGACAGGTAGAGAATATAGAGAAGTGATCAATTATGTATGAACAAAAAAAATTAAAAGGTGACACTATGATTTTATACTTCAGACATTTCAAAGGGTTTCAAAGCTTCACAAATTTAGTCAAAATGCTTGTAATGTTATATAGCATGAGATTGAAATCAGAATAAACAAGCAAATTTGCTGAACTGATATCCCCCGCCAACAAAATGCTGGTTTCTGTATTTTACTGAGTTACTGACCAGGAAGACAATAACTCAGAGATCAATGTGCGTGAGACCTGCTGGGCTGCATCTCCATTTATTGATATCTGTCCAGTCAGGTTTCAGAGATGAAATTTGAAATGTTCACTATAGTCATATAAGGAAAACTACATTTGTAGCCGGGCCCACCAGTGGCCCTGTTTTATTTTCACATTAAAATCACACTGGCATGAACATTTTGGTAAACTAGTCACCGAAGAAACAGTCCTGTAAAATACCATCAGAGCTACAGATAAAAGTGCATACGCAAATACTAAAATCCTTATTTCTCAACCAAACCCTACACTGTGACCACTCTTTAGAATCGTCTCGGCGAGATGAATCTAAAGAGTGGTCACAGTGTAGGGTTTTGGTGGAGAAATAAAGGAGTTATTGTTGAAAATGTTTAAAATATGGAAAAATAAAGAAACAACTCTAGAAAATGTTTAAATTTACGCATCTTATCTGGACCTCTGATAATATTGAGAATTTTTTTTTTAAGAATTATAATGGCTTGAACTATTTTGGTAAAGGGGTCACCTAAGGAACTTTTCTGCAAACATGTGGGCCAAGATGGCTATATCACTAACCTGAAACAATAGGTCACATAATTGCTCTATTGTGTATATGTATATAAAAATGCTGGTTAAATTTTTAAATCAATCAACAAGCTACCTGCCTCAGGCAGCCAAGGTTTTTCGAGAATTCAAATAATTTTAACACTCTTTGCAAAGGGCCATTAGGGAAATTCCTACATTAATTGTCCCCTACAGCCCCCTACAGCCATAAACAGGAATATGGCCATGTTTTTTTTTATTATTAACAATAATGGTTTGAACAATTTAGGTAATTGGTCACCTAAAGAACATTTCTGTACAATTTTTAGTGAAATATAACTGGTGGTGACAAAGACAATTACTCTTGTCCCTGGTGGCCATATTATTTTGTTAATGAATCTAAAGAACAATTCTGATAATGGTTCACCTCAGCTGCAACATTCCTGCAAAATCATATCGAGGGCTTGGTGCAAAACTATTCTAACTCCTTCACAAAGTGACAAAGTGAAGGAGTTAGAATAGTTTTGCACCAAGCCCTCGATATTGAATATTTCACCATATAAGAACAAGAGTGTTCAAAGGAACACATGTTTCACCTGCTGGGAGAAGTGTTAGAATAAAAATAACAAGAGAGTCGTCACGGGTGACAAATGCCCCCAAAGTGTTTGACACCGAAATGCATTTTGGCAGAAAAACAATACAATGTAATGCAGGTGTAACATGAAATTTTGATGCTGTTAAAAATGACACAGGAGTCAGTTCTTAACATTAGAAACAGAACATTTGACGATTATGATAACTAAGAAAAGAGCCAAGGGTCAAAACTTAGTTAAAAATGACCCTAAGTCATTCTCAACGTTAAAAAGGACCCTGGGTTGATTGTCAACGTTAAAAACAGATCCTGGGTAAATTCTTAACGTTTTAAAAAAAAAGACACGGGTTCAAAGTTCAATATTAAAAAAACATACTGTGTTGATTGTTACTGTTAAGTTGATTCTTAACGCTTAAGAAAGACCCTATGTCGATCCTCAACGTTAAAAACATACCCTCAGTCAATTCTAAACGCATGGTCAAAGTTTCATGTAACACTGGCTCTTAGACAGCTGCAACAGAAGTTACCTAATATGGATCTACATTCTTTGCATAAGCATGTATAGCATCTGATTTAGGTAGTGTTGTAAGCAAGCAATGAAGACCCAGTAGCTCCAAAAGGAGCTGTCTGATATGGGTCTATATTGTTATAATGCTGTAATTCATCTGAAAGTTCTGACACTGCAAGTATTTGAACAGCATGGCCTACCCATGTATGAATAGTATTTAGAGCTCTTTATAATGTCTGATTCATGCTAATGTAGTAGCAAACAGTGTAGACCCTGTAGTTTGATTTGGGTCTACACTGTTTGCCTAAGCATACCTGTCCAATACTTACAAATTACAAATTTGGAATCTGTAACTGATAAGGTATAGGAGATATGCTCCGGACAAGCCTTTAGTAAAATCAAGGTCAAAGGTCAAGGGCACATTGACCTGAAAATGGTACGCGACACTCCGCCATCCCAAGATGAACTCACACACTAAATTTGGAATCCGTAGCTGGTAAGGTATAGGAGACATGCTCTGGACAAGCTTTTTGTATCTGGTAAGGTATAGGAGATATGCTCCGGACTGTAAAATTGAGGTCAAAGGTCAAGGTCAATGATATGAAAATGGTACACGACTCTCCGCCATCCCAAGATGAACTCACATACCAAATTTGGAATCTGTAGCTGGTAAGGTATAGGAGAAATGCTCCGGACAAGCTTTGTGTAAAATCGAGGTCAAAGGTCAAGGTCACAGTGACCTGAAAATGGTTCGCGACACACCGCCATCCCAAGATAAACTCACACGCCAAATTTGGAATCCGTAGCTGGTAAGGTATAGGAGATATTCTCTGGACAACCTTTTTTGTAAAATCGAGGTCAAGGTCACAGTGACCTGAAAATGGAACGCGACATTCCTCCATCCCAAGATGAACTCACACACCAAATTTGGAATCCGTAGCTGGTAAAGTATAGGAGATATACTCCGGACAAGCTTTTTGCAGCTGGTAAGGACAAGCTTTGTGTAAAATCGAGGTCAAAGGTCAAGGTCACAGTGACCTGAAAATGGTACGCGACACACCGCCATCCCAAGATAAACTCACACGCCAAATTTGGAATCCGTAGCTGGTAAGGTATAGGAGATATTCTCTGGACAACCTTTTTTGTAAAATCGAGGTCAAGGTCAAGGTCACAGTGACCTGAAAATGGTACACGACTCTCCGCCATCCCAAGATGAACTCACATACCAAATTTGGAATCCGTAGCTGGTAAGGTATAGGAGAAATGCTCCGGACAAGCTTTTTGTAAAATCGAGGTCAAAGGTCAAGGTCACAGCGACCTGAAAATGATACGCGACACTCCGTCATCCCAAGATGAACTCACATACCAAATTTTGGATCCGTAGCTGGTAAGGTATAGGAGATATGCTCTGGACAAGCTTTTTGTAAAATCGAGGTCAAAGGTCAAGGTCAAGGTCACAGTGACCTGAAAATGGTACGCTACACTCCTCCATCCCAATATGAACTCACACACCAAATTTGGAATCCTTAGCTGGTAAGGTATAGTTGATATACTCCGGACAAGCTTTTTGTAGCTGGTAAGGTATAAGCTTTTTTTAAAATCGAGGTCCAAGGTCAAGTTCAAGGTGACCTGGAAATGGTACGCGACACTCCGCCATCCCAAGATGAACTCACACACCAAATTTGGAATCTGTAGCTGGTAAGGTAAAGGAGATATGCTCCGGACAAGCTTTTTGTAAAATAAAGGTCAAAGGTCAAGGTCACAGTGATATGAAAATGGTATGCGACACTCCGCCATCCCAAGATGAACTCACACACCAAATTTGGTATCCGTAGCTGATGTGACAAAGGAAATATACTCCGGACAAAAGGTGCACACACCCACACACACACGGTGCGATCACTATATGCCGCCAAAGCCTAGCTTTGGGGGCATAAAAAGAAAGTGTGATGGACAGACAGACAGACGGACATTCTCCTATGGAGCAGAAATGCTCTATCACAATGGTTTCAAAAAGTTACTTTGACAAAGGCGTAGAAAGGGGTATTTATGGAGGAAAGGAATAAATTTACTCAGGAGCAGTTTGATCAGGGTGTGCACTATTTGCACAAGTATGTGTGTCAGGATACTCAGAATAATTAGAGTAGATTTTTCTTCAGTTACTTTCAAGGAAACAATCATCTGGATCCAAACTATTTACAAAATGATTACCAAATCTTTTATCAAAATTATAGCCATAATACATGACCTAGGCTATTTTTAGATCCTACCTCTTTGAATAAATCTACTGAAAAGGGGCATTTACTAGAGGAAAGAGCATTCTTATAATTGTGAAGCGTTGAATCCATTGTGATAAATAGAGCATTAAATTTGTTTACTCCTATGGAGCAAATGCTCTATTTATCACAATGGTTTCAGAATGTGATTTTTACAGAGCCATCAAAAGGCGTCAATATGAGGGAATGAGTTAACCATTTCCCTGTTCTATATTTAGTTCAAATTTCAATACCTATTGAATATTCATGGACAAATTAGTTATAATGAAATATGGAAGGTGCAACATTGTAGCCATTTTAGAAAGTAAAGGATTAGATCTTTCAAATTCTACTAGCAAACAGAGCAGACCCTGATCAGACGGCTCCTCTAAGAGCCGTCTGATCTGGGTCTAACTCTGTTTGTAAATGTGTGAAAATACGTTTGTATGAGGGAAAGGGTTAAATGATGAATTCAATATGTTATTGATTGCATGTTACATATAGACTGGAAGGCAACATTTTATTTCATAATAATACTCAAAGTTAATACTTGACAATTTATTGCACACATGTCTTTAAATATTTCACCTGAAAATATGGTTTTACATTTTACATCTGTAACACACATCTTGAAATGATTCAATGTCTGGAAACATCACAAGGTTATTTTGTCTTATAAAAATCCCTGGGATACAAAATTCATTAATAACCTCAAATCCACAAGGCATTAGCCTGTGAAAATGAGATTTTAGTAAATCTTCCATATGATAGTACATAACCCCTGGAATTTGTGAACACAACATGGACCCAGATGAGATTGACAGGAGACTCAGCATCTCATCAGGATCCCAACTGTTTGGCCATTTTTTGTATGTTCTTAATTTAACCCTTCTCTTGCTTTTCACATCAATATATCTACCTGTAAACAGTGAAGGAGCTGTCTCATCAGGGTCTGCACTATTTACAGCTTGGTTGTGCAACCAGTGCACACTCCACAGCAGTGATAATGAACAGACAAATATTTAAAGACAGTTTAGACGTATGTAATTATACAACAGGACATGGGTGTAACGAAGGAGAAATGTATTTCAAAATTCAGCAAGAGAAGGGTTATATAAAATGGAGAACAAAGCTAATTTCGAACTGAAGGCATTTTGTGCCAAAAAACATCTATTCAGTAAGCTAAAACTTGAGCCTTTCCCTGTTCAGTATTCATATAAGAAATAATGACATTGTGAATACTTATTAGATGACTTTTTTATAATGGCACTGTAGACAGAATTGATTTGGTATTGGTAGAAAATGTTGAGTCGGTCCTATTGTAATATTCTAGTATTATGGAAGGAGCCGTCTGATACTGGGTCTACTCTGTTTGCAAATGCGTCAAAACATGATACAAAATAAACCTTTTTCGTCAGTACGTATAACTTTTTTCGTCAGTACTTATAACTTTTTTTGTATAACAAAGTTTTATTGTCCTATTTGGAATATTTACTATACTAAAATGCAAACCAAATAAATACCTGGGCGAATAACATCGGTCTACGAAATGAAACACATGAAAGTTTTGTAATAGTTTCCTTAAAGGGGAAGTCCCTACATTTGACACATTTCAAAACTATCTAAAATATACAAAACTCATTTGTTTTTATGTTGAAAAGTAGTATATCACAAGAAAACCTATCAAATAAACGTGGAGAATGACAAAACATACATATGTTTGATATCGACGGTCCCGATTTTATTATTTTATTCCCCGATGTTTCAGTTTTATTCGGGTTGGGTTTTAGTTTCGTATCTGTTTGCGTCTCTCTGATCACTTCCGAGAAAAGATTTTACATAAACAATGGAGGGATAGGATGATCATCCGGAAAATTTGAAAGGAAAAGGCCGATAATATTTTGTTGTAGAACAAAAATTATAGGTATTGATGAAATCCGTTTAATTTGTATCACAGGGGCATTTTTCGATACAAGTTCAAATTGACAATCTTCATGACAATGATTAAGCATAACAAATACCAAGTTTTATGATATTATTGAAAATATGCGTTCATTGTAGGGACTTCCTCTTTAACCACACATTGACACCTTTTGATGCTAATAGGTATGATGTTTTAAAACTATTGTGATAAATAGAGGCTATATAAAGCTATAAAATTCTAAAAGTTTCCTTTTCTCTAGTAAATTCTCCCATTTGGTAGCTGGTAGCTGATTTAACCAAATAGGATCTAAAAATAGCTTATGCCGGGATGAGTTAAAAGCCTTCTTCTTTCACGTGTATATAACAGCATATCATTTAGAGATTGCACTTTAAAACATGTTTTTTACCTGACCAAAAACGCTTGACAGGTAGAATGTAAAATTCCAAATAACTCCTTTATTTCTCCACCAAACCCCAAACTGTGACCACTCTTTAAAATCGTCTCGAAGAGACTATTCTAAAGAGTGGTCACAGTATAGGGTTTGGTGGAGAAATGATGGTTTTAGTATTTGGGTATGCACCCTTATATTATGTAGCTCTGTTTCTTCGGTAAGGTTTGACCTGGCACTGTATGAATACTGTATTCCGCCTTTTTCTGTAAGCAAGTTTAATCTTTCCAAACACACAATTATATTGAAGAATGCACCACTACACAGTGACTCTATACAGTGTTCTCATTAGGATTGAATTTTACAGAGTCCCTGGGACCCAGGGCATCAGCAAAAGTGCGTCCCAAGCAAATACAACTGAGTCCCAGATAATTTCACTCCTGCTTTTGTAATGGAGATTTTTTGCACCATTAAATGTAAAGGGGTAAAACTATTTAAGACTTACACTGATGTATCATTTAACATCAAAAAGATAAGTGTTACAAGCACTGTATAATAAGGTATTTCTTGATGCTTTGATTTGAAGTGCACCACGACGAGCATGATAGTGAACTGAGCTGAGCATCACTGTATCCGCTGGTATGTAAAAACGGTTTTCACTTCATTTTCAGTGCATACAAAGCATCACATGGTAATTCTATTGGTTTCAGGGCTAACATGATTTACTTACAAGTCTTTAAACTCTCGATCTTGCACCCATAACGCTTTAAAGTTCCTGGCGTGTTAAACTTTTTACTAGCATTGACGCCATCTTTTTCAGCACCCAAATGTCATTACTACGCGACAGAACGGTTCTCATAGAATTACATAATATTAGATGCTGAAATTTGGGTGGAAATCGTAACCAGTCAATGCAGGTGCCCTCCTACGTACCTGGAATAACCCAGGACTCGATATTAATAGATGCGTTACAATTTCGGAAAAAATGTCAAGAAAACGGAGTGAGATTCACTTTGTTTATTGATCCGGATTGATGTAAGACCGAGTTTCAGTTGTTAATTTACCTGGATTCATTTAAATCGGTAAAATTTTGATCATTGATCTTGCGTCCCATGGACGCAACATACTTGACTATTTTGCGTTCCAACGATTTTCGGTGCATATTTAGATATGATTACGACGTAAACGGGAACACTGCTATAGTACCTTATAAGCTTTTCAATATAGTGAGTGAGTGAGTTGGGTTTTACGTCCGACCAACAGTATTTCAGTTATTTGCAGACGGCACCCGCATGAGACAAGTTATAGTGCTGCCTCACTGGAATACTCCTGCCGCAGGTACATCGCAAGGGCACCCCACCCAGTCACATTATTCTGACACCGGGCCGACCAGTCCAAGAACTACACCTTTATTGTCGAGCTTAGACAAGGGAGCTACTAGTACCAACTTTTAACGACTTTTGGTCTGTCGCGGCCGGGGATCGAACCCACGACCTTACGTACCGCAGGCGGACACTCTACCACTGAGCCACGCGGCCGGTTTTCAATATAGTACAAGCTTTGATATAGCTCAGTGGATTAATCACAGCAATACAGATATTAGGGTTGTGGGTTCGAGGCCCACAGCAGTTTTTTTTTTAATATACATTTATTTTTAAAATATGAGACTTTTTAAATCTTTTGGGAAAGTGGACACATGCTTACCACATGAAAATTCGTTTGTGTGAATTTTGTACAGTGGAATTTGTCTTAGACAAAATACATTAACAATGTATATGTGATGTAATCAAACAGCTCAGAGTGCTTAAGGCAACCTAATGTACACATCACGCAAACCACTCTAATAGGAAGCGCTCTGTGCCACTTTTGTATTTATCTAAGCGGGAATCCATTCTTTAACAAACTTATGAAAAATAAAGAGAATTTAAATTCTGAATAAAAGTCCCACTAGGCCTACTACCACTTATGACCTGTTTACAATTTCTAGCGACCTCTTGTCGCCGATATTCGTATGAAGGTCGCACGACAAGTCACTGATAATTGCGGGTGGTCTTCAGTAATCGTTTCTTATTGTGCAACCTATTTCAGTCGCAGAGAGGTTGTTGATCATGCACAACAACCTCCTTACGATCGAATTGGTCGCCATTATTCTTTAAGAGGTAACCTTAGAAGGTTTTAGCTAATCGTGCAATCGTCGTACGAAGGTCTCCAACAATCTTTAACTGGTCATTGGTGATCTTCCCAACAATCGTACGACTATCAGCAACCTTTCTACAATTACCTACGACTGCCGTGCGATTACCAGCGACTGCCTATAGATTATCTGCAACTAGGCATAGACCACGTGACCACACAACAGGTTGGAAGTGATTGGGGAACCTTCGTACGAATACCAGTGACTTCATGGCACACGATCGTCAACAACCTGTCTTACGGTGGTCGCAGATGCATCACAACTGCGAATCATTTTTTAGAATTTAGTTGCCGGCAATCGCAGACGATCGCCGGTTTCAGAGGTCTGAGAGGTCGCCAGTGGTCTTTAACGATCGCAAGCGCTAGTGGGATTGTAGCCTTATCTGGATCAGCTCTGATATTGATTTCAGTTCACTGGTCAACTGAATCCAGTTTCTAATCGTAAAATATATGATTTCTTCTTTTTTTCATCATGCCAGTCAAGTTAAAACAAAGTTCTTCGATTTTGAAGACACATTTAGTAACAAGGACATGCATCATGTAATTTTCAGTAATCAGTCTGTCAAATTAATGGCACTTTAAAGTGAAACAGAATGAAAAAGAATTTGCTAAAGGTTGTTCCTTTCAGCAGTCAGTAAAAAATGTCAGTTTCAGGCATTAAACTCCCTCTTCTGTGCTTTGTTTGGGAAAACGAAGAACTCTTAATCCTATCCATTAGACCTATACAAATATGCTCACTTTTTGTCTGCCTGCCATGATCTTAACCCTTCGCTTGCTATTCATGTCAGTATAACTACCTGTAAATAGTGAAGACCCAGATGAGACAGCTCCTGCAGGAGCTGTCTCATCAGGGTCTGCACTATTTACCAGTTGATTGTGCAACCAGTGCACTCCACAGCAGTGATTGCACAGCGAAATACTTGTACACAGTGAGGATATATGTAATTATACAACAGGGCATGGGTAAAGAAGGAGAAATGCTTTTTAAAATTCAGCAAGAGAAGGATCTACTTGTCAGAAAAAGCACAGGAGTTTGGTAACTTTTGAACAGCCTACACCCAAAATCACTGAATAAACTTTTTCTATCTGGTCTGAAGACAAACACATTTCTTTAAATGTCAGCAACTTGAAATGATTGTATAAACCAATTGTATGGATGAATATATGTTACCAAAGAGTGTCCTATGATAGAAATAGAACACAGTGCTCTGTATTGAAGGTTTCCATACTAAAGTAACCAATTAGTAAATAAACAGGCATGTTGGCAACACAGGGTGGCTGCTTAACCCTTTCCTTCATATAACATATTTTCATGCATTTGCAAACAGAGTAGACCCAGATCAGACAGCTCCTAGAGGAGCCGTCTGATCAGGGTCTGCTGTGTTTGCTAGTGGAATCTGAAATATCTAACTCTTTACTTTCTAAAATGGCTACAATGCTGCACCTTCCATATTTCATAATAACCTTTTTGTCCATGAATATTCAGTAGGTATTGAAATTTGGAATAATTATAGAACAGGGAAAGGGTTAATGCATACTTGCTGTAAGCAGCCACTCAAAGACACATGGTTTCAGCAGCCACAATGCTGTAAGTAGCCACTCAAAGTCACCTGGTATCAGCAGCCACAATGCTGTAAGCAGTCACTCAGTCACCTGGTATCAGCAGCCACAAATGCTGTAAGCAGCCACTCCAGAACACCTGGTTTCAGCAGCCACAATTGCTGTAAGCAGTCACCTGATACAGCAGCAACAATAATATATTGCTTTAAGCAGCCACTCCAGGTCACCTGGTATCAGCAGCTTCACTGCTGTAAGCTAGCAGCCACTCCAGGTCACCTGGTATTGGCTGCCACACTTGCTCTAAGCAGCCACTCCAGGTCACCTGGTATCAGCGGCTTCACTGCTGTAAGCAGCAACCCCAGGTCACCTGGTATCACAGCCATACTTGCTGTAAGCAGCCACTCAGAGGTCACCTGGTTTCAGCGGCTTCACTGCTGTAAGCAGCCACTCCAGGTCACCTGGTATCACAGCCACACTTGCTGTATTAGCCACTCCAGGTCACCTGGTATCACAGCCACACTTGCTGTATTAGCCACTCCAGGTCACCAAATACAGCAGCAACAATTATTTCTCCACCAAACCTTATACTGTGACCACTCTTTAGAATTGTCTCAAAGAGATGATTCTAAAGAGTGGTCACAGTTTAGGGTTTGCTGGAGAAATGATGATTTTAGTAAATAAGTACGCACCTTTATCTGCAGCCTGAATAATTAACATATGGACATTCATTGTGTAACTGTGCAAAGTCCTCGACCTTAGATATATGTACCCGGACACACCTATGCTACTGTAGCATGTCCAGATAAACATTGTGGAGAAATTTGAGAAGGATCCACCAAGCAGAACTTGAGTTAGAGATATTAGAGACAGACAGACAGACATTTAACATATTTGCTAAATTTTAACGCAAATGCTAAACACAAATTCTAAGTCAAATTGTGAGACCTTTACCTTGGATATACGTACCAGGCCTGAACATGCTACTGTAGCATGTCCAGATAAACATGGTGATTAAATTTAAGAAGGATCCACCAGGCAGAACTTGAGTTAGAGATGTTACAGACGGACAGACAGACAGCCCCATTCCATATGTCCCCGGGCGTATAAAAAGTAGTTCCCTATAACAGATTCCTCTGAAAACTGAACTCATCCACGCTTTTCTTCATGACAATTCTTAGAGCAAATTTGAAGTAAATTGATCACGAAATGTGTTAGATGAGCAACAATGTATTAGGATACATGGGTAAAAACTATGTATCCCTCGCAACTTCAATGTTTGGGTATAAGTCGTACAGAAAGGAGCTTTTCCCTGCATTAAGAAACTTCCTGCTTATTCAGACTCGTATGCTTATCAGCAAGCTGTCACAATTTTACTGCATATTTTTATTTTTTGGACCAATTCCCTCCATATGTTATGCATGGGCATGTGCAAAATACCTGCACAAATGTCTGCCCGTACAATCTTTTGACACCAAAGATGTATTCTTAACTCTTTCACTGCCAAATATTGTCGTCTGCCAAATATTGTCGTCTGCCAAATATTGTCGTCTGCAAAATGTGTCGTCTGCTACAACCATCGTGTGTTTAATTTTGTCCACTTTTCTTTCAAAACAATCAACACAGTAACAAATAGTTTGGATTCTGTATAGTAACTCTGCATCTCATCTGGATCCAAACTGTTTGCATAGGTAATCACAGATGCGACATTAACCCATTCCCTTATAGGCTATTTTTAGATACAACCTCCTTGAGTTAATCTACCGAAAAGGAGCATTAATTAGAGAAAAGGAAATTTTTAGATTTTTTTAAATTTGAAACCATTGTGATTAATAGAGCATTTGCTCCTATAGGAGCAAATGCTCTATTTATCACAATGGTTTCACAAAGTGACTTTTACAGAGTCGTCAAAAGTCGTCAATATGAGGTAAGGGGTTAACAGTAAATTTTCGAAACTGTCTGCATATGGATGAAATGTCAAATATTTCTGCATCACATCAGGATTCAAACTGTTTGACACTCTGAATATGCTTTTGAAAACAAGACAAGAGCTGTCAGAGTCACATGACAAATGCCCCCAAAGGATATCAGTAATTGTACCTTGTGACCTTGACCTTTGACCCATGGACAAGGGAGTTGAATGCGACACATAGTCTTTGTGTGGTGAACATTTGTGCCAGGTTATTTTGAAATCCATTCAGAGATAAAAAAAAGTTATAGAAAGGACACAAAATTTGGGACGGACTGACAGACAGATGGATGGAAGGACAGACAGATAGACGGATGGACAGACGGAAGGACGGACAATGTGATTACTATATGCCCGCCGTTGGGGCATAAAAAAGAAAAGTGTACAATGAATACAGGAGCAAAGGAATATTGTTTGAAGAAAAATAATTGTATATATACGAGGCTTGTTCGGAAATTATTGAGACACTGGCTATTTTTCCAGATCTATTGAACGTACATCTCTAAAATTCTATACACATATATAGATAACATTCATAATTCATGCGAAACAAAAACATATCATTTATTTACTACAATGCGAATTTAATATTTCCTAAACTTGTCCCGGGTGCAGATACCCGGAGCACGACGCTAGCACATGTATTTATGAACATACCTCTTTTATACGATTTGCAAGTTCTTATAGAAAAGGCGGGTGAACGTCGTTGTAACTAACTCGAATAAACCGTCAAAATTATGACGTCACTTTGTCAACGTTATGCGCAGTTTGAACGATTTATAAATAAGGAAGTATAGTGCTTTTACGCGAAATCGCAGACATCAAAGTTACGCCAGAGATATGGAATTTGACGTCACGGCGGAGCAACATCAAAATCTGTGTAGAGCTCGGAAAGACACCTGTGGAAACGAAGAAAATGCTTGAAAAGACTAGATGCGGTAACAAAGTTTCGTGTGCATTAGTACATCGCTGGCACAGAAAATTTGCGCAAGATCCATCAACTCCACTAAGTCCAAAGGTGCAGGACGGCCGACAATCGTCTGTGAAAGCTTAACGTCAAACATAGCCAGTTACATAAAACAAGATGCGCGTCAGACTGTGCGGGACATTGCACTGAAAAATGATATTGGGGTAGCAACAGCTCATAAAATTTTGACCGAACATTTAAACATGTGTGTACGATAAATGGGTACAGCGACACATGAAGTGCATCAAGTTAGACGGTATTTACTTCGAGAAAGAGTAGTATGGACAGGTAATGTGCAGGCGTAAATAACGCACAGACGATGTTGTATTCATAATGTCGCTGTGCGCCGGGTCTTATTGGGTCATGCACTTCCAATAGACACTGTAGTAAAACCAGAGGTGCTAGATCACAACTTTTTTCGCTCGCTGATAGTAAAATCATGCATCTGTTCCACTGAAAAAAAACAAACGTCTGTCTCTTTTCTTGCGTTCAATATCTAGAGTGTCTCAATAATTTCCGAACAAGCCTCGTAGTCTTTTAACTGAAACAAAATAGCATCTCAAATGGATTGTTTTCTAAAGTAGAACAGTAAAATTTAGGCAAGAGCAGAGGTTAGTGCTAGATGGGTACCTTAATCCTTACCTCCATTATAAGGCTATTTTTAGATCCAACCTCTTTTGTATGTATCTACCGATAAAGAGCATTAACTTGAGAAAAGGAATTTTTTTAGAATTTTGTTATTTGAAGCCATTGTGAAAAATTGAGCATTTGCTCCTATAGGAGCAAAATTAATGCTCTATTTATCAAAATGGTTTCAACAGGTGACTTTTACAGAGGAGTAGAAAGGCATATTTATGGAGGAAAGGGTTAAATGTCCTTGACTGATCAAAAGTTGAACCACAATACAGTTTGTAAACTCCTTATAGCTCATCATAAGTATAACGGAGATAGTTTTTTGCATCATTTAGTAATTGGGACGAAATAATGGATTTATCAATCAGATCTAGAGCCAGATAACAGTGTGTACTCAAATACTAAAATCGTCATTTCTCCACTAAACCCTCGAAGAGACGATTCTAAAGAGTGGTCATAACACAGGGTTTGGTGGAGAAATAAAGAAGTTATACTTGAACATATTTTAATTTACGCATCTTATCTGGAGTACTGACAAATTGTCCTTTTGCATAATTATGCACCAGTACATACTGCTGCCAAAACAAAGGCCTTATTGGCGACATACAGGTGGGAAACTCTCCACAGTCCTAACCTTGCCCCTAGTAACTTGTATATGTTTCCAGAATTGAAGAAAATGCTTTCTGGAAACTAATATTCAAACATAGAAATTGTTTATTTTGCAGTTTTATGTTTATTTTGCAGTTTTAAGTCACTTTAACAGCATTTCATATTGGGACATCCAACTAATAACAGGTGAAGGAAGACCCCACATGTCTCCTGTGCATTTTGCATTGTTTCATGCCCAAAACATCCCATTAGAACCATCAAATTACTGCTAGCCAGCTGGAAAGCTTCCTAACATGAAAAATCCAAATACCAAGGCCGGGATTCCAATCACAGTCAAAAAGAGGAGCATTGACTGGGGATGTAAATCAGTACTTTAGACATAGCCCCAGAGCAACAGATAAAGGGGTACATGTGTATACTCAAATACTAAAACTCTTTGAGACGATTCTAAAGAGTGGTCACAACATAGGGTTTGGTGGAGAAATGAAGAAGTTATTCTTGAAAATGTTTTAATTTACACACCGTATCTGGAGCTCTGTAGCCCTGAATCTTGGTTCCCTGATGGTATGATGAAACTCCCACAATGTTGGAACAAATGAGTGGGGAGGGATATTTTAAAAAGAACAAGAGAGTCGTCACGGGTGACAAATACCCCCAAAGTGTTCGACACCGAAATGCATTTTGGCGGAAAAACAATACAATGTAATGCAGGTGTAACATGAAATTTTGATGCTGTTAAAAATGACACAGGAGTCAGTTCTTAACATTAGAAACAGAACCTTTGACGATTATGATAGCTAAGAAAAGAGCCAAGGGTCAAAACTTAATTAAAAAGGACCCTAAGTCATTCTCAACGTTAAAAAGGACCCTGGGTTGATTGTCAACGTTAAAAACAGATCCTGGGTAAATTCTTAAAGTTTTAAAAAAAAAGACACGGGTCAAATTTCAATATTAAAAAAACATACTGTGTTGATTGTTACTGTAAGTTGATTCTTAACGCTTAAGAAAGACCCTATGTCGATCCTTAACGTTAAAAACATACACTGTTTGCCTAAGCATACCTGTCCAATACTTACAAATTACAAATTTGGAATCTGTAACTGATAAGGTATAGGAGATATGCTCCGGACAAGCCTTTAGTAAAATCAAGGTCAAAGGTCAAGGGCACATTGACCTGAAAATGGTATGCGACACTCAGCCATCCCAAGATGAACTCACACACCAAATTTGGAATCCGTAGCTGGTAAGATATAGGAGATATGCTCTGGACAAGCTTTTTGTATCTGGTAAGGTATAGGAGATATGCTCCGGACTGTAAAATTGAGGTCAAAGGTCAAGGTCAGTGATCTGAAAATGGTACACGACTCTCCGCCATCCCAAGATGAACTCACAAACCAAATTTGGAATCCGTAGCTGGTAAGGTATAGGAGAAATGCTCCTGACAAGCTTTGTGTAAAATCGAGGTCAAAGGTCAAGGTCACGGTGACCTGAAAATGGTATGCGACACTCCGCCATCTCAAGGTGATCTCACACACCAAATTTGGAATCCGTATCTGGTAAGGTATAGGAGATATGCTCTGGACAAGCTTTTTGTAAAATCGGTCAAAGGTCAAGGTCAAGGTCACAGTGATCTGAAAATGGTACGCTACACTCCTCCATCCCAATATGAACTCACACACCAAATTTGGAATCTTTAGCTGGTAAGGTATACCGTATCCGCATGAATATAAATCGCAAAGATGTATAAAACGCACCCTTAGTTTCAAGGGAAATCTGGAGGGAAAATGCTTACATGTGTAAATAAGTCGCATCTTAAAATATTGACCCAAAACACAGCATATCCATTTTCCTGTGCGCAGAATATTTACGAAAGATTCATTCAATGTGGTGTTTGTGTAACGCTACTTGCCACATATGCACATAATAGGACTAGTAAATTTTAATGTGTATAGATGTGGGTACAATAAAGATTTGGAAATTTCAGTATTTGTTATGATTTTATGTTTGTATGACAGCATACATATATATGCCACATAAAAGTATGTGTGTAAAGTCAAGATTTTGAAAATACTTCCATACCGTGTCGGGCGTATCAAATTCACCACTCTAGGCAACATTTGTAGACAAGCTGATAAGCTCAGGTCTAATTAACGGGTAATCCACATGTGTAGAGATTGACAGTAATCCACAAGCCTGTCAGACCACAATCTTTTGTTAAAAAGTCATAAACCGATAGATAACGTGACCATTAGCGTGTTAGTGTGTTAAAACAACAAAGATGGCGGTCATTACAGAAAGGTCATGTGTCGTGTTTAAAATCTCATTGCAGGAAAATATTTTTGGATCAAGTTCATTAGCATATAAGCCCCGCCCTCCTCATTAGAATTTCAGTGGATACCATAGCCCAGCACTTAACCTTTTCCCTATATGAACGTTACACTTTCCTAAATGAATAAACTGTTCGTGCACAAATGAAACAAGTTAATAATTTTTGTACTGTGTCCAGTATTCACATATAAAATGCATATAAAGCACAGACTTTCTTTTCAGGTAAGTTTAAAACACTCAGATAACACTTTATTGTAAATAATAATCTATTATGGAAGTTCTGCATAGTGACGCAACTTGATACAAGATGGCGGACTCGAGTCGGAAGATTCGATAGATGCCGTGGTAAATTTCATTTTTACTCGAGAATAATATATTTTTTTGCAATTCTGTGTATACGACGCACCCATTCTATTGAGTATCGAAACCTTGGGAAAAAACTGCGTCTTATATTCATGCGGATACGGTAGTTGATATACTCCGGACAAGCTTTTTGTAGCTGGTAAGGTATAAGCTTTTTTTTAAATCGAGGTCAAGGTCAAGGTCACAGTGACCTTGAAATGGTACGCGACACTCCGCCATCCCAAGATGAACTCACACACCAAATTTGGAATCTGTAGCTGGTAAGGTAAAGGAGATATGCTCCGGACAAGCTTTTTGTAAAATCGATCAAAGGTCACGGTCAAGGTCACAGTGATCTGAAAATGGTACGCGACACTCCTCCATCCCTAGATGAACTCACACACCAAATTTGGAATCCTTAGCTGGTAAGGTATAGGAGATATACTCCGGACAAGCTTTTTGTAGCTGGTAAGGTATAAGCTTTTTGTAAAATCGAGGTCAAAGGTCAAGGTCAAGGTCACAGTGACCTGGAAATGGTACGCGACACTCCGCCATCCCAAGATGAACTCACACACAAAATTTGGAATCTGTAGCTGGTAAGGTAAAGGAGATATGCTCCAGACAAGCTTTTTGTAAAATCGGTCAAAGGTCACAGTCAAGGTCACAGTGATCTGAAAATGGGACGCGACACTCCTCCATCCCTAGATGAACTCACACACCAAATTTGGAATCCTTAGCTGGTAAGGTATAGGAGATATACTCCGGACAAGCTTTTTGTAGCTGGTAAGGTATAAGCTTTTTTTTAAATCGAGGTCAAAAGGTCAAGGTCAAGGTCACAGTGACCTGGAAATGGTACGCGACACTCCGCCATCCCAAGATGAACTCACACACCAAATTTGGAATCTGTAGCTGGTAAGGTAAAGGAGATATGCTTCGGACAAGCTTTTTGTAAAATCAAGGTCAAAGTCAAGGTCACAGTGACATGAAAATGGTACGCGACACTCCGCCATCCCAAGATGAACTCACACACCAAATTTGGTATCCGTAGCTGATGTGACAAAGGAAATATACTCCGGACAAAAGGTACACACATCCACACACCCACCCACACACACACACACCCACGCACGGTGCGATCACTATATGCCGCCAAAGCCTAGCTTTGGGGGCATAAAAAGAAAATTAACTAGAAAACTGACTCAGTCAGAGAGGGCCCTGTAATCATGGGCAGACAACTCTAAACATAGTGATCTGATTCAACCCCAAAACTATAGATGTCTTTCTCTGATGATGCTAAGCATATGCCCTTAATATGAAACCAATATGTGAAGTCCGGACGGATGGACAGACGGACAGATAGAAAGAAAATGTGATTCCTATAGGCTAGGGCTCCTGCATTGAAAATGCAGAGTCCTATTAAAATTTAAAATGATGCTCTGAAACAAAGCTTTCAACTATATATATTCTGAAAATGGGTGAGAAAATTGTAGACTCCGAGGTTTTATTGAGTCTGTTCATGAGTAGTAATTAAAAGTACAGCACTAACTCACACCCCTAGCACCGGCTTGAGCAGTATTCATTTTTCGAAACTATTAACATCAAAACTTAAATGATCCCGAATTATGTTTAAAGTCCACCTAAATAATGCTTAGAAGTGCCTTGTACAAACCTGAACATGACAGGGATTTGCTATAGGAAGTTACAAAATTTAATATGAAAGAAATAATGTCTCTCATATAGCTGGAGCTTTGTTTGAAACATCGGTTAATTAGACTAATAGACAACAATACTCTTCAAATACAAGTCAATATCACTTCATACAAACACCTATTTCTGTACCCAACATCTGCAATATCTCGTAAACATTTTGAGAAACCAGTCTTTTGTTCCGGAAATGTAAGCCTAATCATTACTTAGAACTGTCACTTTTCAGCAATTATCACCACATCGCATCAGTACTTTTTGCTGGAATATTACAACACCCTCTGATTGGAAGTTATGAAATAGGACCAGATTTCTGGAAAATCTATCCCCACTAGACAGCAGCCAAATTATTGCTGGCAATCAATATGCCAACACTACTACGGCTGTCACAACCAGCTACATCCTGGTGATGAATTGGGAGGTAATATGACACAATAATGTAAATATCCTAGCATCATGCACTGGTCAAGCTGCAGGGCCAGGTAACATAGAAGTCAATGGTGCTTCTCTTCTTCAACTGTGTCAGATAACTCAAGAGCCTTTTGAGTGCAAAACTTAATTGTTAATCTTCTCAGCAATCTCAAATTTATGATCTACTTCTGCACTTAAAATGTGTAGTGTCCAATTTCTGTTTGTTGTCATTAAAAACAGATGACAGTGTCAAATGGTTCAAGAAGGTTAGTCAGTGCCAGATCTCACATCTCAAACAATTCAAGGTGAGATACAAGGTTGGTCAGTGCCAGATCTCACATCTCAAACAGTTCAAGGTGAGATACAAGGTTGGTCTGTGCCAGATCTCACATCTAAAACAGTTCAAGGTGATCGAGATACAAGGTTTAAAGTCAGCGCCCGATCTCACTTCTCAAACAGTTGAAGGTGAGATACAAGGTTTAACCCATTCCCTCATATGCTATTTTTAGAAACAACCTCTGATTAAATCTGCCGAAAAGGAGGATTAACTAGAGAAAAGGATTTTTTTTTTAGAATTTTGTAGTTTGAAACAATTGTGATTAAATAGAGCATTTTGCTCCTATAGAACAATGGTTTCACAAAATGACTTTTACAGAGTTGTCAAACTTCGTCAATATGAGGGAATGGGTTAAAGTCAGCGCCAGATCTCACGTCTCAAACAGTTCAAGGTGAGGTACAAGGTTAGCGGGTGCCAGATCTCACATCTCAAGCTAAAAACTTCTCACAGTAATGAGATCCATTGGAAGCAGAAGCAGCAATGCAAAAGGTGAGACAGATTGTCACCTCTATCATTCAGTGAAAATTATCTGCACATTTCAACATCTGCCTCACTTTCACTTATCAATAACTGAAATAAATTTTAGAAATTGTTGGCCTTAATCTTTTTACCGCCAATGTCGCAAAAATGCACCACGACAAATAGTGCAGTCCCAGATCAGATCAGGGACTTCACTTTTTGTCTCAGTCTCTATATCTATGGTTTATTTGTTTGAAATTTGCATTTTTTTTAATCCCATTTCCTTATTTACCGAAATGTCTTAACAAAATTGGGTCGCAGGCTACAATTAGAAATTTGACGCCAAAAGATTCAAAGCACTCCTGGGTGGTAATGTCAGTGAGCTGGATAAAGGTTATTACATGTATGTGTGAATTAGTTTGCATCATGCCATTAGTCGATGTGTTTCATTACCCGTTATCTAGCATTGCCTTGTCAAAACAAGAACTAATGCTAGAGACAATGTCTTATCTAATACTATCATTAGTCTTATTAACACTACAAAAACAATTATTCATAATTAACCCTTTCCCTGATGAATATTCATGTAGGAAATAATGACATCATGAATATTAATAAGATTATGTTTCATAATGGCATGATGAATACAGAACATGTTGGCTCATGCAGAAGCTGTAGAATCAGATCTATATCACACCATAAGCAAACAGAGCAGATCCTGATCAGACAGCTCCTATAGGAGCTGTCTGATCTGGGTCTACTCTGTTTGCAGATGCGTCAAAATGCGCTTACATAAGGGAAAGGGTTAACAACTTGAAATTTGTCATCCAGCAAGTCTGTTAGGGCTGTCTGCTATATGATATAAATAATATTGTATGCAAGTTTTTCTCGACTCATGAAACATATTTTAAAATTGTTGTCTTCTTTAACACATTCCTTCCTAGTGACACATTTTGGTGCCTCTGTAAAAGTCACATTTTGAAACCATTGTGATAAATAGAGCATTTGCACCATAGGAGCAAATGCTCAGTTTATCACAATGGTTTCAAGACTATGCAATTCTAAAATTCTCCTTTTCTATAGTTATTGCTCCTTTTTGGTAGATTAATTCAAAGAGATTGGGTCTAAAAAGAGTCTAGCAGGGAATGTCTGAGTCAACTCTTTGCATGACACATAATGTTTTGTTGTTTGCTTCAGTACTTAAAAATTTCTCCCATTTCTTTGCAAAAATATGGTCAAAGAGTCAAATAGTTTGGATCCTGTTCAGAGAGGCCACATATTACATGGCAACTCATCTGGATCCAGACTGTTTGCATAAGTAATCATGGTTTCACCACTAATGTTATAGAGTTAAAACTAATCTTCATCTGTAAAATTGTAATCTTTCTTCCACTCATTTTCAAAAAAAACATTATCAGAGGGTCAAAACAGTTTTGATCTTAACTATTTTTATATCCAACCTCGTTAACACATTACCTCATAGGCTATTTTTAGATCAAACTTTTTTTTTAATAAATCTACCAAAAAGGAGCATTATAACTATTGAAAAGAGCATTTGCTCCTATGGAGCAAATGCTCTTTTTATCACAATGGTTTCAAGAAGTGGCTATTAAAAAGGCGTATTTATGGAGGAAAGGGTTAAATAAATCTACCGAAAAGGAGCATTTACTAAAGAAAAGGAACATTTTAGAATTGTGTAGTTTTAAAACCATTATGATAAATAGTGCATTAGCTCCTAAAGAGCAAATGCTCTATTTATCACACTGGTGTTAAAAAGTGACTTTAACAAAGGCGTAGAAAGGGTTAATAAGATGGCCAGTTATTAAATTTTGCAAAATTAATTTCATGAAGTCATGCACTGCATGGAAAAGGAGTTCAGAACAGGGCAATGATGCAAGGGGAGTGTGCCAATACAAATGTCTTTCCATGGGACTGTCAATATGCATGACAATGTTATTATACAGGGATGGCCTTCAAACAGTGGATTGTAACCATCTGAAGAGACTTTTTGAATGCTGGGAAATACATGCAACAGTGTAGACCCAGATTAGAGGGCTCAAAGAGGAGCCTTTTGTTCTGGATCTGCACTGGTTGTCACTCAAAATCCTCTAGCCAATTTAAGCGTTTTCGTCATATAAACGTGTTTTCTTGCATTTGCAAACAGAGTAGACCCAGATCAGACAGCTCCAGGTGACGGTGAAGTATAGGAGCCATCTGATCAGGGTCTGCTCTGTTTGCTAATAGAATTTGATAGATCTGTTTCTTTGCTTTCTAAAATATCTACAATGTTCCGACCTTCCGTATTTCTTTATAACTATTTTGTTGATGAATATTCAGTAGGTATTGAAATTTGGCCTTAACCCTTTCCTCCATAAATAAGCCAGTTCTACGCCTCTGTAATAGTCACATCTTGAAACCATTGTGCTAAATACAGCATTTGCTCCATCGGAGCAAAATGCTCTATTTATCACAGGGTACGGATGATTGCCCCATAGGACAATTATTGCCCTACAGACGTTTCAAAACTACAAAATTCTAAAATTTTACTTTTCTCTATTTAACGCTCCATTTCAGTAGATTAATACAAAGAGGTCGAGTCTAAAAAATAGCCTAATGAGGAAAGGGTTAATACAGAACAGGGAAAGGGTTAACACTGTTAGGCTGTGAAAATTCAGCGTTGAAAGCTGTCCGCTTACAGATAACGGTGCATACCCAAATGCTAAAATCGTCATTTCTCCACCAAACTCTATACTGTGAGTAGATTCTAAAGAGTGGTCATAGTATAGGGTTTGGTGGACAAATAAAGAAGTTATTCTTGAAAATGTTTCAATTTACGCATCTTATCTAGAGCTCAGAGTGTGAAAGGGTTAAGATAAAAAGCCAAGACTGAGATATTTGCAAGATGTCAACTCCACCGCTAATTTGGTATGTCTCAGTGTCTTAAATTAAGACTACAAGACATTCCAATTAACCTTTGTACTGCCATCCTGCAAAAATGTAATCAAAACCATTTATATAACTGATAGAGGACCATCTAAACATCATTCCTGTGAACTTTGGTCAAATCACATTCAATGGTTAAGTTTAAAGAATTTTTTGGTTAAAATCTATTATCTACTGTGACCTGCTTATGTAGAATTTTGGAAACATTTACATAAACTGCAACAGAGGGTCACCAGAATCCACTCGTATGAAATTTTGTAGAAAATCCATTTGGTGATTTAACCCATTCCCTCATATTGACGCCTCTGTAAAAGTCACTTTTTGAAACCATTGTGATAAATAGAGCATTAATTTTGCTTCTATAGCAGCAATTAATGCTCTGTTTATCACAGTGGTTTAAAAACTACACATTTCTAAAAGTTTAAATTCCTTGTCTGTATTAAATGTTCCTTCTCAGTAGATTCATTCAAAGAGGTTGGGTCTAGAAATAGCCTATGAGGTAATGAGTTAAGAGAATGTCTTTTAACCCTTTACTCCATAAACGTGGCTTTCTACTCCCATGCAACAGAGTAGACCAAGATCAGATGGCTCCTGTATGAGCCGTCTCACAGATCAGGGTCTGCTCTGTTTGCTTATGATATAATATAGATTATGATTCTACAGTTTCTGCAAGGACAAAACTTTCCTGTGGTTTAGCAATTTTAATAAACTTACAGGGTAACTAGAACAGGGCGACTGTTGCTGCCATTAATACCATTAAAATTAAAAGGAAATCTAACCCTGCTCCAGGTTGCCATATTTTTTTGAGATATCAACAAGATAATTTAGCAATTTTGATAAAGGGTCACTAAGTGACTATTCCTACCAAATACCATTCAAATTTGAAAATCCTTTTTGGAGAAGATTTTTAAGTGTTGTCTAGATAGTTATATAAGGAAATCTAGCCTTGCCCCTTGTGGCCATGTTTTTTTGAGATATCAACATTATTTTAGCAATTGATAAAGGGTTACCAGGCAACTATTCCTACCAAATGCCATTCAAATTGGACCTCTGGTTTTGAAGAAGCAGATTTTTAAAGGTTTTCTATGTAGTTAATTAACCCATTCCCTCAAAGGCCAATTTTAGACCCATTGTTACCTCTTTGAATAACTCTACCAAAAAGGAGCATTTCCTTAAGGGAGAGGAAAATGTTAGAATTGTGTAGTTTTGAAACCATTGCGATAAATAGAGCATTTGGTCCTGCGGTGCAAATGCTCTATTTATCACAATGGTTTCAAAAAGTGACTTTTACAGAGGCGTAGAAAGGCATATTTATGGAGGAAAGGGTTAAGGAAATCTAGCCCCACCCTTGGTGGCCATGGTTTTTGAGATATACAGATGATTTTAACAATTTTGGTAGAGGGTCACAATAAGACCAATATTCCTAAATGTCAATCAATTCTGACAAATGGTTTTGGAGAAGATTTTCATGGCAACCAGAGTTCTATATAGATCCAGATTCTTTTAACAATTTTCATTGAAGCATGATACAAACATAATTTCTGTAAAGTTTAGTTACAATCTGCTTTGTGGTTTCAGAGGAGATGTCGTTTAAAGCAACTGTTGACGTACAGATGTACAGATGAATTGATGGATGGACAGTGGACGGTGGGTCATCACGAAAGCTAATCTGAGAATACTCAAGTGAGCTAAAATTCCATTCAGCGGTTTAGGAGGAAACTCCAAATCAGAATTATTTAAACAAACCTGATCAATTAATGGGTCATCTGCAAATTAATCCTGTGAAAATACAGTCTGTGGATAAGAATTCATTTAAAGTAGTGATGGTAATGAGTACCGAAATCACAGTCCAAATATTCCAACCCAAACTAGAACTATCACTAAAGGTGATGAATACCCCCACACGATAGCCTTGATCGCAAATCCGAGACAAACAATATTTAAATTGCAGAATGACACCGGATTTTTCTAAATTCAATACCAGAGTTCAAGGTCACGGTCACAGAGACCTGAAATTTGTATCTTGCACATCTACAACTCCTGATTAACATTTATGCCAAGTATCAAGTGAATCAGATTGAAACTAAAGGAGGAGTACGCCATACAAGATTTTGCAGACAGACCAACCCACCAACTGACCAACAGGCAGATTCCAGTATTAACCCCCCACCCCTTCAAACTTACTTTGTGGGGGTATAAATAGTATTACATACATCTACACTTAATAATAAATGCATATGCAAAATTTGAGCTTCATTGGTGAAGAAATGTATAAGTAATTCTTTCCACAAAAAAATATTTTTTTGTAATTCTCAATTTGAAGGCCAGAGTTCAAGGTCAAGGTCACAGAGACCTGAAATTTGTATCTTGCACATCTACTACTCCTGACTAACATTTATGCCAATTATCAAGTAAATCAGGTTGAAACTGAAGGAGGAGTATGCCATACATGATTTTGCAGACAGACTGAGCACCAATTTCAAGGTCAGAGGTCAAGGTCACAGAGACCTGAAATTTGTGTCTTACACATCTACTACTCCTGATTAACATTTATGCCAAGTATCAAGTGAATCAATCAGGTTGAAACTGAAGGAGGAATTTGCTGTATAAAAAGCCAGAGGTCAAGGTCACAGACCTGAAATTTGTGGCTTATGCATATCTACTATTCCTGTTTAACATTTATGCCAAGTACGAGTAAATCAGGTTGAAACTAAAGGAGGAGTATGCCGTACAAGATTTTGCAGACAAAGACTGCTAATTTCAAGGCCAAAGGTCAAGGTAAAGGTCACAGAGACCTGAATTTGGGTCTTGCACATCTGCTACTCCTGATTAACATTTATGTCAAGTATCAAGTGAATAAAGTTGAAACTGAAGGAGGAATGCGCCATACAAAATTTTGCTTTCATGCACTATGATTTACAATATTTTACAGATCTATGCCAATAGAAGTTGTCACAATACTTAAATGACATCTGCTTGAAATTTTACAATTGCAGTTTCACAAGAAAGTTTTGTAACTTTTTTGTTTTAATTTGTCCTTTTAACACTTCGCTTGCTGAATTTTAAAATACATTTCTCCTTCTTTACCCATGCCCTGTTGTATAATTACATATATCTTCACTGTGTACAAGTATTTCGCTGTGCAATCACTGCTGTGGAGTGCACTGGTTGCACAATCAACTTGTAAATAGTGCAGACCCTGATGAGACAGCTCCTGCAGGAGCTGTCTCATCTGGGTCTTCACTATTTACAGGTAGGTATATTGACATGAATAGCAAGCGAAGGTTTAAACTGTCAAACACTAATTGAGAGCATAAATCAGTATTGGTTCCGAGCTGTTTTCCCAATTCTTTGTAAAACATTCCTGGATCAATTCACGAATTCAGCTAATTATTAACACCTGACCCAGCAACAGAAATGAAAATTCTGAAAGCTGCTGAGTGTTCGACTTGAATTGATTGAAATAAATTGGGAAAACAAATATAAAACTTGTTCATTTTTGTTAGAAAGCAACTGAAATAAGTCAATTGATGTAGCATTGTGTCGTGAGTATTTATATAAATAAAGAAAATAAATCACAGAAATTGTTATTTTTTTCGGTTGAAGTTCATGTTGCAGAATCAAATTGCAGTTCATGTTTATATTTCTTCACTGCTATCAATGCAGTTAAACATTGCACTGTAAAAAACCCCAAAAAACAAGAGTGTATTTGTGAAACACTTATGCCCCCGACCGTTGGAAGGCATAAAAAATCTACTTTAGATAATAAGGGACAAACATCTATGGTCCGACAAAGGCTCATTATTGGTTACTGCATCATAAAGAAGCATGGAACCAGTAAGTAAAGAGTATTGAAGAGCGATAATTGTAGAGCAATTTTGATGTCCCTTAAAGAGGAGGTCCCTACAATGATCGCATATTTTCAATAATATCATAAAACTTGGTATTTGTTATGCTCTATCATTATTATGAAGGTTCCCAATTTGAACTTATATCGAAAAATGCCCATGTGATACAAATAAACCGATTTCATCAATAACTGATAATTTTTGTTCTACAACACAATATTATCGACCTTTTCCGTAAATTCTTCCGCGTTTTGCCGATGATCACCCGATCTCTCCATTGTTTACGTAATAGCTTTCTCGGAAGTGGTCGGAGAATCGCGAATAGGGCGAACATATACGAAACTAAAACTCAACCCGAATAAAACTGAAACATCGGGGAGTAAAACCGGGATCAGCGATATCAAACACATGAATGTTTTGTCATTATAAACGGTAATTGGATGGGGCTTTTTGTGATATACTACTTTTCAGCATATAAACAAATGAGTTTTGTATATTTTAAGTGTTTATGAAACGCGTCAAATGTAGGGACATCCCCTTTAAGTGAATGAAAAATGTTGAGTAAGCTGATAAGAGTTTAATTATCACTTAGTATGAATAAACACCAATTATAATGGAACGTTATCTCTTTTAACCTTACAGACCATGTTAACACATTATTCCCTAGTGACGCATTTTTGTGCCTCTATAAAATTCACATTTTGAAACCATTGTGATAAATAGAGCATTCTCTATTTACCACAATGGTTTCAAGACTACACAATTCTAAAACTCTCCTTTACTAT
Organism: Azorinus chamasolen; assembly: GCA_963576725.1. Taxonomy (NCBI): domain Eukaryota; kingdom Metazoa; phylum Mollusca; class Bivalvia; order Cardiida; family Solecurtidae; genus Azorinus; species Azorinus chamasolen. The sequence continues at coordinate 50,406,599 of OY755242.1, read as the reverse complement.
AGTTATTGCTCCTTTTCGGTAGTTTTATTCAAAAAGGTTTCGTCTAAAAATAGCCTAAGAGAGAATGCAGTTAAAACTGAGAAAAATACACATTCTTTTGCAAATGCCTGTAAAAATCTATTATCATGAATACTTTTTAAAATACAGCCTACACAAATTTCTGTTTTTAATGCTGTAAAAGTATTACGTACAAAACATAAGGGAGCCCAAAACATACAACCAAGTGGGCAAATGTCCACTCATCAAAAACAACAAAGGAGGCATGATATGTCCACCTACCGAGAAATTGATGGGGGTGGGTGGGGGTGGGGAGTGTTTACAGGGCAACTGACTGACCCTTAATGCAATCCCAATCTTTTTCTCCATGTAAGCTATATCATGTTTCATTGGAAAATCTTATTCCTACATAAAGTTATTCTCTGGAAATCAAGCTTGACATCCATGCAGGCAAGTCAAACCTACCCGCCCAACAAATGACATACACCAATCTTATAACCAGAAATTTTCTTACACAAACTGGAAGTAAGAGGAAACAGTGACAGGTCATTGCTATATTTTTTATAGCAGTATAATAGTTAAGATTCTGTTTCATTTCGGGACACTATACACATGTATAGGAATATCAACAACAGTAAATAAAAGTTAATCTATTTTATTTTCCTACATGTTTACACTCCATGCATTTTATCAAATTATTTCTTATATATTATTTGTAATATTTATATTTATTCATTATATTAATGAATATTCATTAGTTAAGGTAAATGTAATATTAGGCTACTGTATCACATATCATTGTATATCCCATTCCTCCATAGGCTATTCTTAGATCCAACCTCTTTGAACAAATCTACCAAAAAGGAGCATTTACTAAAGAAAAGGAATATTTTAGAATTTTGTAGTTTGAAACCATTGTGATAAATAGAGCATTTGCTCCTATAGGAGCAAATGCTCTATTTATCACAATGGTTTCAACAGGTGATTTTTACAGAGGCGTAGAAAGGAGTATTTATGGAGGAGAGGGATATAAAAGCATAAAAACTTGTATTACCACACGGGGGATATTCCTTATATATATATATTTACAACAGAATATAGATCCAGATCATACAGATTCTAAAACAAAGCTTTCTGATCAAGTTCTACCCTATTTGCTTGATGACAATTAATGAATATTCATTAGGTAAAGTTAATGTAATATTAGCACATATCATTGTATATAAACATAAATTGTATGACCACAATTAACCAATACACAAACTGTTCCCTTTTTCTAATTCCTGTTTGTGTTCACTTTTTGTGTTCCCTTTGTCTAATTCTTTATCTTAATTTTAACTTCCACACAGGGTAGATCCAAATCAAAAGTACAGCTATCTGATCTGGATCTACCCTGTTTGCTCAATTACAGTTTATAAAGATTCATTAAAGAGGAAGTCCCTACAATGATCGCATATTTTCAATAATATCTTAAAACTTGGTATTTGTTATGCTCTATCATTATTATGAAGGTTCCCAATTTGAACTTATATCGAAAAATGGCCCCTCCTCCAAGCTTTAGTGAAGGATGAGGGGCATTATTGGAGTAAGCCGGAGGCTGAGCATGTATATTGTAGCATATCATTCTGAGCGTACTAATCGCGGACCGCACTTTAAAGACCGTGTTTTTTACCTGACCGCCGTGACAGGAACCCTTGACCGGAAGTGAAATGAAACACATGTCATAGTTTAAAGCAACCAGTTTTATTGCCATTTAGTAAAGGCAGTAAATAACAACCAATAAATCATAGGGAGGGCAGGGTAGGGTATTTACATATACATGCTCAGCCTCCGGCTTACTCCAATAATGCCCCTCATCCTTCACTAAAGCTTGGAGGAGGGGCCATTATTTCCCGTAAGCCTTCGGCTTCACATGTATATTGTAGCATCTTTAAAGGGCAATAAAATGGCCACAAAAAACAGAATACCCTGAACCAGAAAACGTTTAACATAATAACTGTCAAACCCCTATCACTGTCACTAAACTAATCACTTCTTGTGAACTAAACAGTACCTAACACTGCATTAGAAAAAGTAACATTACTGTCCACACACTGTCTATAGTAATACTTATGGAAATTCTTCTCTGAAGACCAATCTGCAGTTTTTAGTATCGTCTTCAATGAACACCCTTTCACAAAAGCAGCTGATGTAGAAGCCCCTCTAAAAGAATGGGCCTTAAACATTTGTGTATCCACACCAGCCTGTTCTAATACAGTTCTAAGCCATCTAGCTACAGTACTTGTAGTAATCGCCTGATGAGTAACATATGAAATAAACACCTGTCTTGTTAACCTACAAGACTTTGTATACTTAATATAATACTGCAATGTATGAAAAGGACACAAACTCTCAGTGACATAATGATCCACTTTCAAAACAAAATTATGACCCAACCTTGAGGTCTTAAGCATACAAGGAAAAGAAAAAATGTAACTATTACTTTGACATATCATGAAGTCTAGACTCATGGCAACAAGAGTTTGTGCTCTAGGAGCAGTGCTCAAAGCAATTAAAGCTATCACCTTCAGGGTTAAGTATTTCAAAGATAACCCTTCTAAAGGGTATAAAGATGACAAAAAATTTAACACGACCTTCACATCCCACGTAAAAGAATACTTTGGTCTCGGAGGAGTCTTGTAAAAAATTCCTTTCATGAACCTCACTATCATAGGTACAGTACAACACCAAGTATTTCCAAACACTGGCAACGTCTGCAACAACATTGACTTGTGCAAGTTAATAACAGAATAACTCTTACCTGAGTAATGCAAAAAGTACAAATATTGTATCACTACAGTTTCAGATGTATAAAAGGCACTCGAAGACCTGATCTGATTCCAAATACACCATCTTTTCCAAGCGTAACCGTACTGCCTTCTTGTTCCTTGACTCCACGAATTGACGACAATGTCGGAAGCTCCTGCAGAAAGGCCTCTAGCCTGCAGCTCTTCCCGGAGATGACCACTCCTATCATCTTCAGCTTTTTCCCTAAGGGATGACAATCCATGTTGTGGCGTAGAAAGAGTAGGTCCTGATGCCGAGGCAACCTAATGGGTAATGAACAAATATGTTCTAATAAAAGTGGGAACCACGACTGTGTAAACCAATACGGAAAAATCAAGATTGCCTGATCAACCTTGTCCTCAATTACCTTATTAATAACTTTCCCAATCAAATTAAATGGTGGGAAAATATATGGCCTGAACAACCCCCAGTCCAAAGAAAAAGCATTTGAAGCCATTGCTCCTTCCTCTGGAAACCAGGTAACAAATCTGTCTAACTGCTTGTTTAATTTCGAAGCAAATAAATCTATGTCAGGCCAAAAAAGGTGATTACAAAGTCTTTCAAAAATTTCTACTTTCAACATCCATTCAGTGGAATTAGAAAAGTTTCTTGAATAGAAATCAGCTGTGTTTGAGGTACCAGGTATATGGACAGCTGAGATGAAAATATCTTTTTCTAAACACCATTTCCAAATCCTGCCAGATAATTCATCCATTCCAAGTGAATGCATACCTCCCATGTCATTTATATAAGCAACTGCACAAACATTATCTGACTGAATTTGCAAATGAACACTAGAAGCAGATCCAAACAATGCTCTGACTGCATATAAAACTGCCAAAAGTTCTAGATAGTTAATTGATCTTAATTTCTCTTCAGCACTCCACCTGTTATTAGCATATTCTTGGGTGTCCATATTAATTGCACCCCAGCCTTCCAGGCTAGCATCAGTCCTACAAACTAAGGAAACTTTCCAGGGACGGATTCTTTTCCCATTCTTTTTAACAGTGTTATCTAACCACCAATCTAACTGTGAACAACTTGTTTCTGACAATAAAACCTTGTTGTCAAAATTCATTTCTTTACCCAGCCCCTGCAGCTTATTCCTTTCAAGTGCTCTATAATGCAAAGGGGCTTCTAAGACAGCAAAATTTCAAATACTTCTGGTAATCCTTATGTATAGGAATAGAAAAGTATGCATCCTGCAAATCAATTGAAGTCATATAATCGTTCTCTTGTAACAAATCCAAGACAATGTTGAAAGTTTCTTGTTTAAAATGATCATAGTGTACAAAGTGATTCAAATACTTAAGATTAATCACTGGTCTGAACTTGTTATTAGGCTTCGGTACTATGAACAAATTTGAGATATACTCATCAGACTCCTGTTTCGAAGGAATTATAGCTCCTTTATCTAACAAAGTTTTCACCTCACAATCAACAATTTCCCATTCTTTACTGTTAAAAGGAATAGCTTTTGGAATTTTCTCCTGAACTGGTACAGAATCAAAATGGATTTTATAACCAGAAATAGTGTCCAGGACCCACTGATCTAATGTGATATTCTTCCATGCTTCAACACAATATCTCAGATTACCTACCTTAGACTTCAATTCTGGTCGTTTGGGGCTGTGACAGTACTAGTGGCAGTACCTCTCCTGGGTATCCTATAACCAGCCATTCTACCTGGTCTACCCTGTCCTCTGCTGGGATAAGGAGAAAACCTATTGCCTCCATAACCACTATAACCAGAATTATAAGGTCGCCTTCCACCTCTGAAATTTCCTCTACCCCTACTCATGGGGAATCTTGGTTCTTTGCCGATAAAACTAAGGGATTCACAAGACTTGATATCCTTTGCTACATCATCGCCAAAAAGTTTGTCAGTCACAGGCATTGAAACATTACACAAACTGTGAAATTTCTTTTTCAGGTTAGGCCTGATCATATATCTGCGTTTGATAGACAACATGTACTGGACTTGTCCAAACAAAACCAAAGCATCTGAAATTAAGCTCTTTGCTTCAGCATTCCCTGCAATTTGAGTTTTCAACACAGAAGCCAACTTAATCACTGGCATAAGTCCAGTAGCCACCAAATTCTGGATGTCAACAACCCCCCTGTCTTGAGACTGGGTACGTTTATCCATTATCTTCCAGATTTCACTGTTAACCAGAGGTGGACATGCTCTCTCACAATTTTCTGGAACCTGATATTTACTAACTAAACTGTCAACATCACACTGTGACGAGCAGGCCATATTTATAAGATCCGCCAAAGATTGTGGAATGGCTTTCCCTTTCTGCGGGGTTTTCAGCTTTGGTAAGCACCAAGCATCTTCATTGTCATTATTATTTTCATCCACAGACTCACTGAATAAGGCTCTATTCAAGTCCTGACCAATGTTATTTGTCATAAATTGTTCATCATCAGACAAGTCTCTACTATCAACTGCCACTCTAAGGTTAGGCCAGCTCTCTCTATCTTCCTGAGGATCCTCATAGTCATCATCTCTACGAGACTGAATGCCTAAGACATCTCTTAATCTTACAATGTCATTTTCTGACAGAGAGTTTAAGTCAAACTGAGAACCAGTACTCTTGGAACTCTTATCACCCGACTTCTTGGGTCTTGTTTTCTCAGACTCTTTGGATTTTTTATCAGTCTTTTTGGACGGACCAGGTTTAACAACCACTGACTTAACAGTTTTCTTTTTCTTGTCAGTATTCCGTTTGGTTTTTTCGGGGAGTTCCTCCTCCGAATCCAAATTACTAAAACCAGAAAACGACTCCGACGAGTCCTCTACCTGCAAGACATCGTCTTGCTCCAAGCCCATGACTAAAGAAAGTTCAAAAATTTGGAACGAAAAACAAAAACGTAACCAAACTAACCGCTAACATGCAGTAAAATACTGGGACTACGTCCTCAGTAAGGCTTTTGTGGAAAAACAGTCGAATACTTACGAAAAACTTCAATGTAAAAACAACACGTCCGCTTCTCTCAACCGCTAGAATGAATATGACATGTGTTTCATTTCACTTCCGGTCAAGGGTTCCTGTCACGGCGGTCAGGTAAAAAACACGGTCTTTAAAGTGCGGTCCGCGATTAGTACGCTCAGAATGATATGCTACAATATACATGTGAAGCCGAAGGCTTACGGGAAATAATGCCCCTGTGATACAAAATAACCGATTTCATCAATACTGATAATTTTTGTTCTACAACACAATATTATCGGCCCTTTCCGTTAAATTATTCCGCGTTTTGCCGATGATCACCCGATCCCTCCATTGTTTACGTAATAGCTTTTTCGGAAGTGGTCGGAGAATCGCGAATAGGGCGAACAGTTACGAAACTAAAACCCAACCCGAATAAAACTGAAACTTCGAGTAGTAAAACCGGGATCGGTGATATCAAACACATGGATGTTTTGTCATTATAAACGGTAATTGGATGGGGCTTTTTGCGATATACTACTTTTCAGCATATACATAAATGAGTTTTGTATATTTTAAGTGTTTATGAAACGCGTCAAATGTAGGGACATCCCCTTTAAGTAAGGTAATTCTAAGCACACACCTTATAAAAGTTAACTTCGTAGATCACAAGGAGGAGACTCCTGAATGATGTTATATTTCAAACAGGGTAGATAGACCCAAATCAAATTTAAAGCTACATGATCTGGCTCTACCCGGTTTGCTTAGTGACAGTTAATAAAGATTCATTAGCTAAGGCAATTAAGGATAATGTAATTGTGTATGCATGGTAGTGCTTTTGAAGTTATAAAAATTAATGGTGTAATTATAAAAGTCTTTATCAAACTTTAATTTAAAGAAATTGGCAGTCTAAATATGTTTTATGTGTTTGACAGTTTAAGGAAATAATTTTGCATATTGTTCAATATACAAATATAAATATAATGTACTCATCATAAAGCAAAGTATATTGCATTCAGCCATCAAAAACATCTAATTATATTGTAATTATATTATATGATTGATAAAATACACTTTTTCAATATTTTTTATGATCAAGGGGCACTAATTAATTGTCCTAGTTGGCAGTTTTGTTGAGTGACAGTTGTCCAGGGGGCAATCATCTGGGGGCAATCATCCTATGGGGCAATAGTCCGTACCTCCGTATGTATGAATATCAATAAGCATAATACATGTACAGTAAAAGTTAATTTATTCGAAATTTTTGTATAGAAGAATATAGACTCTTTCAGGCAGGTGTCTGATTAATGCAAAGTGAAAGGCATGTAGAAAACTCCTAGAGCAGCTTTCTGCATGACTTTCAACATGCAAAGTAACCCATTCCTCGTATTGACGCCTTTTGACGCCTCTGTAAAAAACAATTCTTGAAACCATTGTGATAAATGGAAAATTTGCTGAGTGATAGGAGCAAATGCTCCATTTATCAATGGTTTAAAAATTACACAATTCTAAAGTTTCCCTTTTCCGTAGTAAGTGATCCTTTTCGGCAGATTTATTCAAAGAGATTGGGTCTAAGAAATAGCCTATGAGGGAAGGGATTAAGCTGCTGTCTGTCTTAAAGGTCTAAAATGATACGTATTTTAGTGTTCGAATAACCGAGATTTTACTGTATTTATATTGGTATATAAACAAGAAACATTTTGGCTATGGTTAACTCTTTGCACGCTAAGTAATTTCTTGGTCTGCAACAATTGTCGTCTGCTTCAATTCTTAAAATAACTTTTCTTTAATTTCTTTGCAAAAATATGATCAAGATGACAAACAGCTTGGATCCTGATGAGAGGCCGCATTATGCGGCGTCTCATCTGGATCCAAACTGTTTGCATAGGTAATCACAGTTTAGCCGCTAGCATGCAAAGAGTTAAGCCAATAGAATCAGATCTATATACAAGAGTGCCAGTGGACACAATATACGCCCGTCGGGGTCTTGTTCAACATAAACTGGGGTTAACGTATTTGCTGAACTCAAATTCTAAGCCCAATTTTGCGACCAAGTTTCAAGGTTGTAAATAGGCATACTTTAACAAAAAACCTTAACCAAAAATTCTAAATTGAAAAGTGCAATAATTGTGTCTAAATGCTTGACAGAGTTGCATTGTATTTACTCTTGCCTACAGATGAAGCTTCTGATGGTGAACAAATGTTTGAAGTTTAAAAGCTTTATCTGAAAGGGTTATGTAAATAAGTGGACTTTAACCAAAACCTTAACCAAAAATTCCAAGCTAAAAAGCGTCATAATTATGTCACAATGTTAGACAGAGTTATGTACTCTTGCCTACAGGTGAAGCTTGTGATGGTGAACAAGTGCTCCAAGTTTAAAAGCTTTATCTCAAAGGGTTATGTAAATAAGTGGACTTTAACCAAAACCTTAACCAAAAATTCTAAGTTAAAAAGGGGCATAATTCGGTCAAAATGCTTGACAGAGTTATGTACTCTTGCCTACAGGTGAAGGTTGTGACGGTGAACAAGTGTTCCAAGTTTAAAAGCTTTATCTCAAAGGGTTATGTAAATAAATGGACTTTAACAAAGCCTTCACCAAAAATTCTAAGTTAAAAAGGGGCATAATTCCGTCAAAATGCATGACAGAGTTATTTACTCTTGCCTACAGGTGAAGGTTGTGACAGTGAACAAGTGTTCCAAGTTTAAAAGCTTTATCTCAAAGGGTTATGTAAATAAATGGACTTTAACAAAGCCTTAACCAAAAATTCTAAGTTAAAAGGGGGCATAATTCAGTCAAAATGCTTGACAGAGTTATTTACTCTTGCCTACAGGTGAAGGTTGTGACGGTGAACAAGTGTTCCAAGTTTCAAAGCTTTATCTTAAAGTGTTATGTAAATAAATGGACTTGTTCCACATAAATTGAGGTTAGAATTTGCGTTTAGCATTAACGCAAATGCTAAACGCAAATTCTAAGTCCAATTAAGCGACCTTGACCTTGGATAAATGAGCCGGGACTTGGCAGGCTACTGTAGCATGTCTAGATAAACATTATGATTAAATTTGGGAAGGATCCACCAAGCGGAACTTGAGTTAGAGATGTTACAGACGGACAGACTGGTTAAAATTTTTGCTAAACGCAAATTCTATGTCCAATTAAGTGACCTTGACCTTGGATAAACAAACCGGGACTTGGCAGGCAACTGTAGAATGTCTAGATAAACATTGTGTTAAAATTTGAGAAGGATCCACCAAGCGGAACTTGAGTTAGAGATGTTACAGACGGACAGACACACAGACAGCGCCATTCCATAATACGTCCCGTTTTTTCAAACGGGCGTATAAAAAGCGTAAGAAACAAAGTAGGCACTGATACATGAGACAGCTCCTATAGGTGCTCTCCGATCTGGGTATACTCTGTTTGCTAATTTTAATTGCAATGGTGTAGAATGGTGTATCAACAGAGTAATATTAACCTGTTCCTCCATGAATATTCATGTAAAAAATAATGACATCATGAATATTAATTAGATTAATTTGTTATATATAACAGCACATAGCCACAGGAATGTTTAGCCATGGCAGAACTTGTAGAATAATATCTATATTATATCATAAGCAAACAGAACAAGCCCTGATCAGACGGCTCCTGTAGGAGCCGTCTGATCTGGATCTACTCTGTTTGCAAAGGAGTAGAAAGGCGTATTTATATGGAGTAAAGGGTTAATATGCAGGTTGCTTTGATCCAATCCTAATCTAATGATTTGTGGAATTATGCGTTTTCTGAAATAAAATACCTAAGTATGTTTTAAACCAAAATACAAAAAAAAATGGAAGGACGGACAATGCGATTACTATATGCCCGCTGTTGGGGGGCATAAAAATAACATAATTCAGTGAAGCAAAGGTCTTTCTTCTGCTTGTCCACATCTTGACTTTTGCTTACTCTTTAACTGCACCTTGCAGATACCGGTATTCTCTCATACAGCATTCCACTGATCAAAGCTGAGAGACCCCTATGCCGTGATTTGTTCTCGGCAATATATCAATCAGAACCTTTCCACCTTATCCATCAGTCTATTTCCATAATTTGCTCGCTTTAGATACAACTAGCAATTCCAATTAGTCTTTCTACCCATTTCGCCAATAGAGCAACTTCAGCAGTTTGAGAAATTCAATTTTAGTCAGTAGCACTTTGCCTCGTTTCTCTGTGCAACTGTGCTTGGAAATATCTAAAGAACTGATCTGTATTCTGATAATGTGGTCCTGCTGTTGAGAATTGAGTGGTTTCTTATTAATGGAATTTCAAAACAAAAAGAATTCTGTGCATGCCTAGGATTAGTGCATAATAACATTGAAAGCTGTAAATAGTTCTCACTTGCATTAACCTTTAGTCTGCTGAGCAAATTATTTTTACAGAATTTTTCACCTAATACATTTTTAAATTTCAATCTATTAATCAATATGTCTACCAAAGTGCAATCAGGGTGTCAAACAGTTTGGATCCTGATGAGACGCCGAGTTACTCGGTGTCTCATCTGGATCCAAACTGTTTGCATAGGTAATCACTCATCCGCCCATAGCAGGCTAAAGGTTAACGACTTAAGTTTATTATTTGCATCCTTGCAGTGTATTTGTAGACCTTGCAGACAATGTACATGTATTTGGATCCTGAGGAGACACAAATTAATTGACCAAAAATCTAATCAGGATCTAAACTGCGCTTTTTATTCTGATCAAGGTTTTCAAAAGAAACTTTAGCAAAAATCTATTATTATTATTTGTTAGCCGATGACAATTTTTGCCAGATGAAAATTACATTGATCGTGTTACTGTCTGAGACAAACCTATTAGTCTCACTTCAGTTAGGACTTGAAATGATTAAAGTAACATTCACTTTCCTAAGGTAAAGTATAAAAATAATCACAATCCATTTCCAAACATTGTTAAATTCTCTCAATTACAAAACAAAAGAGAAAAAAATTCAAAAATCAGGATGAACATGTATATATGTCAATAGTAGAAAATAATATTCATTAACCCTTTCAGTGCGTGAGTAACACTTTTCATTTTAAACGAGATGTGTTTGTGAAACACTATGCCCTGATTATCACCAATATAAATTTGACAGGTAATTTGACCTTTGACCTTGATATATGACCTTGATCTAATAAGTCACCCCTAAGAATGTTCGCCTCCATAAGTTACACACGCATGCCGAGATTGAAGTATGTATACATGTGCAATGGCTACAAAAAAAGTATTGCCAACATTAAAGTTGGGGGTGGGGGGGGGGGGGCATTAAAATCCCTAATTATTCATGGTAAATTTGACATTCAGCATTAAAAGGGTTAACCGGCTTTCCTTGTTCTATGTTTATTTCAAATTCCAATACCTCTATATATCTACAAAATAGCTGTAATGGAATATGGAAGGTGGAACATTTTAGCCCGGATTATTTTAGAAACCAAAATAAACAATTCTATCAAGTTCCATTGGTAAACCTATAGAAGCAATCTGATCCTCTACTCTGTTTGCAATTGCGTGAAAATGCATTTAATATAAACAAGAGGGCCAAGATGGCCCTTAATCGCTCACCTGATTACCATAGATTTAAGATTTTTGCTGGGTAGCCCATGGGTAGGGCCAATATTGACCTTAGGGACAATATTTGAACAATGTTGATAGTGGATCATGAGCAGTAGTTCTGCAGAACAAGATTTTCAAAGATTTAGTATATTGATTTTATCAAGATTGGGCTTAAAATGTACCCTCTAGAGTAATTTTTCTAGGATTTGACCTAGTGACCTACTTTTTATTCCCACCCAACCCATGATCACACTCAACCTTGGTATCACCAAAACAAACACTCTGAGCAAGTTTGAGAAAGACTGGGCTAAAAATGTGGCCACTGGAGTGTAAACTAGATTTTTCTAAGATATGACCCAGTGACCTACTTTTTGACCTCACATAACCCACTTTCAAACATGTACAAGATTTTATTAGGACAATCATTCTGGCCAATTTTCATGAAGATTTGGCTATAAATGTGACATCTAGAGTGTTCACAAGGTTTTACTACTATTTGACCTAGTGACCTAGTTTTTAACCCCACATAACCCACTTTCAAACCTGTTTGAGATTTTATCAAGCCAATCATTATGACTATGTTTCATGAAGATTGGATAAAAAATGTGACCACTAGAGTGTTCACATGGTTTTTCTACTGTTTGACCTAGTGACCTAGTTTTTAATCCCACTTGACCCACTTTCGAACTCGTCCGAGATTTTATCAAGACATTCATTCTGACCAAGTTTCATGAAGATTGGACTAAAATTGTGACCATCAGAGTGTTCACAAGGTTTTTCTACTGTTTGACCTAGTGACCTAGTTTTTAATCCCACTTGACCCACTTTCGAACTCCTCTGAGATTTTATCAAGACATTCATTCTGACCAAGTTTCATGAAGATTGGACTAAAATTGTGACCACTAGAGTGTTCACAAGGTTTTCTACTGTTTGACCTAGTGACCTAGTTTTTAATCCCACTTGACCCACTTTCGAACTTGTCCGAGATTTTATCAAGACATTCATTCTGACCAAGTTTCATGAAGATTGGACTAAAATTGTGACCACTAGAGTGTTCAAAAGGTTTTTCTACTGTTTGACCTAGTGACCTAGTTTTTAACCCCACTTGACCCACTTTCGAACTCGTCCGAGATTTTATCAAGACATGTATTCTGACCAAGTTTCATGAAGATTGGACTAAAATTGTGACCACTAGAGTGTTCACAAGGTTTTTCTACTGTTTGACCTAGTGACCTAGTTTTTTACCACACGTAACCCACTTTTCAAACTCCTCCGAGATTTTATCAAGACCATCATTCTGACCAAGTTTCATGAAAATTGGGCTAAAAATGTGACCTCTAGAGGGTTCATAAGGTTTTCCTACTATTTGACCTAGTGACCTAGTTTTTAACCCAACTTGACCCACTTTCGAACTCGTCCGAGATTTTATCAAGACATTCATTCTGACCAAGTTTCATGAAGATTGGACTACAATTGTGACCACTAGAGTGTTCACAAGCAAATTGTTGACGACGGACGACGGACGACGCACGACGGACGACGGACGCCGGACATTCAAGTCTCCCAAAAGCTCACCCTGAGCTTTGCTCAGGTGAGCTAAAAATCTCCGCTATTATATTTATTTCAGTTTCCATGTGATATTTATTAATTTTACCTGAAACAGCTTGAATCTGACAAAAAACTTCTCATTCGTTTGAAAATGTACGGTTTCGTGGCTCGAAATCAGCACTCCTATACTTGCAAAATGCAAGTGAAACAGCAGTTTTCCAGTGTTTTTTAACCCATTCCCGCATAGGCTATTTTTAGAACCAACCTTTTTTAACAAATCCACCGAAAATGAGCATTAACTACTGAAAAGGAAAATTTTAGAATTGTGTAGTGTTGAAACCAATGTGATAAATAGAGCATTTGCTCCTATGGAGCAAATGCTCTATTTATCACAATGGTTTCACAAAGTGACTTTTACAGAAGCGTCAAAAGGCGTCTATATGCGGGAATGGGTTAATAGAGGAAGGTATTCATTTTTATTTTCGTGCCATTTGTGTACAGTCCAACCTGCTCCAACTATCACCTGGTATCTACTTATTGCACAATGTATTACTCAAACAAGGGAACACTCAGTGTAAGGATATACGACAATGACTTAAAGAATGACAAACGAGACACTTAACCCATTCCCTCAAAGGATATATTTTTAGATCCAACCACTTTGAATAAATCTACGAAAAGAAGCATAACTACGAAAAGGATTTTGTTTTAGAATTATATAGTTTGTTTCAAAAAATGACTTTTACAGAGGCGTATTAAGGCATATTTATGGAGGAAAGGGTCAAATGGATCTGGCTTGGATTATTTCGAGCACTTTGGGTCAGATCGGTCTTCATAAATATCTATCAGTATGTGCTCAACTCCTACAGATTCGTGTAAATGTGTGGTCACATAATCTTCCCAATATGATGTGTATTTCTATGACCCAGTTTTAAGTCAATATTATAGCTAGCTTCCATGAAAAGCTGTCATTAATATGAGGACCACTCTGCAGAGCCTTTGTGTGCTTTAACATCTATTAAAATATTTAATTGGGTGCTATTTACACCATTTTGTAAAGAGAAATTATGTCTGCTATATCCATATTGATTTTTCTTCAATTGCGTTGTATTATCATTTATTTCAAATTAATCATTGTAATGTATTTTTGGGGACCGAATTTAGTCTCGCAAAAAATCCAACAAGTTGAATTTTCTTACCCAGAAATGCTATTTTGATACTGACCAATTAATAAAATGAACAATCTGGATGAGATTCTTTTTTATAAAAACTGATTACTCCAGAATAATAAATGTTTAAAAATATTACTGTACAACGAAAAAACCCAAAAGACCTTGAACATATTACAGCTGTCACATGTATAAAATTAATTTAAAATTTGAGGCACCCATAAGGCCATTCGCATATATAATACACATCTCTATTATTATCATTTGAAAGATTATGCTCGGTAACCTGCATCTGGTTTAGGTGGTCACTGTGCTCAGAACCAACACTTACATGTATGCTCTCAATGAATGTCTGGCAGTGAGTTGAAAAGGACAAATTAAAACAACACTATTTATTTCTCCACCAAACCCTGTACTGTGACCATGCAGAGCTCCAGATAAGATGCATACATTTCAACATTTTCAAGAATATCCCCTTTATTTCTCCACCAAACCCTATACTGTGACCACTCTTTAGAATCGTCTTGTCATAGTACAAGGTCTGGTGGAGAAATGACGATTTTAGCATTTGGGTAATAAACTATAAGCAGCCAAATTGGTCACTTCAGGGTTGCCACAAACCAGAGGAAACAAAATTCCCTGACAGTTCCCTGACATATTACATAACGAAATTTGGTCTTTCTGTCATACTTTCTGTAATACTTTATGAAAATTTTAAAATATATGACCTTCATTCTCATGTTTCAAAATTCCCTAACAATTCCCTGACATTTGCCTATATTTTTTAAATTTCCCTGACAGTTCTAAAATTCCCTGACAATTCCCTGACCTTGAAAAAATTTCAATTTCCCCGACTTTTCTCGGACACATGGCAACCCTGCACTTCCCTAGATTGGCTGCTTGTAACAAAAAGTATGACTAACTTTTGTAATTATTAATCTGTTTATAACAGTATATATACAACTCTTGTCAATAAATGTATAAATACATGTAATGAACAAAAGTACATGACATTGTATGAGTTTTCTGTTTTCCTAATTTATTTTATTCCTATCAACTCAAGTCAAACAATGCTTCACTTCTGTTATAGGGTCAGGTATAAATTTCTAACCAGATTCGTTTCCAAGATACAATAATGATTAATGCCAGAATGTTTTCCAAAGAGGGATTTATTCGGCAACTGCTCAGAACCAACACTGACTTATGCTCTCAATGAATGTCAGTTGAAAAGGACAAATTAAAACAACACTTTCTTATGAAACACAGATGCCAAATTTTAAGAAGTTTATAATCATTTTAGTATCGTGACAACCGCTTCTGTGAACTTTAGCATGGTATTGCAGAGGTCTAGATAAGATGCGTAAATTAACCCATTCCTCCATATGCTATTTTTAGACCCAACCTCTTTGAATGAATCTACTCAAAAGGAGCATCTACTAGAGAAAAGGACAATTTTAGAATTTTGTAGTTTGAAACCATTGTGATAAATAGAGCATTTGCTCCTACATGTATAGGAGCAAATGCTCTATTTATCACAATGGTTTCAAGAAGTGGTTATTTAACAGACTTAGAAAGGCGTATTTATGGAGGAAAGTGTTAAAACATTTTCAAAAATAACTTCTTTATTTCTCCACCAAACCCTATATTGTGACCACTCTTTAGAACCGTCTCTTCGAGACGGCTCTAAAGAATGGTCACAACATAGGGTTTGGTCTAAAGAGTGGTCACAACATAGGGTTTGGTGGAGAAATGACGATTTTAGAATTTGAGTACGCACATTTATCTGTTGCTCCGGTAATGAAGACAATTTAGATCCAGTTGAAGCATCAAATAACTTGGTGTATCACATAAATTCAAACTTATTCAAATTCTAGTCAATTCTAATTTTTTCAAAATACTTTTGAGATTTGAAAACAAACCTTTATTTTCTTCAAACTGTATTGTTTGGCATGATAACTTTTATGAAATGGAATACGCAAGCACACTGAAAGAGGCACTAAAACATACATGCAATATTTATTCATTTTAATGACCCATATTTCATCTGTAAATATTGTAACTCTTTGCACGATGGAACAATTTTGTGATAACAAAGCTTTGGTCCAGATGATATGCCCAAAACCTCCACGCTTCGTGAAGATTCACAGCCATTTTGTTTGACAGCCATTGGAATGAGGGGGAAATTGAATTTCAGAATAACATCAGACAAATACTGTAAAGAGTTCAAGTGATAAACCACACTATAGATAAACAAATCAATTTTATTTGATCTAGATCTAACTGGTTTAGTCAGAAGTCCAGATTTGGTGTGTAAATTTAAACATTTTCAACAAATAGCCCCTTTATTTCTCCACCAAACCATGTACTGTGACCCGTGACTCTTTAGAATCGTCTCATTCCCACTTAAGACTAAATCAACCAAAAAGGAGCATTAACTAGAGAAAAGGAAATTTTCAGAATTGTGTAGTTTTGAAACCATTGTGATAACTAGAGCATTTGCTCCTGTGGAGCAAATGCTCTATTTATCACAATGGTTTCACAAATTGACTTACAGAAGCATCAAAAGGTGTCAATATGCGGGAATGGGTCAACGGTGTCTGCTCAAATACTAAAATCGTTATTTTTCCACCAAACCCTATGGTGTGACCACTCTTTCGAATCGTCTCGAAGTGACGATTCTAATAAGTGGTCACAACATAGGGTTTGGTGGAGAGATAAAGAAGTTATACTTGAAAATATTTTGATTTACACATCTTATCTGGCTTCACCATAATGGCTTCATCAGGTCGATTTTGTTACCTACAGGTTGATTGCAGTTGATTCCTGTAAAGCAGGCCAATTCTGGTTAATCGGGTGACCAAATTAATTCTAGTAATTACACTGATTCCTGTTAATCATGACCCGAACAAAAGTAGTGCAGAAAGCTTGTTTTGGAGTTTCTGCATTTTTTCATCCCCTGCATTAAGCACTTAAAATTTGCTTCAATTAACTTGTATTTTAAATATTTTTTTATATAGTTCTGGGAACAATTATAAATCCAATCAATTATTCTTGTATTCCACAAAACCTGGATGTCTAATGCTACAAAAAAATGTGTTGTACTTAAGAAATACAGTTGAAGTTCGACATCTCAAACTTCAAGGGACCATACAAATTAGTTCTAAGATAACAGAAGTTCAAGTTATCTGATTTCTAATTTAAACAATTTCTCCAGTTCACAGCTTAATACAGGTCTAAAATAATGCTGAAAGCTCCTACAGGAGCTTTCTGCATTTATTTTAGACCTGTATTAAACTGTCACATGTGTTTCTAGATATCTGTAGCAATACATTTTAGAGCAATTCGTATTGTAAGTTTTGGGAGGACTTAACTTTTAGTTCGACTTATCCAGAAGTTCGAATTATCCGAGCTCGAGATATCAAAGTTAAACCGTACCATAGCTGATTCTAAATAGTTTCGCATATCATGTAATAACTCTCTGCCTCATGCAGCGTTAATGGGGAATAAAAACAACTCACCTTAAAATGCCCATGATGGTGCTCTATACCAATCCCATTTTTCTGCATGAGTTCATTGTCTGAGAAGGCATCATCCTCCAATGAGAAGCTGACCTCCTTCTTCTTCTTCTCATTCAGTAAACTGTCCTCAGAAGGAAGCGAGAAAACTGTGATACTGCCGTTAAACTTGGTTTGCATATCAAATTCATTGTTTTCAGCTGTTTTCTTTTGTTCAGCTTTTCGTTGTCTGTCTAATTTTGAAATGATGCATATGGTTGCTAGAATTGCTATTGCTAGCACCACAGTCACTATACCCACAATAATGGCAATCAGGAAGTTCTGCTTGCTGAGACTTTCTTCTCTATCACCAAAATTTTTGTGAGTAGCATTCAACAATGAAATATTTATAATTAATGGAGCAATTGCACTTCTTTCCGCAGGTTTTCCATAATCCGACACTAAAATATCCAATCTATACACTTTCCCCAAATCTTTTTCACCCAAATCCTTTGTCACCTGAATTTCTCCAGTGTTAGGATTAATTTTAAACAAATTTGAATCATTTCTTCCTTCAACAGAAAATCTTAACCTACTATTTCCTGTACCAGCTTCATCTCCATCATACGCCAGCACTCTTGCTACAATTTCCCAAGCATCTATTACTGGCCTGATCACCACTGTATTGTTGGGGTACTTTGGGAAAATAATGTCTGGGTCTTGATCATTTGTGTCCTTAACAGTCACTTCGATTTTCCCGGTGCTGCTGAGTGGATTATGTCCCTTATCTACAGCTATTACATTAAATTCATAATGATTCAACTCCTCTCTATCAAGTTCCTGGTTCGTTCTGACAAGACCATCGGCGAATATGACAAACGGGACTTTACTAACGTAGCTTGGATCCATTTTGTATTCAATCTGGGAATTCATTCCAAGATCATTATCAGTTGCAAAAACCTTGTTAACTTCTGAATCAGCTGGCAGATTCTCATAAACAAAGAACTCAAATGTCTCCTTAAATACTGGCTTCTCATCATTAACATCAGTAATGTGAAGATTAATAGTTGCAACACCAGTCTTAGCTGGAGATCCAGAATCAACAGCTGTAACTGGAAACACATAAGACGACTTAGTTTCTCTGTCAAGTGAAGCATTCAGTCTCAAGAAACCTGTATTTACCTTTCTCTCAGAATTCTCAAAAAAGAACAATGATCTGAACTTGTCTGCAACTTGAAAATGAATGCGAGCATTGTCAGTGGTGTCCATATCTGTTGCACTTACTTCAAGAATATACTCGCCTATTGGCGCATCTTCGGACAGATTTTTAGTGTAATACGCTTCAGTAAAGATTGGAGCATGGTCATTTTCATCCTTGACCTTGACTGTGAAAGTCTCTGATGCATGTAGAGGAGGGCTCCCACTATCCTGGCAATGGACTGTAACATCCTGCTGCTTACTTCTCTCATAGTCCAATTTTTGAGAAAGAGCAACAGTGTATTCATTGACAGACATTCGTTGCAGATTGAAATCAATGCTTTCGATGATGCAGTTAGTAACACCTTGTTTTCCAACGTCGTGGTCTTCAACAGTAATATGAGCTACAACATGTCCAATGTTAGCAAACTCAGACACCACTACGGAGTTATCTTCTGTAGGTTCACTAGATTCTGATATAAGATTTATTTTAATTTCAGGTGGGTTGTTTCCAGAGTTATCAACAGTCACAGTTACAAACGTTTGTGTTGCCAGAGATTGTCCATCTGTTGGGTTATCATAAGCCTCGGCAATAATTTTGAAATACTTTCCAGGTGAATATACAATAGTCTTCTTCAGAATTATTTCCCCTGTATCTTCTACGATTTCAAAGTATTTAAAAATTTCAGCAGACTGATGAGGACTCAGCCTGTATTTAACTAAACCATTTTCATCTATGTCTTTATCACTGGCTTGTAATGTTGTTACGGTAGATCCAATTATCGTCTCCTCATTAACAGCCACTTCATATGATAGTGCAGTAAATTCTGGTGGATTGTCATTCACATCTGTAACAATTATAACTACAGGTAGTCTTCCAATCTGGGGTGGAGTATCACCATCCTTTGCGACAATTTCTAAATGATACTTGCTCTGAATTTCTCTGTCAAGCGGGGAAGTCACAAACAATTTAATCACTGAACGGCCATCTAATTGTTTCACAAACTGAATAGAAAATGGAAGCTCTTCAGTAGACTGTGAATCACTTGATTCTAGTTCATAACTTTTGAGTGAAAATTGAGTACTTGTGTCTAGGTCTCTAGCTCCTTCTATGGAAATAGAAGTTCCGACAAGAACTGCTTCCGATATTCCCTGAGTAAGACCACTACGATTAAATTCTGGAGCATGATCGTTAATGTCATCAATGAAAATATGAATCCGTAATACTCTAAAAAAGCTGCCAAGATCTGATTTTGCAGCTATTTGTACCACAAGCATACAAGTATCAGAGAACTGGCAAACTGTCTCTCTATCAATGACTGCATTTGTGTACAATTTGCTGGATTTCTCTTCGACTCTGAAATAGTGAGCATAGGGGTTACCTGTGGACAGGAAACTGTATATGAATGTAGAAGAATCAGCTTCGCCAACCGCAGAGAAGAGGTTTGATTGTTCCCCAATATTGCCGATAAATGTTGAGTTCGGAAGTTCCTCTTTAATATGATAGGACACATCCTGTGCTTGATTGCAATTAACACATGCAAAAAATATGACAAATCCAAAAATCCAATCTCCAACCATGATTAATCCTTTCCACTTCATTGCGTATTTGTAACTTTAAATTCACACATTCAAACTTGAACAATTGAAACTATTTTCTCATTACCATTGATATCACAATTTCACTATTCTATTCAATTTCTTTTTTTATTATTATTTTCCGTTTCTGATCACAGCACCATTTAAGCACTCCATAAATCTCCCTCAGAAAATATAATATTTGATATGAAATTCCTTTCCACAAGTTTTTGTCACTATTTAATCCGCTGAGTATCCTTTATGCTATTCCCTCTCTAATACCCTTTCACAATTTACCAAGTCCAATTCACAGTAGCAGCTAGCTATTTGCGACATGCACTTCAAAGCTGTAACTTGCATTAAATTACAATGCATTCAGTTAAATAAACCTTAACTGCAAGTCAATGAATGTATAGGCATAATACATATACTGCTGGAAGCTTCATTCTTTTATTTATTTACCACTTTCCACTCCACTAACCACCACTAATCATGACTGTCCCAGGAAATTGCACTGTCCATTTTTTTTATCAAAGCTCGATCAGAGACTTACTCCAGTCTTTACAACACTCGTGCATGTAATTATATAGCCACACTGCTCTGCTTCACTACCTCTCAATGCAAAGCTGTGGTAAGTCTGTATGGTATCCTGCTTGTGTCTATCACTCTCTCTCGATACCCCGTCCTAATTGCTTCCAGTTTCTTCTGGGGGCTCAAACTAACTGGTTGAGCGAACGCTATATCACACTTGACTTATGGATTGACTTCTTTTTCCGATGATAGGATCACCCTGAGGCACGAGTTGTCTGACCAGTATCGCTTTTGCCCTCAAGCTGTAAAAACATCAATAAAATTTTACTGATTTAAATATTTCATGCTTGTTATTAACTGATATTTATCTCTAGATGGTCATTAATATATTTTTCTCTGCTGTATGTACAAACATAATTATGAGACCAAATCCTTTCATATAGCTGTAATGACTGATCATGATCATAAGAGGGCAGGGTCTACTTGTATTTACTTAAATATTTATTTTGAATAAATTTAACTCTTTACTTCATAAAATACACCTTTCTACATCATTGCAAACAGAGTAGACCCAGATCAGACGGCTCCTATAGGAGCCGTCTGATCAGGGTCTGCTCTATAATTTGCTTATGGTATAATAAAGATATGATTCTACAGTTTCTGCCATTGCCAAAAATATCTGTGTCCATGTGCTATTATAACAATCTAATCTAATTAATATTCATGATATCATTAATTCATACATAAATAATCATGAAGTAATTTAAATGTTTAACTTTTATTTAGAAGGGCTGATTTTTGCAAAGATCTTATCTCCCTCAACACTATAGATCAATTATTGATTATCTATAATCTTTGCAAAACAACTTGGATACACTGATAAGGTGCTGAGTATAATTTGGCATCTCATTACTATCAATACCGTCTGACACATTTATTAACCCTTTCCTCCATAAGCTATTTTTAGACCAAACCACTCTGAATAAATCTACCGAAAAGGAGCATAAACTAGAGAAAGGATTTTTTTTTTAATTTTGCAGTTTGAAACCATTGTGATAAATAGAGCATTTGCTCTATAGGAGCAAATGCTCAATTTATCACAATGGTTTCAACAGGTGACTATTACAGAGGTATTTTTTTTCTCCAAATTTCCATACCTACTGAATATTCATGGACAAAATAGTTACATGTATAATGAAATATGGAAGGTAGAACATTGTAGCCATTTTAGACACTAAGGAAACAGATCTATATAATTCGATCAGCAAACAGAGCAGACCCTGATCAGTATGAGGGAAAGTGTTAACCATTTACTCCATGAATATTCATGTAAGAAATAATGATGTCATGAATATTAATTAGATTAATTTATTATTATTGTAGCAAATGGAAACGGGAATTTTTGGCCATGGCAGAAACTGTAGGATCATATTTATATTACATCATAAGCAAACAGAGCAGACCCTGATGAGATAGCTCCTATAGGAACCATCTGATCTGGGTCTATCCTGTTTGTAAAGGCGTAGAAAGGCGTATAAATTTATGAAGTAAAAGGTTAACCCATTCCCTCATATTGACGCCTTTTGACGCCTCTGCAAAAGTCACTTCTTGAAACCATTGTGATAAATAGAGCATTTGCTCCTATGGGAGCAAATGCTCTACTTATCACAATGGTTTCAAAACTACACAATTCTAAAACTTTCCTTTCACTAATAAAATAAATGCTCCTTTTCAGTAGATTTATCCAAAGAGGTAGGATCTAAAAATAGCCTATGAGGTAATGGGTTAAAGGTCAACTTTAGAGTGCTCAAAGGGTGATTAGGTGGATCTCGATGAGCAGCTAAGATGGCGTCCCATGTATATTCAAAACTTTCCAAATTGAACCACCAGCTTTGGAGAAGAATTTTTATGCCCCAGTGACAATAGTCACGGAGGCATTATGTTTTGCATCTGTCTGTCTGTCTGTCCGTCACGCTTTGCTATAAAGTGTTTAATTCTTACATTTATACACATGAAACTTCACAATGTATACTCATTAATTACCATTTGTGCTATTATTTGGCACCCCACCTATGCTGCAAGCCCAAGGTAAAGTTCAAATAACTTGGAAATACGTGGAAATTTTACGTGCAGTTAGTTGTGTTTTTCATTGTCTTATACCTCACTAACCACTATAATAGCTATTGGCATGGAATAATGCATATACACATTAAACACCATCCATATTTTCATTATGCACCCAGCCCATGCTGCCTGCAAGACCAAGGTCAAGGTCAAATGACTTAGGAATTTAATGTGCAGCTAGGTAAGCACCATCGGGGGGGGGGGGGGGGGGCATCACTGTGTCTTACAGCCTCTAGTGGTCATGTTTTTTGTTTTTCAGATAACAACATGGTTTCAGCAAACTTGATGCAGAATCACAAGGGGACTATTTCTACCACATGCCATTCAAATTGAACCACTGGTTTTAAATTTGAAGATTTTTAAAGTTTTCCCCAGTCATAATTATGGCATAAGGAAATTTAGCTCCGCTAATTGCGGCCATGATTTTTCAGATATCAGCATGGTTTTAGCAATTCTGATAATGGTTCGCCAGATGTCTATTCCTGCCAAACACCATTCAAATTGGATCACTGGTTTTGGAGAAGACAATTTTTAAATGTTTCCTGTAAAGTTATATAAGGAAAACTTAACCCTTTCCTCCATAAATATGCCTTTCTATACCTCTGTAAAAATCACCTGTTAAAACCATTGTGATAAATAGAGCATTAAAATTTTTTGCTTTCTTTGGGTTGCCATGGCAACCAGAGTTCTACATAGATCCCATATCCAGATTCTTTTAACTATTTTGATAGAGCATGATACAAAGATCATTTCTATAAAGTTCGATTACATTCTGCCTTGTGGTTTGGGAGGAGATGTCGTTTAGAGCAATTGTTGACGAATGGACGTCATCATGGGCGATCACAAAAACTCCCCTGAGCATACTCAGGTGAGCTAAAAAGGATTTTTTAAATACACAGAACAGCATTTCAGTCAGAAATTATTGTGCAGACAACAGACTGAAGTACACAAAGTCTGGGTCAACACTATAAAAAAGCAGTAAAAGTATTTAAGCAGGCAACAATTTCTATGAATGACATTTAGAACAGCATTCCAACTTTACAGTTTAGACTACTACACGCTTTAACCCTTACTACACTGACTTTTCAAATGGAATCTTCCAAAATTCAAACAGGTCAAGTGTATGGTGAATATTTAGGGATTCTTCTAAAGAAAAGTCTAACCTGACAAACAGTGCAGGCTTCTCTAGGAGCCCTCTCATCTGGGTCTACACTGTTTGCAAATGACATTAGAGGCTCGTGTCCCGCACAGCATTGTAGGGCTAGAATAAATGTAATTATATGTTCATGATCTGCAGTGGGATGCAAATGAGAAGGAAATTAGAATGAAAAAGCGAGTGAAGTAACATAACAAGCCAGTGTCTGACATTTGCGAGCATACAGTAATTAAAACCAATTTTAAAACCAGGCTGTGAAAATTGAATTGGAAAAATCACACATATTTTAAGTGTAGCAAGATTCATTATTCAACTGTTGTCAGACACAATGTAGGTGTACTTGTAATAATCTTGTGCAAACAGTTTGGATCCATTATATGATGTATTGTCATCTTATCAAGATTCAAATCATTTGACACTTTGTAGTTCAAGGGGAGATAATTCTGCAAAGCTCAGCAGTAAACACATCTATTATTGGTGGTTATTATATATACTAAATATTAAAACAGAAAACTTTAAAACTGAAGGAGGAGCTCGTAGCTCCTGGAGGAGTTAATGTTAGTCAGCTGATTGGGCTGCCGAAAGGCAGCCCATACTCATACGGCTTTAAAATTGTTGCACGATTAACTGTGGTCCTGTGTTTCTATAACTGCCGACTGCTACAGAATTATTTTGTTATCTCGTTACCGGTATTTTAAAATTCACTAAACTTATGTGGGTTGTTTTTTTCAATATTACATATTTATGTTTCAATATTTATAACGTACCAAATTATTACTGTTTAAACTCTGCATGATGCTTTTGCATTTTAATTTCATATGCACATGTTTATGAACATGTTCTTCGAAAACGTTTTTTCCATTAATCGAAAGGAGAAAATTACAAAAACAAATGTCATTAATGAAAAGGAATGCAAAATGTTTATATGAATTAACAGCAAATACTGCACTGTATAATTGCAATTATATTTCATAAAAGATTGTTTTTATTGCATTTTTCTTGATTTCAGTTTCTTAATTTCAGTAAGTATTTAAACGTGTAATATGAACACGAACATTTGTGCCCTTTCAATTTTGCCTGTCGTTTGGGGGGATTTCCCAAATGTTTAGGTGACATAGCTATAATAATATTGATACACATTTACAGTATAAAGCATCGTGGCGTAGGGGTAACGCGTAAGCTTAGGAAACTCGAGTACGCAAGTTCCATCCTAAAATATGGTAGACACCATAATATTTTTTTTCTTACGTATACCAATTTTTTTTTTTTATTTCTTATTTTGACATTAACATGCTTTTGTTTTAACTCTATTTTATATTAGCAACCAGACATATTAAATCCACACATTGTCCCGTGTGTAGAACCTATATTACTCCACACTTACACAAATGGCACCTTAAAACTCTGATTTGCTGATAAAATGACGTCAACAAGTTAACAAGAGAATAACTGATTAACTGTCAGCTGAATTTGGTAACTAGTTGAATACGAACTTTTTATTTCAGAGTAACTTTGCATAATAAAAATGCAAATACAACAAAACCTCTCAAACACGACATGTTAATAAAAGTGTTATACAATGTATGTTCTCTCTCTGATCTCCATTCATTTATAAATTTTTCCTACATTGTTTTTTTTCTGCAAGTACACTATAATGTAATCCGCTTCTTGGTTTATACTGCTGATCTCTTGCTACATGATACATGTTAGGCAGCCATTTTACGCTTGCGTAAAACCTCGCTTGTACAGTAAAACCTCTCTATAACGGCCACTAAATTATGTTAATTAGTTGGTATTTAGGGCAGGTGATTGCTTAAAGCAAGGTGAAAGTTAAACAGAACGCTCCTATAGGAGCGTTCTGTTTTACTTTCACCTTGCTTTAAACAGCCACCTGTCTTTAGCACACAATACTTGATGTAATTTAGTGGCCATTATAGAGAGGTTTTACTGTATAGATTGATACAGATTTATTCACAAAGTGGTCGCTCTGCAGAGACTTTATCCTATGGAGCAAATGCTCTATTCATCACAATTGTTTCAAGAAGTGACTATTATAGAGGCGTAGAAAGGTTCAAAACTCATACTCGTAGCTCCTCGTTAGTCCCCTGTGATACTGACTTCAATATTTATTCAGTGGTCACTCTGTAGAGACTCTACTGTATTAAGTGTGTAAACTTGTGACCTGTAGGAGCTGTCTGATCTGGGTCTACTCTGTTTGCAAATGCGTGAAAATGCGTTTATAAAAGGGAAAGAGATAAGAGTATATAAACTTTGACCTATGTTCTCATCAACAATGACTGTAATCAACAAATCTTCACAGCCCCGTGATGAGAAATCAATAAAAAATAATCCAAATCTGAAATATGCTGTCTAATATGAATAAGCTTTTCCCAATGAATAAACTTACAAAATAGAAAATATTGATTATACACTAGTGATTTCCAACCCAGACATTATTGGAAATCTATATTCATAATTACATTTTCATTTTCTACATTAAGACATCAATGTTTTGTATCAGGGCTAACACCACTTCCCGTATTTATCCTGTTTATTGATATAATGGTTCAGAGAGCTGCATTTTAACAGCAGTAATTGTTTGTGCACTCGCCAGTCATGTAAATACCGGGAGCAGCAGGAAGTGTACCGGATAATAGAACTATTACAGTTACTATTACCCCTTACAATGCCAAGTTTTCAAATGGACTTTTCCAAAATTCACACTGGTCAAGCTTATGGTGAATATTTAGGGTTTTTTCTAAAGAAAAGTATAACATGACACATAGTGAAGACCCTGATGAGAGGGCTCCTCTAGGAGCCCTCTCATCTGGGTCTACACTGTTTGCAAAAGACAATAGTGTTTTGTGTCCCGCACAGTAACTATTGTTAAATTCTAATGACCTTTAATAACAGCCTAGATCCCACCTAATTGCAATTGGTTATCTCATAAGAATCTAACCTAGCTATTTGACTCTATCCCAGCTGTTTGACCTGTTAACCCTAAAAATTCCCTGTCATATGTAAGAAATAATGACATCATGAATATTTATTGGCTGAAGTTTTATAATGGCATAATTATGTACACATTGAATGCTTGGTTATCCCTTTCCCTCATATAAACATGTTTTCACAAATTTGCAAACAGAGTAGACCCAGATCAGACAGCTCCTATAGGAGCCGTCTGATCAGGGTCTGCTCTGTTAGCTAATGGAATTAGATAGACCTGTTTCTCCCCTTTCTAAAATGGCTACAATGTTCCACCTTCTATATCTCATTATAACTATTTTGTCCACATTCAGTAGGTATTGAAATTTGAAATAAAAATAGAACAGGTAAAGGGTTATTGGAAGAAACTGTCGAGTCAGATCTATTATAATTAATTTCATAAGCAAATATAGAGATGACCCTGATCAGACAGCTCCTACATGAGTCATCTGATCTGGGTCTACTCTGTTTGCAAAAGCACGAAAAAGTGTTGGTATGAGGGAAATGGTTAAAGTTTCTTTATCAGTTTTTATTTCCATCTGATCATGATCAAATATATTTGCATATTTCCGATAACACTTTAGTACAAAGTCTACAGCAAAGGTTTACAAAACTATAACAACAGCTATATTAAGTACAGTTGAACTTCAATATCTCAAACTCGGATAACTCGAATTAAAAATTCGGTCCTTCCAAAATGTAACATACAGAATTGTTCTAAAATATATCACTACATACATCTAGAAACATATGTGACAGCTTAATGCATTGAGTCTAAAGTAACAATGCTGAAAGCTCCTACAGGAGCTTTCAGCATTACTTTAGACCTGCATTAAGCTGTGAACTTGAGATATTGGTCAGATTGTAAATCGGATGACTCGAATCTCTGTTATCTCGAACTAATTTTTATGGTCCTTTGAAGTTTGAGATATCGAAGTTCAACTGTAATTCTACAACCATTCCATTTTCTGAGAAACTTGACTGTTTGAAAGAGGGAAAGAAATTCTGAAAGTAGGAGATCCTTCAAATGCAAAGAAAAAGCAAAACGAGAAAATGGCAGACTCAGTTTAATTGAGTGTGTTCATGAGCAGTTATTTAAAGTACAACACTAAGCACCAGCTTAAGCGGTATTCAATTTTCATAACTAAAAGCATTGAAATTTATGATCCCAAAGGACAAGAAAATATATCAACACTGATATTGAAGACTTTTTATGACTGCCACACAAGCACTAAACAGTTTCAACCTCTCTTGTGTCAATTACATAAATTCTGAAAGCAGATCCAACAAAAGCAAAAGCAGCATAGCGAAAAGAGAAAATTTGCGAAAATTTGCCGACTCTTGTTTTATTGAGTCTATTCATGAGCAGTTATTTAACTATTTCCTCCATAAATACACCTTTCTACACCTCTGTAAAAGTAACCTTATGAAACATTGTGATCTATTTATCACAATGGTTCAAAACTACACAATTGTAAAATTTCATTTTTCTCTAGTAAATGCTCTTTTTCAGTAGATTTATTCAAAGAGGTTGGATCTAAAAATAGCCTATGAGGGAATGGGTTAAAGTGCAAACAATATTGACTCAGATCAGAGGGTTCCTAAAGCAAAAGTACTTCTTTCACATTAAATGGGCTTTGCTAGCTGTTAGCTCATTCCCTCAAATTGAAGTCTTTTGACGCCTCTGTAAAAGTCACTTTGTGAACCAGTGATAAATAGAGCATTTGCTCCATAGGAGCAAATGCTCTATTTATCACAATGGTTTCAAAACTACACAATTTTAAGTTTTTTCCTTTTCTGTAGTAAATGCTCCTTTTTGGTAGATTTAAACAATTGAGGTTGGATCCAAAAACAGCCTATGAGGGAAATGGGTAAAACAATGATCGATTATTCCGCATTAAAATTCAGCGTTCAAATGGTTAATTAGAACACTAGATACTAATTAGTGTTGGAGACAAAACACTGGAACCATTCAATACATCTACATGTCTGAGAACATTCCTAATTGAACATTTTAATCTGCATAAAACAATTTCTGCCACTCAAAATAAAAAAGTTGCCTTGATAGCTATCTAAACCTTTTTAAGTCTGAAAACAATTCTTATTCAAACTGATTTTCATTCATATTTGACCTTTTCAATGCTATGTGACAATTTTCATTCCTATGCTGATTTTCATTCATATTTTACTTTATATTCATTGCTACGTGACAATAATGTATTTTTAAGTCTCTAAAACACTGAACAGATAAGCATATAATTATAGGTGTGAATTCAAATACTTAAATCTCCAACAAAACCTTATGTTGTGACCACTTTCATCGAGATGATTCTAAAGAGTGATCACAACAAAGAGTTTGGTAGAGAAATAAAGAAAACTTATTCTTGTAAATGTTTTCATTTACACATCTCATCTTAACCAAAGTCAAACATATATTAATTTACATGTATATAGAAATTCGACGGGGACTTGGGACTCCGGCCCAGCTAGTTCATACTTTTGAGAATTGAGGTAGATGTACACATTCATTTACCTGTATTACAGTGCCAAGTGATATACATGTACACATTCAGTCATTTGTTTTACAAAGCCAAGTGATATACATGTACACATTCAATCATCTGTATTACAAAGCCAATTGATATACATGTACACATTCAGTCATTTGTTTTACAAAACCAAGTGATATATACATGTACACATTCAATCATCTGTATTACAAAGCCAATTGATATACATGTACACATTCAGTCATTTGTTTTGAAAAACCAAACGATATACATGTACACATTCAGTCACCGGTATTACAGTGCCAAGTGATATACATGTATATATCCAGTCACCTATATTACAGTTAAGTAATATACATGTACACATTTAGTCACTTATATTACAGAGGCAAGTGATATACATGTAAATATTCAGTCATCTGTATTACAGTGCCAAATGATATACATGTACACATCCAGTCAATTTTATTACAGTCAAGTGATGTAGGCATGTACACATTCAGTAACTAAATATATTACAGAATCAAATGATATACATATACACTTTCTGTCACCTATATTACAGAGTCAAGTGATATACACTTTCAGTCACTTGTATTATTGTGAGTGTATTATTCCCAATCATAGTACATTAATCTAAAAATCAGACTACATCCTAAAACTTTCAGCTGACAACAATTCAATAGCAGATGAAACGGATATTGATTGTATGAATTGCAATGGAGATTTTTTTTCCCATGCATTTATTGGTCAATGTGGGACTATAAACACTTTGGGATGCGGCAGAGTATGATTTGTTTCATAGTGGAGTGCCTCCATTTGGCAGCACCAAGTATTTAATTATAGCAGATCCACACTTCTCTTCTGTGCTTCAGATAAACATCATGTGTAAGACTTACCATAAGTCATGCAATTTAGGGAGTTAGAATTACACTGAGCAGTTGCAGGGCAAAACTTAACCCATTCCCTTATATTGACGACTTTTGACGACTCTGTAAAAGTCACTTTGTGAAACCATTATTATACAATATTTTAAAATTTTCCTTTTCTCTAGTAAATGCTCCTTTTCGATAGATTTATTCAGAGGTTGTATCTAAAAATAGCCTATGAGGTAATGGGTTAAAGCTGACCTTTTTACAAACACTCTTGTTTCCAATGAGACAGCAACTAAGCATCTCATTATATTGAGGGCTTGGTGCAAAACTATTCTAACTCCTTCACTTTGTGAAGGAGTTAGAATAGTTTTGCACCAAGCCCTCGAAATTTAATTTAATTAAATTTTAAATTTAATTATTATTCTAACCAGTTTGTAATTTTAACACATAATTTTTAACTACATGTATTTTTGAAGAGAAAATGAAAAACCAATCTTTGTGAACTCAAGCAGACAACATTTTTGTAGATGGACTCATTTCCGATAACCTCTGAAATCAAAAACTTTTCTGGTTGGATACGCATACAGATGGACATGCAGACAGATGGACAATGACTGATGGACATGAATACAGATGGACAAGGATTGATGGACACACATACAGATACAGATGGACAAGGATTGATGGACACACAGACAGATATACACAGACAGATGGACAAGGACTGGTGGACATGCAGACATATGGACACACAGACAGATGAAAATGCAGACTGATGGACATGCAGTAAGATGGACCAGGCCTGAAGGACATGCAGACAGAAGGACTCACATATATATGTATGGACAGTCTTACCAGACAAACAAAGTGGTGTTTTGTTCATCCCATTGCTTAAACCTTTTCTCCATAAATATGCCTTTCTACGCCTCTGTATAAGTCACTTTTTGAAACCATTGTGATAAATAGAGCATTTGCTCTATTTATCACAATCAGGTTTTAGAACTACAAAATTCTAAAAATTTCCTTTTTTCTAGTTAATGTTCCTTTTTGGTAGATTAATTCAAAGAGGTTGGATCTAAAAACAGCCTACAAGGGAAAGGGTTAAAGGTGAAAATATAAATCCCTTAAAGCAACCCCCCCCCCCGCCCCTCCTCCCCAAAGACATAGATGTCATGGAATCAAAGAAACGCTATTGTTGTGAGTACATACCCAGTGGTGGCTGCGCATGTTCTGACTAACATACAGACTGATAGAACTCGGATAAACTCGAACTTCGGGATAACTCGAACTAAAAGTTCGGTCCTTCCAAAATTTACAATACAGGATTGTTCTAAAATATATCACTACACATATCTATAAACATATGTGACAACTTAATGCAGTTCTAAAGTAATGCTGAAAGCTCCTACAGGAGCTTTCAGCATTACTTTAGACCTGCATTAAGCTGTGAACTTGAGATATTGCATGGTCAGATTATAAATTGGATGACTCGAATCTCGGTTATCTCGAACTTATTTGTATGGTCCATTGGAGTTCGAGAAATTGAAGTTCAACTGTACTTCCCATTATGGAATAAAACTACATTTAGAACACAGATGCAAATTAAAAGGTTTTCAGATGAAGGTTTCTTAACTTCTGAAAGAGCTGAAACTTCAACTTTCGCTAATTTAATCCAACAAGAGGGCCATGATGGCCCTTAATCGCTCACCTGTTCGTAACAGATTAATGATTTCAATGACAGATTGCATAATTTGAACAAGAGTACCGCATACGGTACATAATACGCCCACTTGCAAACTTTCTCTGATTCAACATGCCTTATAAGTTGACATTTTCTGATCTGTGCTTCAGATCTTGATTTCCATATTAAAGTGATACTATTTTTTAAAAAAATGAAGTGAATACCTTATTAAATAAAATCCTCATTTTTGCAGATTTTTGTAAAGTGCAACGGCCATAACTCTGTAAAGACAAACTGAATCAACCTCAAAATAAATTCAGCTTCAAATTTTGTTGCTTAAAACATTTGTGTTAAGTTTCATTTATATCATTTTAATAGTTTACCCAGAAAACAACAGACAAACTGAAGTTGACCGACTAACAAAGCAACGAACACACGAAGTTCAAGGACAATAACTTTACAATAAAATGACATATCAAAACCCCCGCAATATATGTGAAAATTCACATTAAGGTTTAACCATATAAAAAAATTGAAGTAAATATCATTTCAAATGAAAAAGTTATGGCCATCCTTATATTTGCATTATTTTTATAAGTGCAAGGGCCATAACTCCGAAACAACAAATCAAATGATCCTCAGAATCTACTTAGCTTCAGGTCTTGATGCATTAAACATGTGTATGAAGTTTCATTAATATAGGTCAAACAGTTTTGCCAGAAAACAGCGGACAAACTATTTGCATATATCTGCATTTTTTTTAAGTAAAAGGGCAATAACTCCGAAACGAAAAATCAAATAAACCTCAAAATCGACTCAGCATCCGATCTTGATGCATTAAACGTTTTTGTGAAGTTTCATTAATATCCCTCAAACAGTTTTCCCAGAAAACAGCAGACAAACTATTTGCATTATTGTTTAAGGACAAGGGCCATAACTCTGAAACGAAAAATCAAATGATCCTCAGAATCTATTCAGTTTCAGATCTTGATGCATTAAATATTTGTGTGAAGTTTCATTAATATCTCTCAAATAGTTTACCCAGAAAACAGCGGACAAACTATTTGCATATTTTAAAGGACAAGGGCCATAACTCTGAAATGAAAAATCAAATGAACCTCAGAATCAACTCAGCTTCAGATCTTGATGCATTAAACATTTGTGTGAAGTTTCATTAATATCTGTCAAATAGTTTTCCCAGAAAACAGTGGACAAACTATTTGCATGTATTTAAATTATTTTTTAAGTAAAAGGGCCATAACTCCGAAACAACAAATCAAATGAACCTCAGAATCGACTCAGTTTCAGATCTTGATGCATTAAACATTTGTGTGAAGTTTCATTAATATCTCTCAAATTGTTTTCCCAGAAAACAGCGGACAAACTATTTGCATATTTTTTAAGGACAAGGGCCATAACTCTGAAATGAAAAGTCAAATGAACCTCAGAATCAACTCAGCTTCAGATCTTGATGCATTAAACATTTGCGTGAAGTTTCATTAATATCTCTCAAAAAGTTTTCCCAAAAAACAGCGGACAAACTATTTGCATGTATTTGCATTATTTTTTATGTAAAAGGGCCATAACTCCGAAACGACAAATCAAATGAACCTCAGAATCGATTCAGCTTCAGATCTTGATGCATTAAACATTTGTGTGAAGTTTTATTAATATCTCTCAAATAGTTTTCCCAGAAAACAGCGGACAAACTATTTGCATATTGTTTAAGGACAAGGGCCATAAATCTGAAATGAAAAATCAAATGGACCTCAGAATCAACTCAGCTTCAGATCTTGATGCATTTAACATTTGTGTGAAGTTTCATTAATATCTGTCAAATAGTTTTCCTAGAAAACAGCGGACAAACAAAATGTTGACGGACGAACGAACGAACGAACGAACGAACAAACGAACGAACGAACGAACGAACGAACGAACGAACGAACGGACGGACGGACAGGGCCACGACAATATACGACCACCTTTATTAGGTGGGCGTATAAAAATATTGGTAGAAAACCATTAGATGATGCTACATACTAAATATAAAGAGTCTAGACCTTACAGATTTGGAGGAGAAGATGTTTTAAAGATTTTCCTATGAAAAACTGTTAAGCCCCAGGGCGGGGCCAATTTTGATCCGGGGTTCATAATTTGAAAATCTTGGTAGAGGACTATTAGATAATGCAAAATACCAAATATCTAAGGTCTATGCCTTACAAGTTCAGAGAAGACTTTTAAAGATGTTTAAGAGAAGATTTTTAAAAACTTTCCTATGAAAAACTGATATGCCCCTGGGCGGGGCCGTTTTCAACCCAGGGGACATAATTTGAACAATCTTGGTAGAAAACTATTAGATAGCGCTACATACCAAATATTAAAGGTCTCTGCCTTACAGTTTTGGAGAAGAAGATTCTTAAAGCTTTTCATATGAAAAACTGATAAGCCCCAGGGCGGGGCCATTTTTGACCCAGGGGTAATAATTTGAATGATCTTGGTAGAAAACCATTAGATGATGCTACATACCAAATATCAAGGGCCTAGACCTTACAGTTCTGGAGGAGAAGATTTTTAAAGATTTTCCTATGAAATACTGATAAGCCTTTGGGCGGGGCCATTTTTGGTCCGGGGTCATATTTTGATTAATCTTGGTAGAGGACGATTAAATAATGCTACATACCAAATATCAAAGGTCTATACCTTATAATTTTAGAGAAGAATATATTTAAAGATATTCCTATGAAAAACTGATAAGCCCCGGGGTGGGGCCATATTTGGCCCAGGGGTCATATTTTGAACAATCTTAGTAGAGGATCATTAGATCATGCTACATACCAAATATCAAAGGTCTATGCCTTACAGTTTCAGAGAAGATGATTTTTAAAGATTTTCCTATGAAAAACTGATAAGCCCTGGGGCGGGGCCATTTTTGTCCTGGGGGTCATAATTTGAACAATCTTAGTAGAGGACCATTAGATGATGCTACATACCAAATACCAAAGGTCTATGCCTTACATTTTCAGAGAAGAAGATTTTTAAAGATTTTCCTATGAAAAACTGATAAGCCCCGGGGCGGGGCCATTTTTGGCCCAGGGGTCATAATTTGAACAATCTTAGTAGAGGACCATTAGATGATGCTACATACCAAATACCAAAGGTCTATGCCTGACAGTTTCAGAGAAGAAGATTTTTAAAGATTTTCCTATGAAAAACTGATAAGCCCCGGGGCAGGGCCATTTTTGGCTCAGGGGTCATAATTTGAACAATCTTAGTAGAGGACCATTAGATGATGCTACATACCAAATATCAAAGGTCTATGCCTTACAGTTTCAGAGAAGAAGATTTTTAAAGATTTTCCTATGAAAAACTGATAAGCCCTGGGGCGGGGCCATTTTTGGCCCGGGGGACATAATTTGAACAATCTTTGTAGAGGACCATTACATCATACTACATACCAAATATCAAAGCTCTAGGCTTTGTAGTTCCAGAGAAGAAGATGTTTAAGTAAATTGTTGACGCCCGCACGTACGCACGACGCACATACGCACGACGCACGACGGACATAGGATCATCCCAATAGCTCACCTTGGCACTTTGTGCCAGGTGAGCTAAAAAGTTAGAGTCAATTTGGG
The DNA here is from genome assembly GCA_963576725.1 of Azorinus chamasolen. NCBI lineage: Eukaryota > Metazoa > Mollusca > Bivalvia > Cardiida > Solecurtidae > Azorinus > Azorinus chamasolen. The sequence continues at coordinate 50,370,774 of OY755242.1, read as the reverse complement.
GGAAAAGACGTCAAATGAAATCAAGGCAGAATGGTTCTGCCTTCCAAGTAACAATCATTACAAAAGCAGAATGGTTCTGCCTAGAATCTGGGCAACAATCAAACAAGCGGTTTCCTTCTCATTATGCACAAAAAATATCCTACACATAAAAGCTGACCACAGAAAACGCACCCACATTAACTCTTTGCACGCTTAGCGGCTTAGTGAACTGTGATTACCTATGCAAACAGTTTGGATCCAGATGAGACGCCGCATAATGCTGCGTCTCATCAGGATCTAAACTGTTTGTCATCTTGATCATATTTTTGCAAAGAAATTAGAGAAAAGTTATTTTAAGAGTTGAAGCAAACGACAATTGTTGCAGACGTAAAAATTACTAAGAATGCAAGGAGTTAAGATAAGATCATGTCATCCAATTTTGTTCATTGCAAAGGATTAAGTACATGGCTAATATTTGAAAATAAAGTTGAATCTGTATCGGATAATATTTGTCTGAAGTCGGCTTTATTATAGTCAAATGGCAACCTTTCAGAACATCTGATTCCGGATGACAATTTTTTGGCAGACAACGTTCTCAATAATTGGAAGGAAATCACTTCAATTGTATCCAATCATCAGACCTTTTTACAATAGCTGTGTATGTATTATTTCCTCACAATGACACCACAACATCAGTTTCAACCAAACCAAGATTGTTCATGTCAAATGCCTCTTTCAATTTTCATTCCCCATGATTTCCCTTGGTAGTTTCCCCTTTGAAATATTGTGTGAATTTCGGAAATATCTGTTTTGAAATGAACATTTTATCAACTCCGCGGTAATGTCAATGTCTGTCAGCTGACCACGGCTGACATGATGGATTCGGCTGACAGCGAGATAGACATTATTAGCGGCTGTAAAAAGTTAGACCATTCTCACTGCCATAATTACATTACTTATCACAATCACATTATTTCTCGTCAGTCACTTGTTTTATTCTGTCAATTACCTTGTGTCTACACTATAATAATTTCATAGTTAACCCTTTAATCCACAAATACGCTTTTGTACGCCTTTTCAAACAGAGTAGACCCAGATCAGATGGCTCCTATAGGAGCCGTCTGATCAGGGTCTGCTCTGTTTGCTAATGATGTAATAAAGATATGATTATACAGTTTCTACCTCTTGTATCCATGTGCTATTGTTTTAGCAAAATAATCTCATTAATATTCATGACGTCATTATATCCTACATGAATATTCATGGAGGAAAGGGCTAATACTTGCTGCTCAAAGTACAATGGTTCCTCATCGACTTCAGTACAAAATTATTCAATTTAATTTTCTGGATACTATGAAAGAAAACTGCGCAGACTGATCAGTTGACAACTCTTTCTGGTAAGATGAGGTTTTTTTTAGATTCTGATAAGATGAGATTTTTTTTTATCTCATCTGGATCCCTAATGTATACACAGGCTATTTTGATGTAATCTAAAAATAATTTTAAAACATATAATTAACTCTGCATGCAAGTAGCAAATTCGTCATAATTAACTTTGGAAATACTAGCAGATGACAACTTTTGTAGACAATTACTTGCAACCCAGTTAAACCCTTTCCCTGTTCTATATTTAGTCCAACACTCGTCTGATTTGGTGCTTGTCCAGCTAAATTAAACACTTTTGAAAAATATAAAGGGCCATCACTCCAAAATTTTGAAATCAAGAGTTATGGTTCTTATGAAGGGGCCTTCCCTTCAGAGAGATCTACTAACCTATGAAGTTTCATGTTGATACTTCTTATACTTTTCGAGTTATGTGCTACATTAAAGTTTTTGCATGAGATGACGACAACGAAGACAAGGACAACACCAACGCCTATGACCCAGTGATCACAATAGCTTGACTAATTTCTTCGAAACAGGCTAAAAATAACAAAGGGCAATAACTCCTGAATTATGCAAAAGAGAGTGATGGTTCTTGTGCACTGCACTTCTCCTCATCGAGATCAACCTACCTATGAAGTTTCATGTTGATATCAGTCTATTACAGTTTTTGTGGTATGCTCCGGATGGACAAGTTATGATGATGGACGGATGGACGAACAAACGGACGGACGGACAAAGTGGCGACTTTATGCTCCCCCAAATCCCTTTGGGGAGTAAAATAAATTTGAGTTACAGTTATATCATACAAGCACGTCACAGACGGACGGAGGTACGGACAAGAGCAACCCTATATGCCACAACATTGTGGGGGCATAAAAATATATGATGGGTGTAAAGTGACGTAACGCTTGAGCCACTTAAGTTATGTTATAATCACTATTATTTAACCCTTTCCCTCATATAAACGTGTTTTCACGCATTTGCAAACAGAGAAGACCCAGATCAGATGGCTACTCTAGGAGCCGTCTGATCTGGGTCTGCTCTGTTTGCTAATAGAATTTGATAGATATGTTGCTTTGCTTTCTAAAATGTCTATAAAGTAACACTTTCCATATTTCTTTATAACTATTCTGTTAATGAATATTCAATAGGTATTGAAATTTGGCCTTAATACAGAACAGGGAAAGGGTTAACCCTTTCCCTTATACAAACACCTTTTCACACATTTGCAAAAAGAGTAGACCCAGATCAGACGGCTCCTATAGGAGCCATCTGATCAGGGTCTGCTCTGTTTACTTTAAGATGATATAGATCTGATTCTATAGATTTTGTTAAAGCAAAATATTTCCATGAAAGTTTACATTATAGAAATTCAGGTTATAAATATTCACGATGTCATTATTTCTTACATGAATATTAAACAGGGAAAGGGTTAATTAACAGAAAGTTTGAAAAGTATAGCAGAACAGTTCAACTAATGTGAAAATATAGAGGTTTAATTGAAAATTAATTCATCACATTGTCATCACCTTTCCCAGGAGGTTCATTACTTGAGGATTCTGCCATCCACTATGGTGGTATCCAATTTATCAATAATGAGTTCACTGCCCTCTTCTGTGTGGCATGGTGGTGGGTGGTAGATGTGTGTGTGTGGTGTGGTGTGGTTGTGGAGGTGTTACAAGTGTGTGTGTGTGTGTGTGCACATATGCATTGTGAGCGTGTGTGCTAATGTGGATGCATGTTACTATTTTTTCTCCACTTAATCTTTGAAATTTCTCCACTTAATCTTTTCAAAACATGTCAAAACAAGAGCTGTCACAGTCACGTGACAAATGCCCCCAAAAATTGTACCCTGTGACCTTGAACTTTGACCCATGGACCCGAGTAAGTTGAATGCAACACATCGTCTTTGTGTGGTGAACATTTTTGCCAGGTTATTTTGAAATCCATTCACAGATAAAAAAAGTTATAGAAGGGACACGAATTTGGGATAGACAGACTAAAAAGGATGGACGGGCGGATGGAAGGCCAGATGGACGGACGGACAATGCGATTACTATATGCCCGCCGTTTGGGGGCATAAAAATTTGATACAGATATGATGCTGAGTTAATGATCAAAGGCCTGAATGGCCATAATGGCGTTCAGGTTTGATATTGATGTACACGTTAATAACAATAACGTCTTGGAATTGATAACAGTATTAATAACAACACATTTTTGTGAAACACTATGCCCCTGATTGTGACAAATATAAATTTGACCCGTAATGTGACATTTAACTGTAATATAACCTTGATTTTAATAAGCCCCCCCCCCCCCCCCCCCCCAAAAAAAATTAATAATAATAAAATAAATAAAAATGTTCGTCTCTGTAAGTTGCATAGACATGCCACTGGTTTGAAGTATGTATGTGCAATGGCTACAACGTTATTGCCAACGTTAAAGTTTGTGCCAAGCCAACAAAGTCAGCCCCCCCCCCCTTGATTCTTGATTGGGGGCATAAAAATATGACAGACTGAAACAAAAGGAGCCATCTCATGATCTGCTGTTTATATATTGACATGCTTCTAGTTTCTACTATGGCAAAAGAATATCTTCATTATATTCATGATGTCATTATTTCTTATATGAATATTCATGAAGTAAAGGGTCAATTAATGCTTTCATGTCCAAAGCTCACGGATGCAAAAACTGAAGCACAACATCAAAATGATACAAAGGCTACCTATAATCCTACATTTTTTGTTCAACTAATTCTTACACATAACATTTATTTTTCCATGTTCAGCACTCGTTTATTTTGAATAAATGTAGTCTGCTTACAAATTTGAAGGTAGACTGTTTTTATTTTTAATTACTAAGTAGATCCATACATGTACATACAATTACGGTAGTTGTTTGGAACCTGATGAAACTCAAATTCAGAACTACAGTCAGAAGTAGAGTTGTAAGCTGGGAAAGACATTTCAACAAATTGCTACCTACTTTCGCTTTTACACGACACAAACGTCTTGAGCAGACTCGGCGGTTACACGATACATAGAAGAGACAGTTGTTATTGACACTGGAATATAATTTGATTGAATATGTGTTGAAAACCTTCTATGGATAATACTTACTTTGATAAGCCGATAGAACCCCGTGTTTTTACGGTTTTACTTCTTGTAAGACTTAGACTTGTGTTGAGGTTGGGTGCCATAGTCAAAACACGCTGTTCGATGTGTGATAAATGTGTATATGGGATTTCTTTGACCTTGTCCTTTATGAAACTTCCTATTTCTAATTTTGAGTACGGGTCAAACGGAAATGACCGAATGCGATGCAAAAGGCAGTTTGATTGGCTGAAGATGTAGGTCTATATGCTAATCAGTTACGAATGTGTATAAAAATGCAATCGGAAACCTCGGCTATATTCCTTCTGCTTTAGAATGCCAAGGTGTTGCGAAAACAACGGCAAAAATATTCGTTCGCGTCTTCTTCTTCTTCTTCCGATTAAAGTACAGGGCCCACTCTGGAGCATCGACGTACTTGGAGTTTATTAAAATTCAAGACTTTTAAAAAGTTTATCTTTGTGTAGATTAGTAGTAATTATCTCACACAGCGAATTATTATTAAATACATGAAGAGTAAACAAATACATGAACATTTTACAACCAAACTAGTGCAGACTTGAAGAAAACTATTTTGTCTTGCGCATGTTCACTAGACAAGTGAACTCGTTGCCGTAAAGAGACCGACTAGTATATGGCGTTTGAACGCCATAAAAAAGGAAATAGGATGGGTATGAAAACGATCATATCAGGGCTTATATTTATTATCATATCAGGGCTTATATTATTATAGGCCCGTTCTCACTTTGCATGCTATGTAATTGTAGCCTGTAAAAATCTATCTACTATAATTCTCAAGTTAACTCGTTCCCTCCTAGACTATTTTTAGACCCAACATCTGAATAAATCTACCAAAAAAGAGCATTAACTATAGAAAAGGGGTATTTTAGAATTGTGCAGTTTTTAAACCATTGTGATAAATAGAGCATTTGCTTCATAGGAGTAAAATTAATGCTCTATTTATCACAATTGTTTCAAAATGGCCTTTTACAGATGCTTCAATGATGACATCCTGACCTATTGATGTCTTGTCTGAATCTAGATATTTTACAGGCTATCACAAATCTTCAGCTAGATATATAACATGCAATTATACAAATACCATACATGTTTGTCTCAAATGTATTGCAAGAACACTTATCACTGTAGTGAACTTGTCATCAATTAACACTCTCCTATTGTGTTGAAACAGTATTTAATTCACTTTCATTATTGAGGCACACTTACAGAGTGGAAAATATTCTGGATCCTTATCTGATACTTAATACAATCATGGTGGCTGATGTGATACTTGGTACATGGTGGCTGGTGTGATACTTGGTACATGGTGAGATACTTGGTACATGGTGGCTGATGTGATACTTGGTACATGGTGGCTGGTGTGATACTTGGTACATGGTGTGATACTTGGTACATGGTGAGATACTTGGTACATGGTGACTGATTTGATACTTGGTATATGTACATGGTGACTGATCTAATACTTAGTACATGGTGGATGATCTGATACTTGGTATATGTACATGGTGACTGATACTTGGTACATAGTGATGATACATGGTGACTGATCTAATACGTGGTGGCTGATCTGATACTTGGAACATGGTGACTGATTTGATACTTGGTACATGGTGAGATACTTGGAACATGGTGACTGTTTTGATACTTGGTACATGGTGAGATACTTGGAACATGGTGACTGATTTGATACTTGGTACATGGTGAGATACTTGGAACATGGTGACTGTTTTGATACTTGGTACATGGTAACTGATACAAATGGTAAATGGTGACTGATCTGATACTTGGTACATCACCAGGTGACTGATCTGGTACATGGTGAGATACTTGGTACATGGTGACTGATCTAATACTTGGTACATGGTGACTGATTTGATACTTGGTACATGGTGACTGACTTGATACTTGATACATGGTGATTGATTTGATACTTGGTACATGGTGACTGACTTGATACTTGGTACATGATGATTGATTTGATACTTGGTACATGGTGACTGATCTAATACTTGGTACATGGTGACTGATTTGATACTTGGTACATGGTGACAGATTTGATACTTGGTGCATGGTGGCTGACTTGATACTTGGTACATTGTGGCTGATCTGATACTTGGTACATGGTGACTGATCTAATACTTGGTACATGGTGACTGATTTGATACTTGGTACATGGTGATTGATCTGATACTTGGTACATGGTGACTGATCTGATACTTGGTACATGGTGACTGATCTAATACTTGGTACATGGTGATTGATCTGTTCTTGGTACATGCTGACTGATACTTGGTACCTGATCTAATACTTGGTACATGGTGACTAATACTTGGTACATGGTGACTGGTCTGATACTTGGTACATGGTGACTGGTCTGGATACAAGCATTGTGCAAGCACAGCTTGCATAGCACTTAGCAGATTAAAGGTTAAAATCTATCTCTGGGTCTATTATTATACAATTGTTTGATTTGTCAGCATTAATATTGATAACTGGTATCTCTCCTGTTTCAAAATCAAGTTAATCTGCACCTTATGAATATATAATGCAAACTTTAGACTTTAGAAGCTCAGAGCTTTAAGTGCTTTCACCAATATACTTAAAATATTTACACAATTTTATCGAAAGTATTTATTGCTATTTGGTGTTCTAACATACCATTAAACATAATCAATATGTAATATATGCTTCCATTTTGAGTTTCCAATTCTGGGGATCAACAGCCATAACTTGTGTCCTTAACCCATTCCAGCATATTGATGCCTTTTGGCACCTCTGTGAAAATTTCCTTTTCTCTAGTAAATGCACCTTTTTGGAAGATTTAATCAAAGAGGTTAGATCTAAAAATAGCCTAATCCGGAATCGGTTAAATGAATATTTACTGTACGTTTGTTTCTTTGTTTGTATTGGGTTTTACAACGCTTTAACAGAAGTTCGAGTCAATCAAGAAGTCCAGCTAATTACAAGCAGAGGAAAACCCCAGAGGTAAATTGATTTGTTAATGTAAACACATTTTCTAATCACCGTGTTAAGGTAAAGATTGATTAAATTGATAATTATACAACTGTTAAATGTTATGGTGAATTCTTTCTCCAACAACAGTTACTGTTGCTGGTGTATTTTTGTATAATTTGTTGCTATTTTTTGTGAGTAGAGATATCTTTAACCCTTTCCTCCATAAATACGCCTTTCTATGCCTTTGTAAAAGTCATTTTTTGCAACCACTGTGATAAACAGAGCATTTGCTCCATAGGAGCAAATGCTCTATTTATCACAATGGTTTCAAAACTACACAATTCAAAAAAATTCCTTTTCTCTAGTAAATACTCCTTTTCGGTAAATTTATTCAAAGAGTTTGGATCTAAAAATAGCCTATGAGGGAATGGGTTAATAAAACAAGAGGACCATGATGACCTTACCCATGCTAGTCTGGTTAATATGCCAAGTGATCTATCATGTACATCAACCAAAATTGTTAAGGCCACTATATTTCTCTGAAAATATATGCTGGAAATGACTTACTTTTGCAACAGTCCCAAAACTCAAGTTAAATCAACAGGAATTTTGTGGTGTTTGGGTGACTTCATTGCCCCTAATCAGATCCTATCCTTCCCCCATCATGAAGCCTTACTCCCTTAAAAAATATGAGATTCGCTTGCTATATAATTAGCAACAAATGGAGGTACATGTAGTTAAAAATAGTTATGTGTTACATTTTAGGTAACATGATTTATGCAAATCTAAATATCCATTGGCCAGGGCCTAAACAATAATTGAAGGGTTAAAAGATACTTATCCAGGTAGGAGGGAAGTTGAAGTAACAAGTTTAACCCAGATTTTGTTGACCACATTATATGACCCATGACAAGCACATTAACCCATTACCTCATAGGCTACTTTAAGATCCAACCTCTTTGAATAAATTTACCGAAAAGGAGCATTAACTAGAAGTTAGCTTTCGATCCAATCCTTTATGTATTATATATGCCGTGAATGTAAATGTAAATTATCAATAAAATATGTTTAAACTAACTAGAGACAAGCAAAAAATGCGGAAACCGCATTAAAGCTGGATTTTTTTGTGTTAACAATTTACCTAATGATTTTTTATTGATATAGGTTTTTACGTCGCTTCAACACAGTTTCAGTTAATTCACGATGTCAAACTAATTACAGGCAGAGGAAGCTATCTGCATACCAAAATTTAATATAAATTGTCTAGCATAATATGTGGGTTCAGAAGTTTTTTTAATGACAGCCAAGTTTTCAAAATAGTGACCTTGACCTGATTTCAGGTATCTTTATGTCATCTGTAAGGTCCTCACCAAAGCTATCTGAATACCAAAGGTGAATTGCATAGCATTTGTGAATCAGAAGTTATAGCAAAATGTTACAGTTTGTTAAAAAACAGCAAATTTTCAAAATAGTGACCGTGACCCAATTTCATGACTGTATCCTTGTATCAACTGAAAGGCATTCACCAAAGCTATCTCTATACCATATATGAATTGTCTAGCATATGTGGTTAAGAGGTTAACACAAAATGTTGAAGTTTTTCAATGATGGCCAACGTGTCAAAATAGTGATATTGACCTACAGTAAAACTTATTTATAACGAACTCTGATAAAGCGAATTCCCGCTTATAGCGAACTAAATTTCGTTCCCCAGTCGATATCTTCATTAATTCTATACAGACTATAATGTTTAGTGCGAAGTTGGTTAGAGCGAATTTTCGCTTATGGCGAACTGATTTTCCAGTACAATTATTCACAAAACACTTTAAAATTCCTTCATTAAAGCGAAGTTTCACCTTGCTACTATCTTCAAGCACCTGTGTATTTCGCACGATTAACACCATGTCGCATAGGTGTTAAAAACACACACTAGTGTTGGGGCGAACTGTGAAGCGATCCGTAAAGCATATATATTCTTTATTAGCGTCTCTTCATGGTTACAAACATACACACACAAAAATTTATCTATACATAAACCATGCCATTCATATTTGAATTATAAGAGACTATGCATATATCACAATGCTAATCTATACTTATTGCACTATAACTACATATAAAGCATGTATTCTTCACGGTGGTAGGGCATAATTAAACACCGCTAGCCGCGGGGCATATATATGCACTTAAAAGTACGGGTTATAGCTAAACATTGTTAAGATATGATGTTCTTTTTTTATTTTCAAAATAAATACTCGAAGTCTTTTGGTTTTGTTATCCCCTCCCCGTTCGCATATTATTTCAGCATTTTCCGCTGAAAATAGAATCTAAAGCTGACTCCGATGACGACACAGATCTATAAGGAATATTTGCCCCTGCCCACATACGCGGAGTCTTTGTCCGGACATTGCAGCAACGACCAAATGCTCCCGATTTTTTTAAACACTGACATTTATGAAACAGTTATTTGGCAAGTTTCAAGCATCAACGTGTGTTCAAAAGCAAATTATTTCTTCACAAAGAGTAAGCTGTACGATGAATGATGTGCATTTTGGGAGTTTGATCGCTACGCATATATGTCTGAATTACGGTTTAATAAATATTGAACAGTCGTGTGTCAAAGTCATAATTTATAGCGAACTTCGTACTATCAACAAAGCGAATAATGTTTATAGCGAAGTAAATCCTTCAGTCCCTTGGAATTCGTTATAACCGAGTTTTACTGTAATTTCAAATATCTTTATATCAACTGAAAGGCCTTTACCAAAGCCATCTGTATACCGAAGATGAATTGCCTAGCATTTGTAGTTCCGAAGTTATAGCAATGTTAAAGTTTGTTAAAAACGGCAAAGTTTTCAAAATAGTGACCTAGACCTGATTTCATATATCCTTGTATCAAGTGAAAGGCCTTCACCCAAGCTATCTGCTAACCAAATATGATTTATCTAGCTTAAGTAATTCAGAAGTTACAAGCAATGTTAACGTCTTATTAACGACACGCCGCCCAAAATCGAAACCCGCCCCCGCCCGCCCAATCACCTGGTTTTTGCCAAATTATAAGCTAAGATATTTCTCGAAAAATATAGCAAATTTTTTAATGCTCTATTAATTTATCACAAGGCAGTCCAAAGGACAGCTATATCCCCCACCGCCCCCACCTAAATTAAGACATTGACCTTAAGGTGATACAATGGGTTTTAAAACTGCATTTCATGCATTAGGATAAGACAACACAAGACATGCTTTTAAAACAGAGCTGCGGTCAAAAAGGAGATATGTTGCCTCTAATGGAAATTGCGCTGCTTTCGCCGACATTTCAACGTGGTTGACATTCAACCTTCCAGTTGTTAAGAAAATAGGACGCGGAAACAAATATAATGGAAACTGAAGGTAAGAACACGACTTTCAAATGTGACCTTGACCTTGAGCCGACATGACTGCCACATGTTCTGCACATCATCTCAATTCGGTTAATATTTGACTCAAGTTTTATGAAAATCCTTCAAATGGTTTAGAAGATATGGAGCGGACACGAAATGTAATGGAAATTGAAGATTAAATCACTTGACCTTCAAATGTGACCTTGACCTTGAGCCGACATGACTGCCACATATGTTCTGCACATTGTCTCAACGTGGTTAACATTTGAGGCAAGTTTCTTGAAATACTTCAAGGGGTATAGGAGATAACAAAACTATAATGGAAATTGAAGGTAAGAACACTTGATCTTCCAAATGTGACCTTGACCTTGAGCCGACATGACTGGCACATGTGTTCTGCACATCGTCTCAATTTAGCTAACATTTAACTAAACTTTTATGAAAATCCTTCAAAGGCTTTAGAAGATATGGAGCGGACACGAAAATGTAACGGAAATTAAAGGTTAGAACACTTGACCTTCAAACGTGACCTTGACCTTGAGCCAACATGACTGCCGCATGGGTTCTGCACATCGTCTCAATTCATTTAATATTTGACTCAAGTTTTATGAAAATCCTTCAAAGGGTTTAGAAGATATGGAGCGGACACGAAACTGTAATGGCAACTGAAGGTTTAAACACTTGACCTTCAAATGTGACCTTGAACTTGAGCCGACATGACTGCCACATGTGTTCTGCACATCGTCTTAATTTGGTTAACATTTGACTCAAGTTTTATGAAAATCCTTCAAAGGGTTTAGAAGATATGGAGCGGACACAAAAATGCAATGGAAATTGAAGGTTAAAACCCTTGACCTTCAAATGTGACCTTGACCTTGAGCCGACATATCTGCCACATATGTTCTGCACATCATCTCAACTTGGTTAACATTTGAGGCAAGTTTCTTGAAAATCCTTCAAGGGGTATAGGAGATATGGAGCGGACACGAAATTGTTACGGACAGACAGACAGACAGACGGACGGACAGACAGACGAAGGCCATTCCTATAACCCCCCCTCCGCTATGCGGTGGGGGATTAACAATGGTTTCAGCAGGTGACTTTTGCAGAGGTGTCAAAAGGCGTCAATATGAGGGAATAGGTTAAATTGGTATTGCTGTTCATTGAACTAAAGCTTAAAATATGTCCTGTCTTCTTTTCTAAATAGGTATGGAATAATAAGCATCTGACAAATCGACAGAGACCATCCAGCATTTTTTTGACATTGAGTTAATGGTATGTTTCCATTTTAAAATGTGAGTATTTCATTTGTTAATTGAATTGTTTCAGGTTAAATATGATTCTGATTTTATCATCTTTTTTCAGTCGGAAGAAAATGTTGCTAATAAATTCTTCGCGTTCTCTAATTTCTCCTATTATAGTCTAACTAATAAATTTGCTAATCTCCAGTTGTATTTTTTCCATCTCTAGATCATTAAATTTTATTGGATGGGGAATATATATTGCTACTTGGGAGTTCAATCAATCTCTACAAAATAACCACACACCATTTGCAAAATTTTAATCCATCTGTCATTGGTCACCTTCTTCCAATCATCAAGGAAGTTAGCAGCTTTGCCACCACAGAAATTATCACCAGTGTTTGACAAATGTAGTTGATATTCAGGTTAACTCACTTATTTTCTGACAAGGCTATTTTTAGATCCAACCTTTTTGAATAAATCTACCGAAAAGGAGCATTTACTAGAGGAAAAACATTTTTTAGAATGGTGTAGTGTAGAAACCATTGTGATAAAGCACCAGTAGGGGTACAAATGCTCTATTTATCACAATGGTTTCAGAAAGTGACTTTTACAGAAGCCTCAAAAGGCATCAATATGTCAGGGAATGGGTTAGTTAGTATTTGATGGGAATCTTTTTCTAGTGACCTAGTTTTTCTCGAGTCCTGAGGATAACCTCTTGAATATGGATGGGGCTGTTGGAGCACTTGAAGGTAGGGTTTCATAATCGGCTGATTTCCATAATCGATCATCGGATATAATAGGACAGACCACTTCGATTAATCATCTATTATACAATCGAAATGAGAAATTTAAATTTTGAGTATAAATTTAGTAAAGAAAATCTTAAAATTGACAATTTATTTTAATTGAAGATAAATACATACATTATCAATGTAGTAAATGTTTTCATACATTTTATATCAGAAACAATATAGCTATTTTACATAGAATATAATTTTAAAAAATCATTTCGATTAATCGATTATTTGATTTTATAATCGATTATCTATCGAATGAGCACATTCGATCAATCATCAGAAATAATCGATCATCGTTGAAACACTACTGGAAGGGCTTCATTCCTTGGAATGGTCTTTGTTTGAATGCTGCTTATTTAGGGACTGTGTGCATGGTTGTTCTTTGGCAACACTTTTGTGTTGCTTTCTATCTATGAGTGTGCATGATTACCTAATGACTTGCATACGGTCATCAGATGCACACTTCTTTATTCATTGAGTATTACTGCCACTCAGAGGTCCAGATAAGATGCGTAAATTAAAATATTTTCAAAAATAACTTCTTTATTTCTTCACCAAACCCTATGTTGTGACCACTCTTTAGAATGAAGATCTTTCGTCATGAAGAGACAATTCTTAAGAGTGGTCACTACATAGGGTTTGGTGGAGAAATGACGATTTTAGTATTTGCATATGCACCCTTATCTGTTACTAAGCTCTGGCCACTGGAAGAATACTTTCATTTATATTATGGTCACGTGATTTCATCATGTGATTGATATCTATACAGTATGCTCTACTTAAACAATGTTATATGTGGACTTTTTGCACATAAATAATTTATCCCTTTCCCTGTTCTATGTTTATTCCAAATTTCAATACTTACTGAATATTCATGGATGAAATAGTTGTAATGAAATATGGTAGGTGGAACATTGTAGCCATTTTAGAAAGTAAAGAAATAGTTCTTTCATATTCCACAAGCAAACAGAGCAGACCCTGATCAGACGGCTCCTCTAGGAGCTGTCTGATCTGGGTCTACTCTGTTTGCAAATGCGTGAAAACACGTTTATATCAGGGAAAGGGTTAACCAATGCTAACATTACCATGTCTTTTCATTTCAGAAATATTATACCTTGATTGTTTCTGGATGCCATGCTATTTAATGTACTCATACACTAAACTTGGCATTCCTACCTCAACTAATATTGGAGATATGATCTAGACAAGCTGTACAAGGGTACACAAACACATGGAGACACACGCATGCACACACACATACAAACACACACACAGACGCACACACATACATACACTCAGATACACACATGGACAGTTCATAAACTATATGGGGACATAAAGACAAAACCCACAAGCATTGATAAATGATATCATTTCTGTTGCTCAACTGAATTAATGAAACTGTCATGTTCTGTTGTGTAATGTTTGTTTTCTGTGGACATAAATAAAACACTCAACACACACCAAAGACCATCTTATCAGGCCCTGATTAAGACTAATAGAGTCCCCTACTAAGTCAACATGTCTCTCATATCTCACAAACATACATTCCTTGAGGGTCATTGCAGTACAGACAGATGGCACAAGATTGCAGCACGGTTAGGGCTTTGTTAGATAATTTAATGACAGGGACAAGACATCAAAATTAAATATAACCCTAGATGACATACAGAGATATTGATCTTATTATTTCTGGCCATGTCTTGTTTGATTTGCCAAGATAAGTAGATGTGCATAATTTTAATGTGTGTCTATTGCCTCTCTTTTGAATGCATACAGCTAGCAATTATGATCTTGAGGGTTAATCAGAATTCAGTTCTATTGTGAAATGCTGATTAGCATTTTGATAAAACTTGTAAATTGTGTTGTGCTTACAAATATCATCATGATCTCCGACTTCATAACTGGTTTTGGAAACAAGATTCTACTGAATAAGTGCAAGCCATCATTCTGTCAATTAAAACAATGAAAACAAGAGATGGCCCTGTGTTTCTCACCTGCTTAAAAGGCCAATTGATATTTTATGTGCATTTAACAAAATTGTTCAGGCCACTGGTTTTCACTGAAAAAACAGCTTTGCGAATGTCGGAATGAAGATATGTTCAGTAGCATAAAACAATTTGCGATGACTTTCACAGAAGATAACCTAAAGGGTTTTATCAAATACCAGTCTGTAATTTAGGAGATGATATCTAAACCTTTACTCCATGAATATTCATTTAACCCTTTCCTCCATAAATACGCCTTTCTACGCCTCTGTAAGTCACTTCTTGAAACCATTGTAATAAATAGAGCATTTGCTCCTATAGGAGCAAATGCTCTATTTATCACAATGGTTTCAAACTACAAAACTCTTAAAAAATTCCTTTTCTCTAGTTAATGCTCCTTTTCGGTAGATTTATTCAAAGTGGATGGATCTAAAAATAGCCTATGAGGGAATGCCCGGGTTAAAGAAACTGTTCATTGAAATTTATTTTTAAGTCTTATGAAACTACATGTACTCATGCAGCAGACAGAAACCATTTATATAACTTTCAAGGAGTTAGGTTATATTCCAACCAGCAGTTTAGGAGAAGTTGTTTATAGACAAAGTTTTCCAAAATCTAATTTTAGTATTTGTGATCAAAGTACAAATATGAGTCATGCAGGAAACACCACATACAGAACAAACAGCCGCCCGAACAGCAACACAAGAAAACACAGCAAATGTACATAACTAGCAAAAACATAAAGAGGCGCACAAAGACAAAACAAACAAACAATAGGGAGAAGATGGAAGTATCCCCTTGGAATTGTCAGTAACAAAAGTCACTGAGGGTTTAAACCTGTTTTGTATGGGGCGCCCAACCTCACTTATTCCATCCTCACCCTAAAAGACAAACAGTGTAAATAAACGTATCCCCTTTCCGACTAATCTACAACAACCGCGATGGCAAATATAGTGGTAAAGTGCATGTAAAACTTTTGCAACAAACCGAAAATGTCCCTATATTTTATTGTTGACCCGGGACTAACAGACTGATGGACTGACTGACAGACAGTGCCATTACTAATATGCCTCTCTTTGGAAGCATAAAAAGCAACAGTCTCCTTAAATGGTAAATTTCAAGCACAGATTTACTATTGACGCTGGTTGTAATACTTTTGCTCTGACTAAAAGCCTTTCGATGGCTTGGTGCAAAACTATTGTAACTACTTCACAAAGTGAAGGAGTTACAATAGTTTTGCACCAAGCCCTCGCTTTTCTTCATTCACTGCTTGATTAGCCCTAAATTATGTTATAAAATCAATTCAAACAGCTACATAAAAAATTACTCAACAGTAATTGTTTCATATGCTCTGTAATCTGTTGCCAATCTGTGATTGATTGCGCAATAATGAATTCATCTTCATTCAATAATGGCGAAAGAGCATAAGAGTCAGTCAGGCTGCAGCAATTTCTGACTGATGATAATAGTATTAGGACAGACAAGCCATCATTTTCCTGCTGTGAGTATTGAATAATAATGATAAGCTCTACTGCACATTTTGCCCAATAAATTTTCAATCATCAAATATCTGTTGGTTTATAAGAGATGAATCACCACAACAACAGTGAATAATAGAGAAAATAGAAATAAAATGCGTAGATATATAACGTCATGAAACAGTCTACTTTTGAAAATTTGAACACTCTGTTGGGACCAATTTTTTTCGAGGGATTATAGGATGTTTGAACCAGGGAAATATTCCCATCAAATACCATTCATATTGGACCACCAGTTTTGGAGAAGAAGATTTTTAAAGGTTTTCTATATAGGAAATCCATCCCGGCCCCTAGCAGCCATATTTTCCAAGATATAAAAAAAATCTTTTTTAGCAATTTTGGTAAGGGGGTCAAAAGAAAAAATCCCTCATATTAACGCCTTTTGATGCCTCTGTAAAAGTCACTTTCTGAAACCATTGTCATAAATAGAGCATTTGCTCCATAGGAGCAAATGCTCTATTTATCACAATAATGTTTCTACACTACACTATTCTAAACATTTTCTTTCCTCTAGTAAATACTCCTTTTAGGTAGATTTGTCCAGAGGTTGGATCTAAAAATAGCCTATGAGGTAATGGGTTAATTATTCTATTGATAATAAAACCCAGGTTTCTCTGTGTCTGGCTCTCTCTCTCCCTGGGGTGTGCTATATTTGGCAGAAAAGGATGTTAATCAACACAACAACAATAATTAAATTGTGATCACTGGTTTTAGAGATGTTTAAATAGTTTTTATTTGGTTGCCATGGCAACCAGAGTTCTATATGGATCCAGATTCTTTTAGCAATTTTGATAGAGCATAATACCAAGATCATTTATGTAAATTTTGGTTACACTCTGCCAAGTGGTTTCAAAGAAGAGTTTCTTTAACGCAATTGTTGACGGATGGAGGGAATGGCGGATGGATGATCACAAAATATCATCTGAGCATACTGACAGGCCAGTTAAAAATCAGTGGCAGAGTTGTAAAAAGTCTTGTTAAGAAATATTCCATTTTCCTGGTGAGCGGTGGTCTAGTGGTAACACGTTTGACTATCAGTCCGGAGGTCCGGGTTTCAAATCCCGGCCCCTCCCGGAAATTTCAGAGACGCTTTTCAGTGTCCCCCACCCGCACCTCCTCTCCACCTAGGGGTTAAATGGGTACCTGTGAGGGTCACTAGCCGGTACTGCGGCTGCATGATTGCGCCATATGTTAGCAGTGCTCAATATTGTAGGCGAATGACTCAATGACCAGGGGAGTAAATGTACAGTCGGCTGAGCAGTCATTCGGACTGAAAGCAGACTATAACTAGGTACTTTTTATATCTTTTTAAGAAATATTTCCTAGTTTTTACCTGGTTTTAGGAGCATATCTTTGACTGGCATATATTCCATAGACAAATATTAAAGAAAATTACAAAGAACCTGATCAGATCAGGACCCTGCTGATCTAAGAGTCACCTAACTATGGTCTACACTTGATGCTCGTATACCAATATATAGGGTAAAGTGATCGATACTGAATCGGACACAATTGAGGGTCGGACGTTTTTCAACCCCTTTATACACTGCTTGAAAGCAGTGTAACTAGCATAATCTTTACTTTGCCGGGTACCTTAATTCTTATTTTCACCAGAGTTACCTACCTTGAAATCAATTACTTGCATCCATTCTTCACAACAACAACGCTAGAAACCACCCCAAAGCACCAACTTTTAAATGTCAAGGTCAGATAAAACCACATTCGGTTTTAGTTTCTTGAGTAATAGCAACATTATACGAGCGTTACAAATGGTGGAAATCATGTTTTTGTTGAAGAAATTAACTAGAACTACCACTAAAGGTGATGAAAACCCCCACTAGCACATTTGACACAGAAATGGGGCTCCCGACCGCTAAATTTTCATTTGTTAAATTACGAAATGGGAGATCATTCATTCATGCACGAAGTGACAAATCAAAACCTTTATCGCAGGTGCAGAACTTCAGATGGTGTTCAACAGTACTCAAATTCATTGAAGCGTAACGACATTCAAACCTGATCTGTAACTAATTATAATAAAGCAACATACTAAATATCACTACAATATCTGCTGCAGTTTAGAAAAAAACTCCCGAAAACCTGAAATTTCCTAAAAATTTCTAAGTAAAAATGCTTTAAAAATCAATGTAGTGTAACAAAATTCAAACTTGATCTGTAACTCATTATTATAAAACTACATACCAAATATCACATCAATATCTGCAAGGGAAAACCTGAATTTCCGGAAAATTTCTAAGTAAAATCACTGTATTTCCGTGAAAAATCAATGAAGCGTAACGAGATTCATCCTTGATCTGTAACTCATTATAATAAAGCCACATACCACATATCACTTCAATATCTGTAAAGGTTTAGAAAAAAAACTCCGGAAAACTCCAGATTTTGAGAAAAATAACAAAGGGCAATAACTCCTAAAATACTTAGAAGACAGAGTTGCACTGCACTTGCAGTCAATGTGATCTATCTATATATGAAGTTTGAAGTCAATAGCTTTTATACTTTGGAAGTTATGAACCGGACAAGCCGGCCGGACATGGTGACTCCATTAATATACCCCGTGCAACTTCATTGCATGGGGTATAATAAGTCCTTCATTCATGGGTTCATCATTCATTATTTAGTCATTAATAACTCTAGACCTACATGTCCATTAATGCAACTTGGTACAGATCATGTGAAATGATGTACTATTAATAGATTGTTGATTTCCTTGTTTACAAAGAGCATACTACTAGTAGATTGTTGATTACTTTGTTTACAACAAGCATAAAGTAGATTGTTGATTACTTTGTTTACAATGAGCATTTGATTACTTTGTTTACAATTAGTATACGACTTGTAGATTGTTGATTTCTTTGTTTACAATGATCATACTACTAGTAGATTGTTGGTTACTTTGTTTACAAGCATAAAAGTAGATTGTTGATTACTTTGTTTACAAAGATCATACTGACTAGTAGATTGTTGATTACTTTGTTTACAAAGAGCATACTACTAGTAGATAATGAGCATACTACTAGCTAGTAGATTGTTGATTACTTTGTTTACAATGAGCATACTACTAGCTAGTAGATTGTTGATTACTTTGTTTACAGTGAGCATTTGATTACTTTGTTTATAATGAGTATGCTACTGGTAGATTGTTGATTACTTTGTTTACAATGAGCATGTTACTGAGTAAAGTGTTGATTACTTTGTTTACTGAATGAGCATATAAATACATTGTTGATTACTTTGTTTACAACGAGCATTATACCACTAGTAGATTTTGTTTACAATGAGCATACTACTAGTAAATTGTTCATTTACTTTTACAAACAGTTTGAATCAAGACTGTTTGACTCTCTAGTTTCACTTTAGTAGAGAAACTAATACTCTTTAAATTTTGGAAATGAAATGGACCAAATGACTGGGCATGCTAAAAGTAAAAAAAGTATTTTTTTTTACAGATTAGTGACACTAAAATAGTTGGCAAGCAGCTCTGTTATGATGTCAAAAGACAATAATTTTTTATTAAATTATATCGCCATAGGAAACTATCATGCCGCTGTTATGTGTCATAATTATTTGAATTAAGGCAGCCAAAGGTGCTACAATGACTGAGCATCTTGGGGAAATGCGATACATCACCGTATTGTCTCTTTGGAAACTACTAACAAAGCAGTGTTAATTACAAACCCAGCTCTCATGGGAATTAATCCAATTTCTCTTGCATCAATACATTTGTTTTTATTTTCCAGCAGTGATGATAATTTTTCTATAAAATTAACGAAAGCTGGCCTCTATTGTAAATAGTCTGGATTTTGATAAGTTTTGGAGTTCATAATTGAGAGCTTATATCACTATTAACCGTTTCTCTCATAGGCTATTTTTAGACCCAACCTCTATGAATGAATCTACCCAAAAGGAGCATTTACTAGAGAAAAGTAAAATTTTAGAATTTTGTAGCTTGAAACCATTTTGATAAATAGAGCATTGATTTTGCTCTTATAGGAGCAAATGCTCTTTTTATCACAATGGTTCAAGAAGTGGTTATTAGAGGCGTAGAAAGGCGTATTTATGGAGGAAAGGGATAACTAAGACAAAATGTTAGGATCTGTGTGTCAAACAATAATATTTGAATCCTAATGAGACCAAAAGATACATGTCGTCTAACCTGGATCCAATTTTATTTGCATAATTATGTAGGTAAGCAAACATTTGCCGTAAGAAATAAACTGCAAACATCAGATTTAAGCAAGATCTAATTGTAACAGAATTGGTTACAGCAAATGCTCTATTTATCACAATGATTTCTATACATGTACTACACAATTATGACATTTTCCTTTTCTCTAGTAAATGCTCCTTTTTGGTAGATTCATTCAAAGAGGTTGTGTCTAAACTAAAATTCTAACGCAATCTGTCAATTTCCTGAAATCTGATTGGCTCATGTGACCAAATTTGCGGCATATAAAAAGTGTTTTATATGTCGCAAATTCAACCAATCGAAAACGGCCGAATAACACCATGTGCATGTAAATATATCAATGCGCGTTGTTTATAACAAATGATAAATCCGTATGCATACTTTGACATATAAATCTAGATCTATTCCAGTTTGGCCCGTTATTTCAAGTTATTTTCCATTGTTTACTTTGTCACGACTTGAACGGTCTCTTATATGCACATGTGTCATGTGGAGAATTATTGAGATACTCTAAGCGTTGGGATCCAGATTAGGCCTTATTTATTATATCGTTCAAACATAACGTTATAACGTGACGTCATTGTTACAGGCGACGTTTTCCCGTATGGCGCCAAAGACTAAGATGACGTTACTTTACCAAAATGTGTATTGAATGTATGTATTGAGCATGTTGAATAGCTATCGCACAATTATTCATGACTAATGAAACGTATATATATAAACCAGTGTGAAAACACAGTTACTTTAAGAAATCTGAGAGAAACTGTTGCACTATTTTTGCCTTATCACTCATTTAATCATCCGCGCGCCAAGGATATTACTTGAGTTAAAATCGGCTCAACAATTTGTCGTTTTTCGTGTTAAGATTGCGTTAGAATAGGGTTAATCCTACTGTAATTTGAAATTTGCGACGGTATATGAGGTTTTTAACGGTCTTAAATTATTTTAATGACTCCGCCTTCGGCGTTGCCATTAAAATAATTTGCGACCGTTAAAAACCTCATATACCGTCGCAAATTTCAAATTACAGTAGGGTTAACCCTATAATAGCCTATGGAGGAAAGGGTTAATGGGGTTATTGTGTTGTTGAGACTCAACCTCCTGGCTCCATTTAAAGTGTTGATGTTTTAAGAAAACATAAAGTTACAACAATTTCATAAGAGCTAGTGAGTAAAAATTTCAGCAACAAACTTAAGTTACAAAATAAATCTATATTGTACTCTTTAACCCTTTCCTCCATAGGCTATTTTTAGACCCAACCTCTTTGAATAAATCTATCGAAAAGGAGCATTAACTAGAGAAAAGGAAAATGTTAGAATTGTGTAGTATTGAAACCATTGTGAAAAATATCTCAATGGTTTCCAGAAGTGACTATTACAGAGGCGTAGAAAGGGGTATTTATGGAGGAAAGGGTTAACGATAGCTTGTAAACATATGAAATTCTATTTGATGTAAACAAAAAAATTAATTCCGCATTTTGGGCTGAATCTTTGTCTTTTGATATAAATAATGACTGGATTATCTGATAGCAGATTGACATCGTTTAAACAGGCCAAGAACATCAGCACATGATATACAGGGCTCCAGATAAGATGCGTAAATTAAAACATTTCAAAGAACAATTCCTTATTTCTTCACCAAACCCTATACTGTGACCACTCTTTAGAATCCTCTCTTCTAGACGATTCTAAAGAGTGGTCCATTACAGGGTTTGACGGTTTTAGTATCTGGGTAAACACACTTATCTGTAGCTCTGATAGAGTCCAATACATTATCAGGGCCATGGCACTCTTTCAGCACTAGGCACAATTGGTTCTACACCAGTACCAAGCTAATTATCACCTTGTGTTGCAAAAAATATCAGAACAAAAGGCTGTACTCCATGGGCCTAAATCACCGTTGATGAGAAAACCACCCTGATTAAATGAGGCATGGTTTGGAGCTATAAACTCTTGTTGTACTGTGGGTGAGTTTGTGATAAATTATAGAAACAGTTTCAATCCTGCTTACATCTCATCAGGATCTAACTCTTTGATGCTCAACAAGTGCTTTTGAAAATAAAGAATGAATGAAAAATAATAATGTAGAACTGGATATCGCTTTCTACTCTGGATGATTTCTCCAGTTCACAGCTTAACCCTTTCCTCCATAAATACGCCTTTCTACTCCTCTGTAAAAGTCACCTGTTGAAACCATTGTGATAATGGTGCAAATGTTCTATTTATCACAATGGTTTCAAACTACTTAATTCTGAAATATGCCTTTTCTCTAATTAATGCTCCTTTTAGGTAGATTTATTAAAAGAGGTTGGCTCTAAAAATTGCCCATGAGGGAATGGGTTAATACAGGTTTAAAGTAATGCTGGAAGCTCCTGCAGGAGCTTTCAGCATTACTTTAGACCTGTATTAAGCTGTCATATGTGTCTCTAGATATCTGTAGCAGTACATTGTAGAGCAATTCTGTACTGTAAGGTTTGAAAGGACTGAACTTTTTGTTCGAGTTACCCCGAAGTTCGAGTTATCCGAGTTTGAGATATCGAAGTTCAACTGTACTACAATTGTGCAGTTACAATATACATATCAAAGAAGCTGTTACAATGATCTTCCACTAAGCCCCATAGTAGTATTTCTTTGGTCTCTTATCAAGACACTCCAATATTTGCATCTGTCACCACGTTTTGTTTACAAAATATATTAGTTTGAAAAATTTCAACAGGTCACCATGGATCATCATTTCTATATAATTTCATTGAAAACAGGCCAACTGTTTTCGACAATAAGACGATCAACATTTTTCACTTTGGTTGCCATGGGAACCAGAGTTCTGCTTTGAATGCTATTCTTTGAACAATTTTGGTAGAGGCTCATCCAAGCCGCTGAACATCCCTGCCAAGTCTGAACTTCCATCAAGTGGTTTTAGAATAATGACATTTGAATGATGGGTACTGTACTGTTCACCAGAAATGAAGGTCATGTATGTGCTCTATTGAGTATGTAAGAATATTGATCCAATGGTTTAGCCCATTCCCTTATATGCTATTTTTAGATCCTACCTCTTTGAATAAGTCTACCAAAAAGGAGCATTTACTAGAGAAAAGAACATTTTAGAACTTTGTAGTTTTGAAACCATTGTGATAAATAGAGCATTAATTTTGCTCCTATTGAACATTGGCCTTTACAGAGGGAATAGGTTAAGATATAGCAACAAGCTTACTGCCTGACAGCCATGGTTTTTCAGGAAATACAATAATTTTAGCAAATCATCTAAGGAATATTCCTACAAAATCATCCCCTATATATACATGTATACATACATTTAGCCTCACCTAACCTTTTTAATGGCGACTTGAACAATGATGATAAAGGGTCACATTAACCCATTACCTCATAGGCTATTTTTAGACCAAATCTCTTTGAATAAATCTACTGAAATGGAGCATTTACTTAAGAGAAAAGAAAAAGTTTACAATTGTGAAATTTTGAAACCACTGTGATAAACAGTCTTAGCATTTGCTCTATTTATCACAATGGTTTCAAAACGTGACTTTTACAGAGGCGTCAAAAGGCGTCAATAAGAAAATGGGTTAAAGGCACATTCCTGCCAAATTGTTTGTTTGTTCTGGTTTGTATTGGGTTCAACGTTGCTTTAACCAAGTTTACTCCATAAATACGCCTTTCTACGCCTCTGTTATATAAGTCACTTCTTGAAACCATTGTGATAAATAGAGCATTTGCTCCATAGGAGCAAATGCTCTATTTATCACAATGGTTTCTATACTACACAATTCTAACATTGGCAGTATTTTTACATGATTTTGCAGGAGTGTTGCTTAGGAGACGTTTTGCCAAACTGTACAATCTGGTTGACACTTCCAACCGTTTCTATTTGTCAAAATGGTGAATCCTAGTTATAGGAATTTCAGAGTAATAGATTTGGCTCAACAACACATAAACAGTTAAAATATGTCATGGTGTCGACAATATTTGTAATGTGTAAGGGGGGCAAAATTGAAGGGGGCAAATGTGCACCCTGTCAAAAATACCAGGGAGGCAAATGTCAAAACAGTAGGGGGCAAATGTCAGCCCAAGCCCAAACCGGAGGGCAAAGGTCAGGGGGCAAATGTCCGTATACCACTATTTACAGGTGGGGAAAGACCCTTAAGCTAGTCTGTGACATACATGCACAGACTTTACACACAAGTAGAAAAATAGCGAAATTGTACTAAAATTGAGCTGATGGTTACAAAGAAGAAATATTTTGAAACTAAAAATTCAACAAAGTCGTATAAGGAAAATTGGCATACCCCTATTGGCCATGTTTTTTATGTTTAACGAATAACAATTGCACAATTTGGTAAAAGGTCTTCTAAGCAATACTCCTGCAAAATCATGTAAAAAACTGCCAAGCAGTTTCAGGAGAAGATATTTTAGATCTTCACAATACTAGGTCACTGCCAACTAAGGTATATTAGATCTTCACAATACTAGGTCACTGCCAACTAAGGTATATTAGTTTTCAACCCATTCCCTCGTAGGCTATTTTTAGATCCAAGCTCTTTGAATAAATCTACCAAAAAGGGGCATTAACTAGAGAAAAGGATTTTTTTTAAGAATTTTGTAGTTTGAAACAGTTGTGATAAATGGAGCATTTGCTGACCTATAAGAGCAAATTCTCTATTTATCACAATGGTTTCAACAGGTGACTTTTGCAGAGGCGTCAAAAGGAGTCAATATGAGGGAATCGGTTAAACCGATAGCAATAGCTTGGGCAGTTTTTGTAGTGAGTCACATAAGTAACCATTCTACCAAACTGCACCGAAATCTGCCCAGTGGTTTCTGGAGCAGATTTTTTTAATTTTCTTTACAGCCATGTAAGAAAATGAAGCCCTGCCCTGGTGAACATGTTTTTTGATGAATCAAAATTATTTTGAACACATTTTATAGAGTGGCAAGATATATTGAAATCTGTATGGTGATTTTAGGGATTTTTTAAAAAAAATTCCACCATAGCCATAGGAAAATTAGATTTGCCTCTGGCAAAAATATAAATTCTGATAAGATGAGATCCTTCAAAAGCAAAAACAGAAATGCGAAAAAAGAAAATTGCACACTTGATTTTATTGAGTCTGTTTATGAGCAGTAATTAACCCTTTCCTCCATAAATACGCCTTTCTACGCCTCTGTAATAGTCACTTCTTGAAACCATTGTGATAAATAGAGCATTTGCTCCTATGGAGCAAATGCTCTATTTATAACAATGGTTTCTATACTACACAGTTATAACATTTTCCTTTTCTTTAGTAAATGCTCCTTTTCGACAGATTCACTCAAAGAGGTTGGGCCTAAAAATAGCCTATGGAGGAAAGGGTTAAAAGTGCATTGACACTGCTCACCCCCCCTAGCACCGGCTTAAGCGGTATTCAATTCTCAAAACTAAGAGCACTGAAATTGATGATCAATCAAACTCTTCATCAATCATACTCTACAATGAGTTTACTGTGCTTTCCTGTGAAGCCATTGTATGCTATCAGTCTTTTTGAGTATTAATCATTCTGTTTCTACAGTAAAACCTCTCTATAACGGCCACTAAATTACATCAAGTATTTCATGTTAAAGGCAGGTGACTGCTTCAAAGCAATGTGAAAGTAAAACAGAACACTCTTATAGGAGTGTTCTGTTTTACTTTCCCCTTGCTTTAAGCAGCCACCTGCCCTAAATACAAACTAATTAACACCATTTAGTGGCCATTATAGAGAGGTTTTACTGTAATAAATTGATATTTTTTTAAACACTTTTTTTTAATAAATGTACATTTTTTTTCAGCAAAATATGACAATTGTCATCAAAACTAACAGACTTATAATTCACCCTTTCCTTCAAAGAAATGCCTTTTCACACCTTTGCAAAATGAGTAGACCCATTATGAAACAGCTTTTGTAGGAAATGTCTGATCAGGGTCTGATCAGTGGTTGCTTAGGATATAATACAGATATGATTCTACAGTTTCTACCATGACCAAACATTGGTGTGTATATATGCCATTATAACATTTTCAGCTAATAAATATTCATTATGTCATTTTCCAACACAGAATAATGAATCTTTTTAACCCTTTCCTCCATAAATACGCCTTTCTACGCCTCTGTAATAACCACTTCTTGAAACCATCGTGATAAATAGAGCATTTGCTCCTATAGGAGCAAATGCTCTATTTATCACAATGGTTTCAAACTACAAAATTCTAAAAATTTACTTTCATCTAGTAATTGCTCCTTTTGGGTAGATTCATTCAAAGAGGTTTGGTCTAAATATAGCCTATGGAGGAAAGGTTTAAAATAACCGAGACACTAATAGCACCAGTGTATAAAAACAATACCTGCAAGCATTGAATTTGTGATTACCTAAACAAACATTTTAAACAAAGTCAAAGGTCAAGGTCAAGAAACTCAGCATCTTATCAGTTTCCAAACTGTCTGAAATTGATTTAAAAAAAGAAAATTCTAGTTTAACCCATTCCCTCATGGGCTATTTTTAGATCCAACCTCTTTGAATGAATCTACAGAATAGGAGCATTTACCAGAGAAAAGGAAAATCCTAGAACTGTATAGTTTTGAAACTATTGTGATAAATACAGCATTTGCTCCTATAGGAGCAAATTCTCTATTTATCACAATGGTTTCAGAAAGTGACATTTACAGAGGCGCAGAAAGGCATATTTATGGAGGAAATGGTTAAGAAATGGAGCTGACAATTTTTTGCCAACAACAAATACCTTACATTCCAAGTTAAACAGAACTGTTTACAAATATTTGACACTAATAAAAAAATAAATCATAAACACTTACATGTTATCATAAATTGAAAACTTGCTAAAATATATGCCACACTTAAAATTCTTCTACTATGCTATATCCAATTTCACAGAAATGCTCCTCTGGCTGGTCCAATATAATATTCCAGGTTCATTAAGTTACTCGGTGTTGAGCTGAACAAAACTCTAATAGCCCTGTCTATCTGTTACCACTGCATACAGCAGAGCAGATAGACATATTTTTTTTCTCTATTAATCATCACAGTTTTGTTCTTATGATACTCAATGGGCCAACACTCAATGGGCCAGCCTCCAGTTATTATGTCACCCAATCAGATGAAAGAATGAGAAATTCTGGCAATTTGATTGGCAGATATATATCAAAAGTGCTTGATGCCTTGAGAAAAACTAAAGACGTTTGGGGGGTAACATAGGTAAAAGGATGCTTGTTTACAAGGCATGCTGCAGGTGGGGAATTAACCTTTAGCCTGCTATTGGCAGATGAGTGAATACCTATGCAAACAGTTTGGATCCAGATAAGACGCCGAGTTACTTGGCCTCTTATCTGGATCCAAACTGTTTGACATCCTGATTGCATTTTGGTAGACAAATTGAGTATAGCTTGAATTTTGGAAATGTAGTTGGTGAAAATTTCTGTAAAGATAATTAGCTGAGCAGGCTAAAGGTTAATGTCTGACAAGGTAGACCTACAGGTGGCAAAATATCATAGCAAGTCAGCTGCTGTGCATTACCAGCCTGGCACTACAAAGGTAGTCTTGTCAAACAGAGTAAAAGTGAAAACAGAAAATAGATTGTACCTATTTCAAAAGATTTTGCAAGAGATGGTAAGTTTTAAAGTTCAAAATCATGTTATTGATCAGAGGTCCAGATAAGGTTCGTCAATTTTAACATTTTCAAGAATAACTCCTTTATTTATCCACCAAACCCTATACTATGACGACTCTATAGAATCGTAGTATTTGGGTACGTGCCTTTATCTGCATGTAGCTCTGTATTGGTATTTCTCACATAACTTCCCTTATCTCCGGGTTAGAACAACGGGTTAAGATTCTATTATCAGTAACACGTGTAAGAACACTTTAGAATATATATGACGTCGTACGTCATATTTGACGTCAAACATGGTAAAACCGATGTTTACATGTTATTAAAAGGGCGAAAATAGATCTAGATCTACACTGTTTCGGTTATGTGAGAAAAAGAATCTGATGCTCGTTGTCTCTTAAGATCACATGTTCCTAAACTCACCAAGAAAATGTTATTAAGCTCGCCAAAGGTTAGCTTAATAACATTTTCTAAGGCTCGGTTAGGACCATGTGATCTTATCCCTTCGCTTGCTATTCACGTCAATATACCTACCTGTAAATAGTGAAGATCCAGATGAGACAGCTCCTGCAGGAGCTGTCTCATCAGCGTCTGTACTATTTACAAGTTGATTGTGTAACCAGTGCACTCCACAGCAGTGATTGCACACTGAAATACTTGTACACAGTGAAGATAAAAGAGAAGGGTTAAAAGAAAACTGGCTACAGATCCTCTATATAGGGTAAGTAAATATAAATAGAACAAGAGCACCGCAAGCGGGTGCCAACGCTCATCTGTCATCAATAATCATTGTCAAGATGAACATGCATACCAAAAAATTAATGAAGATTGTAAAATTAATGAAAAATTGAAGAAGTTATGGTCAATGTTAAGATTTCGGACGACAACGACAACGCGGACACTGGAGTTACGACAATAGCTCGTGATTTCTTCGAAACAGACGAGCTAAAAACTGTACCTTAAGCATCCGTAAAGTTCCAATTGACTCATAAAACAAAATCACAGTTTGGAATTGAAAACTAACTAATGAATACAAGATGTATCTGTTATTTTCTATCCATTTATGGTCTACACAGTGAAGTAGTTACAAACTAGAACTACCACTAAAGGTGATAAATACCCCCACTAGCACATTTGACACAGAGATGGGGGTTATGGAAATAAATCACTACAATATCTGCTACTGTTTAGAAAAAAACTCCGGAAAACCTGAAATTTCCGGAAAATTTCTAAGTAAAATCACTGTATTTCCGTGAAAAATCAATGAAGCATAATGAAATTGAAACTTGATCTGTAACTCATTATAATAAAGCCACATACCAAATATCACTTCAATATCTGTAATGGTTAAGAAAAAAAAATCTAAGTAAAATCACTGTATTTCCGTGAAAAATCAATGAAGCATAACGAAATTCAAACTTGATCTGTAACTCATTATAATAAAGCCACATAATAAATATCACTTCAATATCTATAAAGGTGTAGAAAAAAACTCCGGAAAACCTGAATTTCCGGAAAATTTCTGAGTAAATTCACTGTATTTCCGTGAAAAATCAATGAAGCGTAACGAAATTCAAACTTGATCTGTAACTCATTATAATAAAGCCACATATCACTTCAATATCTGTAAAGGTTTAGAAAATAACTCGGGGGGAACTGAAAAAACCCCAAAGGGCAATAACTCCAAAAATACTGAAGACAGAGTAACAAACCTTGTGCACTGCATTTGCGGTCAATGTGATCTATCTATATATGAAGTTTGAAGTCAATAGCTTTTATACTTTGGAAGTTATGATCCGGACAAGCATGACGGATGGACTGACAGACGGACGGACATGGTGACTCCATTATACTCCCCCCCAAAACTTCGTTTGTGGGGGTATAATTATATCCATATCTATCAAACAAAGATGTTTTACCTATTTCCTGTAAAGTTTTGAAAAAGTGAGTTGCAATAGTTTTCCGTTAAGTGATCGAACTATCAAGCATAATACAGGACAATCCTTTCAAAACTTTCGGCTTTACTTTTATCCTGCATTAAGCTATGATATGTCTTGACAACTGACAACTAATCGTCTTTTGAGTGACCACTTCAGGCCTAACCCATTCCCTCATATTGACGCCTTTTGATACCTCTGTAAAATCGCCATTGTTGAAACCATTGTGATAAATTGAGCATTTGCAAATGCTCTATTTATCACAATGGTTTCAAAACTACACAATTCTAAAATGTTCCTTTTCTCTAGTAAATGCTCCTTTTCTGTAGATTTAATAGAAGAGGTAAGCTCTAAAAATAGCCTATGAGGTAATGGATTAATGGTTTGCATACAGCAAGGTCATGAACACTCAGACTTTGGCTTCTAATCATACTTTCAAAAGTTTCTGTGTCTCTACAAATATACCACAACATTGCTTTTCCTGCATCTATTCATAGCAGACAGTTATGATTCCCTTGTAAATTCTCTGGGAAAAAAAATAGGGTAGCAAACAACGCAATTAAGAATTAAGAAATGAAGAAAAAACTCTGAATTTGATCACCTGTCAGCGAAAATTAGTTTCATCTTCTAATTGGTTCTTAAAATTTGGAGGAGACACATATTACATGGTGATTCTGCAGATATTCCTACGGCAATGTGTCTCATTTCACAGAATTTTTTACCAAAAGCCCTCCGGGCAAGTACAGATCCATTAAATTGAATTCTGAAACAAATTCTAACTACCAAACTAGGAAAGTGTTCCTTGGAACACATGTGTTGCCAGTATTTAAGCAGCTGTCATTGGAAAGTGTCATGTTCAACTGAAATGCACAAATCCACAGAAATACAGATTAAGTTTTGTGCTATGTAACAATAGCATACACATATCATATTTGATATATCCTCAGAGGTATAGTGTAGGAGATATGATCTGGACAAAGAAAATGTTATTTGTTTTAATATCTGAAGCCAAAACTCAAGGTCAAGAACCACTGAAAACAGAGCTATACAGATAAAAGTTTGTACCCAAATTACTGAAATCGTTATTTCTCCACCAAACCCTATACTGTGACCACTCTTTAGAATTGTCTCGAAGAGACGATTCTAAGGAGTGGTCACAGAATAGGGTTCGATGGAGAAATAAAGGAGCTTTTCTTGAAAATGTTTAAATTTACGCATCTTAACTGTACCTTTGACTGAAAAGGATATATACAACACTCAGCAATACTATGATAAAGTAAAGTAAAGTACCTACCGGTAAGTTATAGTCTACTTTCAGTCCGAAGGACCGCTCAGCCGCCTGTACATTTACTCCCCTGGTCATTGAGTCAATACTGAGCACTGCTAACAAATGGCGCAATCATGCAGCCGCAGTACCGGCTAGTGACTCTCACAGGTACCCATTTCAACCCCTGGGTGGAGAGGAGGTGCGGGTGGGAGACACTGAAAAGCGTCTCTGAAATTTCTGGAAGGGACCGGGATTTGAACCCCGGACCTCCGCATTGGTAGTCAAACACATTACCACTAGACCACCGCACACCATATACAAGATATACCCATACACCACATTTGATGTTCCTATTAGTAGTGACTGTGATGATAGCATGTGCTTTGGACAAAGAAAGTATAATAAGTGAGAACAGTTAAATCTTTGGACAGCGGAGTGTGCATACCATTTTCAGGTCTCTGTGACTTTGACCTTGTCCACTGACCTCAGGATAGAATCAATTTTGCCTTGTAGACACTGCAGTATGCATCAATCTGATATCAAATAAGTTCGCTTTGGCATGGAATTGCGTATCTATAAGGGAAGGGATTAACACTCTTTCCAGTTGATGATACAGTTGCAGCTGACACTTCAGCCATTTCCCACTATGCTTATTATCACACTGACCACTTGCAGTGTGATTACCTAATCACTTGCATACGGTCATCCGACACGCACTTCTTTATTCATTGAGTATTTTCATTCATGTTATGATTACGTGATTTCTTCATGTGACTGATATTTGTATATACCTGTGCGCCCTTCTTACACATTGCTATATTTTGGTGAGTTTATTGTACATACTAAGTCAAAGCTTATGTTACGAAGCATTTTCGTGTCAGATATAGTATACCATGATTGGTTCCGGATGCCATGTTATTAACCCTTTCCCTGTTCTATGTTTATTTCAATACCTACTGAATATTCAGGAACAAAACAGTTATAACTAGAACTGTAAGCCACAGGCTAACGAATACCCCCCACCTATCATCAATCTGAACATATGTACATACAGAAACATAAAGAGATTTAAAAACAATACATGCCCCAACCCAATTTATGTAATAAACATGACAAGATGTTCAGCAATATTAATAAAGAATCAAAGTACTGACAGTACTGAAGGTTTCGGACCATATATATGTCGATTGTGACTATACAATACGAAAAAGCTTGGAAGGGAAGGACTGGTACCATTGATACATAGTTAGTTGACCTCTAAAGCATTATTTCCTGAACTAAAATGGTGTTTAATGGAACTGTTTGTTAAAATTGACTGGTCATCTGAACATAATTGCTGTGAACTTTTCTGAAAATCCTGTCAGTGTTTAAGATATTGTTTAAAGAAATAAATTGATGACCAGTAGCACACAGTGCAGTTCCAATAGTTCAATTTACCTGAAGTTTACTTAAATTTATATTTGAATTTAGTAAAGGGCCATTACTATATTATTATTTGGCCGACGTTGGCGTCATATATTGTGCCTCATGCACCTATCCATGTAAATACCCCGTCAAATTAAAATGAAATCTGAGCAAGCTGTTCCAAGACATGACTTCTAACAGTCATATTTCCTATATGGCTATCTGAAAGCAACAAAGGGTCATATTTCTGCTACTAACTGGTGGATTGTAACAGTATTTGGCGTGCACCAATCACCTATCCATCTATACACTACAACCACGTTTGGATAAATTATATATACCATGTGAATCTAGATATCATACAGTTGACAAGATCTAATTGTAACAGAATATGTTGCAGAATGTCCCCTAAACGAAACTTACAACTGTTATTGGTGAGGTTAATATCTAAATTTCAACGAATAACAGGCCATTAGTGAGCACTTGGTTACATGGCAACAAGCACTTTTAAAACAACTGCATATACATGTATATCCCTACTGACCAAATTTTCCGAAAAATCTAATATGTAAATTGTGACCCATTCAGAGGACACTACTCCATTACCATGGCAACCAAGTATTTCAAAACAACTTGACTGAGTTTGGGATACCCAAATACCCCTAAATGCCAATTTTCAGCAAATTTGAATATCTAAATTTTTGACCAATCAGATCTCACCATTCAGTTTCCATACCAACAAATCATTTCGAAAGACATACCAATCAATTCTGAGTGTCAAAATATCCAGACATACCAATTTTCGGCAAAATCGAACAATATCTGAATTTGCCGAAAAATATCTAAATTTTCGACCAATCAGAGCCACCACTCAGTTACTATGGCAACCAATTCTTTAAAAAGACCTATAAATTAGTCCCGAGTGCCAAAATATACCGTAATACCAATTTTTAGCAAAATCAACCAATATAAATTATGTACTTTCGAAACATAAACCAATTGATTTGGAGTACTCAAATATCCCATGATACCAATTCCCCAGGCTGTTGCTACTTATTATGCAATGAATGTTAAATTTACGTATTTCAAATAATAAATATGGACAATATTATGATTTTTTAACTTTCTTCAACTTCAACTATAACTACAGAAAATTAAAGTAAATAAATTAAATTATATTGAATTTATTTATTATTTTATTTTATTTATTTTTTAATTTATTTTTATTATAATAATAAATTATTAATAATGATAAAAATAATAATAAATAAATTATTAAATTTTATTTATCTATAAACTAAATTACAGTAAATTAAATAATAATTTATTTATTTTATATTTATTATTTTTTTATTTTACTCGTCATAGCGAGCGGACGAGTAGAATTCTCCAGGCTGTTGCTACTTATTATGCAATGAATATTAAATTTACGTATTTCAAATAATAAATATGGACAATATTAGCCAATAAGCTCGATGAAAGGTTTTTCTAATAAGAAAAATAATGCTTAAATTGTGGCCGATTTTAGGCTGCGAAATTCATATCCGCGGATATGAGTCATATTCGTCATATCGGGTGTTTATACTGTATTCTGCAATTTCCAGTCGTTATATTCATTCCCATAGTTTGTGTGTATTATGTAGAGATTGACGACGTTCCGACCATTATTCATTACTGTTTTCTCCGTAACGTTGTCTGTACCAATCCGACAAATTCAAGAAATGCTTGTAGATTTAAATAAACGCCCGACTTTTAGATGTCGATTACTTTCTGGTTCATTTTTACCGGCACTCTGTGGTACATGTATATATTCGCACGCGACCAAATTTATCATATAACGTAGCATTTTACACGGCAAAATTATTGGTAATTGCAACAGTTGCATCCGCATTTTAATAATTGACACAAATACCAAATGAAGAATTATCGATATCGTTTATCAAATGCATTGCACTTGGAACTATATTTTTGTCAAGGGGTGTTATCAAAATCACATTTTTGGCAAAATGAAAGTAGAAATACGGGTGAAATACACCCGTAGCTAACTAAATCGCTTAATCGGCGCTATGTGATAAACATTCTGTCAACGTTAAACCATTCAAAATGTCTGCATTTGGGTTAATGAACGTATGCATTCTAAGCATAAATTGATATTTCGTAGTATAACAGTGGTCTGATTGCGCATTATGGGATATGAATTTCTTTATAAATTTGCTTGAGGCATGCCCTGGGGATGCATTACTATTAGGTTTCGGAAAGTAGTCCGAAACCTAAAAATGAAGAATAATTCAGAATTCAGAGATAAAAGACCCTTTATCCACACAACATATTTTTCTCATATTCTAAGTACATGTGTAATACTTTATGGGAGGATTGAAAGCAATGCCATGGTCCCTAACCGGTTGAACTCTGTCACAATTTAACGAAAATAACTTATATGCTGCACATTCATACAAGAACCTGTATAGCATATTTATTTATTCAAATATATCACTTCTAACATGTAATATTCAATCCAAGATCAATCACAACAAGAGATGTTTGTAAAACATGTATACCCCCCAGACCCCCTGACCTTTGATCTAGTGACCTCAACTATAGAGGTCATCTAGTAGTTATGACTAATCACCACAGCAACTTTGAAGATCCTAAGCCAAACCACTGATCATTTATTGATCTGAAAACATTTCAAAAGTTAAGGTCATGGTGACCTTGACCTCAACAACTATAGGGGTCATCTAGTAGTCACGACCAACTACCATAGCAAGTTTTAAGATCCCAAAACCAAACCATTGAGCAGTTATTAATCGGAAACCATTTCATCAGTTAAGCTC
Organism: Azorinus chamasolen; assembly: GCA_963576725.1. Lineage (NCBI taxonomy): Eukaryota > Metazoa > Mollusca > Bivalvia > Cardiida > Solecurtidae > Azorinus > Azorinus chamasolen. The sequence goes on along the minus strand of OY755242.1, from coordinate 50,335,065 downwards.
CCGATGACTTTGGTCTTTGACCTAGTGAGCTCAAAAACAATAGGGGTCATCTAGTTGTCATGACCAACCACCACAGCAAGTTTGAAGATCCTAAGACAAACCCTTGAGCAGTTATTGATCGGAAACGATTTCACCAGTTAAGGTCATGGTGACCTTGACCTTTGATCTAGTGACCTCAAAAACAATAGGGGTCATCTAGTGGTCATGTCCAACCACCACAGCAAGTTTGAAGATCCTAAGCCAAACCCTTGAGTAGTTATTGATCATTAACCATTTCATCAGTTAAGGTCATGGTGACCTTGACCTTTGACCTAGTGACCTCAAAAACAACTGGGCTCATCTAGTTGTCATGACCAACCACCTAAGCAAATTTGAATATCCTAAGCCAAACCCTTGAGAAGTTATTGATCAGAAACCATTTTACTAGTTAAGGTCATGGTGACCTTGACCTTTGACCTCAAAAACAATATGGGTTATCCAGTGGTCATGACCAACTACTGCAGCAAGTTTGAAGATTCTAAGCCAAACGCTTGAGCAGTTATACTGATCGGAAACGATTTCACCAGTTAAGGTCATGGTGACCTTGACCTTTGACCTAGTGACCTCAAAAAGAATAAGGGTCATCTAGTGGTCATGACCAACCACCACAGCAAGTTTGAAGATCCTAAGCCAAACCCTTGAGCAGTTATTGATCAGAAACCATTTTATCGGTTAAGGTCATGGTGACCTTGACCTTTGACCTAGTGACCTCAAAAACAATAGGGGTTATCCAGTGGTCATGACCAACTACTGCAGCAAGTTTGAAGATTCTAAGTCAAACCCATGAGCAGTTATTGATCGGAAACCATTTAAACAGTTAAGGTCATGGTGACCTTGACCTTTGACCTAGTGACCTCAAAAAGAATAAGGGTCATCTAGTCGTCATGACCAACCACCACAGCAAGTTTGAAGATCCCAAACCAAACCCTTGAGCAGTTATTGATCGGAAACTATTTCACCATTTTAGGTCATTGTGACCTTGACCTTTGACCTAGTGACCTCAAAAACAATAGGGGTCATCTACTTGTCATGACCAATCACCACAGCAAGTTTGAAGATTCTATGCCAAGTCGTTTATTAGTTATCGTTCGGAAACCATCGATCTACCGACCGACCGACATGGGCAAAGCAATATACCCCCATTTTTTCAAAAAGGGGGTATAAAAATAAATAAAGCAACTTTTACCAAATATTGTCAAGTCCAAAAAGGGAGATAAGTCTGTTAAAATTCAGTGAAGTGTTATGGCTGCTGCCAGACAATGTCATCCAATAAGTTCAAGCAGCTTTGTTTATTTTTGTGAAGTGTCAACTCCAAAGTTCTAAACCTAGATACCTTTTCAGAAAAACATCAGGTTCAAGGACCATAACTCTGACAAAAATTATTCAACCAGACCGATATTCAAACTTAAGCTGTAACTCATCTAGATTTAGCTTTATGTCAAATATAAAGTCAATACATGTATCTCCAACCACTTCCAAAGAAAGACCGGAAAATTGAAAATTTGACAAAAAATTAAAGTTCAAGGGCCATAACTCTGGCAAAAATTATTCAACCAGACTGAGATTGGGAAATAAGTTGTAAATCATCTAGATTTAACTTTATGCCAAAAATAAAGTTAATATCTCCAACCACTTCCAAACAAGAGTACCGCATACGGTACATCATAAATACGCCCACTTGCAAACTTTCTCCGATTCAACATGCCTTATAAGTGTTGACATTTCCTAATCTGTGCTTCAGATCTTGATTTCCATATTAAGGTGATACTATTTTCAAAAAAATTGAAGTGAATATCTTATTAAATAAAAAAGTTACAGCTAATCCTCATATTTGCAGATTTTTGCAAAGTGCAACGGCCATAACTCTGTAAAGACAAACTGAATGAACCTCAAAATAAAATCAGCTTCAGATTTTGTTGATTAAAACATTTGTGTTAAGTTTCATTTATATCATTTTAATAGTTTTCCCAGAAAATAACAGACAAACTAAAAGTTGACCAACAAAGTAACGAACACACAAAGTTCAAGGACCATAACTTTAGAATAAAATGACTTATCAAAAACCCGCAATATATGTGAAAATTCATATTAAGGTTTAACCATATAAAAAAATTGAAGTAAATATCATTTCAAATGAAAAAGTTATGGCCATCCTCATATTTGCATAGATTTGCATTATTTCTTTTAAGTGCAAGGGCCATAACTCCGAAATGACAAATCAAATGAACCTCATAATTGACTTAGCTTCAGGTCTTGATGCATTAAACGTGTGTGAAGTTTCATTAATATCTCTCAAATAGTTTTCCCAGAAAACAGCGGACAAACTATATGCATATATTTGCATTATTTTTTAAGTAAAAGGGCCTTAACTCTGAAACGACAAATCAAATGAACCTCAGAATCGACTCAGCTTCAGATCTTGATGCATTAAACATTTGTGTGAAGTTTCATTTTTATCTCTCAAATAGTTTTCCCAGAAAACAGCGGACAAACTATTTGCATTATTTTTTAAGGACAAGGGCCATAACTCTGAAATGAAAAATCAAATGATCCTCAGAATCAACTCAGCTTCAGATCTTGATGCATTAAACATTTGTGTGAAGTTTCATCAATATCTCTCAAATAGTATTCCCAGAAAACAGCAGACAAACTATTTGCATGTATTTACATTATGTTTTAAGTAAAAGGGCCATAACTCCGAAAGGACAAATCAAATGAACCTCAGAATAGACTCAGCTTCAGATCTTGATGCATTAAACATTTGTGTGAAGTTTCATTAATATCTCTCAAATAGTTTTCCCAGAAAACAGCGGACAAACTATTTGCATTATTTTTTAAGGACAAGGGCCATAACTCTGAAATGAAAAATCAAATGATCCTCAGAATCAACTCAGCTTCAGATCTTGATGCATTAAACATTTGTGTGAAGTTTCATCAATATCTCTCAAATAGTTTTCCCAGAAAACAGCAGACAAACTATTTGCATGTATTTACATTATGTTTTAAGTAAAAGGGCCATAACTCCGAAAGGACAAATCAAATGAACCTCAGAATAGACTCAGCTTCAGATCTTGATGCATTAAACATTTGTGTGAAGTTTCATTAATATCTCTCAAATAGTTTTCCCAGAAAACAGCGGACAAACTATTTGCATGTATTTGCATTATTTTTTAAGGACAAGGGCCATAACTCTGAAACGAAAAATCAAATGAACCTCAGAATCAACTCAGCTTCAGATCTTGATGCATTAAACATTTGTGTGAAGTTTCATTAATATCTGTCAAACAGTTTTCCGAGAAAACTGCGGACAAACAAAATGTTGACGGACGCAGACGGACCACTTAAACGATATTTAGGGCCAGTTTACAAGGGGACATTAATAAAGGGCCTTTAAATTTCAAAATGGCCCAAAAGTACTGAACAGGCGACATTCAAGGGGCCATTTTGCCCTATGGACGTCCATAAATCCAAACCTGGACAGGTGTTTCTAAGGGCCAATTCTCTAATGTATTTTTTCCATACCCCCATGACCCCCTGATACCTTTAAGACGATAAAACAGGGGGCCACGGCCCCTTGTACCAAAATGGCTCCCTCCCATCCACTGGGCGTCATTTTAGGCCCCTAGTTACTGGACAATCGCACGGACGGACGAACGAACGAACGGACGGACAGGGCAACACCAATATACGACCACCTTTATTAGGTGGGCATATAAAAAAGTGTGGAAAATTCAAAATTTGAAGAAAAAAATTAAAGTTCAAGGGCAATAACTCTGGAAATAATTATTCAACCCAACTGAGATTGAAACATAAGCTGTAACTTATCTAGATTTAGCTTTGTACTAAATATAGAGTTGATATCTCCAGTCACTTAAATAAAAAGTCCAGAAAACCGGAAAACATTGGTAGGGGACTAAAAGGGGGAGATAACTCCTTAAGCAGTGGTCCGATCATAATGGAAATATGCGGTGCACAGGTTTATATGGTCATATGGCTATACATGAACTTTCAACAAAATTGAAGCAAAACTGTAGAAGAAGAAGGCCGGACAAAATAGTGTCCACGGACGGACAGACAGACGGATGGACAGACAGACGAACAACCTGATTCAAGTATACCCCCCAAACTTCGTTGTAGGGGGTATAATGAAATATAGAGGGTGGAGCATTGCAGTCATTTTAGAAAGTAGACACAGATCTTTGAAATTCTATTAGCAAACAGAGTAGACCCTGATCAGACGGCTCCTAGAGGAGCCATCTGATCTGGGTCTACTCTGTTTGCAGATGCATGAAAACATGTTTATATGAGGGAATGGGTTAAACACCTTTTGTACCCATCGAATGCAGGTCAATAAATTGCACTATATTGTCAGGTCGGAGAGTGTACCATGGGTTAGGCTGTGGAACGCAACCTTTGTATTATATTGCTACACAAAGAATACAAAAATTATGTCTGGAGCATATCTCCTGTTTTACTTTGCCGCTGAGCCCAGGTAAAGAGAAACCTTGTTTGGAGCGTATATACCATTATCAGACCTCTGTGAACATGACCTTGACCACTGACCTGAGCTATAGATTGTCTGGTTACCATCTAAAGGGTGTTAAAAAAGTTTGTTCCTATTTTTGAACCCATGTCTAATAAGAACATTACAAGACAGAGTCTCCTGAATTGTTTTTACTCAATAACCCGAGGGACCACCTTTGTTTTTTATTACATTTTTTAGACGATGGGGCATAGAGTGTACTAATGCTGTCAAGTGATTCAGTGGAATACTGTTCCAGGCTTGATGTAAACGACGTCGTAAGGCAGGCATTGATGTAGGGGGTGGCTCTTTGTACACTTCTGTGTCCAAAATGCTCCAAAGATTTTCTATAACATTTAGGTCTGGCGAGTTGCCTGGCCATTCCTCTTTGCCTATGAAGTTCGGGAGATTGTCTCTACACCACTTCTGTGTGCTCGCGGCCGTGTGGAGAGTAGCCCCATCCAGTTGGAAAACTGCCTCATTAGAATCCGTCAGTGACATATCTCCTTAGAGCAGGATTCAGCTCTTTTTCCAAAATTTCTTTACGGTAATACTCTGAATTAACCGTTTTTCCATTAGGGACGAAGTGAAGCTTGCTTAACCCATGGGCACCCCATATCATCACTTTGCTACTGTCCTTTGCACATATCACGTCAGGGATATCGTCATTCTGCGATCCCCACACAACATCATTCTTTTGGTTCGGCTTGTGGAAGAGATATTTCATGGACTCATCAGAGAAGATGTAATTCTCCCAGTCTTCCCTTGAAAGGTGACTGTACTACCTAGCAAACTTTAATATTTTCTGCCGTTGTTTGATGTTGATGAGGTGGGCTTTTTGTCTCTTATAAGGTTTCCATTTCTGCTTATGTTTCAAATAATTATAGATAGTTACATGACTTTAGACGTTTTGCTACTTTTCTAGTAGAGTTACCACGCTTGTACTTGATCCTATTGACTGTTTTCTTGACCCTCCCCTGTATTTTTGAAGGACGTCCCGACCGCTCCAAATCACATAGGTTCCATTTACAAATCCAGCGCTGAGATTTGCCAATACGATTAGCGATTTCCCTGTCCATACGTCCTGCATTTTTATATGATATAATTTGAGCCCCTTCTTGCTCTAGCAACAGTGATTTCGGGTCTTTAACCTTTGAATGTACCGCATTAAATATTTTGTTTACAGCATCAGTATCGATTACCCTGGTAACGGTGCGCATGAGAAATAAGAACGTCGTTAAAATTACACTACACATTTTGCATAGAAGTGATTCAGTCACACTGTCAAAAATTCAAGTCGATTGAACAGGTTTTTCAACAAAAAAAAAGATAATTAAAAATAGGAACAAACTTTCTTAACACCCTTTATTATAGCTTCATAAGAATATGGAGAAGACCCTGACCAGACAACACCTACAGAAGCCGTCTGATATAGGTCTGCTCTGTATGAAAGCCATGAAAAAACATTTTGTATTATTGACACATTAATTGTGTTAAGAAAATTAAGAATCATGAGTGTGTTTGTGAAACACTTATGCCCTGACCTTTGACCCTGAAGGATGACCTTGACATTTGACCCATGGACCAGGGAGTTGAACGTGACAAATCGTCTTTGTGTGGTGAACATTAATTTTGTGCCAGGTTATTTTGAAATCCATTCACAGATAAAACAAGAGGGCCAGAATGGCCCTGAAGCACTCACCAGACAATCAGAGGAGAAGATTTTCAAAGTTTTCACTATATGTTTCTATAGAAAACTAGCCGGCCCTGGGGCGGGCCAATTTTGACCCCAGGGGCATAATTTATATAACTTTTGTAGAGGATTTGAATATGATGCTATGAGCCAAATATAAAAGCTGAGAACCTTTCAGTTTCAGAGGAGAAGATTTTCAAAGTTTTCTCTATAATATGTTTCTACTGAAAACTACCCACCCCTGAGGCGGGGCCAATTTTGACCCCAGGGCCATAATTCATATAACTTTTGTAGAGGACCTATACATGATGCTATGCACCAAATATGAAAGCGAGAACTTTCCAGATTCAGAGAAGATTTTCAAAGTTTTCAATATTTGTTTCCATTGAAAACTGCCCACCCCTGGGGAGGGGCCAATTTTGACCCCAGGGCCATAATTAATATAACTTTTGTAGAGGACCTGAACATGATGCTCTGTGCCAAATATGAAAGCTGAGCGCCTTCCAGTTTTGGAGGAGAAGGTTTTCAAAGATTTCACTATTTGTTTCTATTGAAAACTGCCCACCCCTGGGGCGGGGCCAATTTTGACCCCTGGGGCATAATTTATATAACTTTTGTAGAGGACCTGAACATGATGCTATGTGCCAAATATGAAAGCTGAGCACCTTCTGGTTTCAAAGGAGAAGATTTTCAAACGTTTACTATATGTTTCTAGAGAAAACTTCCCACCCCTGGGGCGGGGCCAATTTTGACCCCAGGGGCATAATTTATATAACTTTTGTAGAGGACCTGTACATGATGATATGTCCCAAATATGAAAGCTGAGCGCCTTCCAGTTTCAGAGGAGAAGATTTTGAAAAATTTCACTATTTGTTTCCATTGAAAACTGCCCACCCCTGGGGCAGGGCCAATTTTATCCCCAGGGCCATAATTTATATAACTTTTGTAGAGCACCTAAACATGATGCTATGTGCCAAATATGAAAGCTGAGAACCTTCTAGTTTCAGAGGAGAAGATTTTCAAAATTTTCATTATTTGTTTCTATTGAAAACTTCCCACTCCTGGGGCGGGCCAATTTTGACCCCAGGGCCATAATTTATATAACTTTTGTAGAGCACCTAAACATGATGCTATGTGCCAAATATGAAAGCTGAGAACCTTCTAGTTTCAGAGGAGAAGATTTTCAAAATTTTCATTATTTGTTTCTATTGAAAACTTCCCACCCCTGGGGCGGGCCAATTTTGACCCCAGGGCCATAATTTATATAACTTTTGTAGAGGACCTGAACATTATGCTATGTGCCAAATATGAAAGCTGAGCGCCTTCCAGTTTCAGAGGAGAAGATTTTCAAAGATTTCACTATTTGTTTCTATTGAAAACTGCCCACCCCTGGAGCGGGGCCAATTTTGACCCCAGGGGCATAATTTATATAACTTTTGTATAGGACCTGAACATGATGCTATGTGCCAAATATGAAAGCTGAGAACCTTCTGGTTTCAGAGGAGAAGATTTTCAAAGTTTTACTATATGTTTCTATTGAAAACTTCCCACCCCTGGGCGGGGCCAATTTTGACCCCAGGGGCATAATTTATATAACTTTTGTAGAGGACCTATAGGTGATGCTATATACCAAAGATGAAAGCTGAGAACCCTGTAGATTCAGAGGAGAAGATTTTTAAAGGTTCAAATTGTTGACGCGGGATGACGCACGACGCACGCCGACGGACATCAGGCGATCACAAAAGCTCACCATGACACAAAATTTGGGAAGGACAGATAGAGATAATTAATTCCAAGCCACATAAGCTTGTGCAAGCTAAATAAGCTTGCATGAGCTAAATAAGCTTGCGCGAGTTTAATAAGCTCGCATGAGCCAAATAAGCCTGCGCAAGCTAAATAAGCTTGCACGAGCTAAATAAGGGTGTACAAGCTAAATAAGCTTGTCACAAGCTCATAATCATTCAAAAATGCAAGCTAACCACAAGCCAAATAAGCATACATGAGCCAAATAGGCTTGCACGAGCTAAATAAGCTCGCACTGGCCAAATAAGCTCGTTGCAAGCTTGTATTCGTTCCTAATGCAAGCATAACACAAGCTAAGCGCAAACTTACCGTAAGCCTATTTGGCTTGCAACTGCAAGCTTGTTGCAAGCTTAATCCTAGCCAAAATAAGCTTGCAATTTCGGGTTTGGGAGGCTCCTTTTAAAGAATTTAGCAGTATTTGGATAGCGATAACATTTAGCTGAACAAATGTATCCTGTCGGAAAATGGGTTGTAAGCATTATTTTCATTGTATGTATACGTGTACAGCTTCTGGTGTTAATTGATTAATATGAAAAATTCGCATAGTACATCTTTAAGATAATATGTTGAACTGCTCAACACATTCAGCTCACACTTTTCTATACTCTGATTATCTGATATTGTGCTTCCACGGCAGTTCTGATTTAAAGCATGTTTGGAGTAAATCTATGAATATAAACTAATTGGTATTTCATATTGATTCAGCTGTTTGGAGTCAGTGGCTAGATTGTTGCTCTTAACCCTTCGCTTGCTGAATTTTAAAATATATTTCTCCTTCTTTACCCATGCCCTGTTGTATAATTGCATATATCTTCACTGTGTACAAGTATTTTGCTGTGCAATCACTGCTGTGGAGTGCACTGGTTGCACAATCGATTTGTAAATAGTGCAGACCCTGATGAGACAGCTCCTGCAGGAGCTGTCTCATCTGGGTCCTCACTATTTACAGGTAGGTATATTGATGTGAATAGCAAGCGGAGGGTTGAAAATAGCTAGGTGTTGCCTCCTTACCTTTGTAATCATATACATCAATTTGGGGAGATCCTAGATTTCGAATGTTTGAAAATAGTGGTAATTAATTAATGGCTAGTCTTTCTTTTGGCTATGGGCAGATAAGCAAAGTGTTCAACAGAGATTGATAATCATCAGGATATTATTTTTTGACCAATGCATTAGATGCCATAGTGATCACTGATCTTGTGGCCTTTTGCAAAACAGTTTGGAATCAGATTAATTGCTTTTATTTATCACAATGAATTATATAGAAATTCTACATATTTCATAAGCTTTTGATATGAGAATAATGAAAGTTGTTAGTGAATGAAATATGTAAGGTGGAACATTGTAGCCATTTTAGAATCTCAAGAAAGAGATCTATCCAATTCAATTAACAAACAGAGCAGACCCCAATCAGATGGCTCCTATAGGGTCTACTCTGTTTGCAGATGCGTGAAAATGTTTTTATATGAAGGAAAGGGTTAAAATACTTCAGTTAAGTAATTTGAATTGTCTCTGAATTGAAGCAAGCTAATGTCCAACCATTTCTTAATAAATCTACTGGTCTAATTTAGCTCTAATTTCTCTCCAACACTTTTGTCTGTAAAACCTTTTCCATTCCTATTCAAAAGCTCATTCGGTCTCAATTTGTTTGCCTCCTGATCCAGATTGTTTACAAAGATAATCATGAAGTCGCCAAAAACTAAAGAAGATAATCTTTGTGATAGCATCAAAAGTTTAGATTTATATATCCCGTCTAATGTAGTAATTTCATCCTAGCCAGATCTAAGAGTGTTTGTTTTCGTTGTTGGAATGAGGGATATTTTGGTAATTTCCCACTCTGGGAAAATTTGTTGATACTTGATCCGGACAGATAGTGTATTCTGCCCCTCTCTTGAATTATTAACTAAGTCATAACAATTTCTTCTTTTCTTCCAAATATCCCTTTTCTAGACAGAATGTTTCCTTCCATAATGATGGGGTTTTTTCAGCTTATTCTGACTGTTGACTCTACCATATCAAAATTCATGGAAAATCATTAGAGTAGCTAGATGCTATAGATAATGTATTAATTGACTGTTTATGCTAATGCTGGTCAAATTCTGGCAAACAAACAGCGGACTGCTAAAGGCTAACTCACTCACCGGAGTTATCAAAACAAATATGAGAAATACCAGCCAGGAATGGGCTCACCCTGCTTTCAATTAACACTTCTTTTCTTGGATACCAACACTTTTGGCAGCAAATCCGACTTTATTGAAATTTCTAAATGTACTTACAACTTTATGACCTGTTAGCAAATGACAACAAAAGACTTGACAATCTCAATCCTGATCAAGTCCTTGATTGACATCTGATAAGAGCTTGATCAGGCCCTTTAATTGTTTGGCATCTGATAAGAGCTTTAACTATTTTATGATGCCAGTTTTATCTTCTAGCAGTTGCACAAACTGTATAGATTACTAGAACTAAACTTTAGATCACTATCGTAGCAAAAACAAACATCGGGTTTATAGGTCTGCTTGAATCATTGGGAACCATGATGCATGTTGTATGTATGCATCAAAGTGCGACCGGATACTGTGACAGAATGCTGACTGACCATGTGTTTGGATGTCAATATGAATTATCTAGTGCAGACAGAGTAGACCAGTTTGATTATCGTTAGTGATAGAAGGTGTGGGCGCTAAGCTAGAATGTCTGTGAGACCCGGATCTATTGTGGTTTAACCCTATCCCTTACTTGTCACTAAAAGGTGTTCCTGACAGGTTCCCATTAACTTGTTTCCTTTGAACTAGGCAACACTGGAGACTTAGAGTGTGAATGAAGAAACATGTTAACCCATTACTTCATAGGCTATTTTTAGATCCAACCACTTTGAATAGATTTACAGAAAAGGAGCATTAACTAGAGAAAAGGAAACTTTCAGAATTTTGTAGTTTGAAACCAATGTGATAAATAGAGCATTTGCTCCTACAGGAGCAAATGCTCTATTTATCACAATGTTTTCAACAGGTGACTTTAGCAAAGGCGTCAAAAGGAATGGGTTAAGAGTTGGACTATGATTCCATTGTATAGTCAGTTTGTATAAGACCTTTGAACTATTTCCATCGTTTATGATAAGCTCTACCATTATTGTGACTTATTATTTTATTATTAATGAATAAACACAGAAGTGACTATATTTTTCATTCATTCGATCTCAAGCCAAGCGAGCTTACACGATTACAAGCAATTCCCAGGAAGAAGATGTATCATATAAATCTAGTTTAAATACAATGATGAGACACATACACTGTATTGCCACAGGCATGGCCACAAATAGTAGATGTGCAAGACACAATTTTCATGCGTTTAGCCCCAGGCATTGCAGAATTATCTCCCCTTAAACTTTTGAGTATTTTTTGTTATTTTGGCATAGTTGGTGTCACAAAGTCCTCCTCCAATTTGAAAGTTATTAAATTGATACTTACCATACATAATAACCCTGAATAGTGTATGTGCAAGACACACTTTTCATGTTTTTACCACCAGGCATTGCAGAAATATCTCCCCATGAACTTTGATTATATTTTGTCATTTTGGTACGATTAAATATGGGTAGTTCGTGTTGCAAACTCCTCCTTGAATTTGAAAGTTGTTTCATTGACACTTACCATACATAATAACCAGTAGATGTGTGAGATGCAATTTTTATGTTTTAACTACCAGGCATTGCAAAAGCATCTCCCTTTGAACTTTGAGTATTTTATCGTCATTTGAGCCTGTAACATTGGAGAAGTTGGTGTTGTGTTATCAGCCCATAGACTTGCAATCAAGGCGGTGTTGACGTATTCATCACCTTTAGTGATAGTTCTAGTTGTATTTGTCTCTGCTGAATGCTACTGTAGTCAGCTGTAAAATTAGAGATTAGTTTAATTAACCCTTTCCCTGTTCTATGTTTATTCCAAATTTCAATACCTACTGAATATATATTCATGGACAAAATAGCTATAACGAAATATGGAAGGTGGAAAATTGTAGCCATTTTAGAGAGTAGAGAAACAGACCTTTCAAATTCCATTAGCAAACAGAGCAGACCCTGATCAGACGGCTCCTCTGGGTCTACTCTGTTTGAAAATGCGTGAAAACACGTAAATATGAGGGAAAGGGTAATATGAGAAACCAGATGGTGCTTGAAGCAGGAATTGAAAGTAATGAAGAAAATATCTTTTGGAGGCTTTCTGCATTATGTCTGTCCTGCACTACGCAACAAATTTCTTATAACCCTTTACTACGCCTTTCTACGTCTTTGCAAACAGAGTAGACCCAGATGAGATGGCTCCTGTAGGAGCCATCTGAACAGGGTCTGCTCTGTTTGCTTATGACATAATATAGATTTGATACTTCAGTGTCTGCCATGACCACAGATTCATGTGTCCATGTGCTATTATAACAATTAATCTGATTAAATATTCATGACGTCATTATTTCTTGCATGAATATCCATGGAGTAAAGGGTTAAAAAGACTGATAGTTTGGCTTATTTCTCAGTGGTCACTTTAGCGATTGTACTATATTAACTCTTTGCATGCTAAGTAATTTTCGTCTGCAACAATTGTCGTCTGCTTCAGTTCTTCAAATAAACTTAATCTCTCATTTTTTAGCAAAAATATGATCAGGGTGACAAATAGTTTGGATCCTGATGGGACGCCGCATTATGGATCCAAACTGTTTGCATAGGTAATCAAAGTTTCACCGCTTATATAGCGTGCAAAGAGTTAAAAACGAGTCCCGTGCGGCGCTAACGCTCATCTGATTTGGTGCTTGTCCAGCTAAATTTTTAAAAAAATGAAAAAAGTAAAAGGGCCACAACTCCAAAATTTGAAATCAAGAGTTATGGTTCTTATGTAGGGGCCTTAAATCCCCTCAATGAGATCTACTAACCCAGTTGATACCTCTTATACTTTTTGAGTTAATGAGCTATATTAAGGTTTTTGCACGCCAACGACGATGACGACACCTACGACCCAGTGATCACAATAGCTCGACTTTTCTTTGAAACAGACAAGCTAAAAATGATACACTGTAAGCTGTAAGATTGCGCTACTCAATTTAATTTCATACTTTTAGTTTCAAGTATATATTGTAGTTTTGTACTCTTGAAAAATTATCAAAACTTACAGAAAACAATCCAATCGAAACATACAGACTGATTTAGATTGCATGTCATTCATTTTGAAATGTGTATGTTTGTTAGCTTTAATGTTTTTCTTGTGCTGTAGTAATTGAATTTCTGACAAAGATAGATGTAATTCAGTAAAATTATATCTCTCTGTTGCAAATTTGTCAGTCTCTTTGTTATTTAAGTAAGGGAAGTCCAATATGCTTTTGATTTGAAAGTAAATACTTCGGTAGTTTTGTTTACTGTCTGTGGGGCCAAAATTTGGCTTTTTTTAAGAAGGATTTATATTTATGGTTATCACCTCAACCCTTATTCACCATTTACTTCAATTGCACGAAATAAAACAATAACAAGAGCCGCGTCTGATTTTGTGTTTGTCCAGCTAAAGTAAAAAAACCAAGAAATGTCGACACGACATCAAACCGGGTTTTCCTTCAGTATTAACTGGTGATTTCTAAGTTCAAAGGGGTATAACTCCCAGAAGAAATGTGTCACAGTACGTGACAAATGCCCCAAAGCAAAGCACTGACAATATGCGTTTTGTAAGCAGGCCTGCAATATGCAACTGCAAAATGAAAATAAAGATTGCATAGTAAGACCACAATTTGAACTCAATCTTTTTTTCATATTTGAGGTCAAAGGTCAAGGTCATGGCCACATGACCTACAAAAAGTATGCAATATTCCAGCATCCGAAGATGAACTCATACACCATATTTAGTGATCCTAGCTGATTCGGTGTAGGGATGACAAGCTTTTTTGTAAATGAAGTCAAAGGTCAAGGTCATGGTCACACTGATCTTTAAATAGTATGCGACACTGCTATCCCAGGATCTACTCACAAACCATATTTGGTGATCTTAGCTGAAGTAGTGTAGAAGATATGCTCCGGACAAGCCATTTTTTAAAAGGAGGTCAAAGGTCAAGGTCATGGTCACATTATCCTATAACTAGTATGTGATCCCAAGACAAACTAACACACCACATTTGATGAACCTAGCTGATTCAGTGTAGGAGGTAAGCTCAAGACAATTTTTTTTTGTACATGAAGCCCAAGGTCAAGGTCACATTGACTTATAAATAGTATGCGACACTCTGCCATCCTAAGATGTACTCACACACACAACATATTTGGTGATCTTAGCTGAAGTAGTGTAGAAGATATGCTCAGGACAGGCTTTTATTTGTAAATGAGGTCAAGGTCACATTAACCTAAAATTAGTATGCAACACTCCGCCATCCCAAGACAAACTCACATGCTATATTTGGCGATCCTAGCTAATTCGGTAAAGGAGGTACAGGCTTCGGACAAAATTTCTTCTGTAAATAAATCCCAAGGTCAAGGTCACATTGACCTATAAATAGTATGCGACACTCTGCCATCCAAAGATGTACTCACACACAATATTTGGTGATCATAGTTGAAATGATGTAGGAGACATTTTCCAGACAAGCTTTTTTTGTAACTGAGGTCAAAGGTCAAGGTCACCTTGACCTATAAATAGTATGTGACACTCCGCCGTCCCAAGATGTACTCACACACCATATTTGGTGATCTTAGCTGAAGTAGTGTAGGAGGTATTCTCCGGACAAGTGTTTTTGTAAATAAAGCCCAAGGTCAAGGTCACATTGACCTATAAAAAGTATGCGACACTCAGCTATCCCAAAATGTACTCACACATCACATTTGGTGATCCTAGCTGAAGTAGTGTAGGAGATATGCTTCGGACAAGCTTTTTTTGCAAATGAGGTCAAAGTTCAAGGTCAAGGTCATATTGACCTAAAAATAGTATGTGACACCCCGCCAACCCAAGATTAACTCACACACCATATTTGGTGAGCCTAGCCGATTCCATATAGGAGGTATGCTCCAGACAAGTGTTTTTGTAAATAAAGCCCAAGGTCACATTGACCTATGGATAGTATGCGACACTCCGCCATCCCAAAATGTACTCACACACCAAATTTGGTGATCCTAGTTGAAGTAGTGTAGGAGATATGGTTCGGACAAGGGTTTTTTGCAAATGAGGTCAAAGTTCAAGGTCAAGGTCACATTGACCTAAAAAAAGTATGTGATACCCCGCCAACCAAAGATGAACTCACACACCATATTTGGTGATCCTAGCTGATTCTGTATACGAGGTATGCTCCAGACAAGTTTTTCTTGTAAATGAAGCCCAAGGTCAAGGTCAAGGTCAAGGTTACATTGACCTATAAATAGTATGCGACACTCCGCCATCCAAAGATGTACTAACACACCATATTTGGTGATCCTAGCTGAAGTAGTGTAGGAGATATGCTTCGAACAAGGTTTTTTTGCAAATGAGGTCAAAGTTCAAGGTCAAGGTCACATTGACCTAAAAAAAGTATGTGATACTCCGCCAACCCAAGATGAACTCACACATCATATTTGGTGATCCTAGCTGATTCTGTATAGGAGGTATGCTCCGGACAAGTTTTTTCTTGTAAATGAAGCCCAAGGTCAAGGTCACATTGACCTATAAATAGTATGCCACACTCCGCCATCCCAAGATGTACTAACACACCATATCTGGTGATCCTAGCTGAAGTAGTGTAGGAGATATGCTCCGGACAAGCTTTTCTTGTAAATGAGGTCAAAGTTCAAGGTCAAGGTCACATTGACCTAAAAATAGTATGTGATACCCCGCCAACCCAAGATGAACTCACACACCATATTTGGTGATCCTAGCTGATTCTGTATAGGAGGTATGCTCCGGACAAGTTTTTTCTTGTAAATGAAGCCCAAGGTCAAGGTGAAGGTTACATTGACCTATAAATAGTATGCGACACTCCGCCATCCCAAGATGTACTAACACACCAAATTTGGTGATCCTAGCTGAAGTAGTGTAGGAAATATGCTCCGGACAAGCTTTTCTTGTAAATGAGGTCAAATTTCAAGGTCAAGGTCACATTGACCTAAAAATAGTATGTGACACTCTGCCATCCCAATATGAACTCACACACCATATTTGTTGATCCTAGCTGATTCCGTATAGGAGTTATGCTCCGGACAAGTTTTTCTTGTAAATGAAGTCCAAGGTCAAGGTCACATAAACCTATAAATAGTATGCGTCACTCCGCCATCCCAAGATGTACTCACACACCATATTTGGTGATCCTAGCTTCGGACAAGCAAAATATGTTTATCCAGTTAAAAATATTCATGATTTTGACCTTTGACCTCTAAGTATGACCTTGACCTTTCAGCTATTGACATGATTTTTTCATGCGACACGCCGTACCGTCTAGAGGAACATTTATGCCAAGCGATTTCACAATCCATCCATGGAGTTCTAAGTTACAGCCCGGACAAGACCTGACGGACGCACATATGGACTGACACATTTTTAAGTTCAAAGGGGCATAATTCCAATATTAGTGAAGCCATAGTTATGGACCTTGTGTATGACACTTCCTCTTATCATGATCTTTCTATGTATGAAGTTTCAATCCAATGGCATGAGCTATTTAGGAGTTATCGTCCGGACAAAACTGGCAGCCGCTCGCCCGTCCGCCCGCCGTACATCAGCATTTCAATAACCGGAGTTTTCCGTGGAAAACCCGGTAAAAATAAAGTGTCATAACAGTTACTCCAAAATTTAGATATAGTTGAAGTAGTGTAGGAGATATGCTTCGGACAAGGTTTTTTTTGCAAATGAGGTCAAAGTTCAAGGTCAAGGTCACATTGACCTAACAAAAGTATGTGATACCCCGCCAACCCAAGATGAACTCACACACCATATTTGGTGATCCTAGCTTATTCTGTATAGGAGGTATGCTCCGGACAAGTTTTTCTTGTAAATGAAGCCCAAGGTCAAGGTCAAGGTCACATTGACCTATAAATAGTATGCGCCATTGATAGAAAACTCGAGAATGAAGTACAGGGTGACTTTCAATGGCTGCCATACAAAAACTTAACACCTGCTGTTGTGAAGTACATGTATACACTCTGAAAGTAGGGGATCCATCGAAAGCAAAAGCAGCAATGTGAAAAGAGAAAATTGCACTCGTTTTTTTTAGTCTGTTCATGAGCAGTTGTTTAAAGCGCAACATTACTTATTAATTTCTTTACACGGCAATCACTTTATACCAACAAAATCAAGTTTCATGGATAATGCAGCTGCAATGAGGGTTGACAGTAATTAGAACTGAATAACTGGGCAATTCTATTTAGAATTAGTTACATTTATGCTACTGAAATATGGTGGTATAAAAGCTAGATTTAGCCTAAAAATTTGCAATGTTTGGTTACAGATGATGTTTTATTATAGGCTGTAAATTATAATTCAAATTAGAAGTTTTTGTTAAACTAAGTAACAATGGACAGTGCATATTTGTACAAGGGTATTGTCAGGATAAATATTTAATTTGGCAAATCGAGTTTTCTATCAATTTTTCTGGCAAGTTAAAGACCTAGCCTAATGCTGTGGTATTACAGTAAAACCTCTCTATAACAGCCATTAAATTGTGTTAATTTGTTGGTATTTAGGGCAGGTGGCAGCTTAAAGCAAGCTGCTTTAAGCAGCCACCTGCCTTTAACATAAAATACTTGATGTAATTTAGTGACCGTTATACAGAGGTTTTACTGTATCTGGTTAGTGCAAAATGTGTCCAGTTAGTACCATCCAGTGTTTGCAAACATACTGTTCCTAACTACTATATTACCGAGTCTGCAGCTGACAAGTTGAAGGCACGATAGTCTAAAAATAAGACTAATTGTCCACCAAAGGCAATTTCCTAATTCACCTGGTTCTGTTATCTGGCCTAGCTTTAACCCTTACTGTGCGGGACACAAGTCACTAATAGAGGGTTAATACACGTTTTTTCGGGCAATAACATCTGCAGTGTCCCGAGGGACTGTTGTTGGCCCGAGCCGTAAGGGCGAGGGCAACAACATTCCCGAGGGACACTGCAGATGTTATTGCCCGAAAACAAACGTGTATTAACGCTATTCTTGCATAAAACCAATTTTCTGCTCTCCTGCATCAATTTAATTCTTCAAAATACAAGCAAAACAACGGCAGCAAAACTATACACTTCTTTGACACTTAGGCGAGTTATGCTGTTTCCGGGCCACTGTTTTCTTTTCGACGTCAATTCATGATTGTATCAAATACCGTTTACACGGAATTTCATTCAATATGTCTATCACTAAAACAGTTCATTGTCGGTGCTCCTGGAAATACTCACACCCCGGCGTTCACCTAGCTCAGGCCAAAACGCTGTAGCATTCGCGTCCATTGTTTACCTTAGGCCCGTAATAGGTATAATTAAAACCGGTCAACAACAGCGCGTGAGCACGAGAATCGCCTTATTAATACATGGTATAGCGGGACTACAACAGCACGTTTTATGCAAGAATATCCTTTGCAAACAGTGTAGACCCATATGAGAGGGCTCCTAGAGGAGCCCTCTCATCAGGGTCTGCACTGTTTGTCATGTTACACATTTTTTTTAGAAAAATCTCTAAATATTCACCATACGCTTGACCTGTTTGAATTTTGGAAGAGTCAATTTGAAAAGTCAGTGTAGTAAGGGTTAATTGTATTTTGTTGACTACAGTTAAACATCTCTGAAGTGACCACTTAAAGGATGTCTTAACTGTCTGCCTTTAAAACTGCTGGGAGCTTAATGCAAGATGGTGCAAATGCAGAAAGTCCCAATTGGAGCTTTTTGCATGAAGTTTGTTCTCCATAAAACAACAATTTTCTTTTAAATGCTCTGATGTTTCTGTACCAAAAGATCATTTTGAAGAGGTCTCACTGTACTTAAAATCCTAGATTGAAAGCCTTGTGTATATTGTCTTCAGCTGCTGGACATCACAAACAAATCACACTCAAAGCAAAGAAGCCCTTGTTGGAGCTATTAATAATTAAATGAGATGTAGTTGTTGACTGTTTAACCGTTGTATTGTGTAGGCAAACAATGACACATGAAAACCTTTTGGAATCAAACGAGTTATTGGCAACTAACTGAGCGTCCAATTAGCATCAAAACTGACAAATCTACCTTGAAGGGCATTCTCAAAGTGCTGATAATAGACTGCTTTTGTCTGCAGAAGTCTGACTATTCCAATCTCTCAAAGTATTCTCCGTTGACCTGCAACATTTTTTAAAGTGTTTGATCCAGTAGGAAAATGTGTCTGTATAGTCCAATTTAGGTATGTTCTTGTGCATTGAAAAATGGTGCTTCCAACAGCTGTGCGAGTCTGAATTAATCCTCCCACTAAAACATTGCTTGATGTGTGGATTCTGACAAAAATCACACAATGACAGATCTGGGATGTATGATGGCTGTGGTAACATATTAAGTAAATAGTCTCTCAATTTAGCAGGTTTTTTTATCGAACATTTGCTATATACAGGGGCCGTTTGACAAGGTTTTGGCACCGGGTCGTAAATAGGTTTCTATAAATAACTATTGTGCATATCAAGTAGTATGTGCATTATAAATAGAACGAAGACTATGAATATCAAGCGCCACTGCTTAGGAGATATATATATAACGCTTTAATCGTTGCAAGTACATGTAGTTCTTTGGAAAAAAAAGTAATTCTTTGAATTGGAATTTATCCAGTTAGCAAGCTTCTCTAGTGACGTAATAAAGGGGTGTGGATAAACTTTGGTTTCTTAGAATAGAATAGAATATATATTAGGTTTTATTTACCAATCATGGACCCTCTCGGGTTACAAATGAATGCATACTTAAACATTTAAGATTAACATAATTGGCATGAAACTAAAACATGTGTATCATATCTTAGGCACATATTGGTAAATCACATCATACAGTATCAGCTTGACACTTTTGGAGAATGTTGGAGAATCTGACAATTTGTGGCCTTTCATCATTTTGTCCTAGCCAAAGCTTGTTGTTTTCCTTTACATCAGGTTCAAAGAATAACATCCATGTTTCATCACCTATCACAATATCAACAAGATGTGTTTGTGTAACACTATGCTCCAATATGACCATTGACCTTGATGTATGTCACCCCTGAAAATGTTCACCTCCATAAAATGCATATGCCTGCCAAGTATGAAGGCTGTATGTTGAATGGCAACAAAATTATTGCCAATCTAAATTTGACCGATAATTTGACCTTTATGTATGACCTTGACCGTAATAAGTCACCCCTAAAAATGTTTGCCTCTATACAAGTTGCACAAATATGCCAAGTTTGAAGGATGTATATGTTAAATGGCGACAAAATTATTGCCAATCTAAATTTGACCCATAATTTAGCCTTTGAAATTGACCATAATAAGTCACCCCTAAAAATATTTGCGGGTGGGGTGGGGCATAAAAAGCCACCTGTAATCACAATATTCATAAATGCCTAACAATTCTGTGGCCATAAACCTGCTCCTGATTATATTGTAAGCAAATGGGAGATCCATCAAGCACCAATCTTCCACATTGCAAGATGTTTTGTCCACTGCCGTTTTGGCAAGGACTTCATTGTCACAAAATGTCCTGAATGTGGGTCATCTTCAAGAGATTGCCTTCCATCTTTAAATCGGGTTGAACATCTAACAATGGTAGTATGTGACGGAGCACAATCTCTAGATACTTTGTTGGATGGGGACAAAATTATCACCAATTTAAACTTTATCCGTAATTTGACAAATAACCTCGATGTATGACCTTCACCTTAATAAAGCACCAATCCAAATGTTCGCCTCAATAAGTTGCACATGCATGCCAAGTTTGAAGTATGTATGTTGAATAGCGACAAAATTATTGCCAATCTAAATTTGATTCATAATTTGACCTTGATGTATGACCTTGACTGTAATAAGTTACCCCTAAAAATGTTCGCTTCCGTAAGTTGCACATGCATGCCAAGTTTTAAGGATGTATGTTGAATGGTGACGATATTATTGCTAATCTAAATCTGACCCGTGATTTGACCTTTGACCTTGATGTATGTCCGTGAACTTACTAAGTCACCCCCAAAAATGTTTGCCTCCATAAGTTGCACATGCATGCCAAGTTTGAAGGATGTCTGTTGAATGGTGACAAAATTATTGCTAATCTAAATCTTACCCGTGATTTGACTTTTGACCTTGATGTATGTCCTTGAACTTAATAAGTCACCCCTAAAAATATTTTCCTCCATAAGTTGCACATGCATGTCAAGCTTGAAGTATGTATGTGCAACAGTTACAGACAGGCTGTGCAATAAAAAGCCACCTGTCATCACAATATTCATAAATGCCCAACACTTCTGTGGCCATAAACCTGCTCCTGATTATATTGTAAGCAAATGGGGGATCCATCAAGCACCAATCTTCCACATTGCAACGTGTTTTGTCCACTGCCATTTTGGCAAGGACATCATTGTCACAAAACACTCATAAAGGATGTCCTGAACGTGGGTCATCTTCAACAGATTGCCTTCTATCTTTTAATCGGGTTGAGCATCTAACAATGGTAGTATATGACAGAGCACCATCTCTAAATACTTTGTCAAAATCGGCTTTTATTTCCTGCACCAAATAGTGTAGCAATGACTTTTATTTTAACCTTTAGCCTACTGAGCATATATCTGCACTGTGTACAAGTATTTCGCTGTGCAATCACTGCTGTGGAGTGCACTGGTTGCACAATCAACTTGTAAATAGTGCAGACCCTGATGAGACAGCTCCTGCAGGAGCTGTCTCATCTGGGTCTTCACTATTTACAGGTAGGTATATTGACGTGAATAGCAAGCAAAGGGTTAAGATCATGGTGACTTTGACCTTTGACCTAGTGACCTCAAAAACAATAGGGGTCATCTAGTAGTCATGCGCAACCACCACAGCAAGTTTAAAGATCCTAAGCCAAACCCTTGAGCGGTTATTGATCAGAAACCAGTTCACCAGTTAAGGTCACATTGACCTTGACCTTTGACCTAGTGACCTAAAAACAATAGGGTCATTTAGTTGTCATGACCAACCACCACAGCAAGTTTGAAGATCCTAAGCCAAATAGTTATTGATCGGAAACAGTTTCGCCAGTTAAGGTCATGGTGACCTTGACCTTTGACCTAAAAAACAATAGGGATCATCTAGTGGTCATGAACAACCCACACAGCAAGTTTGAAGTTTCTACGCCAAGCCGTTTAGTACCTAAAACTTCTGCAGAGAGTCATTTGTTTTCTCTATAGTCATAACATTGACTTGAACAGTGACTTGAGTAGTTTTGGAAGGTTCATGCAATACTATATTGACACGTGGCCAGCAGTTTCATAAGATTTTTACTGTGATCATTTAACCCTTTTCCTCCATAAATACGCCTCTGTAAATTATAGTCACTTGTTGAAACCATTGTGATAAATAGAGCATTTGCTCCCACAGGAGCAAATGCTCTATTTATCACAATGGTTTCAAACTACAAAATTCTAAAATTTTCCTTTTCTCTGGCTAATGCTCCTTTTTGGTAGATTGATTCACTGTGGTTGGACCTAAAAATAGTCTATGAGGGAATGGGTTAACGCAAATTAGCCTGCGCTGTGGTCCATATTTTTTATGAATTAAAACCACTTGAAACACTTTGGTAGTAGGGGGTGTCACCCTTTGATAATTTCTACAAAGTTTTGTAGTAATCAAGAGTATGGTTTCAGATAAAAAGATACATTTTACCTTTTGGTTACTTTGTCGAAGGTTCTAAATGGAATGCAATTACAAGTACAAGTGATCTAAAAGTTTGCAAATGTAGAAATGCCTAAAAGAATTACACTAGTCTGCAACAATTTTAGTTTGAATCATTACTTTTCTATCAAATTTATTGATAGAACTGCATTCATTTGAACAAGCATATTGCCATTTGCAAACAGTGTAAACCCAGATAAATAGGTCTCTTTGAGGAGCTTTCTGATCAAGGTCTACATACTGAATGGACATTATCATAATCATGAACAATAGTGCTTCTCAAATCTTTAGGATATTGTGAGTAAGTAAAGCCTCCGTTAGTCTTTCAGGCTTTTATTATTTACCTGATTTAGCCACTACTGGCCTGTTATCATTTACCTGTTTCAGACACTATTGGCCTTTGTATTTACCTGTTTCATCCACTATTGCGCTGTTATTATTTACCTGTTTCAGCCACTATTGGCCTATGTATTATATACCCGTTTCAACCATTATTGGCCTAATATTATGTCCCTGTTTCAGTCACTATTGGCCTTTGTCAAGATACATGAACAATAATGGACCACCACTTAAAAAATTCAGAATTTACAGTTGGATCATAGATGTCAGAAAAAAAGTTTTTAAGTTTATCGCCGTAAAACTTATAGCAGACATCCATGGGGGATTAGATATTATACAGATGTCTGTTGGCTAATACTATAAACCTCAAAAACTTCTTTATTATTGATCTACAAGATGAAAACACCAATATCTAAATCAAGAGAATTGGGAGAGTAAACAGAATATGAACAAGATCTAATGTAATGGGTTCCATTACAGGATGTCCCTCACAGGAAAGACACAAGGAGGATTGTTCCTCTGTTGACAATTTAAACAGTGGAAATTTCATTTTAACTTAAAAGCTGCTTAACCCATTCACTCATACAAATGTGTTCTCATGCATTTGCAAACAGAGTAGACCCAGATAAGACGGCTCCTGTAGGAGCTGTCTGATCAGGGTCTGCTCTGTTTGCTAATGAAATTTGATTAGGGCTGACTATTGGGGCCAGTTTTGACTATTGCAATACTATTGCTATTGCTGAAAGTACTATTGCGATACTATTGCTATTGCTGGAAACTATTGCAATACTATTGCAATAGTTATTGCCAAGATTCGAAAACTTGTAAATGCAAATTTGCACAGTGTAAGATAAAACTTTGCTGTAAATACTTACTAAAAAATGTCTGTGGAAATGATTTAAAATGAATTGGGCTTTGTCACTTGTGTTTTACCATTTTGTTTTTAACAAACTAGATCTCCACGATGATCGACGCCATCTTGAAAACACAATGCCATTTATATGAAAGAACTATCGAAACTATCGATAGTCAGAGCAACTATCGCAATAGTCTATCGTCAGTTGGAAATAACTATCGATAGTGTAAATGGGATAGAGAACTATCACGATAGTTCGATAGTTTGATGTATTGTTACACCACTAAATTTGATAGATCTGTTTCTATACTTTCTAAAATGGTTACAGTGTTCCACCTTCCATATTTCATTGTAACTTTTTTGTCCCTGAATATTCAGTAGGTATTGAAATTTGGAATAAACATAGAACATGGAAAGGGTTAAGCAAGGATATAGATATCATAAACTAAGAAAAACATTCTCTAAATTTTATTATTGGAATCTCTCACTTATTTGGCAAGTACAAATGTAATCTTAAGGCCCTCCTACGGCATGGTATTTCACATCCTGAATTTTATGGTGATGTGATTTACAAACTTCGTAAAATTATTGGACAAACCCATTTTCTCACATTGTTCATCAAATATGTTAAACAAGAGAATCGGAAGAACAGATGGAAGCTCCCCAAATAAATGCTAGTTCCAAAAGGGCTTTTTTTAAATATATATCGTAGACTCACCTTCTATCGAACCTCACCTGTTTACCGAACCTTTCATTTTTTGGTGTTTTAACGCATGTACAAGAGCATACTACGTCAAAAAATCATGAGTACCGTTGCTTTGTCTGTAAACAACGCCTCGTAGCTTTAAAAACGAAATATAGGTCAATACAGTTTATTTCCGTTCAACTATGCTAAACATGAGAAAACTCTTACTACGTTATAGAATATCAACATGAATTGAAAAGTGTACCACATTAAAAATGTTTGACAGCTCTGACCCCTTCAGCTTATGCAAAGGTCGCGTGCCCATGATGAAATAACGTGACTATGAGTATTATGTTACAGTAAACAGTTTCTAAAATAAAGGTTCGATAAGCAGGTGAGGTTTTTCTGGCAGCCATTTTTGTTTTTGTTATGCGGGTGGTGGGGAACACTGGATTGTTTGGGGATTAATAGATGAGGATAAAAATATTTAATTGTTTCAGGGTATGTATAAAAGATTATTTTGAACTGCTGATTTATTTTTTTCTTCAATATTCACAGTAAACGTTTTTTGTTCCTGGTCAAAGGTTAAGAGGTTCGATAGACGGTAAGACCATGCTATATAACAAAATAACAAAGGGCAATAACTTCTAAATTATTCAAACGAGAGTGATAATTCTTGTGCACCGCACTTCTCCTCATCGAGATCTATCTACCTATGAAGTTTCATGTTGATACCTATTATAATTTTTGTGTTACGCTCCGGACAAATTTTAAGTATGAAAAATCACAAAGGGCAATAACTCCTAAATTATGCAAAAAGGAGTGATGAGTCTTGTCCACTGCACTTCTCCTCATCGAGCTCTATCTACCTATTAAGTTTCATGTTAATACCTATTATAATTTTTGTGTAATGCTCTGGACAAAATTTAAGTATGGAAATAACAAAGGGCAACTAGAGGTTTTTGTCACAAAAACTGATGTCTCCCCTCTAATAAAAACAAGAGTACCGCATACGGTACATAATACGCCCACTTGCAAACTTTCTCTGATTCAACATGCCTTATAAATGTTGACATTTTCTAATCTGTGCTTCAGATCTTGATTTCCATATTAAGGTGATACTATTTTTTTAAAAAATGAAGTGAATATCTTATTAAATAAAAAAGTTACAGCTAATCCTCATATTTTTGTGAAGTGTCAACTCCAAAGTTCTAAACCTAGATACCTTTTCAGGAAAACATCAGGTTCAAGGACCATAACTCTGACAAAAATTATTCAACCAGAGCGATATTCAAACTTAAGCTGTAACTCATCTAGATTTAGCTTTATGTCAAATATAAAGTCAATACATGTATCTCCAACCACTTCCAAAGAAAGACCGGAAAATTGAAAATTTGACAAAAAATTAAAGTTCAAGGGCCATAACTCTGGCAAAAATTATTCAACCAGACTGAGATTGGGAAATAAGTTGTAAATCATCTAGATTTAACTTTATGCCAAAAATAAAGTTAATATCTCCAACCACTTCCAAACAAGAGTACCGCATACGGTACATAATACGCCCACTTGCAAACTTTCTCTGATTCAACATGCCTTATAAGTGTTGACATTTCCTAATCTGTGCTTCAGATCTTGATTTCCATATTAAGGTGATACTATTTTCAAAAAAATTGAAGTGAATATCTTATTAAACAAGAGGGTCGTCACGGGTGACAAATGCCCCCAAAGTGTTTGACACCGAAATGCATTTTGGTGGAAAAACAATACAATGTAATGCAGGTGTAACATGAAATTTTGATGCTGTTAAAAATGACACAGGAGTGAGTTCTTAACATTAGAAACAGAACCTTTGACGATTATGATAGCTAAGAAAAGAGCCAAGCGTCAAAACTTAGTTAAAAAGGACCCTAAGTCATTCTCAACGTTAAAAAGGACCCTGGGTTGATTGTCAACGTTTAAGGTATAGGAGATATGCTCTGGACAAGCTTTTTGTATCTGGTAAGATATAGGAGATATGCTCCGGACTGTAAAATTGAGGTCAAAGGTCAAGGTCAAGGTCAGTGATCTGAAAATGGTACATGACTCTCCCCATCCCAAGATGAACTCACAAACCAAATTTGGATTCCGTAGCTGGTAAGGTATAGGAGAAATGCTCCAGACAAGCTTTGTGTAAAATCTAGGTCAAAGGTCAAGGTCACAGTGACCTGAAAATGGTACGCGACACACCGCCATCCCAAGATAAACTCACACATTAAATTTGGAATCCGTAGCTGGTAAGGTATAAGAGATATTCTCTGGACAACCTTTTTTGTAAAATCGAGGTCGAAGGTCAAGGTCAAGGTGGCCTGAAAATGGTACGCGATACTCCGCCATCTGAAGGTGATCTCACAAACCAAATTTGGAATCCGTATCTGGTAAGGTATAGGAGATATGCTCTGGACAAGCTTTTTGTAAAATCGGTCAAGGTCAAGGTTAAGGTCATAGTGACCTGGAAATGGTACATGACATTCCGCCATCCCAAGATGAACTCACACACCAAATTTGGAATCTGTAGCTGGTAAGGTAAAGGAGATATGCTCCGGACAAGCTTTTTGTAAAATCGGTCAAAGGTCATGGTCAAGGTCACAGTGATCTGAAAATGGTATGCGACACTCCTCCATCCAAAGATGAACTCATACACCAAATTTGGAATCCTTAGCTGGTAAGGAATAGGAGATATACTCCGGACAAGCTTTTTGTAGCTGGTAAGGTATAAGCGGTTTTTAAAATCGAGGTCAAAGGTCAAGGTCAAGGTCACAATGACCTGGAAATGGTACGCGACACTCCGCCATCCCAAGATGAACTCACACACCAAATTTGGAATCTGTAGCTGGTAAGGTAAAGGAGATATGCTCCGGACAAGCTTTTTGTAAAATCGGTCAAAGGTCAAGGTCAAGGTCACAGTGATCTGAAAATGGTACGCGACACTCCTCCATCCCAAGATGAACTAACACACCAAATTTGGAATCCTTAGCTGGTAAGGTATAGGAGATATACTCCGGACAAGCTTTTTGTAGCTGGTAAGGCAATAAGCTTTTTTTAAAATTGAGGTCAAAGGTCAAGGTCAAGGTCACAGTGACCTGGAAATGGTACGCGACACTCCGCCATCCTAAGATGAACTCACAAACCAAATTTGGAATCTGTAGCTGGTAAGGT
Source organism: Azorinus chamasolen (assembly GCA_963576725.1). NCBI lineage: Eukaryota > Metazoa > Mollusca > Bivalvia > Cardiida > Solecurtidae > Azorinus > Azorinus chamasolen. The sequence continues at coordinate 50,307,117 of OY755242.1, read as the reverse complement.
AAAGGAGATATGCTCCGGACAAGCTTTTTGTAAAATCAAGGTCAAAGGTCAAGGTCAAGGTCACAGTGACATGAAAATGGTACGCGACACTCCCCCATCCCAAGATGAACTGACACACCAAATTTGGTATCCGTAGCTGGTAAGGTATAGGAGATATACTCCGGACAAGCTTTTTGTAGCTGGTAAGGCATAAGCTTTTTTTAAATTGAGGTCAAAGGTCAAGGTCAAGGTCACAGTGACCTGGAAATGGTACGCGACACTCCGCCATCCTAAGATGAACTCACAAACCAAATTTGGAATCTGTAGCTGGTAAGGTAAAGGAGATATGCTCCGGACAAGCTTTTTGTAAAATCAAGGTCAAAGGTCAAGGTCAAGGTGACATGAAAATGGTACGCGACACTCCCCCATCCCAAGATGAACTGACACACCAAATTTGGTATCCGTAGCTGATGTGACAAAAGGAAATATACTCCGGACAAAAGGTACACACACCCACACACACACACACACCCACCCACCCACACACCCACCCACCCACACACCCACACACCCACACACACACACACCCACCCACACACGCACGGTGCGATCACTATATGCCGCCAAAGCCTAGCTTTGGGGGCATAATAAAAAAGTTACAGCTAATCCTCATATTTGCAGATTTTTGTAAAGTGCAACGGCCATAACTATGTAAAGACAAACTGAATGAACCTCAAAATAAACTCAGCTTCAAATTTTGTTGCTTAAAACATTTGTGTTACGTTTCATTTATATCATTTTAATAGTTTTCCCAGAAAACAACAGACAAACTAAAAGTTGACCGACAAACAAAGCAACGAACACACAAAGTTCAAGGACCATAACTTTAGAATAAAATGACATATCAAAACCCCCGCAATATATTTGAAAATTCACATTAAGGTTTAACCATATAAAAAAATTGAAGTAAAATCATTTCAAATGAAAAGTTTTGGCCATCCTTATATTTGCATAGATTTGCATTATTTTTTTAAGTGCAAGGGCCATAACTCCGAAACAACAAATCAAATGATCCTCAGAATCGACTTAGCTTCAGGTCTTGCTGCATTAAACATGTGTATGAAGTTTCATTAATATCTGTCAAACAGTTTTGCCAGAAAACAGCGGACAAACTATATGCATATATTTGCATTATTTTTTAAGTAAAAGGGCCATAACTCCGAAACGACAAATCAAATAAACCTCAAAATCTACTCAGCATCAGATCTTGATGCATTAAACATTTTTGTGAAGTTTCATTAATATCTCTCAAATAGTTTTCCCAGAAAACAGCGGACAAACTATTTGCATGTATTTGCATTATTTTTTAAGGACAAGGGCCATAACTCTGAAAAGAAAAATCAAATGATCCTCAGAATCAATTCAGTTTCAGATCTTGATGCATTAAACATTTTTGAGAAGTTTCATTAATATCTCTCAAATAGTTTTCCCAGAAAACAGCGGACAAACTATTTGCATGTATTTGCATTATTTTTTAAGGACAAGGGCCATAACTCTGAAAAGAAAAATCAAATGATCCTCAGAATCAATTCAGTTTCAGATCTTGATGCATTAAACATTTGTGTGAAGTTTCATTAATATCTCTCAAATAGTTTTCTCTGAAAACGGCAGACAAACTATTTGCATGTATTTGCATTATTTCTTAAATACAAGGGCTATAACTCCGATACGACAAATCAAATGAACCTTAGAATTGACTCAGCTTCAGATCTTGATGCATTAAACATTTGTGTGAAGTTTCATTAATATCTCTCAAATAGTTTTTCCAGAAAACAGCGGACAAGCTATTTGCATATTTTTTAAAGACAAGGGCCAAAACTCTGAAATGAAAAATCCAATGAACGTCAGAATCAACTCAGGATGCATTAAACATTTGTGTGAAGTTTCATTAATACCTGTCAAATAGTTTTCCCAGAAAACAGCGGACAAACTATTTGCATGTATTTGCATTATTTTTTAAGTAAAAGGGCCATAACTCCGAAACGACAAATCAAATGAACCTCAGAATCAACTCAGCATCAGATCTTGATGCATTAAACATTTGTGTGAAGTTTCATTAATATCTCTTAAATAGTTTTCCCAGAAAACAGCGGACAAACTATTTGTATATTTTTTAGGACAAGGGCCATAACTCTGAAATGAAAAATCAAATGAACCTCAGAATCAACTCAGCTTCAGATCTTGATACATTAAACATTTGTGTGAAGTTTCATTAATATCTGTCAAATAGTTTTCCCAGAAAACAGCGGACAAACAAAATGTTGACGGACGAACGAACGAACAAACGAACGAACGAATGAACGAACAAACAAACGAACGGACGGACGGACAGACAGGGCCACGTCAATATACGACCACCTTTAATAGGTGGGCGTATAACAATATGTAAAGGGAAATCACTAAAAATGTTATGGACTTGATGATTGATACTTCCCCTCATTATGCACTTTCCACACCACATTTTTCAAGAAGAAAATGATAACAGCTAATAACTTCAAAACTATTTATACCAGAGTTATGGCCCTTGTGCACGACACTTACTTTCATCATGCTCTTTCCATAAATCAAATGTCATTCCAATAGCATCAGTCGAACAGGAGTTATTGATCGGACAAAAAATGTAACAAAGGGCAATAACTCCAAAAGTATTGAAGCCCGGAGAGTTATGGCCTTTGTTCATGACACTTTCTCTCATCATGCTCGTTCCATGTATAAAGTTTCAATACAATGGCAAGAGCCATGTAGGAGTTATCGTCCGGACAAGAAAGCGTTAAACAAATGTACAAGGGGCAATAACTCTCAATTTATTGAAGCCAGAGTTAAGGACCTTATGCATGAGACTTTCTCTTATCATGATCAATCCATGTATGAAGTTTCACTTCAATGGCATGTGCCATATAGGAGTTATCCTGACAAAAAAGTGTGTGTTTTTTTACAAAGGGCAATAACTCCAATATTAGTGAAGCCAGAGTTATGGACCTTGAGCATGACACTTTCTCTTATCATGATCTTTCCATGCATGAGTTTCAATCCAATGGCATGAGCCATATAGGAGTTATCGCCCGGACAAAAAATTTGTTGAAAAAATTACAAGGGCAATAACTCCATTATTAATGAAGCCAGAATTATGGACCATGTGTATGACACTTTCTCTCGTCATGATCTTTCGATATATGAAGTTTCAATCCAATGGCATGAGCCATATAGGAGTTATCGTCCGGACAAAAAAGTGTGCATTTTTTTACAAGGGGCAATAACTCCTATATTAGTGAAGCCAGAGTTATGGACCTTGTACATGACACTTCCTCTCATTATGCTCTTTCCATATATGAAGTTTCAATCAACTGGCATCAGGCATATTGAAGTTATCGTCCGGACAAAAAAGTGTGAATTTTTTTTACAAGGGGCAATAACTCCTATATTAGTGAAGCCAGAGTTATGGACCTTGTGCATGACACTTCCTCTCATTATGCTCTTTCCATATATGAAGTTTCAATCAACTGGCATTAGGCATATTGAAGTTAACGTCCGGACAAAAAGTGTGACGGACGGACGGACAGACAGACAGACAGACGGACAGACGGACAGACGGACGGACGGACGGACATGCTAACAAATGGGTAGTTGTGTGACTTTTTCCTTTGATCTTTTCTTGTGGGACTAGTCCCACAAGAAAAACTATTTTTGGCTCTAACTTTGGAAAAGAATGATCTGGAAGCTAACCCTAACCCTATGTCCCACAACTGGCCAGGTTAATGTCACAAGAAATGGCCAGGTTAATGTCACAAGAGATGGCCAGGTTAATGATTTTACTTGTGCGACTAGTTAGAAAAAGTCACACAACTACCCATTGGTGAGTGCGGACGGACGGACAGACGGACAGACAGACAGACAACTCTCACGAAAAACAATATGTCTCCCCCATATAAATATGGGGGGGAGACATAATAACTCCTGAATTATGTAAAGAGAGTGGTGATTCTTGTGCACTGCACTTTCCTCATGAAGATCAATCTACCTATGAAGTTTCATGTTGATATCTATTACAGTTTTTGTGGTATGACGGACAGACAAAGTTATGACAGACGGACAAACGGACATGCTAACAAATGGGTAGTTGTGTGACTTTTTCCTTTGATCTTTTCTTGTGGGACTAGTCCCACAAGAAAAACTATTTTTGGCTCTAACTTTGGAAAAGAATGATCTGGAAGCTAACCCTAACCCTATGTCCCACAACTGGCCAGGTTAATGTCACAAGAAATGGCCAGGTTAATGTCACAAGAGATGGCCAGGTTAATGATTTTACTTGTGCGACTAGTTAGAAAAAGTCACACAACTACCCATTGGTGAGTGCGGACGAACAGACAAATGGACAGACAAACGGACGGACGGACAAATCGGCAACTATATGCTCCCCCAAATCCCATTTGGAGAGCATAAAAAGACATACACTACCATCATATAAGACATAATATGCTGCCATCATAAAAGACAAAAGACATATGCTGCTACCATAAAAGACATATAAGCTGCCACCATAAAAGACATAATTATGCTGCTATCATGAAAGACAGAATTCATACACAAAAAACAAAAATGTACAAAAAACATAAGAAACCTATCACGTTGAATATAGAACACTGAATTATCTTTAACCCTTCGCTTGCTGAATTTTAAAATACATTTCTCCTTCTTTGTCCATGCCCTGTTGTATAATTACATATATCTTCACTGTATACAAGTATTTCGCTGTGCAATCACTGCTGTGGAGTGCACTGGTTGCACAATCAACTTGTAAATAGTGCAGACCCTGATGAGACAGCTCTTGCAGGAGCTTTCTCATCTGGGCCTTTACTATTTACAGGTAGGTATATTGACGCGAATACCAAGCGAAGGGTTAATTTTCTATGTAAATTGTGAATATATGGAAGCACATTTGGTTTTTAAATATTTTCTTCAAAAAAGACAAAACATTCATCTTACCTTTGTTAAACTTAAGGCCATTTACGGTTGTATCAACTAAATACAAAATCCATATTAACACTGGTGATCATCCTCCGATCAAAACTATGGCATTCTTTATCTACAATAACCAACAATAGCTAATATCATTAAATTTGCATAGAAATCTACAAGATCTAATATTACATAAAAACTCCCAAATGAAAAGCCTAATCTGCATAAAATAACCATTAGAAGCTGGCTTCGGATTTCTTGAAAGACCAGTCCAAGATTTGCACTGACTTGCATATCTGATTTAATCAATCTGGATTGAGTCACAAACAAAACTTGTCAGCCCTCATTTGTATTGACAGCAGGAGTGGGGAGACCAGGCTAGCTCGGATTGCAACACAATTTGACAACTTTTTGTTCAGATCATCAAGTAATTTGACAACTGAAAAAATTCTCTAAAGAATATTCCCAGACAAGTCATGTCATGAAATAGAAATATTGGATGATTGTAAATGCCTGCGAGTTTAGTAAGCGGAGTAAAGTCTGATTTTGTTTGTAACTGATACATGAACTTCCCTACATTATGTGTAGTAAATTTTCTGTATGGACTATAGCTCTTTAAAAGCGGCAGCTTAAAATAGGACAGAATGAAGGCAGAAAGCTCCAAACACAGCTGTTTACAAATTCGTTTTCCCTGCATTAACCCTTTCACCGCCAATGTTGCAAAAATGCACCATGACAAATAGTGCAGTCCCAGATCAGACGCCGCCTTTTAAAGGCGGCGTCTGATCAGGGACTTCACTTTTTGTCTCAAACTCTAGTTCTATATCTGTGCTTTATTCCTTTGAAATTTGCATTTATTTATCTTATTTCCTTATTTTACTGAATGATTTTACAAAATTGGATTGCAGACGACAATTAGAAATTTGGCGCCAAAAGGGTTAAGCTTCAAAACACCTTGCTTATCCACTTTCAGTTCTTCCTTATACAGCTAAACTTCGATACCTCGAACTCGGATAACTCAAACTAAACGTTTGGTCCTTCAAAAACTTACAATACAGAATAATTGCTCTTAAATGTATCACTACGGACATATAGAAACATATGTGATAGCTTAATGCAGGTGTAAAGTAATGCTGGAGATTTCAGCAAATACTTTACACCTGCATTAAGATGTTAACACGAGCTACTGTCCATATTTGAAATTCAATAACTCAAACTTCTGTTATATCGAACTAATTTGTACAGTCCTTTGGAGTTTGAGATATCGAAGTTCAACTACATGAATAATGTTTTTATGTTCTACTATATTCATGATTTTGCACCACATTATGTTTACAATGTAATTTTGATCCAAATTGAATATACCCGTCATTTCACAATCGTCTATGCCAATGTACAGTCATGCTTAAGTGGTTGCACGTTAATCCTTCGCTTGCTATTCACATCAATATACCTACCTGTAAATAGTGAAGATCCAGATGAGACAGCTCCTGCAGGAGCTGTCTCATCAGGGTCTGCACTATTAACAAGTTGATTGTGCAACCAGTGCAACCAGTGCACTCCACAGCAGTGATTGCACAGCGAAATACTTGTACACAGTGAAGATATATGTAGTTATACAATAGGGCATGGGTGAAGAAGGAGAAATGTATTTTAAAATTCAGAAAGAGAAGGGTTAATAACTTTTCAAAACTTTTGACACCAGGCTATGATGAATCCTTGTCATATCTGTAATCTATAATCAGTTTTAATTTCCTAATTGCTATCTTCATTATAACTAAAAATGATATGTCATCAACTGACAACCATTTACCACATATTCTTAAACCCAAACCCCTTGAAGAGTTATTTGAGATCACTCGTAAAAACAAAGGTAGATTATCCATTTCCACCATAAATACGCATTTCTACGCCGCTGTAATAACCACTTCTTGAAACCATTGTGATAAATAGAGCATTTGCTCCTATAGGAGCAAATGCTCTATTTATAATCACAGTGGTTTCAAACTACAAAATTCTAAAATTTTACTTTCTCTAGTAAATGCTCCTTTTGGGTAGATTCATTCAAAGAGGTTGAGTCTAAAAACAGCCTATGGAGGAAAGGGTTATACAACAACACATGTATTATTTTACATGCATATTCAAACATCACAAAGGCATTTATCTTTGATCGCCATTGTTTGCGAGCTGTATTGGACAATGTGAAAAGTTCATCAAACAGTGTTGAAAGTTTCCAAGTCTTGGCATGTTTTCCAGTATATTGGCACGTAGATACAGTTCAAGATCCGTAATAAATACTAGTTACTTTGCATATGAATATTATCAGAACTGTGAAGTTTCCAAGGTAACAAAAGGGTTTCCAAGGTAACAATTCCTGTCAGATCTAAATTTCAACTACTAAACAGTGGAAACCAGAGGTTTCCATGGTAAAAATGAATAATCAAACTTCGTCATATTATTAAACATCCAAATTCTTTGCTAGGACCATTTTTAAAAATTGGCTCATTGAGACTATTCCAAAGATGATCACATTGAGATTTTGTCTTGAATCGGAAATTTTCTGCATTTAACCCTTTTCCTCATATAAACGTGTTTTCACGCATCTGCAAACAGAGTAGACCTAGATTAGACAGCTCCTATAGGAGTCGTCTGATCAGGCTCTGCTCTGTTTGCTAATGGAATTTGACAGATCTGTTTCTTTAGTTTCTAACATGGCGACAATGTTCTACCTTCCATATTTTGTTATTACTATTTTGTCCATGAATATTCAGTAGGTATTGAAATTTGTAATAAACACAGAACAGAGAAAGGGTTTTCTGCATTTTAGAGAGGAACAGGATGTATGTATTTCAGCTGTTACATTTACACAATGACACTGTTGTCTCCACCTGGTTGTACATAGCATGTAAGGCTAGTGCTTGAAGGTATGGCGGGTAAACAAAACTTCTTTGTCACAGAGAAGAGAGAAGACAGAGACAGGGACAAACAAAAAGAGCGAGATAGAAAGACAGACAGACAGACAGACAGACAGACAGGCAAGACAGACATCCTGGCAGACAGACACCGGACAGTGGGTGATCACAAAAGCTCACCGAGCATACACGGGTGAGCTAAAACACTGAATTTGTAAATGTATTAAAATTGAATTATATAGTGGTATCTGTAGGAAACAAACTTTATTTTTTCCCCAATAGTTATATATAACATGGTCCCTATAAGGTTCTAATATCAACTCTAAGCCTGCTAAACTTGACCTGCTTGGCATTTGCAGACAGCTAGGATTAACCCTTTCCTCCATAGCTATGCCTCTGTAGAAGTCACTTTTTGAAAACCATTGTGATAAATAGAGCATTTACGCCATAGGAGCAAATGCTCTATTTATCACAATGTTTTCAAAACTAAACAATTCTATTACTTTTTTTCCTTTTCTCTAGTTAATGCTCCTTTTCGGTAGATTTATTAAAAGAGGTTGGGTCTAAAAATAGCCTATGGAGGAATGTGTTAATTTGACATCTCATTGAGATGCAAGCTTTTTGACATTCAGTCAATAATTTATCAAAAGCTTGAACAAATCAGAAGAGAATGAAGATTGGTAACAGACTGACAGGAGTTTACAAGGATAATATGTTTGCAGCAGGTTAACCCTTCCTCCATAGGCTATTTTTAGACCCAACCTCTTTGAATGAATCTACCAACAAGAGTACCGCATACGGTACATAATACGCCCACTTGCAAACTTTCTCTGATTCAACATGCCTTATAAGTGTTGATATTTTCTAATCTGTGCTTCAGAACTTGATTTCCATATTTAGGTGATACTATTTTTAAAAAAAAATGAAGTGAATATCTTATTAAATAAAAAAGTTAAATAAAAAATATCCTCATATTTGCAGATTTTTGAAAAGTGCAACGGCCATAACTCTGTAAAGACAAACTGAATGAATCTCAAAATAAACTCAGCTTCAGATTTTGTTGCTTAAACATTTCTTTTAAGTTTCATTTATATCATTTTAATAGTTTTCCCAGAAAACAAGAGACAAACTAAAAGCTGACCAACAAACAAAGCAACGAACACACAAAGTTCAAGGACCATAACTTTAGAATAAAATGACTTACCAAAAACCCCGCAATATATGTGAAAATTCATATAAAGGTTTAACCATATAAAAAAAATTGAAGTAAATATCATTTCAAATGAAAAAGTTATGGCCATCCTCATATATATTTGCATAGATTTGCATTATTTCTTTTAAGTGCAAGGGCCATAACTCCGAAACGGCATATCAAATGAACCTCAGAATTGACTTAGCTTCAGGTCTTGATGCATTAAACATGCGTGTGAAGTTTCATTAATATCTCTCAAATAGTTTTCCCAGAAAACAGCGGACAAACTATATGCATATATTTGCATGATTTTTTAAGTAAAAGGGCCATAACTCTGAAACGAAAAATCAAATGAACCTCAGAATCAATTCAGTTTCAGATCTTGATGCATTAAACATTTGTGTGAAGTTTCATTAATATCTCCCAAATAGTTTTCCCAGAAAACAGTGGACAAACTATATGCATATATTTGCATTTTTTTAAGTAAAAGGGCCATAACTCTGAAATGAAAAATCAAATGAACCTCAGAATCGACTCAGCTTCAGATCTTGATGCATTAAACATTTGTGTGAAGTTTCATTAATATCTCTCAAATAGTTTTCCCAGAAAACAGCGGACAAACTATTTGCATGTATTTGCATTATTTTTTAAGGACAAGGGCCATAACTCTGAAACGAAAAATCAAATGATCCTCAGAATCAACTCAGCTTCAGATCTTGATGCATTAAACATTTGTGAAAAGTTTCATTAATATCTCTCAAACAGTTTTCCCAGAAAACGGCGGACAAACTATTTGCATTTTATAAGGACATGGGACATAACTCTGAAATGAAAAATCAAATGAACCTCAGAATCAACTCAGCTTCAGATCTTGATACATTAAACATTTGTGTGAAGTTTCATTAATATCTGTCAAACAGTTTTCCGAGAAAACTGCGGACAAACAAAATGTTGACGGAAGAACGAACGAACGAACGAACGAACGAACGAACGAACGAACGAACGGACGGACGGACAGGGCCACGCCAATATACGACCACCTTTATTAGGTGGGCGTATAAAAAGGAGCATTTACTAAAGAAAAGTAAAATTTTTGAATTTTTGTAGTTTGAAACCATTGTGATAAATAGAGCATTTGCTCCTATAGGAGCAAAATTAATGCTCTATTTATCACAATGGTTTCAAGAAGTGGTTATTACAGAGGCGTAGAAAGGCGTATTTTACATTACAGGGTTGCCACACACCAGAGGAAACAAAAATTCCCTGACAAAGAAAATTTCAAATCTCCCTGACACATTACATCGTGAAATTTGGTCTTTCTGTCATAATTTCAGTAATACTATTTTTTTCAAAATTCCCTGACAATTCCCTGATATTTGTAAATTTTTTAACAACTCCCCGACCTTGAAAAGAAAAAAAAATCCCATACTTTTCCCCGATGCGTGGAGGAAATGGTTAAGGATTATTACATGTGAAAGATAATAAAAGCAGTTTACTCACCAAATTTGACCCGAGACTCGTGCATATTCCTTTTATTATCGTATGAAGGTAAATTCATGATCAATCAATAACATACTTGATAATATACATTCATCCAGACAAATGCACTATAAGAATACAATCCTCATGGAACATGATTATTATTGGTTTTCGTTTTGTTATTTTTGTTTTACGTAATACGAACAATCCCGATGAACATGCCGAAGATCAATTGAATCTGAAGTCAAATTGGGAGAGTAATAGCTTTTTTGAGACAAACTTTAAACAGTCATTTTTTGTTTATAATATGAAATCCACTAACATTTTTTCATTTACTGGTCAAAGGAATGTAATACAGACTATTAACATATTTATTAGCATTCTAAAATTGTTATATATTGGTGGAATGTCATAAATATGACAAATCCAACTCATCTGGTAATAGTCACAGCAAATGTTTACCTCTGAGCCGCGAATGTGGAATTTCCTTTACCACATCCCAAAAACTCTCTCAATTAGATTGCTGGAGCTGGTGTGCCGGTTTTAAACCTTTCCTCACTGGAGCATGTTGAATAGGCATATGTGTTAAAAGAAATGGTCTACAGGGATAGCCCCTCACAGTCTCCTAACAGGACACCTTTGTCTAAATCTAAAAATAGATTTGATATGTAATTATGTAAACTGTCATTAAAATAGCACAACAATAAAGGTTGTATATGAGCCAATATATAATTTGGGCAGATTTTGAAATCAATTTTTTGAAAAATAAAAGGTGTTTCTTCTTGAAAGTTTTGTTGATTTCTAGGTACTTTGTTGTTTAAGTGACACTAAAAATGTAAAATGCACCCTAAATTTATTCATCTTTAAAACTTTATATGACTTTATGACGATGACTCTCAAGCACATGTCATTGCAGTAATGAAAATGAAAACAATGACTATAAAAGCATGTGGTTCATTTAAAGTAATTTATTGCATTATATATCTTATGTATGCCATATTTGAATAGATGAACACATAAAAACCTTTTTTTCCATATATATTAATGAGAAAATTTGAATCATTGCATGATGCAATAAAACCAATACAATTACAAACATAACAATTAGTGTTATGATCATTATTGGCTTTGTATAGTGCTTTACACTTGCTTAACCTAGAATAATGTCATAATTATCAACAAATCATGTATCAGACAAATATTCAAACATGTTTCACCTTTTTTGTCATCATTCTTTACGCATGTTATTGCAATGACACCCTTGTTATTGCAAAGACATTTATTGTAACTACAATGACAAACTGACAATAAAATTTATTTTTGCTATCTTTTATTTGCAAATTGTCTAAAATAACACACAAACTGTTAACAACATGTTCAGCAATTTCAATTCTAAACTATATCAAGTAATTTTACAAAAAGATTTTAATGGACATTGAAAAAAGATTCCAGCGTGACTGCAGTGACATTTTCGTTATTGCAATGACTTGCATAATCTTAAGCTTATAAAATCAACCTTATTCCAGACTTAAATGCCCCTCATAATAATGTTCTTTGCAAATTCATACTTTCCCTCATGAATATTTTAAAAAAAACTCCGCCCACTGTGAATATTTTATCATTTTTCATTGCGCTACATAATACAAAGGAATTAATTACCAGAGTCAAGAGATGGTCTGATCCATAATATTTCAATACGCAAACTGAGCAAACCCTGATCAGGCAGATTCAAGAGGAGCTTTCTGATCTGGATCTGGATTTTTGTTTTCAACCCTTCTCATGCTACAGTTTATAGAGGATGTTGGCCACTTTTACTATAGTGTCCTCGAAAAAGTCATTTTCTACAAAGTGAGATAGTTTTGTTTCTTCAGTTAAAAGTTAAGACTGGGATAAGACAGAGTTTATACAAACAGATGCCTTTAAACTACTCTTTAAAGCCACATTTTGAAACAGTTGTGATAAATAGAGCATTTGCTCCAAAGGAGCATATGCTCTTTTTATCACAATGGTTTCAAATATGGAAAAATAGTCAAACAGGGAGAGCCACACACGAAATGACACCGCACCAAACACCATCTCAAGACTACAATATATATATATCCTGAAAATTCCCTTCTATCAAGGAAATGCTCCTTTCCAGTAGATGTATTCATAACATTTGAGTCTAAAAATAGCATATCAGGCAATGGGATAACCCTTAAATTATCTTTCAATTGAACCCTTTCACTCATGAGTTATAATTCTGGTAAAACTCTGCCAGCTGTACTTATTTAATTACATAGACTTTTTATTGGGGAATTTTAATCGGAGTTGACCCTGATTTGGAAGCTTCCTTACATTAAAAAATAACACTTATGTAAAATCTTAGATGTCTTGAAATTTTATGAACTTGTTATTAAACTCCATGAAAGTTTTTTTTATCACATAACTTCACTTGTTTCTGAGTTAATAAAGCAACACATATTTATTATATTAACCATTTGGCATATATAAATGATGTGATTTCATTAAAAACAGTATGGGATGACATCATACAATGCTGAAAAATACAGCATTTTTTTTTATTTAAAACTTTGGAGCTCTTTTTTAAGAGTGTATGATAAGAGAAACTTACACTCATCATCACTTCTTATCACACTCATTATCACTTCTTATCAAATTTTATTTAACTCATTCAGGAAATGCTATAAAGCTTGCCAGAGGCTTGCTTAACTCATTCTCTCCTAGACTATTTTTAGACCCAGCCTCTTTGAATTAATCTACCAAAAAGAAGCATTAACTATAGAAAAGGAGAATTTTAGAATTGCATAGTTTTGAAACAATTGCGATAAATAGATTATTTGCTCCTATGGAGCAAATGCTCTATTTATCACAATGGTTTCAAAGAATGAGTTTTACAGAGGGGCAAAAAGGCGTCATTAGGAGAGAATGGGTTAATAACATTTTCTTGAATTTGTTTATTAAAAGTTGTTATGAAGTGACAATCCATGTAAGATTCTCGATGTAGCTATAGCTTCAGGACTGGATTGGCATATCTATTGGTCATCATGGTTAATATGGGTTAAATTGATATGTGACTGATTAGAAATATCCATGCTCCTAATTAGAATTGACAGGCTGTTCAGTTATACACTACTTGCTTGACCCTTTCCTCATATAAACATGTTTTCACACATTTGCAAACAGAGTAGACTTAGATCAGACAGCTCCTAGGAGCCATTTGATCAGGGTCTGCTCTGTTTGCTAATAGAATTGGATAGATGTGTTTCTTTACTTTCTAAAATGATTCCAATATTCCACCTTGAATATTTCATTATATTATTTGGTCCATGAATATTCAGTAGGTATTGAAATTGCAAATAAATATAGAACAGGGAAAGGGTTAATCCAAAGACCTATTAATGTCCATCATAGCTCAACGACAACAATTGTTATTTAACCCTTTCCCTATTCTATTCTATTTCAATACCTACTAAATATTCATGGACAAATTAGTTGTAATGAAATATGGAAAGTGGAACACTGTAGCCATTTTAGAAAGTACAGAAACAGATCTAGCCAATTCCTTCAGCAAACAGAGCAGACCATATAGGAATCTTCTGATCTTGGTCTACTCTGTTTGCAGGTGCATAAAAACATGTTTATATGAGGGAATGTATTAATACACAATGTCTTACAATATCCAGCCTTCAAACTGACTTTGAGAAAGAGACAACTGTATTTACATGTATTCCATATATTTACCTTACATGCATATATCTGCAGTGCTATTCTTGTAGTAAATAACAAAAAAATAATGAAGAAAATTTAAAAGAACTAGAAATGTCATCGCAGTAACAAATCCTGTCATTGCAATAACAATTTTTTTTAAAAATCCCATCTTACATAAATTTTCAACAAACATGCACATTTTATTTTATTATGCATATTTACTTGCATATTTCTGTTGAATAATTCCAACTGAAATGAAAATTATAAAGATAATAACACAATACAATGCTGTATTGTCACTGCAATAACAAATCCTGTCATTGCAGTCACAAAATGAGTGTTATTGCAATGACTGTTATTGCAATGACGCATTCTCATATTTACCTCAACTTTTTCTCCTGAACTCTGACCTAGCCATACTTTGATATGTTTATAACATAAACATTAATATTTATAACCTATATGCACTTTCAAATGCAAGCTATGATTTAAAGCATCTCTGTGATATGTGTTACTTAAATGACAGATTTCAAAAATACTCACTCACATACTTAACTTAAATAATCTTGTTTTTTGAAACGGTTTTCACATCATGCTTATAACATGGTGGCAACCATTTAGTGGTGAACAATCTTCTTCTTGAGGGTAGTTGTCTCCCTTGAATGTGTGCTTTAATGGTAGAACTCCACCATATTATAACATTGTTACTGCAATGACGTAGGTCTGAGGGACAAATTTCAAAGTGTATTTTGAGTCCCATAAATGCTATTTACGGACTTTATTTTCTCTTTACAATGCAGTTAAATGTTGATATTTATTATATTCACCATTATTATTTTGAAAACCACATTTTCTCTCATTGAAATAGAGATCTGAATGTATAATTTTAGATTTGGGACATGACTTTTACCTAAAAACTGATACCAAAATTTAGAACAGCTGTTCAATTAATTCCTCAAATTCATTTTTTTATCACTGTTTTACTAGATTTCCTTGATATATACACATTCTATGAGGAACTTTCTTTACACAATTCTTGTGCTTTGTTTAAAACCTAAAGGACAAGAAATCTGCCCAAATTATATATTAGCTCATATAAGGAAATTTATACATTTAACACATTCTCACATATTGACGCCTTTTGACGCCTCTATAAAAGTCACTTTTTGAAACCATTGTGATCACAATGGTTTCAAGACTACACAAATCTGAAATTTACCTTTTCTCTAGTAAATGTTCCTTTTCAGTATATTCTTTTTTAAAGAGGTTGGGTCTAAAAATAGCCTATGCGGGAATGGGTTAACCCGATAAATATTCCTATATCTACATAAATCTTAAGTCTTAGTAATATATGGCTCTACATTCTAAAATGCAAATGTGTCATAAGACATCTGTACCATTAAAAGGTTTATGAGCAAAACAAGGGTCTGGTATATATATATATACCATGGATATCCACACTAATTCTAATCATTTTTTTTTGCATCTCAAGTATGCATTGGTGAATTCTTCTGAGGATGTATGCACTTTTTCAGAATTAATCCATTCCTGTATACTGACGCCTTTTGATGCCTCTGTAAAAGTCGCATATTGACGCCTTTTGATGCCTCTGTAAAAGTCACTTTTAGAAACCATTCTGATAAATAGAGCATTTGCTCCTACGGAGCAAATGCTCTATTTATCAGAATGGTTTCAAAACTACACAAATCTTAAACTTACCTTTTCTCAAGTAAATGCTCGTTTGGGTAGATTTTTTCAAAGAGGTCTAAAAATAGCCTATGTGGGAATGGGTCAACCTGATAAATATTCCGGTACGGGAAATACATTGTACATGTATTTACATCATAAATATTAAGTTTTATATGGCTCTACACTGTTTGTAAATGTGTCATAAGACATCTCTACTAGGTAACAAGAGTGTTCGGAGGAACACGTGTGTCACCTGCTCGCAACTGACACAAAAACTGTTAATATGCTGGAGTGCGAAAATCCGAACAAAAGGGAATTACTCAAAAAGTATTGCATGCAGAGTGATGGACCTTAGTTACATCAATGGTCCTCAATGAGAGGAAGACACATGTGAAATTTGAAAGCTCTATAATGATTAGATTAGAAATGAGAGCCAAAAAGGTGTGACGAAAATCAGAACAAAGGGAAATAACTCAAACAGTATTGCATGCAGAGTGATGGACCTTAGTTACACCAATGGTCCTCAATGAGAGGAAGACACATGTGAAATTTGAAAGCTCTATAATGATTAGATTAGAAATGACAGCCAAAAAAGAAAGTGTGACGAAAATCCGAACAAAGGGGAATAATTCAAAACATATTGCATGCAGAGTGATAGACCTTAGTTACATCAATGGTCCTCAATGAGAGCAAGACACATGTGAAATTCGAAAGCTCTATAACGATTAGTTTAGAAACGACAGCCAAAACAAGAAAGTGTGACAGACAGACAGACGGACAGACGACGGAAAAGTGATCCCTAAATGACACACTGCCTCTCGGCAGGTGACACAAAAAGGTCTATAAGCAAAACAAGGGTCTGGTATATACCATGGATAGCCACACTCAAAGTGATCCCTAAGTGATACACTGCCTCTCGGAAGGTGACACAAAAATTCTATAAGCAAAACAAGGGTCTTGTATATATACCATGGATAGCCCCACTAATTCTAATCATCTTTCTAATCATCAACTAGTGTGCAAGGGTGAATTCTTCTGAGGCTGTACGGTGTGCACTTTTCTCAGAATTAACTAGAATTATCACTAAAGGATGAAAACCCCATCACAGCAGCCTTGATTGCAGACGGACAGAGGGACTGCTTTAAGTAAATCTACATACATTTGAATAGAAATATAGTTTACATATTAATTTTGTTATCGATCTAGATTGACAAACTGTTGATCCTGACCACACTGAATGTTTAACCTATTCCTCCATAGGCTATTTTTTAGACCCAACCTCTTTGAATGAATCTTACCCAAAAGGACCATTTACTACAGAAAAGGAATTTTTTTTAGAATTGTGTCGTTTTGAAACCATTGCGATAAATAGAGCATTTGCTCCATAGGAGCAAATGCTCTATTTATCACAATGGTTTCATTAAGTGAATTTTTCAGAGGTGTAGAAAGGTGTATTTATGGAGGACAGGGTTAAATAAATGCTGTTTAACTTGACATTGAAAAGGGAAGCAAATTATATGCGTCAAACAACACCTGGAAACCATTTAATTGCAAAAAAGGGCTTTTGATTATCTGTATGTCTTTGTTAGTCATTGAAAATTTCATTAAGAAGTCTTTCAGTTTGACGAGCATGTCAGCCACTCTGGCGGTGGCTCAGTCCTCAATACAGTGGCAATATCCATTCTGAAAGTGTCATTCTGAAAGTGTTTTTACAATTGAGTGCAGATAGTTTGAATTAAGATTTCATATGACATTAAAGTTGTAAAGATTTGAAGCTAAGTGACTGTTTGCAATTGCAAATGAGTTTACATAAAACTGGGCTGTTCTGCAAGAATTGACCAAAACGTTTCCACCATTATACAAAACAAATAAATTTTATTGATAGAGAAGGTTTCAGACACCATTTGTGCGTGTTTGAGTTTTTCAATTTTCTAAGGTTCCAAATAGATTAGCACTTTAATCAGGCATTGTAATGTTCGAGAATTGAAACCAATCAAATAAATAAATCCACTGAAGAGTGAATAAAATTGCTTTGCTAGATAGAGTGAAATTCAAAACAAAATGTGAAGAATTTTGTGCTATATGTGCTAGCTCATACAGTTTTTAAGCATTTTGTTATTTAATTGTTTCCCTCTTCCCCTCAGTGAAATTAAATCCTGTCAGTAGTTACTAGGAAATTATAAGCCAGGACATAAATCTTGGTTTTTGAATAAGCAATGGGCCATAACTTTGTGGTAAAATAACCCAACAGTTTCCAATAAAGTTTTGTTAAAATCCCTCTGGTTACTGAGAACTACTATGGACAAGAACTGTAAGACTACCAGTAATATATAGGGCTGTAATGAGTACTTCAAGAGACAAATATGATACGTATCACGAATACAGGTTGGCGAATATGAATATTTATTCATGAATATGAATACCTATACAGTACAACCTCTCTATAACAACCATTAAATTACATCAAGTATTTTTGTGTTAAAGGCATGTGGATGCTTAAAGCAAGGTGAAAGTAAAACGGAACGCTCCTATAGGAGCGTTCTGTTTTACTTTCACCTTGCTTTAAGCAACCACCTGCCCAAAATACAAATTAATTAAACACAATTTAGTGGGCGCTATAGAGAGGTTTTACTGTACTATTATGATAACTAAGTCCGACAATATTAACAGTCAACTCTTCTGAAGAGATTATACTTCTTGCTAGATACTCAAAACACTCTAGAATGGTACTGTTCAAAAGTCAATGTAAGGTTAAAGATTAAACCCTTAGCCTGCCAGTTACAACTATTGTTGCATTTGCAAACAGTGTAGACCCAGATAGGAGCTCTCATCTGGGTCTGCACTGTTTGCTATGGAAAATCCATGCCTGTGTGCTCTGCTTTTGCCTAGGAAAATCATTTCAACATATCCTGTATATTTTTGTAAAGATTTGCCTAATTAATATTCATAGAGGGTAGAATGATAAAAAATATGTGGCAGGCTAAGGGTTAAAACATTTTCAAGAATAACTACTTTACTTCTCCACCAAACCCAATGTTGTGACTTGGAGACAATTCTAAAGAGTGGTAACGACATAGGGTTTGGCAGAGAAATGACGATTTTAGTATTTGAGTATGCATAGTTATATCAGTTGCTCTGGTTACAGTCGTAAACAGTAAAATTCCCTTTAAATAATCAAGGGGTCATAACTATGTGAACTAGATGCTAGATGACTTTTGACTTAATTAAGAGAAATAGGGTCAAATATTTCAGGTGGCACGGGGCAATTTCTGAATACTCAGATATCAAATATCACAATTCCAGTGCATGTCAAATTCTACTATTTAATGCCATGGCTAATTCATTATGTGTAATGAAATGAATAATGACACAATTTAGCTTTATATTTTTATTATGGTAGCCAATTATTTAGTGACCATCTTGGTTCTCCCAGCTTGCTAACATTTATGCCATATACTACAGACCTGACAAGCATTGTTGTATGCAACACTGCACAAACCCTGTTGTGTTTCATCATAATAGGAGTAGGGCATTGCTCCAAATGGATGTTAACCCATTCCCGCATATTGACGCCTTTTGACGCTTCTGTAAAAGTCACTTTGTGAAACCATTGTGATAAAAAGAGCATTTGCACCACAGGAGCAAATGCTCTATTTATCACAATGGTTTCAAAACTACACAATTCTGTAAAATTCCTTTTTTCTACTAAATGCTCCCTTTTGGTAGATTTAATCAAAGAGGTTGGATCTAAAAATCGCCTATGGAGGAAAGGGTTAAACAACAAGTTATGGGAGCATTAAGAGCAATGCCATAGTCCCATACCAGCTGAATTCTTTAATGAAAAGCCCTTATGTGTTGCACATTTATACAAAATTCTGTATATGAAACTTATTGATTGCAAATTACTATATCACTTCTGACACCTAATATTCAATCAAAGATTACAAACATGAGTAGCTGCTACTCACAATGTCATCTAATAAGGTCAAGCAGTTTTGGGATTTTTTTGTTTTGTTTTTAAAAGGGGGGGGGGGCAAATGTCAACTCCAAAGTTCAAAATCAAGGTATCTATTCGTAAAAAAATCAAGTTCAAGGACCGTAACTCTGACAAAAATTTTCAACCAGACTGATAATCGAATGTAAGCTGCAACTCATCTAGATTTAGTTTTCTGCCAAACATAGAGTTAATATCTTGAACCACATAACAAAAATTCTGGGCAATTGAGAATGTGACAAAAAAAATTGAGTCCAAGGGCCATAACTCTGGCAAAAATCAATCAACCACACCAAGATTTGAACTTTAGCTATAATTGATCTAGATTTAGCTTTATACTAAATATAAAGTTGATATCGCAAACCACTTTCAAAAAAAAGTCCGGACAACTGACTGATTGCAGAATGACAGACGGACAGACAGACGCAACCAAACACTATAGTCCCCTTCGTCTTAGCCGGTAGGGGACTAACAATAAATTATTATATGTAGAAGGTTGCCAAACTTTATATGCAGAAGGTTGCCAAACTATCTGCAGAGATCCAACAGACTTTACAGTAATTTTAACATATCAAATTCAGTCTTACCATGCAGGGATAAAAAAAACCAAAATGGTTCAAAATAAATTATTTCTAGTTGTACGCATTGCATACTTTACCATTGTTACTGCAGTGCTACACTGTCTCCGAAAGAAATCGTATTAGCAGTAAAATCTAATATCAGGTACTGGCAATACTTTGGGGTCAGAATTAATGGCATCATAACAAGGAGGAAAGCCGAGATATTGGTAACATTACTCTAGCAAATGTCTCGTCAATGTCTCACATGAGATTTTTTTACAAGGAACAGCAAACTTTAACAACACATGACAAGCCAAATTTTCAGACATTCAAGTTCCAATCTAATCGCAGAATATACCCACATGTGATCCCTTCTAATTGCTGCTAGAACTAGACTGTCGCAGGACAGCAAAGCTCGCCTATTGTAGACCTTGTCTGCAAAGATGAAGTCCAATATATTTTTCTATTTTAACTCAACTACATCAATGTTAAACCTACTGGCAAACTCTATTCCAAATACCAGCTACCTATGGCAAGTATTTCATGTTGTATTAGTGCATCTTAACACTTACCCCAAAACTTTAACCCTGAGATTTCAGCCCAAACAGCTAAGTCCAAAACAGGTGAAATTTGGACTAAAATTCATTTTTTATTTTTTTTTTAACTACACTATATCAATGTTCAACACACAGGGAACTTCTATTCCAAAAATCAGCTTTCTAGGGGAAATATTTCATGTAGTATTAGTGCATTTCAACACTTACCCCAAAACTTTAACCTTCCTATTTCAGCCCAAAAAGCTAAGTCCAAAACAGGTGAAATTTTGACTAAAATTCAGTTTTATTTTAAATTTTAACTACACTACATCAATGTTCAAGTATCAGCTTCCTAGGGCAAATATTTCATGTAGTATTAGTGCATTTCAACACCTACCCCAAAACTTTAACCTTGAGAATTCAGCCCAAAAAGCTTAGTCCAAAACAGGTGGAAATTTGACTAAAATTCAAATTTATTTTGAATTTTAACTACACTACATCAATGTTCAACACACAGGGAACCTCCATTCCAAATATCAGCTTTCTAGGGCAAATATTTCATGTAGTATTAGTGCATTTCAACACTTACCCCAAAACTTTAACCAAAAGCTAACACCAGGGTGATTCCATAAGCCCCCCCTATTCTTCGAATAGGTGAGCTAAAAAGTATATGCCATTTCAATAATATTCAACTGCTGTTCTCTAATGATTTTCCTTTTGAATTTTCTAATCACTGCATCACAGAGCTTTGCAAATACCGTACCTTGGGAATAATTTGCGTAGTGATATTTTCGCCACTTTGCTTCAAAATGCCGGTGTTTTATTTTGGTCAGTTTAATTTTCGCCATTCCAGGATTAAAGGGGCAAAAAATAGAAACATAATTATATAAATCGAAAGTAGAGAAAAGATTATTCTACCTTTGGTTAATTTCAAGTATATTGTTAAAACGGAAACATTAGAAGTAGGAAAAGCTATTTCCGGTCATGTCTAATTCCAGGGATAAAACAGTGAGTATAAGGTATATCAGCTAAGCATATTAATACCAACGTGTGTGTAAATGATTGAATTGCACACTAACTATACAGGAGCAGTAACTAACCGCTCAAGCAATATCGCTGTAATCGCTGCTTGTGTAATTCTGTCACAAATTAGTTACGGCAGTGTCTCGCGTAGGTGTTAATCTGTGTGTGTACAATGGATCAGTTACATATCGGCGAGAAAGTGTTATTTGTTTGTCACAGATATATTTTGGTGTGTTAAATTTTCGCCCTTTCGTACCTGGTGGCGAAATAGGCCAATTATTAATCACGGCCAATTATTAACCACGGCCAATTGTTAACCACGGCCAATTATTCCCAAAGTATGGTAACTTATAGTTGACAAGTAACTAAAAGTTAATATATAATGCGAGTGCTTGGCCATTAATCCTTTCCCTCATATTGACACCTTTTGAAACCTCTGTCACTTTTCAAAATTATTGTGATAAATAGAACATTTGCTCCCATGGAGCAATGTTCTGTTTATCACAATGGTTTCATAACTACATAATTCTAACTGTTTCCTTTTCTCTAGTAAATGCTCTTTTTCGGTAGATTTGTTCAAAGAGGTTGGATCTAAAAATAGCCTATAAGGTAATGGGTTATACAGCTGTGTCAAGCAGACATGGGGAAGTTATTGTATACATGTATAGAATAACGTAGGCTCGACAATTAAAACACACAAGTGACATGCAAAATACATCTCAAGTGCCCTCTAGAAAAAGACAAACAAAGCCAAACTCTTAACCCTTCGCTTGCTGAATTTTAAAATACATTTCTCCTTCTTTACCCATACCCTGTTGTATAATTACATATATCTTCACCGTGTACAAGTATTTCGCTGTGCAATCACTGCTGCCGAGTGCGCTGGTTGCACAATCAATTTGTAAATAGTGCAGACCCTGATGAGACAGCTCCTGCATGAGCTGTCTCATCTGGGTCTTCAGTATTTACAGGTGCGTATATTGACGCGAATAGCAAGCGAAGGGTTAAATTGTTCATCCCAATTATACTGACACAAATGAATATTGATAAGTATTGATTGGTGTTAACATAACTACATTGCTGCACATTATGCAGATGGGTTGTTAAACCTGGAGTTGAGTTGCCAATTATAAGTTCCAGTAAATCTTTGTATAAATTGTGAAATTATGTTGTTTTTCACTTGGAATATGATTTTTTCCTTTCGCCCAATAAATCAGTGATCGGTTTCGGCATTGCACATCATAAAACAACCAAAGCATACCAATTAGTGAAAATAAGAGTTACCATTCCTACATTTATGAGTAAAGAAAGTTTTTTTTACGTTTAAAACTTACACAAAATGTATCTTTAGAATGGTTTCTTGTTTGATTTTCTCAAGAATAGTACATGAATCACCAGAAAGCTCACTGTCTAGACTTTATAGATATATGTTTTGACACACAACAAGCATGCAATGAGTATTTAAATATGACTGTTTTATTGAGAATCTTACTTAACTCTTTCCTCCATAAATAAGCCTTTCTACGCCTCTGTAAAAATAACTTTTTGAAACCATTGATGAGGTAATGAGTTACTTTGTGTCTTTCCTTCTTATACAGAATAATGCACCAGTCCTTTTTTTTTTTTTTTTAAATTTTAACTTGTTTTGCTTTGCTCTAATAAGAAAACTTACATATTTATGTGAAATGTCATTGCCTATAATAAAGTATAGTAATAATGAGCCATAGTCTTGTATGTTTACATTTTGTGCAGTTGACCTTCCCACTTAGACCCATATGTCATTTTAAACATGTCTGAGATAGGTTTTGTCAATATTTATCGGTGTGAGGCTGAAGCCTCGTGTCTCTATGGAATGCAAATGATAAAATTTCACTGGTAGGAGGGCTGATTTATCCAGAATTGTGAGAATATGGTTGAGTTTATGAGTATAAAAACAGTATGTATGGAATAATACAATATTATATACAGTCGACTCTCGTTATGTCGAGTTTGTAGGGACCCCGTTAAAAACTTTGACTCATTGAGAGTTCGACTCAAAAAAACCAATGCCATTTTTTTAAAATTAAGTTTCTTTCATTACGTTCACCTTAAACAAGCTGCCATATATATTAGAGTCATACTTATGTTTCTATAATTTAGTCTTCGCAGTGTGTATAGGACTCGCAATATGTGTATATTTATAACAAGAGTGCCAGTGGGCACAATATACGCCCGTCAAGGTTTTGTTCAACATAAACTGGAGTTAACGTTATTTGCTAAATTCAAATTCTAAGTCCAATTTTGTGACCAAGTTTCAAGGTTGTAAATAGGCATACTGTAAAAAAAACAACTTAACCAAAAATTCTAAATTAAAAAGTGCCATAATTGTGTCTAAATGCTTGACAGAGTTACATTGTATTTACTCTTGCTTACAGATGAAGCTTCTGATGGTGAACAAATGTTTCAAGTTTAAAAGCTTTATCTGAAAGGGTTATGTAAATAAGTGGACTTTAACCAAAACCTTAACCAAAATTTCCAAGCTAAAAAGCATCATAATTATGTCAAAATGTTAGACAGAGTTATGTACTCTTGCCTACAGGTGAAGCTTGTGATGGTGAACAAGTGTTGCAAGTTTAAAAGCTTAATCTGAAAGGCTTATGTAAATAAGTGGACTTTAATCAAAACAACCAAAAATTCCAAGCTAAAAAGGGGCATAATTCTGTCAAAATACTTGACAGAGTTATGTACTCTTGTCTACAGGTGAAGCTCGTGATGGTGAACAAGTGTTCCAAGTTTAAAAGCTTTATCTCAAAGGGTTATGTAAATAAATGGATTTTAACAAAGCCTTAACCAAAAATTCTAAGTTAAAAAGGGGCATAATTCGGTCAAAATGCTTGACAGAGTTATTTACTCTTGCCTACAGGTGAAGCTTGTGACGGTAAACAAGTGTTCCAAGTTTAAAAGCTTTATCTTAAAGGGTTATGTAAATAAATGGACTTTAACAAAGCCTTAACCAAAAATTCTAAGTTAAAAAGGGGCATAATTCGGTCAAAATGCTTGACAGAGTTATTTACTCTAGCCTAGAGGTGAAGGTTGTGACGGTGAACAAGTGTTCCAAGTTTAAAAGCTTTATCTCAAAGGGTTATGTAAATAAATGGACTTTAACAAAGCCTTAACCAAAAATTCTAAGTTAAAAAGGGGCATAATTCGGTCAAAATGCTTGACAGAGTTATTTACTCTTGCCTACTGGTGAAGGTTGTGACGGTGAACAAGTGTTCCAAGTTTCAAACCTTTATCACAAAGTGTTATGTAAATAAGTGGACTTGTTCCACATAAATTGAGGTTAACATTTTTGCTTAATGCAAATGCTAAATGCAAATTCTAAGTCCAATTAAGCGACCTTGACCTTGGATAAACGAGCCGGGACTTGGCAGGCTACTGTAGCATGTCTAGATAAACATTGTGATTAAATTTGGCAAGGATCCACCTAACTTGAGTTAGAAATGTTACAGACAGACTGGTTAACATTTTTGCTAAACTTAAATTCTAAGTCCAATTGTGTGACCTTGACCTTGGATAAACAAACCGGGACTTGGCAGGCTACTGTAGCATATCTAAATAAACATTGTGTTAAAATTTGAGAAGGATCCACCAAGCGGAACTTGAGTTAGAGATGTTACAGACGGATGGACAGACGGACGGACAGCGCCATTCCATAATACGTCCCGTTTTTTCAAACGGGCGTATAGAAATTGTACATCATGTGTATGCAGATCAATTACTGCGAGTACAAACTGCTGTCTGTCCTACCCTCCATTAATGACACCATGTCCTAATTTACAAGGCCCTTCCAATTTTCAGATCCCTTTTGTCTCTATCATTGATAAGGTATTTTTTAGTTCAAGGGCCATAACTCTGGCAACAATTATTCAACAGCATCAAGATTTGAACTTAAGCTATAACTCATCTAGATTTAGCTTTGATACCAAATATAAAGTTGATATTTCAAACCACTTCCCAAAAAAGTCCGGACAATGGAAAATTTAACAAACAAGAGGGCCAAGATGGCCCTAAATCGCTCACCTGATTACCATAGATTTAAGATTTTTGCTAGGTAGCCCATGGGTAGGGCCAATATTGACATTAGGGACAATATTTGAACAATGTTGATAGTGAACCATGAGCAGTGGTTCTACAGAACAAGATTTTCAAAGATTTAGAATATTGACTTTATCAAGACAATGATTCTGACCAATGAAGATTGGGCTAAAAATTTGCCCTCTAGAGTATTTTTTTTCTCAGATTTGACCTAGTGACCTACTTTTTATTCCCACCCCACCCATGATCACACTCAACCGTGATATCACCAAGACAAACAGTCTGAGCGAGTTCTACTGTTTGACCTAGTGACCTAGTTTTCAACCCCACTTGACCCACTTTCGAACTGGTCCGAGATTTTATCAAGACATTCTTTCTGACCAAGTTTCATAAGATTGGACAAAAAATGTGATCACTAGAGTGTTCACAAGGTTTTTCTACTGTTTGACCTAGTGACCTAGTTTTTAACCCCACTTGACCCACTTTCGAACTGGTCCGAGATTTTATCAAGACATTCTTTCTGACCAAGTTTCATGAAGATTGGACTAAAATTGTGAGCACTAGAGTGTTCACAAGGTTTTGCTACTGTTTGACCTAGTGACCTAGTTTTTTAACCCACGTAACCCACTTTTCAAACTCCTCCGAGATTTTATCAAGACAATCATTCTGACCAAGTTTCATGAAGATTGGGCTAAAAATGTGCCCTCTAGAGGGTTCACAAGGTTTTCCTACTATTTGACCTAGTGACCTAGTTTTTAACCCAACTTGACCCGCTTTCGAACCCGTCCGAGATTTTATCAAGACATTCATTCTGACCAAGTTTCATTAAGATTGGACTAAAATTGTGACCACTAGTGTTCACAAGCAAATTGTTGACGCCGGACATTCAAGTCTCCCGAAAGCTCACCCTGAGCTTTGCTCAGGTGAGCTAAAAATGTCAAGTCCAAGGGCCATAACTCTAGCAAAAATTATTCCACCAGACTGAGATTCGAATTTAAGCTGTAACTTATCTAGATTTAGCTTTATACCATATATAAAGTTGAGATCTCAATGAAACAACTTCCAAAAAAAGTCTAGACAATTTGAAAATTTTATGAAAAATGTCAAGTCCAAGGGCCATAACTTTAACATCAGGCATTAGAGACGCAAGCTCATCAGCTTCTTTTAAAAGATGTCTGGAAATGCATTTCTCCAACATTTATTACTAGAAAAGTTTAGGAAACTTAGCAAATAATTATCAATTATGATAACTGCTGCATTAGCCAACTAGTGCAAATTGGTCTGGTATTGCTCCTTTGCCATTTTGCTTATGTGATATGTCGTAGGAATAGTATACGGGATACCCTTTTTAGCTCTATGTTAGCTAAGCTTTTAGGGTTCCCATAAAAGGGCTTTTAACTCCCTGAATAACCTTTGGATATACCCTATTACAACTCCGTTAAAATAATTATTAAACCTGTGATTCTTAAATGAATTATAATTTTATTATTCTTATCGGTATCTATTTATCAAATATATTTTGTTTCAATTATTGTATATATGCATTGAGTATACTCAATTTTGTATATGTAATTCATTCATGTGAAGCGCTTTAGAACGCACATATCCTGTGTGAAAAGAGCGCTATATAAATGTGGTATAATAATAATAATAACTCTAGCAAAAAGTATTCCACCGGACTGAGATTCAAACTTAAGCTGCACCACATGTAGATTTAGCTTTATACCAAATATAAAGTTGATACATTTTGTATATCAATCCACTATCTTAAATGTGTATTGGTTGATTTTTCTGTAGAAGAGTAACAACCAAACCTGAAACTAAATTGTAATCTGTACTGGGCAAAGGTTGCCATCTCTGGTGTATGATTGATCCATACAGTGACATATAAGAGAATGATAAGTGATCTATCACTGAACTCTGGTCATATCTAAACCTTATCCCGAAGAATAGTAATATCTAGCTCCTGGGGGACTTTAACCCATTCCCTCATATTGACGCCTTTTGATGCCTCTGTTAAAAAGTCACCTGCTGAAACCATTGTGATAAATAGGGCATTTGCTCCTATAGGAGCAAATGCTCTATTTATCACAATGGTTTCAAACTACAAAATTCTAAAATTGTCCTTTTCTCTATATATAATGCTCCTTTTCGGTAGATTTATTCAAAGAGGTTGGATCTAAAAATGGCTTATGAAGTAATGGGTTTAACTTACCAACCATACACTGCATAGATTAATGACTTTAACCCTTTCCTCCATAAATACGCCTTTCTACACCTCTGTAATAACCACTTCTTGAAACCATTGTGATAAATAGAGCATTTGCTCCTATAGGAGCAAATGCTCTATTTATCACAATGGTTTCAAGCTACTCAATTCTAAAATTTTACTTTTCTCTAGTAAATGCTCCTTTTGGGTAGATTCATTCAAAGAGGTTGGGTTGGAAAATAGCCTATGGAGGAAAGGGTTAAAGGAACTTCATAGGAAGCTTGCCCCTATTTAGTATAGGATGTTTCAGTTATCTTTTAGTAAAGGTATTGGTCAATCAGACTGGAAACAAGAGTACCGCATACGGTACATAATACGCCCACTTGCAAACTTTCTCTGATTCAACATGCCTTATAAGTGTTGACATTTTCTAATCTGTGCTTCAGATCTTGATTTCCATATTAAGGTGATACTATTTTTTAAAAAAAATGGAGTGAATACCTATTAAACAAGAGTACCGCATACGGTACATAATACGCCCACTTGCAAACTTATAAGTGTTGACATTTTCTAATCTGTGCTTCAGATCTTGATTTCCATATTAAGGTGATACTATTTTTTTTTAAAAAATGAAGTGAATATCTTATTAAATAAAAAAGTTACAGCTAATCCTCATTTTTGCAGATTTTTGTAAAGTGCAACGGCCATAACTCTGTAAAGACAAACTGAATGAACCTCAAAATAAACTCAGCTTCAAATTTTGTTGCTTAAAACATTTGTGTTAAGTTGTTAAGTTTCATTTATATCATTTTAATAGTTTTCCCTGAAAACAACAGACAAACTAAAAGTTTACCGACTAACAAAGCAACGAACACACGAAGTTCAAAGACCATAACTTTAGAATAAAATGACATATCAAAACTCCCGCAATATATGTGAAAATTCACATTAAGGTTTAACCATATAAAAAAATTGAAGTAAATATCATTTCAAATGAAAAAGTTATGGCCATCCTCATATTTGCATAGATTTGCATTATTTTTTTTAAGTGCAAGGGCCATAACTCCAAAACATTTAATCAAATGATCCTCAGACTCGACTTAGCTTTAGGTCTTGATGCATTAAACATGTGTATGAAGTTTCATTAATATCTGTCAAACAGTTTTCCCAGAAAACAGCGGACAAACTATTTGCATGTATTTGCATTTTTTTTAAGTAAAAGTATATAACATATAATACATAAATACTTAAACTGCTTAAAGATTATCATGTCATTTTGAAAAAGGCCCTTAGTGGTCGAAATATTAGATCAGAGCAGTTCAAGTATTTATGTATTATATTAATTCCCAATTTTGGAATATTTTCTTCATTGTGTTTAAGTAAAAGGGCAATAACTCCGAAACGAAAAATCAATAAACCTCAAAATCGACTCAGCATCAGATCTTGATGCATTAAACATTTGTGTGAAGTTTCATTAATATCTCTCAAATAGTTTTCCCAGAAAACAGCAGACAAACTATTTGCATTATTTTTTAAGGACAAGGACCATAACTCTGAAACGAAAAATCAAATGATCCTCAGAATCAATTCAGTTTCAGATCTTGATGCATTAAACATTTGTGTGAAGTTTCATTAATATCTCTCAAATAGTTTTCCCAGAAAACAGCGGACAAACTATTTGCATGTATTTGCATTATTTTTTAAGTAAAAGGGCCATAACTCCAAAACGACAAATCAAATGAAGCTCAGAATCGACTCAGCTTCAGATCTTGATGCATTAAACATTTGTGTGAAGTTTCATTAATATCTCTCAAATAGTTTTCCCAGAAAACAGCAGACAAACTATTTGCATATTTTTTAAGGACAAGGGCCATAACTCTGAAATGAAAAATCAAATGAACCTCAGAATCATCTCAGCTTCAGATCTTGATGCATTAAACATTTGTGTGAAGTTTCATTAATATCTCTCAAATAGTTTTCCCAGAAAACAGCGGACAAACTATTTGCATGTATTTGCATTATTTTTTAAGTAAAAGGGCCATAACTCCAAAACGACAAATCAAATGAACCTCAGAATCGACTCAGCTTCAGATCTTGATGCATTAAACATTTGTATGAAGTTTCATTAATATCTCTCAAATAGTTTTCCCAGAAAACAGCGGACAAACTATTTGCATATTTTTTAAGGACAAGGGCCATAACTCTGAAATGAAAAATCAAATGAACCTCAAAATCAACTCAGCTTCAGATCTTTATGCATTTAACATTTGTGTGAAGTTTCATTAATATCTGTCAAATAGTTTTCCCAGAAAACAGCGGACAAACAAAATGTTGACGGACGAACGAACGAACAAACGAACGTACGAACGAACGAACGAACGAACGAACGAACGAACGGACGGACGGACAGGGCCACGCCAATATACGACCACCTTTATTAGGTGGGCGTATAAAAAGGAGCATTTACTAAAAAAGTTACAGTTAATCCTCATTTTTGCAGATTTTTGTAAAGTGCAATGGCCATAACTCTGTAAAGACAAACTGAATGAACCTCAAAATAAACTCAGCTTCAAATTTTGTTGCTTAAAACATTTGTGTTAAGTTTCATTTATATCATTTTAATAGTTTTCCCAGAAAAAAACCAGACAAACTAAAAGTTGACCGACAAACAAAGCAAGGAACACACAAAGTTCAAGGACCATAACTTTAGAATAAAATGACATATCAAACCCCCCGCAATATATGTGAAAATTCACATTAAGGTTTAACCATATAAAAAAATTGAAGTAAATATCATTTCAAATGAAAAAGTTATGGCCATCCTCATATTTGCATAGATTTGCATTATTTTTTTAAGTGCAAGGGCCATAACTCCGAAACAACAAATCAAAAGATCCTCAGAATCTAATTAGCTTCAGGTCTTGATGCATTAAACATGTGTATGAAGTTTCATTAATATCTGTCAGTTTTGGCAGAAAACAGCGGACAAACTATATGCATATATTTTTGCATTATTTTTTAAGTAAAAGGGCCATAACTCCAAAACGACAAATCAAATAAACCTCAAAATTGACTCAGCATCAGATCTTGATGCATTAAACATTTTTGTGAAGTTTCATTAATATCTCTCAAATAGTTTTCCCAGAAAACAGCGGACAAACTATTTGCATGTATTTGCATTATTTTTTAAGGACAAGGGCCATAACTCTGAAACAAATCAAATGATCCTCAGAATCAATTCAGTTTCAGATCTTGATGCATTAAACATTTGTGTGAAATTTCATTAATATCTCTCAAATAGTTTTCCCAGAAAACAGCGGACAAACTATTTGCATTATTTTTTAAATACAAGGGCCATAACTCCGAAACGACAAATCAAATGAACCTTAGAACTGACTCAGCTTCAGATCTTGATGCATTAAACATTTGTGTGAAGTTTCATTAATATCTCTCAAATAATTTTCCCAGAAAACAGCGGACAAACTATTTGCATATTTTTTAAAGACAAGGGCCATAACTCTGAAATGAAAAATCAAAAGATCCTCAGAATCTAATTAGCTTCAGGTCTTGATGCATTAAACATGTGTATGAAGTTTCATTAATATCTGTCAGTTTTGCTAGAAAACAGCGGACAAACTATATGCATATATTTGCATTATTTTTTAAGTAAAAGGGCCATAACTCCAAAACGACAAATCAAATAAACCTCAAAATTGACTCGGCATCAGATCTTGATGCATTTAACATTTTTGTGAAGTTTCAGTAATATCTCTCAAATAGTTTTCCCAGAAAACAGCGGACAAACTATTTGCATGTATTTGCATTATTTTTTAAGGACAAGGGCCATAACTCTGAAACAAATCAAATGATCCTCAGAATCAATTCAGTTTCAGATCTTGATGCATTAAACATTTGTGTGAAGTTTCATTAATATCTCTCAAATAGTTTTCCCAGAAAACAGCGGACAAACTATTTGCATTATTTTTTAAATACAAGGGCCATAACTCCGAAACGACAAATCAAATGAACCTCAGAATCAAATCAGTTTCAGATCTTGATGCATTAAACATTTGTGTTAAGTTTCATTAATATCTGTCAAATAGTTTTCCCAGAAAATAGCGGACAAACAAAATGTTGACGGACGAACGAACGAACGAACGAACGAACGAACGGACGGACAGGGCCACGACAATATACGACCACCTTTATTAGGTGGGCGTATAAAAAGCCAAGACACCTGTGTTCAAGAAATACGTAGCAACTACAGACCTTTATCATTGACCTGTATAAGCTTCTAAACTAATGGAGCATATTTAACTGTCTCAAATTAAATGAATCATCTTCCAAAACAGTAAATACCCAGATCAGAGGGCTCATAGCTAGGAACATTATCATTCAAAATCATCTAGCAAGTTTAACCCATTTTCTCACAGGCTATTTTTAGATCCAACCTCTTTGAATGTATCTACCGAAAGAAGCATTAACTAAAGAAAAGGAAACTTTTAGTATTTTATAGTTCTGAAACCTGATGATTGTGATAAATAGAGCATTTGCTCCTAAGGAGCAAATGCTCTATTTATCACAATGGTTTTAAAAAGTGACTACTGCAGAGACAGTCTAGTGCAATTTATTGACCTGCTTTAGTTTTCATGGTTACAAAAGTCGTTTAATAACATTGCATCCGGAACAAATCATGGTATACTATTTCTGACATGAAAATGCTTCATAACGTACATTAGCTTTGGCGTAGTATGTGCAACAAAATCCACAAAATATAACAAAGTGTAAGAATTTTAGGGCACGAATATACAAATATCAGTCACATGACGAAATCACGTGATCATAATATGAATGAAATTATTCTCCCAGAGGCAGTTACTCAATGAATAAAGAAGTGTTCGTCGGATGACCTTATGCAAGCGATTAGGTAATCACGCCCAAAAACTGTGAGTGGTCAGTTTGATAATAAGTATAGCGGGAAATAACTGAAGTGTCAGCTGCAACTTATTACTCACTGGAAAGAGTATTAATCCGTTCCCTTATAGATACACAATTTCATACCGAAGCAAACATATTCAATGTCAGAAATTTGATTTTCACACATTGATGCCATGCAAAGAATACTGCAGCATCTGCAAAACTTTTATTGTAAGCACTGTTTGTTCAAGCATGCTTAAAATTCACAGCACTCTGATACCGGGGACCAGTACACTTCTGATATTGGGTACCAGTACACTCTGATATTAGGTACCATTATTTGTGCAAAGACACATTAGCCTTTAGCTCTTTGAACTGTGAAGTTTCACAGTAGAATGGTCCATCATTGTTGTATGACATAATTCATTCAGTATGACATGATTAATATTGCTAGCAGATTTTAAATGTCAAACATTTCAGACTCTTTATCAGCAGGGCTCCAGATAAGATGCGTAAATTTAAACATTTCCAAGCATAGCTCCTTTATTTCTCGATCAAACCCGATACTGTGACCACTCTTTAGAATCGTCTCAAAGAAACGATTCTAAAGAGTGGTCACAGTATTGGGTTTGGTGGAGAAAGGATGATTTTAGCATATGGGTACGCATCGTTATCTGTAGCTCTGCTTGTCTGAGGCACCTCTGCTATGGATATAAACCGTTTGAAAATGCCATTTAACTAATAGTCCGCATTTAAAGGATTAAGCACGCTACGGGAGAAATGTTGTTATTTGGCAAGAAAAGGAAATTAAATCTATTGTAAGTATTGAAAACAGATCATAATCTTAGAATAAGCTATTTCAAAGAAATGGTGCCAAACTTTGAACTCCATTCTTTACAATTTATCAGGAAATTAAATATTATAACAGTTGTTAGTTCAAATTTCTCTTTTCTTCATTTCTGTAAGGGACCTCTGTGACCAAGTGGTTACTTACAGTAGTCAGTAACTATCTTAGTACATGTGCCTCAATAGTATGAATCATAACTACAAACCTTTACTCCATAGTAAACAGAGCAGACCCAGATCAGACAGATCCTGCAGGAACCACAGGGGTCTATACTGCTTCATGGGGGTCTATATGTACTATATACAGTTCAACTTCGATATCTCGAACTCGGATAACTCGAACTTCTGGATAACTCGAACTAAACTTTCGGTCTCCCAAAACTTACAATACATGATTGCTCTTAAATGTATCACTACAGATATCTAGCAACACACGTGTCAGCTTAATGCAGGTGTAAAGTATAATGCTGAAAGCACCTGCAGGAGCTTTCAACATTACTTTACACCTGCATTAAGCTGTCAACTTAAGACATTATCAAGATTAGAAATTTGATAATTGAACTTCGTTATCTCGAACTAATTTGTACAGTCCCTCGTAGTTCGAGATATCAAAGTTCAACTGTAGTATATAAAATTATAGATTGTCATGAAGTGGTATAGACCCCTGTGGCAAGAACTGTCTGATCAGGGTCTGCTCTGTTTGCTTACGAATAATAAAGATCTAGTTCAACACTTCCTGTCTTAGCTAAATATATGTGTGTTAATATAAAAATATAACCAATTAATATGCAAGATGTCATTATTTCTTCCATGAATGTTGGAACAGGTAAACAAATTTGGCAAAAAAACTGAAGAAGAAGTTGTTTGGACAAAACTGTATCTATTGTCGGACGAAATGTAATCCCCACTGTGTATAAACTTAGTAAGAACAGTTTTAGTCCTCTAAAACAGATGTCTACCCTTCCCTTGGATTTAATCCTTTACTCCATGAATATTCAGGTAATAAAAAAAATGACCTCATCAAATGAATTAAATACAATATAATACACATACAGTTGAACTTAGATATCTTGAACTCGGATAACTCGAACTTCGGAATAACTCGAACAAAAAGTTTGGTCCTTCCAAACTTTACAATATAGAATTGTTCTTAAATGTATTGCTACACATATCTAGAAACACATATGACAGCTTAATGCAGGTATAAAGTAATGCTGACAGCATTACTTTAGACCTGCATTAAGCTGTGAACTTGAGATATTGGTGAGATTATACTCGAACCTCTATTATCTCGAACTAATTTGTATGTCCCCTTGAAGTTCGAGATATCGAAGTTCAACTGTATATGTAAGGCTTAGGTCAAAAGACCAAAAGAAACTAGAATTATCACTAAAGGTGATGAATACCCCTGCTTGGCAGCCTTGAATGCAAATCCAAGTTTTTTTATAGGTTAGACTGCATTATGACAAGTCTTCAAGAAAAAGACTGCACGAAGTGTCAGCGAAGCAAGTCTGTTTCATGAAGACTATAGTCATTGGCAGTGTAACTGATTTAAACCACGCACTAAATCCAAATATGGGATATTGTTTATAAAGCTACGTCACTGTGTACATCACTACGTCACTTATATGACATAGAATTGCTGGTTGCTTAGTGCTGTTCACGTGCTAAGTCAATGGTTTGTTACAGCTGTCAGAAACGCTAGTCAGCCAATCAAATTTTCTTCACGAAGTTTCGTCTTTGCGGCAATAGTCCAGTCTTCACGAAAAAGGAAAACCTGCATAATCAACTATATGATTGGCCAATGCCACAGAATTTTCATAAACTGCAGCTTAAATAAGACACAGAATTAGGAATCTCATCTGAATTCAAACTGGTTCACAAGAGTAATCACACAATTGCAAGAAGCTTGCTAAATGCTAGGGTATTTTACCCATTCCCTCATAGGCTATTTTTAGACCCAATCCCTTTGAATATATCTACTGAAAAGGAGAATCAATTAGAGAAAAGGAAAATGTTAGAATTGGGTAGTATTGAAACCATTGTGATAAATAGAGCATTTGCTCCATAGGAGCAAATGCTCTATTTATCACAATGGTTTTAAGATTAAGTGAGAAAGGTGTATTTATGGAGGAAAAGGTTAATTTGCCTAGGCCAGTGCAGCAACTTCAGACGAGCCACTGACAAATTGACAGTATATATTGTAATCAGATGCCACATTTTCAATGTGATCTGAGTCGTCACTGTTTGCAATGTGTAAATGTTCAATGTTTGTTTATCAGAGATTTTACCTAAATCTCTAAACTTTTTCCAACTGAATTAATCCAATGCTTCTTTATAATATATCAAAGAGATAATGAGATGAAGTGAGAATGAGGACATAAACGGACCTTATTATCCATTTCTATATAGATCTGCCCCAATTTAATCAGAAAAAAAAGACTTCTCTTTTTCTTACTGCCTTGAATCTCACAAAGTGTCTGTAAGGATTGTTCAATGTCTATCCCCAAGGACATAATGGGCTCATTTCTTCCTTTAACCCTTTCGCTGCCAATGCCGGATCTGTGATTACCTATGCAAACAGTTTGGATCCAGATGAGACGCCGAGTAACTCAGCGTCTCATCAGGATCCAAACTGTTTGTTACTGTTACTGTGTTTTTTTAAAAAAATGAAGAAAATCAAAAGAATGAAAATTTGTAGCAGACGACAAAGTTAGCAGACGACAGAGTTTGGCAGCGAAAGGGTTCAGAGTTCTGTCCTTATACAGTATTGTCTGTGAAGTGTAGAGGATTGATGATGAATTGTCTGTCTCTAAAACTGTGTCTCTCACAGTGTAATCATATGTAAGTCTGTTTGGTCAACAGTATCAATATAGTTTGCATCCATGCTCGAAAGTCTTAGGTTTCATCTCAAATGTGCCAATTTACAACAGACTGAATCAAATCTAATATACCAAATCGGCAGTAATCTTTCTGCCTTGTTTATATTTTAAA
Source organism: Azorinus chamasolen (assembly GCA_963576725.1). Taxonomy (NCBI): domain Eukaryota; kingdom Metazoa; phylum Mollusca; class Bivalvia; order Cardiida; family Solecurtidae; genus Azorinus; species Azorinus chamasolen. The sequence continues at coordinate 50,269,983 of OY755242.1, read as the reverse complement.
TATTAGAAAAATCTCTCTAAATCAACCAGTTCTACTTTACTGCAATGCCAATGTCACATAACTGCAATGCCAATATCATGTAATACCAATGTCATGTAATACCAATGTCATGTAACTACAATGCCAATGTCACATAACTACAATGCCAATGTCACATAACTACAATGCCAATGTCACGTAACTACAATGCCAATGTCATGTAACTAAAATGCCAATGTTATGTAACTGCAATGCCTATGTCACATGACTGTAACTATCACATAACTGCAATGTCATTGTAATATAACTGCAATGCCAATATCACTATAACTGCAATGCCAATGTCATGTAACTATAAAGCAAATGTAACATAACTGCAATGCCAATGTCACTGTAATTTGTGTGACAAAATTATTGGACTCACTTTTACCAAGTCCATTTTTGATAATATACTGAACTGTGCTCAGTATTGAAGAATTTCGCTCACAGTTTCACACAGGTAGCAGTATCACACTGATTTTATAAAACCTGTGGAAACCCAAGCTGGACCATGCTCATCTCAATGTTAAAACTTTGGAAACCCAATGTTAAAACTGATGGAACCCAAGTCGAACCATGCTCATCTCAATGTTAAAACCTATGGAACCCATGCTGGACCATGCTCACCTCAATGGTAAAACCTATCGAACCCATGCTGGACCATGCTCACCTCAATGTTAAAACCTATGGAACCCATGCTGGACCATGCTCACCTCAATGTTAAAACCTATCGAACCCATGCTGGACCATGCTCACCTCAATGTTAAAACCTATGGAACCCATGCTGGACCATGCTCACCTCAATGTTATAAAACCTATCGAACCCATGCTGGACCATGCTCACCTCAATGTTATAAAACCTATGGAACCCATGCTGGACCATGCTCACCTCAATGTTATAAAACCTATGGAACCCATGCTGGACCATGCTCACCTCAATGTTAAAACCTATGGAACCCATGCTGGACCATGCTCACCTCAATGTTATAAAACCTATGGAACCCATGCTGAACCATGCTCACCTCAATGTTATAAAACCTATGGAACCCATGCTGGACCATGCTCACCTCAATGTTAAAACCTATGGAACCCAAGCTGAACCATGCTCACCTCAATGATGGAACCCATGCTGGACCATGCTCACCTCAATGTTATAAAACCTATGGAACCCATGCTGAACCATGCTCACCTCAATGTTATAAAACCTATGGAACCCATGCTGGACCATGCTCACCTCAATGTTAAAACATGTGGAACCCAAGCTGAACCATGCTCACCTCAATGTTAAAACCTGTGGAAACCCATGCTGGACCATGCTCACCTCAATGTTAAAACCTATGGAACCCAAGCTGAACACCATGCTCACCTCAATGTTAAAACCTATGGAAACCATGCTGAACCATAATGCTCATCTCAAAAATCAAGTTTGAAAAATCTGCATGATTTACTAGAGGGTTTACCCTTTCCCTCATATAAACGTGTTTTCACGCATCTGCAAACAGAGTAGACCCAGATCAGACGGCTCCCAGAGGAGGGTCTGCTCTGTTTGCTAATAGAATTTGATTAATCTGTTTCTTTGCTTTCTAAAATGTCTACAATGTTCCACCTTCCACATTTCTTTATAACTATAATGAATATTCAGTAGGTATTGAAATTTGGCCTAAATACAGAACAGGGAAAGGGTTAATACACGGTTTTTTGGGCAATAACATCTTCAGTGTCCCGCGGGACTGTTGTCCCGCACAATTTAAAACTAACAAACAACACAGTTAATTGGATCTTGTTTGTAATTATAATGGATACTTAAGACCAGATTGGTCTCTTTTGAAGTTTTGATCTACCATCAGAAAATTTCCCCTCCTACTGTTTTTGTTTCTCATTTTCATAATTGTTATTGGGTAATACATGATTCTATTGTTTGACATGTTTTCTATAATTAAAAATACAGTTGAACTTCGATATCTCAAACTTCATGGGACCATACAAATTAGTTTGAGATAATAGAGGTTTGAGAGGTATGACCAATATCTCAAATACAGCTTAATGCTGGTCTAAAGTAATGCTGAGAGCTCCTGTAGGATCTGCATTAAGCTGTCACATGTTTTTCTAGATATGTGGTGATACATTTTAGAACAATTCTGTATTGTAAATTTTGGCAGGACCAAACATTTAGTTTCAGTTATCCCGAAGTTCGAGTCATCCGAATTCTAGATATCGAAGTTCAACTGTAAGTGATTCCATTGCTTCTTTATACGCTTTCAGTCTTTTAACTCTTTCCCTGTTCTGTGTTTATTCCAACTTTCAATACCTACTGAATATTCATTGACAAAATAGGTATATTGAAATATGCAAGGAGGAATTATTGTAGCCATTTTAAAAACAGGTCCATCAAATTCCAAAAGCAAACAGAGCAGACCCTGATCAGACAGCTCCTCTAGGAGTCGCCTGATCAGGGTCTACTCTGTTTGCAAATGTGTGAAAACACGTTTATATGAGGGAAAGGGTTAATACACAGTTTCAAACTGCGAAATGCTAGAGATCACAAGCAGCATTCTTTAACAAAGACAACTAAGAAAGGAAATGCATATACAAGCAACTTTGTTAATTTGTCTGCACAGGTTTAACCCTTTCCTCCATAAATACGCCTTTCTATGCCTCTGTAAAAGTCACCTTAAAGGAGCAAATGCTGTATTTATCACAATAGTTTCAGAACTACATAATTCTAAAAATTTCGTTTTCTCTAGTTAATGCTCCTATTTGGTAGATTTATTCAAAGAGGTTGGATGTAAAAATAGCCTATGAGGGAATGGGTTAATATTGCTGAGACAATAATTTTTGCATTTATTAATATTAATTTATCATAAATATATAAGCAGTGTTTCAGTTTTTATATTTCAATGGAACTTTAACATTTTTTATTAGTTGATAAGTTTTAGCTTTTCACCTTTCCTCTTCTCTTCTTTATTAGTGTTAAACAATTATTTTTCATTAGAAATACCAGTAAGTGACATATATTCTGAATTTTTTTTTTATGGAAAAAGTAAATGCAAATTCGAAATAGCACTTATGTATGAAGACATTTTAGAGATCACCAGAAATTAACTCTTTGCACGCTAGCCACCAAACAGTGTTTACCTATGCAAACAGTTTGGATCCAGATGAGATGCCGCATAATGCGGCGTCTCATCGGGATCCAAACTGTTTGTCACCTTGACCATATTTTTGCAAAACAAATAGAGAAAGTTTATTTTATGAATTGAAGCAGACGACAATTGCTGCAGACGAAAAATTACTTAGCATGCAAGTTAACCATACAATGTAAAACAATCTGAAATGTATGCAAAACGGAATGGTAACTAGCAATTTATCGAATATCAAAATCTTATAAATCTAAACAATCTGGAATGTATGCAAAACTGAATGGAAACAAGCAATTTAATATTTAAATGTAGACTAAGATTAACCCTTCTCTAGATAATCATGACAAGACTGATACATGCAATCAGCTTTGAAACAGCTCCAGGTAAGATGTCTAATTGAAACATTTCCATGAATAACTTCTTTATTTCTCTACCAAACCCTATAGTGTGACCATTCTTTAGAACCGTCTCAAAGAGACGATTCTAAAGAATGGTCACAGTACAGGGTTTGGTGGAGAAATGACGATTTAAGAATTTTGGTACGGTACCTTATCTGTAGCTCTGTTTGAAATGTGAAGTATTGTTCGATCAGCATTTCATTGCTTTCTATGCTTAATGCTATTCAGCCAGCAGTTTCTGGTACAAGAGAGCCATAATGACCTTGTATCGCTAACCTGGTTAACGGATTTCGTGTGACTTACTCATGCAATGGACTGGAAAGATTTATATAAATCTGAGAGGTTTGCCTAAAACAATTCCTTTGACAATTGGTGAAAATCTAGTCAGTGGTGTAGGAGGACATGTTGAAAGAAGTTTTTTGTTAAAATCTATGTTTAGCTTGTGTGACCTACTTATACAATGGACGGAAACGATTGATATAAATTTCATGGAGGGTCAACAGAAGATAATAATTCTGAATATTGGCTGAAATCCATTACCGCAGTGTGTTGCTTGGATACAATTCCACAATGCTTCAGATTTAGAGCTCTACCCAGAGTTATCGTTCCTAGTTCAACTGATTGGAGAGTCTGGGCAGAAATAGCTTCATCTATTTGACGAAAAATATGCCTATGAACTAAACAATTATTTATGATACTAATCATGACTGTAAGGTTTTAAATAAGAATTAGTTTTCTTGCTTCTGTTTCAAATTTAAGCCTTCAAAACTACCAGCATCGCATACAATCCTGAAATGCCATTATGTTTTCGTGAATATCATTAGTTTTCGCAACAGTTCTGTGGCGAAATGTCTAGCTGGACCGGTTGGATTTAGAAACAAGATGTGTTTGTGAAACACTATGCCCCCTCATATATTTGACCTCTGACCTTGACCTCTGACCTTGACCTTGACATGTCACCCCTCAAAATGTGCAGCCTCATGAGATACACAAGCATGCCAAATATCAAGTCTCTATCTCTACTGGTCCAAAAGTTATGGCCAATGTTAAAGTCGGCGATTTGACCCATATATTTGACCTCTGACCTTGAAGGATGACCTTGACCTTGACACGTCACCCGTCAAAATGTGCGGCTTCATGAGATACATATGTATGCCAAATATCAAGTCTCTATCTATACTGGCTCAAAAGTTATGACCAATGTTAAAGTTGCTGACAAACAAACAGACAAACAGACAGACAGGGCAAAAACAATATGCCCCCCGACTATCGTCTATGGGGGCATAAAAATTTAGAACCCTGATCAGATGCTAGCTATGCAAACTATATTTTACAAGAATTACTTTACAGTAGAAATGCAATGGTATATTCATTTATTATTGAATGCAGCATGCTTTCTTTTCCACGAAATAATAGAATGTCTCAACGGATAAAGTAAACACCTGTTTTATATATTGGGCAATGGTATTAAAGTCCGATATCGACACACTTTAGTTAATTGATCATTATAGTGTACATCTGGTAACAGAACAATTAACTCAGACATACAGATGAAGTATCTTAATGTTTATTTAACCCATTCCCTCATATTGACACCTTTTGACCCCTCTGCAAAAGTCACCTGTTGAAACCATTGTGATAAATAGAGTATTTGCTCCTATAGGAGCAAATGCTCTATTTATCACAATGGTTTCAGACTACAAAATTCTAAAAATTTCCTTTTCTCTAGTTAATGCTCCTTTTCGGAAGATTTATTCAAAGAGGTTGTATTTAAAAATAGCTTATGAGATAACGGGTTAACCCTTTACTATGTAATAGTAAATTTTGACATGTTAACCCTTCCCTTCATATAAACACATTTGCAAACAGAGTAGACCCAGATCAGACGGCTCCTATAGGAGCCATCTGATCAGGGTCTGCTCTGTTTGCTAATGAAATTTGATAGATCTGTTTCTTATACTTTCTAAAATGGCTACAATGATCCACCTTCCATGTTTCATTATAACTAATTTGTCCATGAGTATTCAATAGGTATTGAAATTTGGAATAGACATAGAACAGGGAAAGGGTTAATTAAATTGACCAGCACATTAAATATAACATTTACAGATAAAGATCAATTTCAGTACTACCATTGTAAAAAGTATTGACTTGTATGAATCTCTTGACCATATTTCAAAGTTTTGTGACTAAAAACAACAAAGTTACAAGCAACCATTAACACATTCTCCCATACCGACGCCTTTTGACGCCTCTGTAAAAGTCATTTTTTGAAACTATTGTTATAAATACTCCTATGGAGCAAAATCTTAATGCTCTATTTTCCACAATGGTTTTTTAACTACACAATTCTACAATTTCGTTTGTTTCTAGTAAATGCAGTCTAGTAAATCTAGTAGATTTATTCAAAGAAGTTTGGTCTAAAAGTAGCCTATGAGGTAATGTGTTAAAGGTACCGGCCAATTCAAACAAATTTACCTGAAAACAATGTAAATATATACAGGGTTTATCAGCCAATAAAACAGACAGACAATAGATGTGTGCAGTGACAGTAGAAAACGCTCCAGAAAACAAATCAGGAAAGTTTATACTAGGAATATTGGAGGGCTGGTTTCATGCAAGGAACGTTCCTGCAGAATCAAACAGTAAAACTTCTCTATAACAGCCACTAAATTGTGTTAATTAGTTGGTGTTTAGGGCAGGTGGCTGCATAAAGCAAGGTGAAAGTAAAACAGAACACTCCTGTAGGAGCATTCTGTTTACTTTCATCTTGCTTTAAACACAAAATACTTGATGTAATTTTGTGGCCGTTATAGAGAGGTTTTACTGTACTGAAATCTGGCTTGTGGTTTCAGAGCATAAGTTTTAATTTTCACTATAGCCACATAAGGCAAACTAGACATAAAATGGTTTGTTCAATATTGGTAAGGTTCTGCCGAGCTAAATTGAAATTGATCTATTGGTTTTAGATAAGAAGACTGATAAAGTACTTCCATTTGGTTGCCATAACAACTCAGTTCTACAATGAATGCAAATCTTTGATCAATTTTTGGAGCAAAGAATACCCCATGCCAGGTATGTTTTGATAAATCAAGGGCACATAATCATCGTAGAGCTAAAGATCTGATTTTTAATCATAATTCAACTTGACTGAGATTTTAATGGACATACCCATTATTTCTCTTATTATTATGATGATGAAGATCCATGGAGATTTAACCCATTATGTCTATTATTATGATGATGATGAAGATCCATGGAGATTTAACCCATTTTTTCTATTATTATTATGATGATGAAGATCCATGGAGAAACAAAGATAGTACATTGTAAAATATGACATGTTTTCTAAATCAGGTTCTGTAGAGTCCATGATCAGTAGATTATTATAAAGCCATTATAGTAAACAGAATACAGTAAAACCTCTCTATAACAGCCACTAAATTACAGTAAAACCTCTCTATAACAGCCACTAAATTACAGTAAAACCTCTCTATAACAGCCACTAAATTACAGTAAAACCTCTCTATAACAGCCACTAACTTACAGTAAAACCTCTCTATAACGACCACTAAATTACAGCAAGTATTTTGTGTTAAAGGCAGGTGGCTGCTTAAAGCAAGGTGAACGTAAAACAGATCGCTCCTATAGGAGCATTCTGTTTTACATTCACCTTGCTTTAAGCAGTCACCTGCCCTAAATACCAATTTATTAACATAATCTAGTGGCCGTTATAGAGAGGTTTTACTGTGGATTCTTATCAGATGGTTCCTACTCCATTTGTAATTGTGTTTAACCTATTCCCTCATATTGATGACTTTTGACAACTCTGTAAAAGTCACTTTGTGAAACCATTGTGATAAATAGAGCATTTGCTCCTATAGGAGCAAATGCTCTATTTATCACAATGATTTCAAACTACAAAATTCTAAAAAATTAGAGTCGCCTGCTGCCTGTGTACCGACCCTTTTCCGACCAATTCAAAACTTGACACAATCGCAGTACATGTATATATGGGTATGACATAAATCCTGCTACATGGCAAGATGGAAATATAGTGAAGAATGTTAAAAGTATGAAAATGACTTGTGTTTGAAGTTTAATATCTTATTACCAATTATTTCAAAAAATTAATTGGAGAAGGATATGGCTCATTATTATGAAGTATATAACACTTTGTACCATAATCAGGCCAAAAATAATTACATTTAATTATACTAAGCTGATATTACCAAATGGCTGAAAATAAAAATCCCTTCCAAACTCATGGAAACCCTTCTAAACCATAAGTTTCAGCTGTTCCCAACCTTGTCCGGTTTAGAGGGTTTTTACTGTATTGATGCCAGAGATACTGACCCCTCTGCCTTCCGCGGGGGATGATAACTAATTTATAACTAACAGCCGCGTGCGGCCCCAATGCTCGTCTGATTTGGTGCATGTCCAGCTAAATTAAAAAAAAAATGAAAAAAATAAAGGGCCATAACTCCAAAATTTTGAAATCAACAGTTATGTTTCTTATGTAGGGGCCTTTCCCTCGATGAGGTCTATTAACCTATGAGGTTTCATGTTGAAACCCCTTACTTTTCGAGTTATGGGCTACATTAAAGTTTTTGCATGCCACCAACAACAACGACGCCAATGACAACGACTACGACCCAGTGATCACAACAGCTTTTCTTCGAAACAGACGAGCTAGAAAACTTAATTAATATTTGATTGCTTGCAATCAAGGTTCCTATAAATCAACATTGCTCGCATTCAAGGCTTTTGAGATTCTAACAACAATGCGTGTAAAATGTTTAGCCAAACAGCAGAAACTGCACTTCAAACCAATTTTCGAACTCACGGTTTATAAAAATAGTTTAGAAACTTGCCAAGCAATTAGTGCTTAATTGGCCAGTTACACCAGGCTTAACCCAAAATGTTCCCTTTGAGCTTTTTTGCCAGCATTATTCTACAGACAATTTGTCTGGCTAATACAAACTGCTCACAAAGCTATTCATAAAACCGGCAAAATGCCGCTCAACAATCTGGGGACTTCTCAAAATGACTCGGAATATGTCTTTGTAGAACAACTTTCCAGAAGGAAAAAGTTTGCATCTTAACCCTTTCCCTCATATAACTGTGTTTTCACCCATTTGCAAACAGAGTAGACCCAGATCAGAGGGCTCCTATAGGATCCGTCTGATCATGGTCTGCTCTGCTAATGGAATTTGAAAAAATCTGTTTCTTTACTTCCTAAAATGGCTACAAAGGAGCCCTCTCATCAGGGTCTGCACTGTTTGCCATGTTCCACATATATTCAGTAGGTATTGAAATTTGGAATAAACTTAGAACAGGTTAACTTTACCTTGCTGTTAGAAAATTAGTTATATCTTGGAAAATAGTTTGGAGCATGACGAGATGTCTAGTTATTCAGTATCTTAACCATTTCCCTGTTCTATATTTATTCCAAATTGCAATACCTACTGAATATTCATGAAGAAAATAGTTATAATGAAATATGGAAGGTTGTAGCCATTTTAGAAACTAAGGAAACAGATCTATCAAATTCCATTAGCAAACAGAGCAGACCCTGGTCAGACGGCTCCTATAGGAGCCATCTGATCTGAGTCTACTCTGTTTGCAGATGCATGAAAACACGTTTATATGAGGGAAAGGGTTAACAAGATGTCTTGTAATAGATGTCTAGTAATTCTGCATCTTAACCCTTACAACGCCGACTTTTCAAATAGACCATTCCAAACATCAAACAGGTCAAGCTTATGGTGAATATTTAGGGATTATTCCAAAGAAAAGTGGAACATGGCAAACAGTGCAGACCCTGATGAGAGGGCTCCTTTTGGAGTGACTCATGTCCCACACAGTAAGGGTTAATGAGATGTCTACACACAGTAAGGGTTAACCCATTCCCTCATACTGATGACTTTGACGCCTCTGTAAAAGTCACTTTATGAAACCATTGTGATAAAAGAGCATTTGCTCCTATAGGAGCAAATGCTCTATTTATCACAATGGTTTCAAAATACAAAATTCTAAAATTTTCCTTTTCTCTAGTTAATGCTGCTTTTCGGTAGATTTATTCAAAGAGGTTGTATCTAAAAATAGCCTATGAGGTAATGGGTTAATAAGATGTCTAGTGTACTACTTCAGCATCTGACCAAGATGCAAACTGATAGTTAGACCAATTTTATTAGGTAAATGGTAGAAAATTCTGCATTGAGAATGGACAAAAATGATACTTATTCCCTATCCATGGAGATTTGCACAGCATTCTGACAAAGGCTGGCAGATGCTGTGAATTTGAATTTGAACCATATCTAAATACCTCACAATATAAGAAATTTAGAAGAGTTAGAATATCAACATATAAGCTATAATTGAGACACTGGTAGATATACAGATTTAACCCTTTCCTCCATAAATACGCCTTTCTACACCTCTATAAATGTCACATTTTGAAACCATTGTGATAAATAGAGCATTTTCTCCATAGGAGCAAATGCTCTATTTATCACAATGGTTACAGAACTACACAATTCGAAAATTTTCCTTTTCTGTAGTAAATGCTCCTTTTCGGTAGATTAAATATTCAAAGGGGATGGATCTAAAAACAGCCTATGAGGGAATGGGTTAAATCGTACATTCAAACAGTCAAGCTAAAATCAGCCCAGAACGATGATTTTTTGGATTTCTAGAGTCCTGGCTCATAGTATTTCTATTAGAATGTTTGCTATCTGATTTAGTTTGCAAGTTATTTAGCTTTGGGTAAGCTTGAATTTGGAATGATTACAAGCTTACCAAGTTTGGCTTGCGGATTTGTATTGCTTGGAAGGTTAAATTTAGTGAAAAATCAACGTAGCGTAACTAATTTTAAACTTGATCTGTAACTCATTATAGGCAGAGAGTCATTAACCCTTTCGCTGCCAATGCCGGATCTGTGATTACCTATGCAAACAGTTTGGATCCAGATGAGACGCCGAGTAACTCATCAGGATCCAAACTTTCTGTTTGTTACTGTTACTATGTTTTTGAAACGAAAATGTAGAAAATCAAAAGAATGAAAATTTGTAACAGACGACAAAGTTAGCAGACGACAGAGTTTGGCAGCGAAAGGGTTAATACCGGTCCCATTGTATAGGAAAATGCATTGCGAATACATTTTACAGTTGGATAGCGGAGGAAGTCGTTTTTAACAGGGAGTCGTTAAGGTAGTCTAGACTGTACTTGGCTTCCAGATGCCATGTTATTAAATGCCTTTTGTATCCATTGAATACACGTCAATAAAGTGCAATATTTTGACAGGTCTGCAAGGGTTGCCAGGATCAACCCAGGAAATCGGTTCCATTGTAGTCATTGCTTATATGCAAAGAATACAAAAATAAAATATATTTTGGAACTAGAAAATTGTGTCGGTTAGACACAGCGATGACCCTCGTGGTGGTGCTTGCCTAGCTGCACGTAAAGTCATTTGACCTTGACCTTGGGCTTGTGGGCAGCATGGGCTGCGTGCGCAATAAAAGTATGGATGGTGTTTAATGTTTATATGCAATTCCATGCCAGTAGCTATAGTGGTTAATGAGATATAAGACAATGAAAAAACTGTGACAACCAACTGCACGTAAAAGTGTGACAGACAGACAGATGGACGGACAGAGGGACAGGTGCAAAACATAATGCCCCCTGACTATCGTCAACGGGAGCATAAAATCCATACAGAATTGTGTAGGTCTTCTGATTATAATGTTACTGACTGAAAAATGAATCTTAAGAATACCTTCTCAAATTGTGAACTGTTGCAACTTAATGAATCTGTGCTGTCTCAATATTTTGAAATGTAGATTTACTCAATATCCCTGAACAAAGAGGGTCGTTAATCAGGATCCAGACTATTTGACATTCTGATTATATCAATTTTAGAATTGATTATTGTACTGTAGTAAAACTCCTCTACACTGGATTCCTAGTTGAGAAGAATTTAGATATGTTTAGGCAGGTGGCTGCATAATGCAGGATGAAAGTCATGCAGAAAGCTCCTAGAGGAGCTTTCTGCATGACTTTCACCCTGCACTAAGCCGCCACCTGTCTCCAAGACCAATATTTATACTAAATTAAACATTCGGTTTAGAGTCTAAGGTTTAAATGTAAATGGTATTTACTATCAATGAGAAATTGCTCAGCAATGTAAAGATTACCCTAAACATTACACTAAACAAGAGAGTCGTCACGGGTGACAAATGCCCCCAAAGTGTTTGACACCGAAATGCATTTTGGCGGAAAAACAATACAATGTAATGCAGGTGTAACATGAAATTTTGATGCTGTTAAAAATGACACAGGAGTCAGTTCTTAACATTAGAAACAGAACCTTTGACGATTATGATAGCTAAGAAAAGAGCCAAGGGTCAAAACTTAGTTAAAAAGGACCCTAAGTCATTCTCAACGTTAAAAAGGACCCTGGGTTGATTGTCAACGTTAAAAACAGATCCTGGGTAAATTCTTAACGTTTAAAAAAAAAAGACACGGGGTCAAATTTCAATATAAAAAAACATACTGTGTTGATTGTTACTGTTAAGTTGATTCTTAACGCTTAAGAAAGCCCTATGTCGATCCTTAACATTAAAAACATACCCTCAGTCAATTCTAAACGCATGGTCAAAGTTTCATGTAACACTGGCTCTTAGACAGCTGCAACAGAAGTTACCTAATATGGATCTACATTCTTTGCATAAGCATGTATAGCATCTGATTTAGGTAGTGTTGTAAGCAAGCAATGAAGACCCAGTAGCTCCTACAGGAGCTGTCTGATATGGGTCTATATTGTTATAATGCTGTAATTCATCTGAAAGTTCTGACACTGCAAGTATTTGAACAGCATGGCCTGCCCATGTATGAATAGTATTTAGAGCTCTTTATAATGTCTGATTCATGCTAATGTAGTAGCAAACAGTGTAGACCCTGTAGTTTGATTTGGGTCTACACTGTTTGCCTAAGCATACCTGTCCAATACTTACAAATTACAAATTTGGAATCTGTAACTGATAAGGTATAGAAGATATGCTCCGGACAAGCCTTTAGTAAAATCAAGGTCAAAGGTCAAGGGCACATTGACCTGAAAATGGTACGCGACACTCCGCCATCCCAAGATGAACTCACACACCAAATTTGGAATCCGTAGCTGGTAAGGTATAGGAGATATGCTCTGGACAAGCTTTTTTGTATCTGGTATGGTATAGGAGATATGCTCCGGACTGTAAAATTGAGGTCAAAGGTCAAGGTCAAGGTCAGTGATCTGAAAATGGTACACGACTCTCCGCCATCCCAAGATGAACTCACAAACCAAATTTGGAATCCGTAGCTGGTAAGGTATAGGAGAAATGCTCCGGACAAGCTTTGTGTAAAATCGAGGTCAAAGGTCAAGGTCACAGTGACCTGAAAATGGTACGCGACATTCCTCCATCCCAAGATGAACTCACACACCAAATTTGGAATCCGTAGCTGGTAAAGTATAGGAGATATACTCCGGACAAGCTTTTTGCAGCTGGTAAGGTATAAGCTTTTTGTAAAATCGAGGTCAAAGGTCAAGGTCACAGTGACCTGAAAATGATACGCGACACTCCGTCATCCCAAGATGAACTCACATACCAAATTTTGGATCCGTAGCTGGTAAGGTATAGGAGATATGCTCCGGACAAGCTTTTTGTAAAATCAAGGTCAAAGGTCAAGGTCACAGTGACCTGAAAATGGTACGCGACACTCCTCCATCCCAAGATGAACTCACACACCAAATTTGGAATCCGTAGCTGGTAAAGTATAGGAGATATACTCCGGACAAGCTTTTTGCAGCTGGTAAGGTATAAGCTTTTTGTAAAATCGAGGTCAAAGGTCAAGGTCACAGTGACCTGAAAATGATACGCGACACTCCGTCATCCCAAGATGAACTCACATACCAAATTTTGGATCCGTAGCCGGTAAGGTAAAGGAGATATGCTCCGGACAAGCTTTTTGTAAAATCGAGGTCAAAGGTCAAGGTCAAGGTCACAGTGACCTGAAAATGGTACGCAACACTCCGCCATCTCAAGGTGATCTCACACACCAAAATTGGAATCCGTATCTGGTAAGGTATAGGAGATATGCTCTGGACAAGCTTTTTGTAAAATCGGTCAAAGGTCATGGTCAAGGTCACAGTGACCTGAAAATGGTACGCGACACTCCGCCATCCCAAGATGAACTCACACACCAAATTTGGAATCTGTAGCTGGTAAGGTAAAGGAGATATGCTCCGGACAAGCTTTTTGTAAAATCAGTCAAAGGTCATGGTCAAGGTCACAGTGATCTGAAAATGGTACGCCACACTCCTCCATCCCAAGATGAACTCACACACCAAATTTGGAATCCTTAGCTGGTAAGGTATAGGAGATATACTCCGGACAAGCTTTTTGTAGCTGGTAAGGTATAAGCTTTTTTTAAAATCGAGGTCAAAGGTCAAGGTCAAGGTCACAGTGACCTGGAAATGGTACGCGACACTCCGCCATCCCAAGATGAACTCACACACCAAATTTGGAATCTGTAGCTGGTAAGGTAAAGGAGATATGCTCCGGACAAGCTTTTTGTAAAATCAAGGTCAAAGGTCAAGGTCACAGTGACATGAAAATGGTACGCGACACTCCGCCATCCCAAGATGAACTCACACACCAAATTTGGTATCCGTAGCTGATGTGACAAAGGAAATATACTCCGGACAAAAGGTACACACACCCACACACCCACCCACCCACACACCCACGCACGGTGCGATCACTATATGCCGCCAAAGCCTAGCTTTGGGGCATAAAAATGTTCAACTGTAGAAGTTTGAATCTTAATGATCTACTGAGATATTTGCCATCTCATCTGGATCCAAATTGTTTGCAAAAGCCATCACACATTTGCCAATGGTTTAGAAAGAGACTTCGCATGCTAAGTGATTTTTATGTGTAATCTTTCTCATCTGTTAAACATACATGTATTTAAAGTAGAGGTATCCTTGGTTTTCTTGAAAACCATGATCAGACAGACTCAGGTCCAGATAAGATGCGTAAATTAAAATATTTTCAAGTATAACTTCTTTATTTCTCCTTCAAACTCTATGTTGTGAACACTCTTTAGAATCGTCTCTTTGGTAAAGAAATGGCGAATTTACATGTAGTTTCTATTAAAAGTATGCACAGTTATCTGTTGCTCTGATCAGTGTCAAACAGTTTGGATTCTGATGAGAAACCAGATTACTTGATGTCTCATCTGTATCCAAACTGTTTGCAAACATAATCCAGAACTCCAGATATAACTTCTTTATTTCTCCACCAATCTCTATGTTGTGACCACTCTTTGAGACGTCATTCTACAGAGTGGTCACAACATAGAGTTTGGTGGAGAAATGACGATTTAAGTATTTGAGTACGCACCATTATCTGAATCTCTGGTAATCACAAATTTGTAACTTCCACACAAAGAACTAATATTAATATGGAGATGCAAAACAGAGCTACAGAGTGGTCACAACATAGGATTTGGTGGAGAAATAAAGAAGTTATACCTAAAAATATTTCAATTTACGCATCTTACCCCAGGAGCACTGGCAAAATCATACAATCTCTCATAAGGGATATAAAACAATTTTACTTAGGATGCAATATAACTTAATTTCTCATTAAACTAAGATGTGAGTATAAAGATAAGCTCATCTTGATGGTGATGTAAGAGATTCAAAAGAAATCAGAAGTAAAGATGGCAGTAAATCCTAATTCTCCTTATCTACAAGCACAATAAATTTCCCATTTTGACCCTATGCTGCCCAAGAATACCTCAAAAACACATAGAATTCAATTAATATATGTTATAGCAGTAACATCATCTTAGATTAATTCAGTGATGATATATGTTAGAGCAGTTTAAACAGCATCTTAAGATTAATTCAGTTAAATAATCAATCATGAATATGACCTCTTGCAGATGAATGTAAGATATCGGATGACCGTTATACATTAACTCATTCTTTCCTAGGCTATTTTTAGACCCAACCTTTTTTTAATTATCTACCGAAAAGGAGCATTAATCATAGAAAAGGAGAGTTTTAGAATTGTGTAGTATTGAAACCATTGTGATAAATAGAGCATTAATTTTGCTCCTATGGAGCAAATGCTCTTTTTATCACAGTGGTTTCACAATGTGAATTTTATAGAGGTGCAAAAATGTGTCACTAGGGGGTAATGTGTTAAAAGGTTTGTCAAGTTTTAGGCTAAACTTATTTTGTATAACATTGATTATCAAAAGTTATAGAAATTACTCTCAATGGCCCAGTTTGTGGCAATATATTGGTGTTAATGTGAGATAAAATCAGCATAAAACTCTTGTGTCAGAACTGCAACTTCGTAACTCTCTCAAATACAAGCCTTAATATCAGGTATCGATCATTTAGGGCTGTATTGGTGAGAAATGGTTGTGCTAACTCACTATGCTATCTAGACATTTTGCATACTAACCTGCAGTTGGCATTTAACCCTTTCGGCGTCGTCAAATTTCTAATTGTCATCATTCTGCAATCCAAGTTTATTAAATAATTCAGTAAAATAAGGAAATAAGATAAATAAATGCAAATTTCAAAGGTACAAAGCACAGATATAGAAATAGAGATTGCGATAAAAAGTGAAGTCGCTGATCAGACACCGTCTTGAAAAGATCTGGGATTGCACTATTTGTCGTGGTGCATTTATGCGACATTGGCAGTGAAAGGGTTAAGTAAATAATCATTTGTTGAGCTGCCGTGAATGCCAAATAATGGAGAACTATTAAATTATCATCCACAATGTCTGAAACCAATTTTCAACCAATGAAAAGCAACTTGTAAACTTGATGCAATATATATATCTGAATAATAGGGAGTATATTTACTGTATACTGGTATACCCAAAGGACCAGGGAGCATATGTACAATATATTCCTTCAGGACAGGGAGTATATGTACAATATATTCCTTCAGGACAGGGAGTATATGTACAATATATTCCTTCAGGACAGGGAGTATATTCCTTCAGGACAGGGAGCATATGTACAATATATTCCTTCAGGACAGGGAGTATATGTACAATATAATCCTTCAGGACAGGGAGTATATATATATGTATGTACAATATATTCCTTCAGGACAGGGAGTATATATATGTACAATATATTCCTTCCGGACATAATGTACAATATATTCCTTCAGGACAGGGAGTATATGAAAATCAACTCCAGATTGTGTTTATTTTCATGGGGAAATTATTTAAAAGTGCATCTGAACTGATATGATATCATTGGCTTTCATAAGCCAGTATCCAAAATTATTTAAAAGTGCATCATTCTGAACTGATATGGTATCATTGGCTTTCATAAGCCATTAGGCAAAAGAAAGTGAAAACCAACTCCAAATTGCGTTTTATTTTCATGGGGCAATATTATTCATTTTGACGCCTTTGTGAAAGCATCATGATAAATAGAGCATTTG
Source organism: Azorinus chamasolen (assembly GCA_963576725.1). Lineage (NCBI taxonomy): Eukaryota > Metazoa > Mollusca > Bivalvia > Cardiida > Solecurtidae > Azorinus > Azorinus chamasolen. The sequence continues at coordinate 50,252,902 of OY755242.1, read as the reverse complement.
CTCCTATGGAGCAAATGCTCTATTTATCACAATGGTTTCAAAACTACACAATTCAAAATTTTCCATTTCTCTAGTAAATGCTCCTTTTTGGTAGATTTATTCAAAGAGGGTGGATCTAAATATAGCCTATGAAGAAATGGGTTAAAATTAACCAATGTTTTATATTTGTTTGTATAAATGATGAGTGCAAGATCTGACAAACAATTCTAATTTAATCTTATTACAACCAGTGACAACTTAAAACAAATGGTGGGGAAAATGTGCCCATATGTTATACATTTGATATATTATGTAATACTTGTGTCAGTTTAACAAGCCTTAACCCTTTCCCTGTTCTATGTTTATTCCAATTTTAAAACCTACTCAATATTCATTAACAAAATAGTTGTAAAGAAATATAGAAGGTGGGACATTGTAGGCATTATAGAAAGCAAACAAATTGTCAAATTATAATAGCAAACAGAGCAGACCCTGACCAGACGGCTCCTCTAGGAGCCGTCTGATCTGGGTCTTCTCTGTTTGCAAATGCGTGAATACACGTTTATATGAGGGAAAGGGTTAAGGGGGTTTCACACACATGTGATTCTTATGATGTTGTATGTGGTATGGCATCCTGATAACTTAACGTTTTGTAATTTGATTTTGACAAAATGCAGTTTCAGAATTTTTGTCATAGTGATTCTTGAAATGTGTAAGTTTTATGAAATACAGAAACAATTTTCCAGCCAAAAATTAATGTAATGTTATACAAAACAAATGGAACGTTTTGAACATCAATAATATTCACTTTTACACTTTATAATAAATCAGGAGGAAATTTTAAGCTCAACAGTTTCAATACCGTACATTGATTTTTTGGGGTCAGGATGGTCCTGTTTGAGTTTCATAAAATGTATTAACAGTACAAAAGCAGTTTGACAAAGTTAACTTTGATTCCTAGTCTAAACCCTTCTCTTGCTGAATTTTAAAAAACATTTCTCCTTCTTTACCCATGCCCTGTTGTATAATTACATATATCTTCACTGTGTACACGTATTTCGCTGTGCAATCACTGCTGTGGAGTTCACTGGTTGCACAATCAACTTGTAAATAGTGCAGACCCTAATGAGACAGCTCCTGTAGGAGCTGTCTCATCTGGGTCTTCACTATTTAAAGGTAGATATATTGACGTGAATAGCAAGCGAAGGGTTAAAATTCACTCGAATTCATTAAAGGTATATTTGTGATATGTTACCTGTAAGAACTAAGTCAAAGGGATATACAGTCAGCCTAAATTAGCAAACAATCTGAAGAAATTTTACTATTGGTATTGAAGACATATGGAAGCTAAAGCAAGATGAAAGTGATGAGTAGAGCTCCAAAAATAGCTTTCTGTATTATTTTCCTTTTGCATTAGCATTAGGGTTTTATAAGAATACCAATGTTTATTATACACCCACAAACAAAGTTTGGAGGGGGTATAGGTCAGTCACCTTGACGGTCGGTTGGGTCTGTTGACTTTTGTTTCTGCACGTTTTCTCAGTAACGGTGACTGGAATTCAATTAAACCTGACATGATGCTTTATCATAAAGGGGACATGTGCAGCCAATTATAATTTTCCAGCTGAATGATTTCCTTACAGAGTTATGCCCCTTTGTATAAAATTTTTGTGTTGGTCTGTCTGTTGACTTTTATTCCACGCGGTTTCTAAGTAACCGCTGACTGGAATCCAATGAAACTTGACATGATGCTTTATCATAAAGAGGAGATGTGTATCCAGTTATAGTTTTCCAGCTGATTGATTTTCTTATAAAGTTATTCCCCTTGTATAAAAGTTTGTTGTTGGTCTGCCTCTTGACTTTTATTCCACATGGTTTCTCAACGACTGCTGACTAGAATTGTACTAAACTTGACATGATACTTTATCATGAAGAGGAAAATGCGCATCTAATAAAAGTTTTACAGTTTATCTATTTCCTTTCAGAGTTATGCCCCTTTGGATTTTGGTCTGACTGTCAGTCTGTTGACTTTTTCCGCGCGGTTTCTCAACAACTGCTCACTGGAAGCCAATGAAACTTGACATGATGCTTTGTAATAAAGAGGGCATGTGCATCCAATTATAGTTTTCAGCTGATGGAATTTTTCTAAAGTTATGCCCCTTTGTTAAACGTTTTGTGTTGGTCTGTCTGTTGACTTTTATAACCGCTGACTGGAGTCCCATGAAACTTGACATGATGCTTTATCATAAAAAGTTTTGTGTTGGTCTGTCTCTTGACTTTTATTCCATACTGTTTCTCAGCGACTGTTGACTGGAATCGTATGAAACTTGACATGATACATTATCAAGAAGAGGAGATGCGCAGCCAATAATAGTTTTACTGTCTATCTGTTCCTTACATAGTTATGTCCCTTTGAATTTTGGTCTGTCGATCAGTCTGTTGACTTTTATTTCACGCGGTTACTCAGAAACTGCTCACTCGAATCCAATGAAACTTGACATGTTTTGTCATAAATAGGACATGTGCATCCAATTACAGTTTTCCAGATTATTGATTTTCTTACAAAGTTATGGCCCTTTGTTTAAAAGTTTTGCGTTGGTCCGTCTGTTGACTTTTATTCCGTGCGGAAAGTCTAAGTAACCACTGACTGGAATCCAATAAAACTTGACATGATGCTTTATCATAAAGAGGACATGTGCATCCAATTATAGTTTTCCAGTTTGTCTTATTTCCTCACAGAGTTATGCCCTTTCGAACTGTATAAAGCTTTTTCATGTGACAGTCATGTTTGTGGGGGTATTAATCACCTTCAGTGATAGTTCTAGTTCATCAAGTAATAACTTTAATGAGGATCTACTGTACAACAGGTCTGGGGACAGCATATTGTAGCTGTTAGACACTACCGTACTACAGGTCTGTAGACAGCAGACTGTAGCTGTTAGACACTACTGTACTACAGGTCTGGAGAGACACTACTGTACTATAGGTCTGGAGACAGCAGATTGTAACTGTTAGACACTACTGTACTACAGGTCTGGAGACAGCAGATTGTAGCTGTTAGACACTACTGTACTACAGGTCTGAAGACAGCAGATTGTAACTGTTAGACACTACTGTACATGTACTACAGGTCTGGAGACAGCAGATTGTAACTGTTAGACACTACTGTACTACACGTCTGGAGACAGCAGATTGTAACTGTTAGACACTACTGTACATGTACTACAGGTCTGGAGACAGCAGATTACAGCTGTTAGACACTACTGTACTACAGGTCTGGAGACAGCAGATTGTAACTGTTAGACACTACTGTACTACAGGTCTGGAGAGACACTACTGTACTATAGGTCTGGAGACAGCAGATTGTAACTGTTAGACACTACTGTACTACAGGTCTGGAGACAGCAGATTGTAGCTGTTAGACACTACTGTACTACAGGTCTGAAGACAGCAGATTGTAACTGTTAGACACTACTGTACATGTACTACAGGTCTGGAGACAGCAGATTGTAACTGTTAGACACTACTGTACTACACGTCTGGAGACAGCAGATTGTAACTGTTAGACACTACTGTACATGTACTACAGGTCTGGAGACAGCAGATTACAGCTGTTAGACACTACTGTACTACAGGTCTGGAGACAGCAGATTGTAACTGTTAGACACTACTGTACTACAGGTCTGGAGACAGCAGATTGTAGCTGTTAGACACTACTGTACTACAGGAGACAGCAACAGATTGTAGCTGTTAGACACTACTGTACTACAGCTGTTAGACACTACTGTACTACAAGAGACAGCAGATTGTAACTGTTAGACACTACTGTACTACAGGTCTGGAGACAGCAGATTGTAGCTGTTAGACACTGCTGTACTACAGGTCTGGAGACAGCAGATTGTAACTGTTAGACACTACTGTACTACAGGTCTGGAGACAGCAGATTGTAACTGTTAGACACTACTGTACTATAGGTCTGGAGACAGCAGATTGTAACTGTTAGACACTACTGTACTATAGGTCTGGAGACAGCAGATTGTAGCTGTTAGACACTACTGTACTACAGGTCTGGAGACAGCAGATTGTAACTGTTAGACACTACTGTACTATAGGTCTGGAGACAGCAGATTGTAACTGTTAGACACTACTGTACTACAGGTCTGGAGACAGCAGATTGTAGCTGTTAGAAACTACTGTATGCCTTTTTCTCAGCGATTCGTGGTTTCTCATCAATTCGTGGGTTGTGTAATCACGCAGTTTTCTCAAAACAGAGTTAATTTCCGTGACCCAGTTTTTGTCAATAACCTCTATGAAAAGGGCTCGTTAATATGTGGACCTTTCTGCAGACCCTTACATGGACCTTTTTGGGGCCATCTATCAAAACATTAAATTGGATTTTATTATCCGCCATTTTGGAAAACGCCATTACGTTATCGAAGGTTTATTTTTCTTCAATTGCGTTACATATAACCATTTATTTCAAATAATCATTGTTATGATTTTTTGTCAGAGCGAATCGTCCCGCAAAACATCCCGCAACATGAATTTTCTTGCCCGGAAATGATATTTTAAAACTGACCAATTAGAGCCCACAAATCAGCTGGAAAATAGGTCAAGATCTCGTAGCAGCCGGCTCGGTCTATTTAGCAAGTAAAATTAACACTTCAGATGATTTTTGTCTGAAAATTTATTATTTCAAGATAAATAAATGTTTTAAAATATTACTATGCAACAAAGAAAACACTTGGAAGGCACAACTGTCATACTCATAAGATAATTTACAATTTAAGAACCACCAATCCACAGGATACTATAGGTCTGGAGACAGCAGATTGTAGCTGTTAGACTGTACTATAGGTCTGGAGACAGCAGATTGTAGCTGTTAGACACTACTGTACTATAGGTCTGGAGACAGCAGATTGTAGCTGTTAGACACTACTGTACTACAGCTGTTAGACACTACTGTACTACAGGAGACAGCAGATTGTAGCCGTTAGACACTACTGTACTACAGGTCTGGAGCTTGACTTACCAGACAGTACCAGATTTTAACTGTTAGACAAACGTCTGGAATAACTTATTTTACAAATCAAATAAGACCCCTTCCAGTTTACAATCTTGTGCAAGAAACCATTAATCCTTTCCTTACAGAATAAAATCTACTAATTGGCCAATACATGTAGTTGTGACCATTAAATCTAAAGGGATCTTGGAAGAGTTAGTTAAACCAGATCTGCACTTACAATTACAACAGTCATTTTCTTTTTTCAATTTAATGGCTTGATTTGTATGCACACATGATAGAGACAAAATAGAAATAACAAGAGTGAAAAGGGTTATTGTTTCAAGCTAAACAAGATTGTACAGTGAAATGGCTTCAGTCTCACTCACTGACAGCTCCAAGGTACTAAATGTAATGAGCTTTGTAATTAGACGTACAACTTCGCAGCTGAAGCCAACAAAGTTCTCTGACAACTATATGTAGTATGCAAGGCATCAATATTTAATTTCTTCTTTTGTTTCTCTTGTAAGCTGGCAATAAATTAAACATAACGTTACACTTTTAGTCTACCACATCCAATTTTCCAAGGGTGAAATAGACATTGATGGTTTTATTCTGAGTATTGAAAAGTTCTGCATTGCTCATTTGCCGAGCTGTATACCATTTTTTTAATTGCTGGAAACTGGTATTTGACCATCATATTAAGAACAAACAAGATGTGTTTGCGAAACACTATGACCCCGGTATGACCTTTGACCTTGATGTATGACCTTGACCTTAAGTTTGAAGCATGCATGTTGAATGATGACTAAATTATTGCCAAACTAAATTTGACTTTTAATTTGACCTTTGACCATGATGTATGACCTTGAACTTAATCAGTCACTCCTGAAAATGTTTGACGCCATAAGTTGCACATGCATGTCAAGTTTGAAGCATGTATGTTAAATGGTGACAAAATTATCGCCAATCTAAATTTGATGCATAATTTTACCTTGACCTGATGTATGACCTTGACCTTAATAAAGTCACCCCTAAAAATGTTTGCCCCATAAGTTGCACATGCATGCCAAGTTTGAAGTATGTATGTACAATGGATACAAAAGTATTGCCAAGTTGGGGACACACCAACAAACAAACCAACCAACCAACCAACAGACTGAGCAAAAACAATATGCTCCCCCCCCCCCCCCCTCCCCAATGGGGGCATAACAAGCAAAAAATACAGAAACCGCATTAAAGCCGGATTTTTTAGTGTTTTAAAACAATTTCCCTAATGATTCTTTATTGATATAGGTTTTGACTTCGCTTCAACACAGTTTCACTTAATTCACGACATCAAACTTATTACAGGTGGAGGAAGCTATCTGCATACCAAATATAGATTGTCTAGCATAATTATGTAGTTCAAAAGTTATAACAATTTTTTAATGACAGCCAAGTTTTCAAAATAGTGACCTTGACCTGATTTCAGGAATCTTTATGTCATCTGTAAGGTCCTTACCAAAGCTATTTGAATACCAAAGGTGAATTGCCTAGTATTTGTGGGTCAGAAGTTATAGAACAATGTTACAGTTTGTTAAAAACAGCCAAGTTTTTAAAACAGTGACCTTGACCATGACCCAGTTTCATGTATCCTTGTATCAACTGAAAGGCCTTCACCAAAGCTATCTCCATGCCATATATAAATTGTCTAGCATATGTGGTTCAGAAGAAATAAGACAAAATGTTGAAGTTTTTCGATGATGATTAACTTGTCAAAATAGTGACCTTGACCTTGACCTAATTTCAAATATCTTTATATCAACTGAAAGGCCTTTACCAAAGCCATATGTATACCAAAGATGAATTGCCTAGCATTTGTAGTTCAGAATGTTAAAGTTTGTTAAAAACAGCAAAGTTTTCGAAATAGTGACCTTGACCTGATTTCCTGTATCCTTGTATCAAGTGAAAGGCTGTCACCCAAGCTATCTGCATACCAAATATGAATTGTCTAGCTTAAGTATTTCAGAAGCTATAAGCAATGTTAAAGTTTTATTAACGAGGCACGCCGCCGAAACCCGCCCAACGCCCGGTTTTCGCCAAACTATAAGCTGAGATTTTCTCGAAAAATCTGGCCAACAAGAAAGATAAATAACATTTGTTCTGGTGGGTACAAAAGCAGTTTAGGACACTAGTCAAGAAATGTGTGAAATGTATAAGACAATTTTTATTGAGTGCAAATGGAAGTGGTTTGGTTATGTAAGATAACAGAGTAGCACACTACAGAGCTACAGATAATGGTGTGTACTTAACCCTTACAACGCTGAATTTTCAAATGGACTATTCCAAAATTTAAACAGGTCAAGTTTATGGTGAATAATTAGGGATTTTTCTAAAGAAAAGTGTAATATGACAAACAGTGCAGATCCTGATGAGAGGGCTCCTCTAGGAGCCCTCTCTTCTGGGTCTACACTGTTTGCAAAGGACATTAGTGACTCGTGTCCCGCACTGTAAGGGTTAAATACTTAAATCATCAGTTGACCACTCTTTAGAATCGTCTCTTCTAAACGATTTCAATTTTATACTTCCCTGACGGGTGAATAAGTAGAGGTCAATGCGACAACAAAGCAGTATGTGACACTCTCCTTTTCTAAAATAGAAACACAGTTCAAGCACAAATGGTATGAAATACATGTAAAATAGAAATACATTCCAGCATTTTCATCCAGTTAATTTTCTGTCTTTCATGTCTATCTAATACACCTTATAATAGATAACTGGCATCTCAAGCATCTGCTGGATCACCAGCCCTTCAGAATTTCCTGTATCTTTATTAAACCTGATTGAGTTGTCTGCTGTAAGAGACAGGCAGATGGAAATATTGGACAATGAAAACCGATGATGTTGTCTTATATAGGCTGTAAGCTTTGAATGCAGAAACAGTGTCACGGCACATAAAAGACGCCATTACATATACAGTTGAACTTCGATATCTCGAACGTCAAGGGACCATACAAATAAGTTCGAGATAACAAAGGTTTCGGGTCATCTGATTGCTAATTTGGACAGATTCTCAAGTTCATAGCTTTATGCAGATCGAAAGTAATATTGAAAGCTCATTTTTACCTGCATTAATCTGTCATATGTGTTTCTAGATATGCGTAGTGATACATTTTAGAACAATAATCTGCATTGAAAATTTTGAAAGGACCAAACTTTTTCATCAATTTATTTCTATGTTTGAGTTATCCGAGTTCGAGATATCGAAGTTCAACTGTATTGTTGCTGGGGTAACAGTTCTCTCTCCATCCCCCACTCAGGAAAAAATAGACGAGGCTCACACCCCATAGTCCTTCAATCCCCCCCCCCCCCAAATTTTAGTTTTATTAACCCTTTATTCCATAAATACACCTTCTACGCCTTTGTTTGCAAACATAGTAGACCCAGATCAGATGGCTCCTATAGGACTGAGCTGTATACACAGTTGTCGTCATATATTTTTGCATGTCTCCATGCAGTGATAACTTATATGGCATATATTAGCAACAGTGAGTTTATAATCTTGACTCCACAGCCACTAAATATAAACATTGTCTCCATTCAAAGTGTTTGTACAACAGATTTGGTCACAGTATGTCAGTTACAGCTCAATTTATTGAAAGGAAGTAAGTTTTACATTTTTAGTAACGGTGCCCTTGACCTTGACCCAATACATATGGACGATGGTGACAGTAGTCACAATAGCTCACCAAGAGCCCAATGCTTGCAATATTAAAAGCAAATAATGAATATACACATTTTCAGCATGTTTCAGTATATTCTGATGTGATTCAGACAATCTGTCTAAACAAAGCATTAATGACTATTTATGATTAATGACATTTTATTGTCAGTATAACAGTCCAGGTAACAAGCACATTGACAAACGCAACAAAGCTACCACGTACACGGCCAATTTATCAAGTCTGTCACACCTATGCACAATAGCAATTTGAAATCTGCTGACTACGGACTCAAATCAAACTAACATAGACGCCGGCTCATAGATATTCATTATCACTCCGATCAGGCGATATTCCCATATCATATTCAATTTCCAGTAATGACAATCTGATAAAATTGACGCAGCTAATGTAGCGATCAGATATTTTTTCCAACCATTCCGGATGTTTGCAATATTCCTATTCCAGGTTAATAGAAATGCAATGTAAGACATCAAAACAATCAGGTCATCATGTCTGGAGGAAGAAGTTCCAGGAAACAAAACTTTAACTCTTTGCATCCTAGCAGAAAATTTGATATTTACCCATTACTCCATGAATATTCATGTAAGTAATGACATCATGAATTTTAATTAGATTAATTTTTTAAAAAGCATATTTACCCTTTACTCAATAAATACACCTTTCTATGCCTATGCAAACAGAGTAGACCCAGATCAGACAGCTCCTATAGGAGCCATCTGATCAGGGTCTGCTCTGTTTGCTTATAATATAATATAGATATGATTCTACTGTTTTTGACAGTGTCAAATTCCTGTGTCCATAAAATTATGCTATTATAACAAATTTATCTAATTAATATCCATGACGTCATTATTTCTTACATGAATATTCATGAAGGAAAGGGGTAAACACATGATTTTTTTGCGAAAGTAAAAGCTATAGAATCTGATCTATACTATTCGATAAGCAAACAGAGCTAACACTGATCAGACAGCTCCTATAAGAGCCATCTGATCTGGGTCTACTCTGTTTGCAAAGGCGTAGCAAGGCGTATTTATGGAGGAAAGGGTTATCAATGCAAATAGTTTGGATCCAGATGAGATAGCAAGTAAATCAGCATGACTCTTAACAAGAGCACCGCAAGCGGGTGCAAACGCTCGTCTGTCGTCATTGTCAAGATGAACATGCATACCAAAAATAAAGGTTGTAAATGAAAAACTGAAGAAGTTATGGTCAATGTTAAGATTTCGAACGACGACGACAACGAAGCGGATGCCAGAGTTACGACAATAGCTCGTGATTTCTTCGAAACAGACGAGCTAAAAATCCAAACTGACACTCTAAATACATTCTTGAAAAGAAGGAAAACCAGTGAAGGGAAAACTGCAGACCTTCACAATAATTGCAGTATATGATAACTTTATCAAATGACAATTAAATCCACCAAACCCTATACTGTGACCACTCTTTAGAATCGTCTCGAAGAGACGCTTCTAAAGAGTGGCCACAGTATAGGGTTTGGTGGAGAAATGACGATTTTAGTAGTTGGGTACGCCCCCTTATCTAGATCTGTAGCTTTGATTAATATTAATTAGATTAACTCATTCTCTCCTAGGCTATTTTTAGACCCAACCTCTTCGAATAAATCTACCAAAAAGGAGCATTAACTATAGAAAAGGAGAGTTTTAGAATTGTGCAGTCTTGAAACCATTGTGATAAATAGAGCATTTGCTGCATAGGAGCAAATGCTCTATTTATCACAATGGTTTCGAAATGCGAATTTTATAGAGGCTCAAAAATGCTTCACTAGGGGGTAATGTGTTAATTGATATAATAGCACATTGGCACATAAAGTTTTGGCCATGTCAGACACTGTAGAATTATATCATAAGCAAACAGAGTAGACCCTGATATAATCTGGGTCTACTCTGTTTGCAAAGGCATAGAAAGATGTATTTATGGAGTAAAGGGTTAATAACACTTGAAAATGGTTTGGATGTAGATGAGATTATCCAGATGAGATGATCCAGATGAGATGATCCAGATGACATGATACAGATGAGATGATCCAGATGACATGCTACAGATGAGATGATACCGATGAAATGCCAAGTCAAATGGTCTCTGCATCTGAGCCAATATTTTAAAATCCTACAGTTGTTGTGTTCTACGAAAAGAGTGTTCAAAAGAACATGATTGTGTGTCACATTCTGGCAGATTAGTGTGATGAAAAATAAAACATGAAGAAAACAAGACTTAGTGTAAAAACTGACAGAATGACAATGGAGAGCAATTAAATACCACTGAAACAAAGCAGAAGCTTAAGAAAACTGACTCAGTCAGAGAGGGCCCTGTAATCAAGGGCAGATAACTCTAGACACAGTGATCTTATTAAACCCAACAGGAGCTGAGTGAGGCGCTAAGGCACGTCTGATTTGGTACTCAGTGTCCAGCTAAATTTTTAAAAAAAATTCAAACGATAAAGGGCCATAACTCCAAAATTTTGAGATCAAGAGTTATGGTTCTTATGTAGGGGCCTTCCCCTCAATGAGATCTACTAACCTATGAAGTTTCATGTTGATACCTCTTATACTTTTCAAGTAATGATTTACATTAAAGTTTTTGCATGCCGACGACGTCGACCCAATGATCACAATAGCTCAACTTTTCTTCGAAACAGACGAGCTAAAAACAATAGACGTCTTCTTCTGATGATACTCAGCATATGCCCTTAATAGGAAATCAATGAAGGAGTTAGAATAGTTTTGTACCAAGCCCTTGACTGAAGTAAAGAGTTAACCCATTCCCTCATATTGATGCCTTTTGACGCCTCTGTAAAAGTCTCTCTCTGAAATCATTGTGATAAATAGAGCATTAAATTCTTCTCCTATGGAGCAAATGCTCTATTTATCACAATGATTTAAAAAACTACGCAATTCTAAAATATGCCTCCATGAATATTCATGTCAGAAATAATAACATCAGGAGTATTGATTAGATCATCTTTATTTAATACGCCCGTCTTCAGACAGGATGTATTATGTGAAACCCAGGTGCGGCGGGTGGGTGTTTGGGCGACCAGGCAGTCGGGCGTGCAGGCGTCTCGATTCATGAGGGCAGGAATCCTATTTAATATGGGCTTTGCCTGACCAGTGAGGGTCAAGGTCATTTTTTTCTTAAAAATATTTTTTTTCTGTAGAATTTTCCCCGTTTTCGAACGATAATTTTAGTTCTGTATGTCGGATCTTCATAAAACTCCAGGAACCCTATTGAATATGGGCTTTGCCTGACCAAAGTTAAGGTCACTTTTTCTAAAAATAGATTTTTTTCAGTAGAATTTTTCTTTTTCTGGACGATAACTTTAGTTCTGTATGCCCAACCTTCATGAAACTCCACATGTGCCTTGATATCAGTGAGAGCAGGAATAACAAGAAATATCTTTTAAAAAAGATATTCAGCGGCATTCAAATATTGACACAATGTACAAAACAATCTCTGCAATGTCTATTTCAATGTTTGGAGATTGTACTAGTACAGAGAACTAGATCTATGAAGGGTTGCATGTTATTATACTAGCAGAGAAGCATGCAATGAAAATGAATTGGAGTAGAAGAAGCATTTATTGAAAGATTTTAAGTTGCTTTTATAGGAAATCACTTTTAAAATGTACAATGTCAAAGTAATGTTTTAAAACTATCTCAAGTTAGTTCTTTAGTTTACCTTTTATAAAATGTACATGAAAGCGCTTATATTTGTATTAATATGAAGATAAGAAATTGAATACACTTTAAAGCATAAAGTTTTTGTTTGTGCAGAGTTTGTAATTCCATAATGAACTGTATTTATTTAGCCTAGATCAACGCTTTAATCGACTTGTGTGCATCATCATTAATGACATCATTAACTGAATCTACATGTATTTTTAAAACAATATAACCTACTCTATGAGCCCCAAGCCCCATGTGATAGAGCCATAGTAATAGCCTTCAGTAGCTTTATATCACAGAGAGCCAACAACCAGAGTCTCGGTGCTTTGGTCAGGGATAGTAATTAATACTATTAATACCACTACTCTAATATACTAAACAACCTTTCTTCTTTATTTCCTATAACACTGCCTGTGAATTATGGTGGTTTCGGCAAACTACCTGTTCGTCAAAGTGGACTTATGATCAAATGTTGTATTAATTGATAGCAAAATGATAGTAAAGGTTTGAAAGTTTAATAGAGGTTTCGACAAACTGGTAATATTGCTCAGCAACCATTACCATGAGGTGATAAATATCAGTACATCAGTACTTTGATTTTATGGGAATTTCCAGGTCTTAAAATCTATTTTAAGAACAGAACTTTCGACAGTCGACAGTCTTCGGTCCCATGCTAAATATCTGCGTAAATAATTACTTTCTGTACTATATGGCGTTTTGACTGAACTCTAAGAAGTTTATAGAACATGTCTGTGTAACATGGTGCCTTACATGCGTTGTGATTATGTTAATTATTGCATTGAATTCAATTTGCGGGGCCGAAGCAGCTAATTATCATAAAACATGGTGTTTGAAATAACTGCAATATCGTAATAATTACCCCAGGAAATTCGACACGTTAGTAGACTGTATATCAGAATTTTACATGGTTTCGCAATGTGTAGAGGCATATAAAAAGGTTGTATGCCAGTCAAGGTATTCACTAATGAAAATACAGTTTACTACTAGGTCATATGCAAATTACAATGTTACAGTTTCTCATTGGTGGAAAACTAGAACAAAAGTGAAAATAGACAGCTAGCCGCTGAAAAATGAATATGGGCTTTGCCAGTGACAAAGGTCAAGGTAATTTGTTTGAAAAAATAGATTGTTTTTCTATAGAATTTTCCCATTTCCAGACCATAACTTTAGTTCTGTAAGTCAGATCTTCATGAAACTTCACATGTGCATTGATATCAATAAGGACAGGAACCCTAGTGAATATGGGCTTTTCCTGACCAAGGTCATTGTCACTTTTTCTAAAAATAGATTTTTTCAGTAGAATTTTTCTGTTTCTGGACGATAACTTTAGTTCTGTATATCTAATCTTGACAAAACATTACATGTGCATTGATATTTATGAGGGCAGGAACCCTATTGAATATGGGCTTTGCCCAAACAGGGTCAATGTCACTTTTCCTAAAAAAAAAAAAGATCGTTTTTCCGTAACACTGTTTTCGTTTAAGGACTTAGATTGAATTTCCTTGAACTATTGCTACCTGATATGGAGTAATGGCCTTTCAACTAAAGACATTTTGTTACATTTTGGCACTCTTGTTTATTATGGCAGGTGACCAGAATTTGGATCCTAATTAGACAGGTTTACTCCGCATCCTTTCAGAATTTTTTTACTACTAGGTTTTGCCAAGTTTATCCCGAATTCATCCATAGTATTAAGTTAAAGGCATTTAAAGTTTAAGTTCAAGGCATTTAAATATATCTATGTTTTCAGTACCAGAGAGATTTGAACCCCCTCAAATATGTGATTTTCTCATGGAAGTAAATTAGCGTACATGGCAACTTTTCGCCAACTTTCCTACATGGTGAAAACTATTGGTAAGTATTTATAATAGGACGCCGAAAACTGATCGTTCCATTAAAGAATGTTAATTAATACTTTAAACAAACTATTAATGTTGTATCTCCCCACTTTTACAGTTTAAGCTTAGTAACTTCATGAACTTGAGCATTTACGTCGGCAAAATATTACCCCACCCATTTTTTACGGGGAACGAACATGACTATTGCTTGAATTTGTTGAAATTCTGGGTCTGTTTATCATGAGACTGGTTGAGAATTTTTTGTGTATAAATTCATGATTATGGCGCAATATGTGGGTTTTGCTTGTAATTTTTTCTCTTTTACTTCCAGAATATCAGAGATTGGTGGGGTGAAGAAGTTTCCAGTGCCATTCTGTGAAGTTCAACTAATTTCAACACCAGATTAAAAACAAATTGGTAAATGGAAAGATCAACACATATTGCCAGCAGTTGAACAACAGCCTCATCCTTGAAATAAATACAGTTATAGAGAAAAGTGGAAAATCTTCAAGTAATTTATTTAATTTGATAATTCAACTGCACCCTAGTTCCTACTAATACTAAATTAACTTGATCAATAATTGTTTGTCATTGAAGAGCTGTATGAATAGAACTTCAATCAAAGCCAATAAAACTTTACTGCAAAAATACTTCTTTCTACACATCTAGATGCAAACAGAGTAGACCCAGATCAGACGGCTCCTACAGGAGCCGTCTGATAAGGGTCGGCTCTGTTTGCTTATTGCAAAATAAAAAAGATATGATTCTACAGTTTCTGCAAAAACAATCCTGCATTCATGAACCATTATTAACTCTTTGCATGCTATGTAATTTTTAGTCTGCAACAATTGTCGTCTGCTTCAATTCTTAAAATAAACTTTCTCTCACTTCTTTGCAAAATTATGGTCAAGATGACAAACAGTTTGGATCCTGATGAGACACCATATTATGTGGCGTCTCATCTGGATCCAAACTGTTTGCATAGGTACTCACAGGTTCGCTGCTAGCATGCAAAGAGTTAACAAGAGGGCCAGAATGGCCCTGAAGCGCTCACCAGACAATCAGAGGAGAAGATTTTCAAAGTTTTCACGATATGTTTCTATAGAAAACTAGCCGGCCCTGGGGCGGGCCAATTTTGACCCCGGGGCCATAATTTAGAAAAACTTGTAGGGGACCTGAACATGATGCTATGAGCCTAATATGAAAGCTGAGATTAACGTTCCAGTTTCAGAGAAGAAAATTTTCAAAGTTTTCTCAATATGTTTCTATTGAAAACGGCCCACCCCTGTGGCAGGGCCAATTTTAACCCCGAGACCATAATTTATATAACTTTTGTAGAGGACCTGAACATGATGCTATGTGCCAAATATGAAAGCTGAGAGCCTTCCAGTTTCAGAGAAGAAGATTTTCAAAGATTTCACTATTTGTTTCTATTGAAAACTGTTCACCCCTGGGGCGGGGCTAATTTTGACCCCGGGGCCATAATTTACATAACTTTTGTAGAGGACCTGAACATGATGCTTTGTGCCATATGAAAGCTAAGAACCTTCCAGTTTCAGACGAGACCATTTTCAAAGATTTCACTATTTGTTTCTATTGAAAACTGCCAACCCCTGGGGCGGGGCCAATTTTGACCCCGGGGCCATAATTTATATAACTTTTGTAGAGGACCTGAACATGATGCTATGTGCCAAATATGAAAGCTGAGAGCCTTCCAGTTTCAGAGAAGAAGATTTTCAAAGATTTCACTATTTGTTTCTATTGAAAACTGCCCACCCCTGGGGCCGGGCCAATTTTGACCCCGGGGCCATAATTTATATAACTTTTGTAGAGGACCTGAACATGATGCTATGTGCCAATTATGAAAGCTGAGAACCTTCCAGTTTCAGACGAGAAGATTTTCAAAGATTTCACTATTTGTTTCTTTTGAAAACTGCCCACCCCTGGGGCGGGGCCAATTTTGACCCCGGGGCCATAAATAATATAACTTATGTAGAGGACCTGAACATGATGCTATGTGCCAAATATGAAAGCTGAGAACCTTCCAGTTTCAGAGGAGAAGATTTTCAAAGATTTCACTATTTGTTTCTATTGAAAACTGCCCACCCCTGGGGCGGGGCCAATTTTGACCCCGGGGCCATAAATAATATAACTTATGTAGAGGACCTGAACATGATGCTATGTGGCAAATATGAAAGCTGAGAACCTTCCAGTTTCAGAGGAGAAGATTTTCAAAGATTTCACTATTTGTTTCTATTGAAAACTGCCCACCCCTGGGGCGGGGCCAATTTTGACCCAGGGGCCATAATTTATATAACTTTTGTAGAGGACCTGAACATGATGCTATGTGCCAAATATGAAAGCTAAGAGCCTTCCAGTTTCAGAGAAGAAGATTTTCAAAGATTTCACTATTTGTTTTTATTGAAAACTGCCCACCCCTGGGGCGGGGCCAATTTTGACCCCGGGGCCATAATTTATACAACTTTTGTAGAGGACCTGAACATGATGCTATGTGCTAAATATGAAAGCTGAGAACCTTCCAGTTTCAGAGAAGAAGATTTTCAAAGTTTGCACTATATGATTCTATTGAAAACTGCCCACCCCTGGGGCGGGGCCAACTTTGACCCCAGGGCCATAATTTATATAACTTTTGTAGAGGATCTGAACATGATGCTATGTGCCAATTATGAAAGCTGAGAACATTCTGGTCTCAGAGGAGAAGATTTTCAAAGATTTCACTATTTGTTTCTATTGAAAACTGCCCACCCCTGGGGCCGGGCCAATTTTGACCCCGGGGCCATAATTTATATAACTTTTGTAGAGGACCTGAACATGATGCTATGTGCCAATTATGAAAGCTGAGAACCTTCCAGTTTCAGACGAGAAGATTTTCAAAGATTTCACTATTTGTTTCTTTTGAAAACTGCCCACCCCTGGGGCGGGGCCAATTTTGACCCCGGGGCCATAAATAATATAACTTATGTAGAGGACCTGAACATGATGCTATGTGCCAAATATGAAAGCTGAGAACCTTCCAGTTTCAGAGGAGAAGATTTTCAAAGATTTCACTATTTGTTTCTATTGAAAACTGCCCACCCCTGGGGCCGGGCCAATTTTGACCCCGGAGCCATAATTTATATAACTTTTGTAGAGGACCTGAACATGATGCTATGTGCCAATTATGAAAGCTGAGAACCTTCCAGTTTCAGACGAGAAGATTTTCAAAGATTTCACTATTTGTTTCTTTTGAAAACTGCCCACCCCTGGGGCGGGGCCAATTTTGACCCCGGGGCCATAAATAATATAACTTATGTAGAGGACCTGAACATGATGCTATGTGCCAAATATGAAAGCTGAGAACCTTCCAGTTTCAGAGGAGAAGATTTTCAAAGATTTCACTATTTGTTTCTATTGAAAACTGCCCACCCCTGGGGCGGGGCCAATTTTGACCCCGGGGCCATAAATAATATAACTTATGTAGAGGACCTGAACATGATGCTATGTGGCAAATATGAAAGCTGAGAACCTTCCAGTTTCAGAGGAGAAGATTTTCAAAGATTTCACTATTTGTTTCTATTGAAAACTGCCCACCCCTGGGGCGGGGCCAATTTTGACCCAGGGGCCATAATTTATATAACTTTTGTAGAGGACCTGAACATGATGCTATGTGCCAAATATGAAAGCTAAGAGCCTTCCAGTTTCAGAGAAGAAGATTTTCAAAGATTTCACTATTTGTTTTTATTGAAAACTGCCCACCCCTGGGGCGGGGCCAATTTTGACCCCGGGGCCATAATTTATACAACTTTTGTAGAGGACCTGAACATGATGCTATGTGCTAAATATGAAAGCTGAGAACCTTCCAGTTTCAGAGAAGAAGATTTTCAAAGTTTGCACTATATGATTCTATTGAAAACTGCCCACCCCTGGGGCGGGGCCAACTTTGACCCCAGGGCCATAATTTATATAACTTTTGTAGAGGATCTGAACATGATGCTATGTGCCAATTATGAAAGCTGAGAACATTCTGGTCTCAGAGGAGAAGATTTTCAAAGTTTTACTATATGTTTCTATTGAAAACAAGGCACCCCTGGGGCGAGGTCAATTTTGACCCCAGGGGCATAATTTATATAACTTTTGTAGAGGACCTGAATATGATGCTATGTGCCAAAGATGAAAGTTGAGATCCCTGTAGATTCAGAGGAGAAGATTTTTAAAGGTTCAAATTGTTGACGACGGACGACGAACGACGGACGACGAACGACGAACGACGAACGACGCACGACGCACGCCGACGGACAACGGGCGATCACAAAAGCTCACCCTGAGCACTTTGTGCTCTGGTGAGCTAAAAACAAGAGGGCCATGAGGCCCTGAAGCGCTCACCTGAGATAACCCCCAGGACGGGGCCATTATTCACCCAAATGTCATCATTTGTACAACCTTGATAGAGCTGCAAAGCTGCATGCCATTATTTAAAGGTCTTCTAGGGAGCTTCTTGCACTCTTTGTGTTCTGCATTAAGCGATCACCTGTTGGTACTAGTTTAAATTGGCCAAATGGTTCCTTTAATATTTAAACGCCTTATAACGGCAACCTCGTTATTATACCAGCACAATGTCTGGAAACAAACACCTCCGTTGTAACGAGGGTTCACAGTAATAGTGTGAAGACCGTATGCTGTCAATAGGTCTAGCAATAAGAGTTTTATTCAGCATTTGAGCATCTTGTAACAATTACATGTATGATGATTTTAATTTAACCCATTCCTTTTGACACCTCAGTAAATGTCACTTTCTGAAATCATTGTAATAAATACAGCATTCGCTCCATATCAGCAATTTTTTTTTTTTTAATGCTCTATTTATCCCAATGGTTTCAAAACAACATGATTTTAAAATTTTCCTTTTCTCTATTAAATGCCCCTTTCGGTAGATTTATTCAAAGAGGTTGGGTCTAAAAATAGTCTAGAACTAGAGGGAATGAGTTAAGATGATAAAAGTCTAGATGAAAGTTTTTCTTTGTCAGTTTTTGGTATGTAGTGGCCATGTGTACATAACATAAGATGCTTGATTTTGAACATTTTCAACAAAAGCTCTTTTATTTCTCCATCAAACCCTATACTGTGACCACTCTTTAGAATCGTCTCTTCGAGACAATTCTAAAGAATAGTCACAGTATAGGGTTTGGTGGAGAAATGCCCATTTTAGTATTGGGGTACGCACCTTTATCTGTAGCTCTGTTTCACTCATTCTTGTCACTGTGTATAAGCTAAGTAGGATTATCAAGGCATAACTTTGAAAATTCATAGGTTCTACGGATTCAATAAAATTGATATATATTATATAACTGGATAAGAAAACCTTATCTGTAGAATTCTCAAGCGATACGTGCCAATTTTAAATGTAATTAAAATTGTAAAACATTCAAGAAATGAATTGTCTTTACTATATCCTATATACATGTATATGTAATACTTCCCTTCTAGTACATATATTATGATGCACAATTTGGCAAGTTTGACAGATTTTATAATTACTTGATTGTCTGATATTCAATCTTATACTTGTGCATTTCATTTCATTTTTAGTTTTGATCCTAATCTTGTGCAGTTCAACTTTGAGCACACTTTGTTATTTACACATTTTTGCATGGCTTTCAGAAAGCTACTTATTCAGTTGAAACAGGTTGCTCTGTGTCTTAAAATCATATATTACCTTGATATTTTGATTGTCTTCAATTATATATTTTCACACGTTCTGTAGCTTGACATAAAGTTATGTTACTTGAGCACCTGTCAATTCTTAAGCCTAATGCTATAAAAGCAAAGCAAGAGCAATTCAAAAAAAAGGAAATTAGGAAACTAGAAGCAAGAAGTATATTTTATAAGTAATTTTAGCAAACTGTGTGTCTGCTTCTGTGTGACTTTAGAAACTTAAATAATAGACACTGTGTGAACTGATAAACTTTTGATCAAGAACTCTGTGTGAATTTGTTAATGAAGATAATTGTTGGAGGAACAAATTAAATTTTAAAAGTAGTCATCGTCTTGTGTGGACATTTCCAAACCCCGGCAAACTGGTAGCGAATCACATCACGGACAACTTAAAACATATAACAAACTGGTCATCATTATGCCCTCAAAATGGTAACTCACTCACTGCTATGACATGGTTGTATGGCTACAAATCTTTTACATTTTGAGTCAAATTACAAATACAGTTGAACTTCGATATCTCGAACTCTGATAACTCGAACTTCGGGATAACTCGAACTAAAAGTTCGGTCCTTCCAAAATCTTACAAAACAGAATTACTCTAAAATGTATCACTACGCATATCTAGAAACACATTTCACAGCTTAATGCAGGCCTACAGTAATGCTGAAAGCTCCTATAGGAGCTTTCAGCATTACTGTAGACCTGTATTAAGTTGTGAACTTAAGAAAATTTCCAAATTAGAAATCGGATGACTCGAACTTCTGTTATCTCGAACTAATTTATATAGTCCCTTAAAGTTCGAGATATCGAAGTTCAACTGTAGTATGAAATGCTGAGACAAACACTTTAGAGTTACAAAAAACAGTAACTGTTTTTTCAGTGAGTTTATTATTTATATCACACACAGTTCACTGTTTGAAATACCAGTACAGTTTTTAGATTGATGATTTTACTGTAAGGACAAGGGCATGGCCCACATCTTCCCCACTGGACTTACTTCTGCTTAATGTACAGTGACTAGATGATGGCATGCTGTACCAGCAGCTATACCCAGTGGCATATGGACCAAAGTGAAGTGAATGACTCCTATTGCACTGAAACCATGGGCAGTGAGATAAGGGCCATCATCAACATGGAAACCCTGATGGAGTAAATATTCTGCAAGATTCCAACTTGTACAAGTCAAAGAACCTTTTTGTTGGCAACTCTGTCATCCAGTCAGTAATGACGGTGAACTGGTATGTTGTAGGAGACAAGTGATACCCATATGTTACCAATGCTGTATAGCAGTAGCACTTGTAATCATAGTCACTTTTCTGTCATCTGTCTATCTGTCTGTCTGTTGCGCTTTTTTCATTTTCTGCTGTCAGGTAACGCTTTTTTTTTTCAAATACACTTGTTATTTAAGACATTTTGCATGTCAGCAAACAATAAATGGGAGACGAAGAACTGTTCCAGACTGTTTGTAATTACAGAGCAAAAAGGGAGGTAATAAAACTGACAAAGTTATGATCAATTTAATAGAATTCAGGATCAGTATGGGAGATTGGATTACTAAAGTGACTGAATGTAATTAGAATTGTTAAATTAAAGTTGGGCTTAAGCTAGGATCATTCAGAGATGGCTTTGGTCACATTGGTTTGACTGTACTGGGTGGAATTTCTTCTATTATGATACAGGGATTCACAGTTATGAACCCTGCATATCACTATAGAAACATTACCAGTGTCAATTATCCCTTTCCTCCATAAATACGCCTTTCTACGCCTCTGTATTAGTCACTTCTTGAAACCATTGTAATAAATAGAGCATTTGCTCCATAGGAGCAAATGCTCTATTTATCACATTATGGTTTCAATACTACACAATTCTAAAATTTTCCCTTTCTCTAGTAAATGCTCCTTTTGGGTAGATTCATTCAAAGAAGGGTCTAAAATAGCCTATGGAGGAATGGGTTAAGTTATCTTTTTACAACCACACAGTTTCCAACAAAACTAACTTGCAGTATATAAGAACATTTATGTACACCAATGAAACTATTCATTCAATCAATAAGAGATGTTTTTAAAACATATATGTCCCCATCATGGTAGAAGGCCTATAATATGACCTCTGACCTTAAAGTATGACCTTGAAATTGCACCACTCAAAAGTAGTCGCTTCATGAGATGAACACGGATGCCATGTAGTATGAAGTCCCTAATAGTTAAAACATGAGCCTCAGAATCAATAGAATTCATCTACTCTTCATCACCAATCTCCCACCATATTATATGGACTCTAGGTGAAAAGGTGGCCGATTGATTGGAATTCATTTAATCTAGTTTGACCTTTGACCTTGAAGATTGATTTTGACCTTTCACATAATGACGTCAAAATCAATGGGGTAATCCATACAAATATCACAACTAATCTCTCTACTAACCCGTCGCTTGCTATTCACGTCAATATACCTACCTGTAAATAGTGAAGACCCAGATGAGACAGCTCCTGCAGGAGCTGTCTCATCAGGGTCTGCACTATTTACAAATTGATTGTGCAACCAGCGCACTCCACAGCAGTGATTGCACAGAGAAGTTAAATATGTGGACTCTAGGTTACACATAAATGTCATGCTAGCCTGTATCGCTCATCTGAGACAATAGGTCACAAAAGTCATGCTCTGTAGTGTTTCTAAAATTATTGGTTCAGTTGTTTAAACCATTACCTCATAGGCTATTTTTAGACACAACCTCTTTGAATAAATCTACCGAAAACGAGCATTAACTAGAGAAAATAGGGAAAAATTTAGAAATTTGTAGTTTGAAACCATTATGATAGAATTTAGAGCACTTGCTCCTATAGGAGCAAAATTTAATGCTCTATTGATAATTCATCACAATGGTTTCACAAAGTGACTTTTACAGAGTCATCAAAAGTCATCAATATGAGGGAATGGGTTAAAATGTTGCAACATAAGCATATAATGGCTTGAACACTTTTGGAAAAGGGTCACCTAAAGAACATTCCTACAAAAAATTTGAAATCCAGTTGGTGGTTGCAAAGAATTTTTCATAACAGATATATAAGGACAATTGACCCTGTCCCTGCTGGCCACGTTGGTAACAAATCAAAGTGAATTGAACATTTTTTATCAAGGATCACCTTACCAACAGTTTTGCAAAAATCATATTAAAATCTACCTGGTTTAAATTTCCACTACAGTAAATTAAGGAAAATTAGACCCGTCCCTGATGACCAAATTTTTAAACAAAACAAAATGATTTGAAACATTTTGGTACAAGTAATTTCTGTAAAATAATATTGAAATCAGGAGAGGATTGTTTAATTTTCTATTATCATAAGCTTTATTAGGACTATTAGCCCGCCACAGGTGTCCATAGATTTTAAACAATCATTTGATTAAAAACAATTTTGACAGAGGGTCAAGTAAGGATTATTCTGGCAAATTAAATTATATTTAAATCTGACCAGTGGTTTCAGAAGAAAATTCTTCTATATTATAAAAATAAGCCCCCACTCCTGGCGACAATGATTTTAACATAACAAATCAAAATCATTTAAACAATTTTGATAGACCGTCACAAGGATAATTTCTGCCAAATTGAAATGAAATCAACAAAGCGGTTTCAGACAAGAAGATTGTCAATGGTTTCCTTTATGTAACCATGGACAGGCAACTAGTTCTGCATGGATTTCAATGCTTTTGATTAATAAAGAAAGAGGTCGTAACTGGATCAGTTGTTTTAGAGGAGATATTGTTTAAATAACTTGTTAACGAAGGACAATGGACACATGATAATGGACAATGGACACATGACAATGGACACATGACGACGGACACATGATGATGGACAAAGCACTAAAACAAAAGCTAACCTTCAGCACTTCATATGTCGATGGTTTTATAAACTCATTCCTTCCTAGACTATTTTCAGACCGAACCTCTTTGAATTAATCTACCGAAAAGGAGCATTAACTATAGAAAAGGAGAATTTTGGAATTGTATAGTTTTGAAACCACTGTGATAAACAGAGCATTTGCTCCTATGAAGCAAACGCTTTATTTATCACAATGGTTCCAATAAATGAGTTTTACAGAGGCACAAAAAAGGGTCAGTAGGAGAGAATGGGTTAATTGGAGATCATTAAAATTTGGTCTACTGAGACTGACCGACTAAAAATGTGCAAAATCAATATATGCGCAATTTTTTAAAGAATGGTGTAAAAATACAATATGTATGTTTTGCATACCATATGACTGACTTAACCCTTTCCCTCATATAAATGTGTTTTCATGTATTTGCAAACAGAGCAGACCCAAATCAGATGGCTCCTATAGGAGCCGTCTGATCAGGGTCTGCCCTGTTTGCTGAAGGAATTTGAAAGATCTGTTTCTGTACTTTCTAAAATTGCTATAATGTTCTACCTTCAATATTTCATCATAACTATTTTTTCCATGAATATCCAGTAGGTATTGCAATTTGGAATAAACGTAGAACAGGAACACTAAGACAATACATAAGCACATAGCGTGGGATAGTGTTACTACCATCCAGCGCATATTGCATAATTATTTCCTTCGTTAAAATGATGCAGCTATCCTAATTTAATTAACTGTAGTTTATTGTCTGTTATTCTCTCACTAATTAACATCAAGTTACAAGTGTTTGTTTTGAAACCTTCCCCCACAACATAAAACTAACAAAACCATCTAAAATATTAGTTCTTCATGAAGTATTCATGAGCTTTAATGCGCCTCATGAAATCCCTCGGGGAAAACATTGCAATTCCTTATATAGTAATACCAGGGTATTGAATTCAACACTTTCACCTGAAACTCTGTAAACTTTGTAATTCTGGTTGACTGAGAATCTCAATATTTCCGGGGTTGAGTTTACTCTTTCCCTATTCTATGTTTATTCCATGTGTAAATACCTATTGAATATTATTTATATATAATCATGGACTAAATTAATTATAATGAAATATGGAACGCATTTTCACACATCAGTAAACATAGAAGACCCAGATCAGATGGCTCCTATAGCTACTGGTATTTTGTCCATGAAAAGTCGGTAGGAATTGAAATTTGGAATAAAAATAGAACAGGGAAAGGATTAAGTTGAGTAGAGGAAACTAACGGGAAATCAATCATTAAGTTCTGGATTGTGTGGTTTGGTAGCTGAGTGATTCAATTGTGCTGGTACGGTAATGTGCTGGGTTTGAGTCCCGGTCTGGCCACACTGTTTTCATTAGTTGTCCTGTTATACCTCATAAGAGTATGAAAAACTTTAGTTCCAGTCAGTTCCTCTTAATTAACCTTTTCCCTCATGTAAATGCATTTTCACGCATCTGCAAACAGAGTAGACCTAGATCTAGGAGCCACCTGATCAGGGTCTGCTCTGTTTGCTAATGGAATTTGATAGATCTGTTGCTTAAATACTTCCTAAAATGGCTATAAGTTCCACCTTCCATATTTCATTATAGCTATTTTGTCCATGAATAGTAAGTAGGAATTGAAATTTGGAATAAACATAGAAAAGGGAATTTAGGGTTAACCCTTTATTTCATGATCCCACTTTGTCTCATAAGTGCCTGCTCTATTTGCTGATATATTGACTCTTTACACGCTAGCGGCGAAATTTGATTACGTATGCAAACAGTTTGGATCCAGATGAGATACCACATAATGCGGTGTCTCATCAGGATCCAAACTGTTTGTCACCTTGACCACATCTTTGCCAAGAAATAAGACAAAGTTTATCTTAAGAATTGAAGCAAACGACAACTGTTGCAGACAAAAAATTACTTAATGTACAAAGAGTTAAATATCTGATTCTCTACTGTTTGCCATGGAAAAATCAATTTGTATAAATTATGTGAAGAGTCTTTCATGAATATTCATTAACCCTTTACTCCATATATACACGACTTTCTTTGCCTTTGCAAACAGAGTAGACCAGTAGATCAGACGGCTCCTAATAATAGCAGTCTGATCACGGTCTGCTGTTTGCTTATGGAATAATACAGATGTGATTTTTTTGTTTCTGCTTTGGCAAAAAAAATAATGTCTTTTGAAAATTAATCTAATTAATATTCATGAGGAAATTATTTCTTACATAAATATTCATGGATTAAAGGATTAAGTGATGAGTTAGACATGTTATTACCCTTAGAAAATATGTCAACCCATAGGGCAAGACAACCTATAAACTAGAACTATCACTAAAGGTGATATAAATACCCCCGAATGGCAGCTTAAATGATTGCAAATCCAAGTTTGTGACACAAACTACCCATGTAACAGGAGCAAAACACAATAATACTCAAAGTTCAAAGAGAGATAATTCTGCAATGCCAAACGCATGAAAATAGTGTCTTGCACATCTGCTATTTGTAGTTATTATGTATGGAAAGTATCAATTGAATAACTTGAAAATAAAAGGATGAGTTCGCGACACCAATAGCTATGTTTCATGCCAAAATGACAAAAAATACTCAAAGTTCAACAGGAGATAATTCTGCAATGCCTAGCCCAAAACACATGAAAATTGAGTGTTGCTCATCTACTATTCATGGTTATTATGTATACCACTTTTACACTGAAAAACTTTAAAACTCTAGGAGGAGTTTGTGACACCAACTCCCCATGTTCCATACAAAAATGATAAAAAAATACTCAAAGTTCAAGGGGTGATAAATCTGCAATTCCCAGCGCTAAACACATGATATTTGTGTCTTGCACATCTGTTTGTGGTTACTATGTATAATAGAAAGTATCAAATGAATAACTTTAAAATTGAAGGAGGAGTTTGTGACACCAATCCCATGTTTCATGCCAAAATAACAAAAAATACTCGAAGTTCAAGGGGAGATAATTCTGCAATGCCCAGCACTAAACACATGAAAATTAAATGTTGCACATGAACTATTCATGGTTATTATGTACACTACCTACACACCGAATAACTTTAAAACTGAAGGAGGAGTGTGTGACACCAACTCCCTATGTTTCATGCTAAAATGACAAGAATACTCTAAGTTCAAGGGGAGATAATTCTGCATTGCCCAACGGTAAACACATGAAAATTGCATCTTGCACATCTACCACTGATGGTTATTATGTATACCAAATATAAATTCAATAACTTTAAAACTAAAGGAGGAGTTTGCAACACCAGCCACCCATGATCAAATGCGGACGGACCAACCGACCACCCACCGGACAGGCTGATTCCAGTATATACCCCCTCAAACAAGTTTGCGGGGGTTTAATAACACCACTACAGTATTTCATGGAAATCTCTGAAAACAGGTTACTGTTTAATACAGGACAAAAGTGAGACAGCTTTAAGCTCATTTGTGAGATTTTTGTGTTACTTAGGTCATGTATTAGAACTAACAAGATCTAATTGTACAAGATCTAATTGTAACGAAATCAGTCCCCCAAAGGAAACCGACAACAGGTGGTGAAGAGCAATATACAGTCCAACGTACCTGCTTCAGCGGTCACCTTGCATATGTGAGCGGCCACACCTGCTGTAAGCGGCCAATACAGGACCATCCCAATGAAAAACACTAAATATTACACATGGTATAAACGGTCACCTGCCTAATGTGGTCAGTCTACTTCGTCCCAAATGGCATATATGCACTGATGTGAGTGGCCAGATGTTCTACAAATGTAAAGCATGAAAACAATTTTCATGGCTATCTATCGGCAACAGCAGAAATTTTGTCACCTTTGAGTGTTTATCACTAACGGTCAAGACCCATCTACAGGTACATGTAAGCTAACAGACTATTCAGGAAACCAGTCGTTTCAAACATGGCAGCGTCGTCTACAAGTTTTCCATAGGCGATTTCAATATCTACTTGCAGAACAATTGTATTACTCAAATGAGAGAACTGATACTTATGAATAAGTGACAAAGAGGTTAAAGAACGACAAACAAGGCATTTAATTCAATCTGGTTTGCAATTATTACTGGCACTTTAGGACATAATAGTCTTTCTTAACATAATACATGTCTCTACCATGTTGTAGGTTTAAGCCCGAAGACTCTTGTGTTTTAACCCTTCGCTTGCTGAATTTTAAAATACATTTCTCCTTCTTTACCCATGCCCTGTTGTATATTTACTCATATATCTTCACTGTGTACAAGTATTGCGCTGTGCAATCACTGCTGTGGAGTGCACTGGTTGCATAATCAACTTGTAAATAGTGCAGACCCTGATGAGACAGCTCCTGCAGGAGCTGTCTCATCTAGGTCTTCACTATTTACAGGTAGGTATGTTGACGTGAATAGCAAGCGAAGGGTTAAATTCATTTTATATGATCCGGCATTGGTTAGACTATTATCCACCAATAGCCAAATTTCTTCTCTTTTGTTTTCTTTTCTCTTATATATTTCAATAATTCTATTGGTGAATTTTCTGTTATTGCATCAACATAAAAATTATGCATATTTACAGAAAATTAAATAGTTCCATGGTTATAGAATCATTATGCCTTAGAAATGAGTCCACTAACCTAATAAACCTTCAACTACCGGAAGTAACCTTAAACCTAAGTTTATTTGCACCCCCTTTATTATGTCACTAGAGAAGCTTAGTGACTGGACAAAAAATATCCCATACTGTAGGTGAAAGAGAAATCAGCATTTTTAAAATCTATGTCAATCAAAATGTATTCCTTTTTTGTAATATGTTACAGGCCCAACTCATTTGAAATGGATCACATGGACCTTATTTGAAAGTTTCAGGGTAATAAGCACAATCCATTTTCCAATATGAAATCATGTCAAACTCAATGACTCAACACTGACTACCGGGACTTTGAACTCAATGTATGAATAAATTCTGTAATCTTACCCAAGCAGTGTGGAAATGAACAAATTTACCAAGGTGATGATCCTGTCCATTTACTGAGCTACAGATAACGGTGCGTACCGGTACTCAAATACTAAAATCGTCATTTCTCCACCAAACCCTACCTTGTGACCACTCTTTAGAATCGTCTCAGAGATGATTCTAAAGAGTGGTCACAGTATAGGATTTGGTGGAGAAATAAAGAAATTATACTTGAAAATATTTTAATTTACTTGAAAATATTTTAATTTACACATCTTAACTGGAGCTCTGCATTTACAGATAGGGATGACTGAGGAAAACTTCATTCAACCAGCAGCATTGTCAATAATGGCATTGACTGCAAGATTCAAATTACACTAGAAATGTGTCCATAGAACACAGAGGCCCCAGCTAACTGTGACCCACTCATGGATGGACAGGTAATACTTCCATCTTCCATGACTGGGGCATAATTAAAAAAAAAGGTTTTAAAAGCATTATTTATTGAACTGTTTTAACTTAAGACTGTCATGCGATATTCATGGACTATTTTTAAATTTATTGTTCAATTTTGACGATGTCTGATTTGATGAAGCTATTAACCCTTTCACCGCCAACATCGCATAAATGCACCAAGACAAATAGTGCAGTCCCAGATCAGACACCGCCTTTTCAAGGCGGCGTCTGATCAGGGACTTCACTTTTTGTCTAGATCTCTATTCCTATATCTGTACTTTATTTCTATGAAATTTGCAATTAATTATCTTATTCTTATTTTTCCGAATGATTTAACTAAAAATGGCGCCGAAAGAGTTAAGAAACTATTGTCTGAGATTGAAACACCTTGTATCCTGATGAGATGTCAAGTAACGAAGTTATACTCCGTGTCTCATAATTATTGATCCAGGTTGTTTGCAAATGTCAGTCTGATTGTCACAGAATAGTGGGGTATAATGGTATGGGCGTAATCTGACCACTGGCAGAGCTCCAGATAAGATGTGTAAATTAAAAATATTTTCAAGTATAACTTCTTTATTTCTCCATGAAACCCTATGTCGTGACCACTCTTTAGAATCGTCTATTCGAGACGATTCTAAAGAGTGGTCACAACATAGGGTTTGGTGGAGAAATGACGATTTTAGTATTTGAGTATGCACCGTTATCTGTAGCTTTGCACTGGTATTGGAGATCCAGATTCTTTTAACCCTTCTCTTGCTGAATTTTAAAATACATGTCTCCTTCTTTACCCATGCCCTGTTGTATAATTACATATATCTTCACTGTGTACAAGTATTTCGCTGTGCAATCACTGCTGTGGAGTGCACTGGTTGCACAGTGCACTGGTTGCACAATCAACTTGTAAATAGTGCAGACCCTGATGAGACAGCTCCTGCAGGAGCTGTCTCATCTGGGTCTTCACTATTTACAGGTAGGTGTATTGACGTGAATAGCAAGCGAAGGGTTAACAATTTTGATAGAGCATGATACCAAGAACATTTATGTAATGTTTGGTTACATTCTACCTTGTGGTTTAACCCATTACCTCATAGGCTATTTTTAGACCCAACCTCTTTGAATAAATCTACAGTAAAGGAACATTTACTAGAAGCGAAAAATGTTAGAATTGTGTAGTTTTGAAACCATTGTGATAAATAGAGCATTATTTGCTCTATTTATCACAATGGTTTCATAAAGTGATTTTTGCAGGCGTATTTATGGAGGAAAGGGTTAAGAGGTGATGTTATTTAGAGCAATTGTTGATGGACGGCTAGACTGATGGCCGGACAGATGCCGGACACTGGGCAATCTATTCTCAGGAGAGCTAAAAACTCAAATTGGTGTTTATATATATGCCATTATAAAAACTGAACCAAAACTATTAATGATGTCAATATTTCTTGCATGAATATTCAACAAGAAAAGGGTGAAATGGTTGCTTTAAATCTTTTCAATTGTTTATCATAGAAAAGTGGCCCAAAGTGGAGACAAAGGCACTGTCTCTGTTGCTATTTTCCTTCAATTTGGGTGTTATTTGTATGTTATAAATAACTCTCGTAACATACCGTATATGAATATGATAAAAAAAGTAATAAAATTATCTCTATCTGAAGCCTTGTATCAATTAGATCATCAAAATACACAATACACAGTAAACACCTCTATAAAACTACCACTCAAACAAGAGGGCCAACATATGGTCCTACATTGCTCACCTGAGTTACCAATCATTTCAATGTTATTATAGAAAGGATGCTCAGACTACATTGCTAAAATGGTTTAACCCATTACCTCATAGGCTATTTTTAGATACAACCTCTTTGAATTAATCTACCTAAAAGGAGCATTAACTAGAGAAAAGGAATATTTTAGAATTGTGTTGTTTGAAACCATTGTGATAAATAGAGCATTTGCTCCAACAGGAGCAAAATTTAATGCTCTATTTATCACAATTTTTTCACAAAGTGATTTTTACAGAGTCCTCAAAAGTCATCAATATAAGGGAATGGGTTAATACTTGAAGTTCTACCATATGTTCTACCTTTAATTCAAATTTCAATACCTACTTACCATTCATGGACAACATACATGTAGTTACATGTATAATTAAATATGAAAAGTGGAACATTGTAGCCATTTTAAGAAACTCGTAAAGACACAGATCTATCAAAGTCTATTAGCAAACCGGTTTGCAAATGCGTGAAAACATGTTTATTTGAGGGAAAGGGTTAAAAGATAAAGGAAACATAATCCTAGAAATACAGGTTTGAATTTGCTGACAATCAAGCAGAAATCTTATGGGTAATCACATTATATCAGTATCTGAGTAAAAAGAAAGTGTTAGGGGGTTAACAACGTAATAAATCAAGGACGTATAAAAAAAAATATTCCCTACAGCAAACATCTTCATTTCAAATTGTAAATGGCAGACAAATGAAGTCAAGTGGAACTTTCAATTTTTTTCTCAGGGTTAGTATAATTCTTAGAAATTGATGTTGTTTATGAAAGTGGATCAAGATCAGGTTCCAAACAGTCATAGTTTTAACAGGGTGCAGATTAAAAACAACGAAATTAACTAATAGACTACACGAGATATGGGAATTTAGACAAATTAAATTCAACAGAACAGTAATAATAAAACTCGGACTGAATCGCAATAGAAAGTGTATGGTTTAAATTGAAACAGAAATTTGCGGCTATTAAATCTTTAATTTAAATGATCTTTACAAACATATTTACTCAATGTTAAACAAAAGGTGCCATAACAATTGGGTCTGAAATAATGACTCCAAGTTTGCATAATCGCTAATGTGTTTGCCGACTCGCCACTTGAACAAGTTTCACGGTTAATTGATTCGCACATATGACCGTTGTCATAGTTACACTAGTTACAAGTTATAATTACAGCTATAAGCGGTTTGGGACAAGCTTAAGCTCACTCGAATATTCAAAGCAAGGAAAACATTGAAAGCAAGAATGTTGTATCTGATCTTTTACAATATAGATACAGAAGCCATTTTGCTGAGACTCACCATTGGGAAAGTTTTATCCAAGGAAATTTTCTAAGCCACAACTTTCTATCTAATCTTTATTGTATTGACCAAGTTTGGTAATGACTGGTAAAACAGTTCCCAGGCTAATGAGAGGACAACACCAATTTTGGTAAATTTTGACCATCAAAGGACAATACTGAATAATACAATATGGCTGGATACCATGCTGTCAAGATATTGTTCCTGTGCAATCATGGACCAAGTTTGGTAATGATTGACAAAATGGTTCTCAGGCTAATGAGAGGACAATACCAATTTGAATAACGTTAGACAATCAGAGGGCAATAAATCCTACCTATATTTTGCAATATGGCCAGTTATCAAGATATTAACCCTTTCCCTCATAGACTATTTTTAGATACAACCTCTTAGAATAAATCTACCGAAAAGGAGCATTAGAGAAAAGGAAATTTTATCAGAATTTTGTAGTTTGAAACCATTGTGATATATGGATTTTGTAGTTTGAAACCATTGTGATAAATAGAGAATTTGCTCCTATAGGAGCAAATGCTCTATTTATCACAATGGTTTCACAAAGTGACTTTTACAGAGTCGTCAAAAGTCGTCAATATGAGGGAATGGATTAAGTCTGTGCAACTACTGACCAAGATTGGTATTATGATTGAGAGGACAACTCTGAAAATCAAAGGACAACAACTCCTGCATGAAAAATGCAATATTGCTATTTATCAAACTCCATCAAGATATCTTGCCTGTACAACAACTGACCAAATTTGGTAATGATTGGACAAAGAGTTTTCATGTTATTGAGAGAACAAAACCAATTTTGGATTTTTTTTTACATAACTCATAACTGAATGATGCAATATTGCTGTTTATCACATAATCTGCTGTGTGTGAGTGCCAAAACAGAGTGCTGTAAATTGCGGAAATGCACTACTGCATGTAGTGCATTTTTATGCAAATGAGTAATTTGAATCTGGCTGTAGTAAGCTGTAAACAATGGCCAAAACAACTGTCAGATATAGTTTGTTTCACTTTCTATGGAACTTATAAGGGTTATGTGATAAAAAGAATCTTACTATCGTGTTCAATACAAATTGTTTTCATAAAACTCGTTTACTATAATGAATATTGACACTTGCTATTAAAGCTTGTATCATATCATTAAAATAAACTCGTTTCATAAAAACAATTTGTAATGAACACTCATATAAGATCATCTATTTATTGAACATTGCTGAGATATTGTGCTTGTGCAACTTACTGACCAAGCATGGTAATGATTGATTTAAGATGCTATTGAGTGGACAAGATATAGGACTGGAAGGGACAGGACATCTAGCTGGATTTCTGTACAGCCCGTGCTACATTGTATCAAAGGCGAAGGACACCTTCTCTTTAACCATGTCTGGCACTGCTTCCAAAATAATGAATGAAGCCTGTGGATTTTTCCTTTCTTGAAAAGACTCCAGCCGGATGTCTTGAGTAAGTTTACTAATCTTGCATGATCACCAATAAATTACTGCATCTGGAAGATTTAACCGTCTCAACACCAACACCAAGTAACTTTCATCTGTAAAACTCACTGTCTGCTTTTATTCCTAAAATACAATTTTCTACTACAGTGAACCCTCATTAACTGCCATTTGTTACAATGGCACCCTCGTTAAACCAGCAGTATACATTGAAACAAAATTACCATTAAGGCTTTACAACAACTACTGAATAAATAGGTGCAATGCCAATAAGACAGGTGAACGCTTAATGCAGAACACAAGAGGAGCTAAAGGGAGCTTTTTTGCACTACTTGTGTTCTGCATTAAGATTTCACCTTTTGGTACTAGATCTAGTTTAAAAGTGGCCATATCGGTTCCTTTCATATTTAAACTCGTTATAACGGCAACCTCGTTATACCAGCAAAATGTCCGGAAACAAACACCTCCGTTCTAATGAGGGTTCACTGTATTTCTTTTCAAAAAATGTTATAAAACAGTGAAACAGTTCAGATCCTGATGAGATGTCAAGTTATTCTGTGTTTCATCTGGATCCAGATGAAACACAATGAGACTGATTGCAATGGCTCTAACAAATTTGATCAATGTATCAAAAGAGTTACGGTAAGACAAATGGATTCAGTGGTGTCTGGTGCGGAAAGAACAGATTTTCATATTGTAATCAATCAATACCATTAACAGTTCTCATTAAAATATTCAACTGACTGGAACACTACCAGAAGCACAGATTTGCATAATTAGAGCATGTCAACAAGATATAGTGATGCAATAAAGCCTACAGAAGCTCATGGTAGGTGTCAAGGTCATGTCTGAATAGTCTTATCAGGTTAAACCAAACTGTCTGGTATTGGTAATCAACTTATTTGGTATTAACTTTTAGCCTGCTGAGCAAAATTTGGTTTGTAGAAAATGTCATCGATTTCAGTTGTCACTGATCATTTATCTAGCATTGTCTTTTCAACAGCACGGCGACAGAGCATCAAACAGTTTGGATCCTGATGAGACGCCGAGTTACTCTGCGTCTCATCTGGATCCACTGTTTGCAAAGGCTATCAGACACATCTGCCCACAGCAGATTAAAGGTTGAGGACAGTTAGTTTTATTTAAATCTAAAATATCATCAGATGAATACTGAATTATCCCTTTCCTCCATAAATACGCCTTTCTACGCCTCTGTAAAAGTCACTTTATGAAAGCATTGTGATAAATAGAGCATTTGCTCCTACAGGAGCAAATGCTCTATTTATCAATTGTTTCAAATTACAAAATTCTAAAAAAAAATCCTTTTCTTTAGTTTATGCTCCTTTTCGGTAGATTTATTCAAAGAGGTTGGATCTAAAAATAGCCTATGAGGTTATGGGTTAAAGTACTAAGAATAGCAATTGCCACTTTATGAACAAAGGTTGCACTCATCCCAGCTCTATGCTAGCTTATAAAATTAATGCAAATTTGTGATTATGCTTTTGCAAATAGTTTGGACCCTGAAATGAGTTGCTAAGCAACTTGTCATCTCATCAGGCTCAAAAGTTTTTAATACTCTGCCTTTTTAAGTGTTATGAAGGAAAACTTTCGGAATTGTCACAGTCGCCATTCTTACAAGAGTTAAGGCTTGAGTACCTCTTAGGCTATTTTTAGATCCAACCTCTTTGAATAAATCTACCGAAAAGGAACATTTACCAGAGAAAAGGAATTAATTTTTATAGAATTATGTAATTTTGAAACCATTGTGATAAATGCTCTATTTACCACAATGGTTTCAAAAAGTGTTGGAGAAGATGTTTTTCTTTTGGTTGCCATGACAACCAATGTTCTACATGGATCCAGATTTTTTAACAATTTTGATAGGGCATTATACAAAGATCATTTCTGTAAAGTTTGATTACATTCTGCCTTTGTGGTTTCAGAGGAGATGTCATTTATATCATTTAAAGCAATTGTTGATGAACAGACGGATGAATGAACGGACGGACAGACGGCGGACAATGGGCGATCACAAAAGCTCACAGTGACACCTGAGCATACTCATGATCTGAGTCAGCACTGTTTGCTTAATGAATAATAAATATCTAACTAGAATTGTTTTTGATACAAAAACTGATGTCTCCCCCAGCGCGTGGACAAAATTTTCCAAAGTCCCAAAACTCGGCAGAAATTCATTGAACAGGAATAAACTATGCACAACTAGGCATGGTGCTGATCAATCCTATGAATTTTAATGAATATCCAATTAAAGGTTTTGGAGAAACCCTGTAGACAAAATTTCCATGTAAAAATTTCAAAGTCCCATAACTATGCAGAAAATGGGAGGCAATACCTCCAATATTATTGAAGCCAGAGTTATGATACTTGTGCATAACACTTCCTTCCATCATGCTCTTTCCAAACATGAAATGTCATTCCAATAGCATCAGTAGAGCAGGAGTTATTGAATGGACAAAAAAGTAACAAAGGCCAATAACTCCAAAAGTATTGAAGCAAGAGTAATATATGACACTTCCTCTCATCATGCTCTATCAATGTATGAAGTTTCAATCAAATGGCATTAGCCATGTAGGAGTTATCGTCTGGACAAGAAAGTGTGAATAATTGACCTTGAATTGTGAACATGACCTTGAATTGTGACCTTGACCTTTGAAAAATGTACCTGAATCCTGCTGGCTGCACATTACATTGCCTTGTTATGGAGAACATTTGTGCCACAGCATTTTGAAATCCTTCCAAGGGTTTAAGAGATATGGAGCGGACATGAAGGATGTGGCTAAAAACATTTGACCTTGAATTGTGACCTTGACCTTTGACCCATGTGCCTAAATTGAACGCTCTACACATCATCTTGTTGAGTCGAACATTTGTGCCAAAGCATGTTGAAATCCTTCCATATTTGTGAGAAATATGGAGCGGACACGAGTGTGACACAGACGGATAGTCGGACGAACAGATGGATGGACAGACATACGGATGGACAGACAACTCGAATAAAAACAATATGTCTCCCCATTATAAATGGGGGAGACATGATTCTGCAATTTCTCAAAAAGGCTAACAATTCCCTTCTTCATTGGCCATTGTAACAAGAGTGTGTTTGTGAAACACTTATGCCCCCGACCTTTGACCCTGAAGGATAACCTTGACCCATGGACCAGGGAGTTAAACGCAACACATTGTCCTTGTGTGATAACATTAAATTTTGTGCCAGGTTATTTTGAAATCCATTCACTGATAAAAAAGTTACAGAAGGGACATGAAATTTGGGATGGATGGACCAATGGAAGGACAGATGGAAGGATGGACAATATGATTACTATATGCCAACCGGGGGGGGGGGGGGGGGGGGGGGGGCATAAAAAAAGAAAGAGTGATGAACAGATAGATGGAAAGATGATGGAAAAGTGATCCCTATGTGACACACTGCCTCTTGGCAGGTGACACAAAAGTGATGTGATTATTTCTTATATGAATATTCATCTGGTAAAGGGTTAACCCTTACCCTGTTCTATGTTTATTCCAAATTTCAATACCTACTGAGTATTCATGGACAAAATAGCTATAATGAAATATAGAAGGTGATAATTATATTGTACCTATTTTAGAAACTCACAAAACAGATCTTTCAGATGACGGAAACATGATCCCTATGTGACACAAATTCCATTAGCAAAAGAGCAGAGCCTAATCAGACGGTTCCTATAGGAGCCGTCTCGTCTGGGTCTACTCTGTTTGCAAATGCTTGAAAACACACTTATATGAGGGAAAGGGTTAATACAGGTGATGCTTTAATTCAGAATAAAATGAATGCAGGAGGCTACTAAAAAATGCCTCAACATTAACCCTTTCCTCCATAAATACACCTTTCTATGCCTCTGTAAAAATCACCTATTGAAACCATTGTGATAAATAGAGCATTTGCTCCTATAGGAGCAAATACTCTATTTATCACAATTGTTTCAAACTACAACATTCTGAAATTTTCCTTTTCTCTAGTTAATGCTCCCTTTAGGTACATTCATTCAAAGAGGTTGGATCTAAAAATAGCCTTAGAGGAAATGGGTTAAAAGCAGCTACCGGGTTTTTTGAGTTACTGCATTTATCCGTTACTCCATGAATTTTCATGTAAGAAATGATGACGTAATGAATATTAGTGAGATTAATTGATATAACAAATAGCACATGCACAGCAATGTTTGGTCATGGCAAAAAACTGTAGAATCATATCTATATTATATCATTAGCAAACAGAGCAGTACCTGATCAGATGGCTCCTATAGGAGCCATCTGATCAGGTACTGCTCTGTTTGCTAATGCATAAAAAGTTGTAGAAAAGCGTATTTATGGAGTAAAGAGTTAACAGAATAGTCACTTTAAATGTTTACATTGAAATATAAAGTTAATCTACCCATTAACCCATTACCTCATAGGCTATTTTTAGATTCATCCACTTTGAATAAATCTACCAAAAAGGAGCATTAACTAGAGAAAAGGACAATTTTAGAATTCTGTAGTTTGAAACCATTGTGATAAATAGAGCATTTGCTCCAATAAGAGCAAATGCTCTATTTATCACAATGGTTTCAACAAGTGAATTTTACAGAGGCGTCAAATGGCGTCGATATGAGGGAATGGGTTAAAAAGTAATTAATTTGCAAACCTTACATATATAACATACCACATGTTAAGTATCCCAGACATTAATAAGCAGCATCACTATACTGAACAATGACAGGATTTGTCCTCTTAACTGTAGCCATCCATCTTATTGCCACAGGGGTGATATGGTCATCAGTAGTTTTGGCCACATGTGGCTAATTGTCAGCTACCGGTCAGTCTGAATGTCATATATCACAGCTGATATGACAGAGGGAATTGGGCAGCTGATGGTTTATGACCCAAAGGTTAATTAAGGTGACTGATTTATTTATTGAAACAATTTGCAGCCGGTAATTACTAAAGCTAATATACCAAGGTTCAAAGAGGATGCCACAAACCAGAGGAAACAAAATTCCCTGACATAATTTCTAATTTCCCTGACATATAACATTGCGCCGTTTGGTCTTTCAGTCATGATTTTTGTAATATTTTGGGGGAAGTATAAAATATACAGCACTGAATCTCATTTCTTTCAAAATTCCCTGACAATTCCCTGACATTTGCCTATATTTTCAAATTTTCCTGACAGATTACAAAATTCCCTGACCTTGACAAAAATTTCCCTGACTTCTCCCTGACGTGTGGCAACCCTGCAATTTGCAGTCGGTCATTACTAAAGCTTAATACCAAGGTTCAAAGGGGATGATTAACCCATTACCTCATAGGTTATTTTTAGATACCTCTTTGAATAAATCTACCGAAAAGGAGCATTAACTAGAAACAAAGGATTTTTTTTAGAATTTTGTAGTTTGAAACCATTGTGATAAATAGAGTATTTGCTCCTATAGGAGCAAATGCTCTATTTATCACAATGGTTTCACAAAGTGACTTTTACAGTCGTCAAAAGTCGTCAATATGAGGGAATGGATAAACCCTTTCCTTCATATGCACGCCTTTTCAAGCATTTGCAAACAGACTAGACACAGATCAGATGGCTCCTATAGGTCTGATCAGGGTCTGCTAATTGATTGCATATGAAATTTTAATAGATCTCATTCTACAGTGTCTGCCTGAGCCAAAGTTTCCTGTGTTCATAATGAAAATTAATTAATTGTAATGATATCATTATTTCTTACATGAATATTGAACAGGGAATCGACTCAAGATTCATATTATAACATTAACTATTTTTGCTTTTCAGTCTTTCCACACTGCTGATAAATTTGTGATACATGTAACATGTATATTCACATGAGATGCTGATTCACTGCAAGTCTCATCATTTTTTTTTGCATATTATCAGGATAGAAATGTTTTTGATAGCTTGGTAGCACCAACTAGACTTAAAGTAACTCAAGGGCAACATGTCAACCCCACCAGATATAACTCTGAGTAAGAGCCTTGACAATTTTCTTTCATTTAAAATCCATCTATGAAACCCTGTGTTAAAGAGTCTAAACAAGTAAAAAAAAAATGTGTTCTTGACCTTTGACCTCCAAGTGTGACCTTGACCTTTCAGCTACTGATTTGAATTTTCTTGATCTTTGATCTCAAAGTGTGACCTTGAACTTTCAGCTACTGATCTAGATCTTGCTTGCAACACACCATCATTCGTAAAAGAACCATTCCGCTAAGTCATTACAAAACACTGAGCCAGAACCCAGACAAGCAAAATGTTTAAGTTTTTTACCTCTGAGGGTGACCTTGACCTTTAAGCTATGGACTTGGTTCTTGCATGCAATTCACTATCCTTACTAGAAGAACATTTCTGCCAATTCATTTCAAAATCCAGCCATTCTCTGAGAAACAGCCAGGACATGCAAAAAAGGTACCTGTTTTTTACCTCCATGTGTGACATTGACTTTTCACCTAGTGACCTGGTTCTTGCATGCAACATGCTGTTTTACTCTAGAAGAACATTTCTGCCAATTCATTTCAAATCCTTCCATGCACTCCTGAGTTAGAGCCCGAACAACCAAAAAAATATGTTTTTGACCTTTGAACTCCAAATATGACCTTGACCTTTCAGTTACTGGCCTGGTCCTTGCATTCGACACGTCGTCCTCTCTAGAAGATGGTTTCTGCCAGGTCATTTCAAAATCTTGCCATGCAACTCTGAGTTAGAGCACGGACATGCAAAAAATATACGTTTTTGACCTTTGACCTCCAAGTGTGACCTTGACCATTCAGCTACTGACCTGGTTCTTGCACACGACATGCCGTCCTCTCTTGAAGAACATTTCTGCTAAGTCATTAAATGACTTCCATGCAACTCTGAGTTATAGCCTGGACAAATCCGGACGCACACATACATCAACATACACGCATACATTTCACAGCAAGCAGGATCGACAAAAACCATAGTATTGAATGGGTTAAAAAGACATGTATGGGCCTGTATGAACAAGTGGTGTGAAAGTAGGTTCAATTATGGCCACTAACATCAGCCTCTTGTCTATATGTGACTGACATATTTATGATCAAGTCTTACTTAAGCATTGTAAAACTGACTTCACCCATCATATCAATCTTGCATAACCTCCACAATTGGTCATCTGCTTCAATTCTGTATGTATAATACGTCTACTGCTTCTTTTAACCCTTTCCTCCATAAATACACATTTCTACGCCTTTGCAAACAGAGTAGACCCAGATCAGACGGCTCCTATAGGAGCCATCTGATCAGGGTCTGCTCTGTTTGCATATGATATAATGTAGATATGATTCTACAGTTTCTGACATGTCCAAAAATTCCTGTGTCCACGCGCAATTATTACAATTTATCTTTATTAATATTGATGACGTGATTTTTTCTTACATGAATATTCGTGGAGTAAAGCGTTAAAGAGCGGTGTTTGTTGCAAATTCTCCATGATGGAACATTTCTATATACAGTCAAACCTCTCCATAACGGCCACTAAATTACATTAAGTATTTTGTCTTAAAGGCAGGTAGCTGCTAAATGGGTCAGTCACACCATAACGTTCTGGTCAGCGTTCTATGACATTTGAGGAAACGTTGGTAGTCGCCCATGGCCGCTGGGATAGCACCAGAAGAGCGTTGTGTGAACGCTAGTGAACGTCGGTGATAGCCGGGAATCGGCGGAGAACGCTGGTCCGGAATAAAGTTTTGAACATGCACAAAAGTTCTCACTGAGACCAGCATTCTTCAACGTTTAACATTAAACGCTGAAGAACGTTTGGGAACGTTCATGGAACGTTTTACTAATGTTCGATGAGCGTTGCACGCGTTGGGATATCGTTAGTCAGTCGTTAACCTAGCGTTACTAATCAGTTGCTTTGCAGTGAACGACTCACTGGCGACCTGTCAACGACTGCTGAACGGTCCCCTAGAGCATGCAGCGTGTGACTAAAGTCAAACGAGCATCAACACGCTATTCTGTCGTTATTCACACGTTAGTCACACGCTCAACACGCTTGTCTAAGGTTGACAAATCGTTCGTCGCGCGCCAGTGGCACGTTAGAACACGCGTATGGTTTTCA
This sequence comes from Azorinus chamasolen, assembly GCA_963576725.1. Lineage (NCBI taxonomy): Eukaryota > Metazoa > Mollusca > Bivalvia > Cardiida > Solecurtidae > Azorinus > Azorinus chamasolen. The sequence goes on along the minus strand of OY755242.1, from coordinate 50,210,962 downwards.
GGGGTATCTTACTTGGTCGCTGTTACACGCTTCTCGAGCGTAAGACACACACTAGTCATGCGTTAGGCACACGTTAATCACACGGCAGATGTGTCATCCTCATTCTAGAACGTTAAAAAATTGAACGATTGAATCGTCCAGAGAACGTTGATCAGAACGTCATGGTGTGATGGCCCCTTTAAGCAAGGTGAAAGTAGAACAGAACGTTGTTTTACTTTCACATTGCTTTAAGCAGCCACCTGCCCTAAATACCAACTAATTAACACAATTTAGTGGCTGTTATAGAGAGGTTTTACTGTAGATAAATCAAGGGTATAACTCGATAACCTATTACTGCTCTAATACAAGTAGAATTATCACTCAATGATATTCATACCCCAACACAAGTGCTAGTCAAGAGTGTGGGATATTTAGAATATGCTTAAAACGTATAATGTACAATTTGCATGTGAATATGGTATCCATTCTTGCTTGATAACATATGAATTGCTTCGATTCAACATATTTGAGATAATGTATTCTTCCCTTCTCTGACAAATAGAAACATTTTCCACGCTATATAATTATATAGTGAAAAAGGAAAGTTCTGTTTAGCAATGTGTAGTCCATTACTAACAAGAGAATCCAGTTATGATTTCACAATAATGTGAATAATTATGCCGTATTTTCCGTAAGAATAGAACCATATAATTATTATCCCATAAGTAAATAACATTAACAGGCTGAATTTTTTTATGGAACCATATAATTATCACATAAGTAAAAAAAATTAACTGGCTGAACTAACATAAGTGCAGGCATTTAAGATTTTTGATGAAGCTTACTGTTTCTTGATTTTCAGCCATAGTCTACTTACTATTCCTTTGGAATTTTACACAAGGTTATTTGTAAGTAATTTCAGCAATAAGCAAAATCACTTTGTAAAATATTGGCATCCATTCTCCACTCACTGATGCCTCATTATGACCATTCTTAGCCACTGGTAGCCGCAAATTCCCTCCCTAATCTGTGAGGGAATTTTTATGCTGAATGAAATTCTAAGTTAACCCTTTCCCTCATATAAACATGTTTTCACGCATTTGCAAACAGAGTAGACCCAGATCAGACAGCTCCTAGAGGAGCCGTCTGATCAGGGTCTGCTCTGTTTGCTAATAGATTTTGAAAGATCTGTTTCTTTGCTTTCTAAAATGGCTATAATGTTCCACCTTCCATATTTCATTATAACAATTTTCTCTATGAATATTCAGTAGGTATTGAAATTTGGAATAGATATAGAACAGGGAAAGGGTTATCTGGCTTTGCTTGTTGGGAGTATTACAAGCGATGTGTAGTACAAAAGTTTCAGAGAGAATCCAATCATTTAAATCAAGAACAACATACTCTTAAATTAAGCACATACAATAACCCTTTCCCTCATATTAACGTATTTTCACACATTCGCAAACAGAGTAGACCCAGATCAGACGTCTCCTGTAGGAGCCGTCTGATCAAGGTCTGCTCTGTTTGCTTATGGAATTAAAAGATTTGTGTCTTTACTATCTAAAATGGCTACAAGTTGGTCAATATTCCTTATTTCAATATAACTATTCTGGCCATGAATATTCAGTAGGTATTAAAATGAGGATTAACCCTTTCCCTCATACAAACGTGTTTTCACGCACTTGCAAACAGAGTAGACCCAGATCAGACGGCTCCTAGATGAGCCGTCTGATCAGGGTCAACTGTTTGCTAATGAAATTTGATAGACCTGTGTCTTTAGTTTCTAAAATGGCTACAATGCTCCATCTCACATATTTCATTTTAACTAGTTTGTCCATGAATGATTATAGGTACTGAATTTGAAATAAACATAGAACAGGGAAAGGGTTAAATGTAGAACAGGGAAAGGGATAAAACTGGGAATCAAATAGCTTCATTTTACTAAACTGGTATTTGCATTCTGAAACAGATTTCTACTCTCAAATAGAAGCATTTAGTGTTTTTTACTAAACTGCAATCTATATCAACCACATAATGGAAAAACATACCTTGATATTGGCATTACAAACAACGTAGACCTAGATTAGTCATAAATTAAAATTCTACCAGGATCTGCTCTGCTTGCAGTTTTACTAGACAAACTAGAACTATCACTAAAGGTGAAGGAATACCCCCGCTCAGCTGCCTTGATCGCAAATCAAACATTTGGGTGCCATGACCAGGATTTGTGCCACAGACATACAGACCAACACACTGAATCCTACATACCCCCTCTCAAACTTTGTTTGCAGGGGTATAAATCACAGAATCATGGACTCTGACCTGACTTGTTTTGGAAACATGGCAGCTGAATTTGATCTACATTGTCTCTCATCAGCATGTTAAGCTATATTTAAACTTCAATTGCAGATAGTACCGCAGATATTGATTGAATGCTTCTAAATCTGCAAATGATCAGAAGATAATGCTGTTTACAAACGTCCAAAAGTTCCCTTTCATTTTGGTATATTGCACACAAGTTTCACATTTTCAGTAAATACCTTTCTCCTGGTCAGATGTACACCGCCTGAGGGTCAATACAGCCATTAATCTACAAGTCCAATTACAACATACATCGCTGCTACCAGCACATTCAGCAACAGTTTTATTTCCTTGTATGGTAAGAACATCCGTCACAGCACTAAAATCCCTCTCTGAAATGAACCGATAATAATGAAAAGTTTAACTTGCTATCTTGCAAGAGACAGTTAAAGTCTTAAAAATTGTATAAGCCATCACTCTTTATTCAGGATCTACAAGCTCATTACAGCTCAGGACTGACAAACCTGATTGGATGGTTAGCCATTTGACTGAGAGAAGTATAGTAGAACCCCTCTAATACAGCCACTTCTTGAATAATCATTTCTGCCTTTATAAGCAGTTGGTTGCTTAATGCAGGATGAAAGTTATGCTTTCTGCATAACTTTCATCTTGCATTAGGCTACCACCTGCCTCTGCCACCCAGAATTATAACCGTTTTTGGTGGTCGCATTAGATAGGTTTTACTGTAATTGTATATTTGCAGTAGTACAATTCCCAGATCTGGTTTTGCATTTTAGGCAAAATGAGTTTGTCTGTAAACAGAAGATTACATTTTTAAATTGCTTAATCCTTTTTAATTACCCAATGAATATTCTGCAGTTGAACTTCGATATGTCGGACTCAGATAACTCGAACTATTGAACAACTCAAAGTAAAAGTTCCGTACTTCCTAAATTTACAGTATGCGTTTTACTATTCGTACCTAGAAACACATGTGACAGCTCAATGCAGGTCCAAAATAATGCTGAAAACTCCTACAGGAGCTTTCAGCATTACATTAGACCTGCATTTAGCTGTGAACTTGAGAAATCGTCAAGATCAGAAATTGCTTGACTCAAACTTCAGCTATCTCAAATAATGTATATGGTTCCTTGAAGTTCGAGATATCGAAGTTCAACTATAGTAATAAATTAGAGGTTTGTTTTTGTCACAAAAACAGATGTCTTCCCCCTGCATCCTCTTTCCAATACACAAGTGTAACGACTAATGTCTGTAACTCCAAATTTATCAGGGGGAGACAATTAAAAAAAAATGTGCACAATAACTCATGATGGTGAACATTCCTGTGAAGTTCGGTGACTCTAGCCCTACTGGTTTCAGTGATACCTGTGACTCAAAGTTTCTCTAATTCTATGTTATCATATCAGGGGCAATAACTCAACAATTATCAGGGGGAGACAATTAAAAAATATGTCTCCCCATAAATAGAGGAGACATAATGACAGTATGGAATATGTACCATGGCACAAAATGCAGAATAAGATCTGAATTATTTCATAGGCATAAAAAGCAGACCTTCGGGAGCCATTTGATGTGGGTCTACACAGCAGTGCGATAAGTGTAAAAACTGGCTTAATTAAATTTAACCCATTCCCTCATATTGACACCTCTATAAAAGTCACTCTGTGAAACCATTCTAATAAATAGAGCATTTGCTCCTATAGGAGCAAATGCTCTTTTTGTCACAATGGTTTCAAACTACAAAATTCTAAAATTATCCTTTTCTCTAGTTAATGCTCCTTTTTGGTAGGTTTATTCAAAGAGGTTGTATCTAAAGATGGCTTGGTTTGGTTTGCAGGTCAATTTGCTCGTAGTTTTGTATCAACATCAGATACAAAATAAATGTTGGCAGGTGTTCATTCACTCTACAACAATATGTAAGAAAACAGGATGGCAACGTACAAGGTATCGTGTTCCCTAGATTATTTTGCAATTCTGTGCATGACATTTAAACGTGAACGACTATGACATCGTTGACATGGCCAGAGTGCATCGCATAAGACTTTGTTGACATTGCCAGAATGTATTGCATAAGCATAAACTGTACAGTAAAACCTCTCTATAACGGCCACTAAATTGTGTTAATTAGTTGGAATTTAAGGCAGGTGGCTGTTTAAAGCAAGGTGAAAGTAAAACAGAACGCTCCTATAGGAGCTTTAAGCAGCCACCTGCCTTTAACACAAAATTGATATAATTCAGTGACCGTTATAGAGAGGTTTTACTGTAGTTTTATGTTGTGTACAGAAATGTTATACCCATATTATATTTTGCTATAATTTTGTGTTTACACTCAGAATACATGTACAGTTGAACTTCCGTATCTCAAACTTCAAGGGACTGTACAAAGTAGTTTAATGCAGGTCGAAAGCAATACTGAAAGCTCCTGTATCAGCTTTCAGCATTAGTTTAGACCTGCATTAAGCTGTCACATGTGTTTCTAGATAATCGTAGTGATACATTTTAGAGCAATTCTGTATTGTAATGTTTGGAAGGTCCAAACTTTTAGTTCGAGTTATCCGAGTTTGAGATATCAATAGTATATAATACAGGTGTTAATTGAAAGCTTGTACGGTGGTTACTGTTTCTACGGTAAATTAGCTCAGTCCACAATTTACGGGGACAACCCTTGTACATAAGCATTTTACACCAAAATATTACATATGCATCAGCATATTACCCAGGTGTTATTCATACTGCAGCATTTTACACAAAGTATTATGTTTACAGCAGCATTTTACACAAAGGTATTATGTTTACTGCAGCATTTTACACAAAGGTATATTTACTGCAGCATTCTACACAAAGGTATTATATTTACAGCAGCATCTTACAAAAAAGTATTATGTATTCAGCAGTATTTTACACAAAGGTATTATGTATTCAGCAGCATTTTACACAAATATATTATTGTATACTGTAGCATTTTACACAAAGGTATTATGTTTACAGCAGCATTTTACACAAAGGTATTATGTATTCAGCAGCATTTTACACAAAGGTATATTTACTGCAGCATTCCACACAAAGGTATTATGTTTACAGCAGCATCTTACACAAAAGTATTATGTATTCAGCAGCATTTTACACAAAGGTATTATGTATTCAGCAGCATTTTACACAAATATATTATTGTATACTGTAGCATTTTACACAAAGGTATTATGTTTACAGTAGCATTTTACACAAAGGTATTATGTATTCAGCAGTATTTTACACAAAGATATTATTGTATACTGCAACATTTTACACAAAGGTATTATGTATTCAGCAGCATTTTACACAAATATATTATTGTACACTGCAGCATTTTACACAAAGGTATTATGTTTACAGCAGTATTTTACACAAAGGTATTATGTATTCAGCAGTATTTTACACAAATATAGTAATGTATATTGCAGCATTTTACACAAAAGTATTATGTTTACATCAGCATTTTACACAAAGGTATTGTTTACACCAGCATTTTACACAAAGGTATTAGATATTCTGCAGCATTTTACACAAAGGTATTAAGATATTCTGCAGCATTTTACACAAATGTATTAGGTATTCTGCAGCATTTTACACAAAGGTATTCAGCAGCATTTTACACAAAGGTATTAGGTATTCTGCAGCGTTTTACATTTTACACAAAGGTATTAGGTATTCTGCAGCGTTTTACATTTTACACAAAGGGTATTCTGCAGCATTTTACATTTTACACAAAGGTATTAGGTATTCTGCAGCATTTTACACAAAGGTATTAGGTATTCTGTAGCGTTTTACATTTTACACAAAGGTATTAGGTATTCTGCAGCATTTTACATTTTACACAAAGGTATTAGGTATTCTGCAGCATTATACACAAAGGTATTAGGTATTCTACATTTTACACAAAGGTATTAGGTATTCTGTAGCGTTTTACATTTTACACAAAGGTATTAGATATTCTGCAGCGTTTTACGTACCAATATGTATACAGCAGAACCTACTCAAAGTAAATACTTCGGGAACTTACATAAAGGTCTTTGAAAGCAGGCCACTGCTTGATATAGAACAATAGTAATGGAAATAAGAGAAAATTATTTTCTCCTTTTTTTGTGCTAAGCTATGCTTGGTATTGATGTGCATTGTATGGTTTATGGTTCATGTTTGTTTTGTGATTTTAACTCGAGCATTCATATTGATTGTATAGCTATGTATGTACATCTCTGTGCTACCAGAATAAATCTATCTTTAGAAACATAAAGATCTTTTAACCCTTTCCCTGTTCTATGTTTATTTCAATTTTCAATACCTACTGAATATTCATGAACAAAATACTTATAATGAAATATGGAAGGTGGAACATTGTAGCCATTTTGGAAAGTAAAGAAAAAGGTCTATTAAATTCCATTAGCAAACAGAGCAGACCCTGATGAGACGGCTCCTATATGAGCCGTCTGATCTGGGTCTACTCTGTTTGCAAATGCGTGAAAACTGAAAACACGTTCATATGAGGGAAAGGGTTAAAACAGTCCACCACTTGATGTAGAACAAAGATAAATACAAAGATCTTTAACCCTTTTTCCTTAGGCTTTTGCAAACAGAGTAGACCCAGATCAAGGTCTGTTCTGTTTGCTTATGGAATTATACAGATCTGATTCTATAGTTTCTGTCATGCTAAACAAATTCCTAAGTTCATGTTCAATTTTAAAAGTTCATCTAATCAATATTCATGATGTAATCATTGTTTATTAACCCTTTCCTCCATAAATACGCCTTTCTACCCCTCTGTAAAAGCCACTTTGTGAAACCATTGTGATAAATAGAGCATTTGCTCCTATAGGAGCAAATGCTCTATTTATCACAATGGTTTCAAAACTACACAATTCTAAACTTTTCCTTTTCTGTAGTAAAAGCTGCTTTTCGGTAGGTTGATTCAAAGAGGTTGTGTCTAAAAATAGCCCATGGAGGAATGGGTTAATATTGAACAGGTATACAGTTACTGGCAGTTCACCACGTGGTGTAGAACAATGGTGAACATAAAGGTCTTTAAAGGCAGGCTATCATTTGATGTAGAAGAAAGGAAAACATTAAGATTTTTAAAGGCAGTTCACCACTTGATGTAGAACAATGGTAACGCATAAAGGTCTTTAAAGGCAAACATAAAGATTTTTAAAGGCAGGCCATCTACTGGCCTATTGGTGCTTTTTGCTTTACTTTAAAGTTTAAATGTGGATTAAGTCATCGCCTGTCTTACAGACCAAATATTACCATAGACACTTTTTGAGTGATCAACAATATGCTAAAGATCCAATGTTATTGACATGTAAGTCTGATCTATCCATGTTTGCACTGAACATGTCAAATGTATTACCCTCATTGTCTTTCTGTTTCCAGAATTTCCAAGTAGGGTTTCCTTCCAACTCTTTTTAGAGAACAAGAATATTTGAAGGATCATATAAGTGTTATTTTCTGAGAGAAGAGACATGGATGACCCCAAATGATAATGCATTAACTCTTTATTCCATAAATATGCCATTTAACCTTATGCAAATAGAGTAGACTAAGAACAGAAGGTTCCTATAGAAGGGTCTGCTCTGATTGCTTATGAACCTATAACAGATCTGATTCAAGTTTCTGCCATGGCTAAAACATCACATGTTCATGCGCCATTAACCTATTCCCTCATATTGACGACTTTGTAAAAGTCATTTTGTGAAACCATTGTGATAAATAGAGCATTTGCTCCTATAGGAGCAAATGCTCTATTTATCACAATGGTTTTAATACTACACAATTCTAACATTTTCCTTTTCTCTAGTTAATGCTCCTTTTCGGCAGAGGTTAATGTATCTAAAAATAGCCTATGAGGTAATGGGTAAAAAAATCATCTAATTAACCTTCCCCCTGTTCAATATTCATATAAGAATTAATTACTTCATGAATATTTATTAGTAAATTTTAATAAAGTAAACTTTTCAAGGAAACTTTTTGCTGCAACAAAAACTGTCGAGTCAGATCTATATCATGTCAAAAGCAAATGGAGCAGACCCGAATCAGACAACTGCTATAGAAGCCATTTGATCTGGGTCTACTCCGTTTGCAAATGCATAAAAAGATGTTTATATGAAGGAAAGGGTTCATATTCATGGTGCCATTCTTTCTTACATGAATATTCATGGAGTAAAGGAAAAGGTTAAGAAGACCAAATGGCTCTGATAGAAACACAGAGTGTCATAATTCTTGTAACTGGACAATAGCTACCCTCATCCCAATTTGCCCATTCATTTCTCGATAGACGGACATTTCCCCCCCCCCCCCCTTGGTTGCTTATTTGCCCCCTTGGTATTATTTTATGGGTGGCAGACATTTGCCCCTAATGTTACACGAATATAAATATAACAATATGTACCTCGCCTCTAATTAAACATATACACCACTGAAACATACACTAATACCCACACTTTCAGAAGTATTGAAAATGAAAGTAGAACTATCACTAAAGGTGATGGAATAACCCCCCCCCCCCCCCCCTTCCAAGTATTAAATGCTTTATCTCACAGGGTTATGAAAATAAGTGTACTTTAACAAAAACCTTAACCAAAACTTCTAAATTAAAAAGGGCCATAATTCTGTCAAAATGCTTGACATAGTTATGTACTCTTGCCTACAGATGCAGCTTGTGATGGTAGACAAGTGTAAACAGTTTCAAAGCTTAATCTCAACAAGTTATGTAAATAAAAGAACTTGAATGAAAAACCATAACCAGGTAGTGCCACAGACAGACAGACAGACCAACCAACACACTGACTCCTATATACCCCCTCTAAAACTTAGTTTGCTAGGGTATAATTACCAGTTAATTGCTATATTTGATTCCAGGAACTTTGCCCCCTTGGCTTTATGCTGATAATACTTTCTTGTACTAAAAAAAAAAAAAAAAAATATTGATGAAAACTATTTATTTTGTATCACAGGGGAACAATGCACACATAGATCACACCAACAGTTAACCCATTCCCTCATATTTACGACTTTTGATGACTCTGTAAAAGCCACTTTGTGAAACCATTGTGATAAATAGAGCATTTGCTCCTATAGGAGCAAATGCTCTATTTATCACAATGGTTTCAAACTACAAAATTCAAAAAAAATAATTTTCTCTAGTTAATGCTCCTTTTCGGTAGATTTATTCAAAGAGGTTGTATCTAAAAATAGCCTATGAGGTAATGGGTTAATGTAACCAAATGCTGAATCCAATGGCCTCAATTAACTCTTTCTTGGTCTATCTCCCAGTGCGATATTGCTGGTAGAGTGTTAGGTATATCATCTTCTAGCGGTGTTTTCTTGCTGTCCTCTGAACTTTCGTTGCCTGCTGTCCTCTGGCATGACATAAAACGTCTGCTTCACTCTGTATACAGCTGACAGCTCTCCATATGGAGGAGATGGCATGGCCTACTAACTCACTGAACCAGTGATTCCATCCCTCACATGTTATTTTTTTCTCGAGATCTCTACTCGCCATCGTACTGACATGAACATTCCAGGTCGCAGGTGGGAATTGTGGGGACATCCTCCAAAACACCCTCTTCCTGTCAAATGATACCACATTCCTGAAAAACAAATAGAACAGTATTAGGATGACACATTAATAAAGAAAAGAACAGATTTACGTACATAACAACATTTAACCCTTTCCCTCGTATACATGCATTTTTATACATTTGCAAACAGAGTAGACCCAGATCAGACGTCTCCTATAGGACCCGTCTGATCAGGGTCTGCTCTGTTTAATAATGGAATTTGAAAGATCTGTTTCTTTGCTTTCTAAACTGGCTATGATGTTTCACCTGCCATATTTTATTATGGCTATTTTTGCCATGAATATTCAGTAGGTATTGAAATTTGGAATAAACATAGAACAGGGAGAAGGGTTAAGACATCTCCTAGTGACTTTTAACCCATTTCCTCATAGACTATTTTAGAAACAACCTTTTTGAATAAATCTACTGAAAAGGAGCATTAACTAGAGACTAGAGTTTGTTTTTGAGAAAAACACATGTCTCCCCCCGGTACCCCGCACCCATAAGAGGAATGAATTCACCCCCTGGAACCCTCTACCCTGGCACCCATAAGAGGAATAAATTCATATGTCAAAATACTGACATTGTAAACTGTAAGCAATTTATTTCCAGAGTAATGTATACTTACTGTGTAACATGCATATTCTAGAGTTTTGGGCATTTTAAGGAAGGAGTAGGAGTATAGTCAAATATCACATGCCCTTGTTGCTGTTTTCACTGTTGTGTTGTCACTAAAAACATTTCACCCTAGTGTCAATGAAGTAAATCCCTCAAATAGTGTAGGAGTAAGATTCACAAGATTTTTTCGCTATATATTCTATATAAGGAAAAACTACAAAGGGCCATAACTTCTGTCAAAATTGTTGCAGCCAAAATTCTAAACCACATGACCGTCCTCACATATAGCTGGTTCATATGTAAAAGTTTGAAGTAAATCCCTCTAATAGTGTAGGAGGAGTTAGCTGCACAAGAATTTTAACAGACAGACAGACGGACGGACGGATGGACAGATGGATGGACGGACAGACAGACAGAAAGCACAACATCAATATGTCTCCCTCCCATAAAGGGGGGAAGGACATAAAAAGGAAACATTTTAGAATTTTGTGGTTCTGAAACCATTGTGATAAAAAGAGCATTTGCTCCTAAGGAGCAAATGCTCTTTTTTATCACAATGGTTTCACAAAGTGATTTTTACAGAGTCGTCAAAGTCGTCAATATGAGGGAATGGGTTAATACTGACAGAAAGAGAACTTCGTTGATGATTAAAAGTCAGGAATTTGAGTGTGACGTCAGGCTTCTTGCATGTTCTATTATTTGGTGCACTGTAATGGATTACTATGTTCATCCATATTACTCTCACCTGTATGTGCTGTCGACATTGAAAAACTCCAGTAAGCTCTCCTGGTGTACCGGCATGAACTCCTGCAGCAGCCAAAAGCCCTCAGCTATGTTGTCCACCAGCAGAAATGCCAAGCCATGGATCATCCCACAGAAGTGTCGTACAGCACTGTCTTCTCTGTACAGGTGCTGCAGGCTTTGCTCTGTATCCTCCACCAGGTGGATTGGCCTAGGTGGTAAAAACATCCCTGCAACATATGAAACAAGGGCATGTTGTATTGCTATGCAAGACATAAGTCCCCCACCGGACTGAAAAAAACCTCCACTCTCCCCACCCCACCCACCCATGGTGTGGTTGACCATGGTATATACATGACCACCTGAATGGTATTAGTACCTACTTTCATACATTGAATCAGTAAATAAAAAGTTATTGTCCCGACAAGAAAATATGAAAAAGGGGAGTAACTCCAAAAATATTGATGCTAGAGTTATTGCCCTTGTGCATGACACTACCCCTCATCATGGGTGTTCCATATGTGAAGTTTCAAATCAATTGAACCAGTAGAGAAAGAGTTATTGTCCGGACAAAAAAATATGAAAAAGGGGAATAACTCCAAAAATATTGATGCTATAATTATGGCCCTTGTGCATGACACTACTCCTGATCATGCTTCTTCAATGTGTGAAGTTATAATGAATTTGGCCTAACTTTGTAGGAGATATTGCCCGGACACGAAGTGTGACAGACGGACTGACAAGAAAATGTGAAAAAGGGGTATAACTCCAAAAATATTGATGCTAGAGTTATGGCCCTTGTGTATGACACTACCCCTTATCATGATTGTTCCATATGTGAAGTTTCAAATCAATTGAACCAGTAGATAAAGAGTTATTGTCCGGACAAAAAAATATGTAAAAGGGGAATAACTCCAAAAATATTGATGCTAGAGTTATGACCCTTGTGCATGACACTAGCCCTCATCATGCTTCTTCAATATGTGAAGTTATAATGAATTTGGCCTAACTTTGTAGGAGATATTGCCCGGACACGAAGTGTGACAGACGGACTGACAAGAAAATATGAAAAAGGGGAATAACTCCAAAAATATTGATGCTAGAGTTATGGCCCTTGTGTATGACACTACCCCTTATCATGATTGTTCCATATGTGAAGTTTCAAATCAATTGAACCAGTAGATAAAGAGTTATTGTCCGGACAAAAAAATATGTAAAAGGGGAATAACTCCAAAAATATTGATGCTAGAGTTATGACCCTTGTGCATGACACTAGCCCTCATCATGCTTCTTCAATGTGTGAAGTTATAATGAATTTGGCATAACTTTGTAGGAGATATGGCCCGGACAAGAAGCGTGACAGACGGACAGACGGACGGACAGACGGACAGACAGACAGACAGACAGACGGAATCGAGCAAACCTATAGTCCCCCAACCGGTAACCGGTGGGGGACTAATAAAGATATGTCTGCATGTCTCTGCAACTAGCTTCATTGTTTATTTAATACAGAGTTACAAGCTAAATTTGTATTAACCCTTTACTCCATAAATACGCCTTCCTACACCTTTGCAAACAGAGTAGACACAGATCAGAGCATTCCTATAGGAGCTGTCTGATCTTGGTCTTCTCTGTTTGCTTATGATATTACATATATGCCTTTTTCTCATTGATTCGTGGTTTCTCATCGATTCGTGGGTTGTGTAATCACGTAGTTTTCTCAAAACAGAGTTAATTTCTGTGACCCAGTTTTTGTCAATAACCTCTATGAAAAGGGCTCGTTAATATGTGGACCTTTCTGCAGACCCTTACATGGACCTTTTTGGGGCCATCTATCAAAACATTAAATTGGATTTTATTTATCCACCATTTTGGAAAACGCCATTACGTTATCGAGGGTTATGTTTATTTTTCTTCAATTGCGTTATATATAACCAATTATTTAAAAAAAAATCATTGTTACGATTTTTTGTCAGACCGAATCGTCCCGCAAAAAATCCCGCAACATGAATTTTCTTGCCCAGAAATTATATTTTAAAACTGACCAATTAGAGCCCACGAATCAACAGGAAAATAGGTCAAGATCTCGTAGCAGCCGACTCGGTCTATTTAACAAGTAAAATTAACACTTTAGATGATATTTTAGTCTGAAATATTATTATTTCAAGATAAATAAATGTTTTAAAATATTACTATGCAACAAAAAAAACACTTTGAAGGCACACCTGTCATACTCATAAGATAATTTTCCATTTAAGACCCACGAATCCACAAGAAAACAGCATATATGATTCTACAGTTTCCACCATGGCTAAAAATTCCTGTGTCTCTGAAATATTATAACAATCTAATCAAAACAAGTCCCCTACCGGATTAAAAAACAAGCAAAAAATGCAGAAACCGCATTAAAGTCGGATTTTTTTTTGTGGTCAACAATTTACCTAATGATTTTTTAGTGACATAGGTTATTACGTCACTTCAACATAGAGTCAGTTAATTCACAACGTCAAACTAATTACATGTGGTATCTGCATACCAAATATAAATTGTCTAGCATATGTAGTTCAGAAGTTAAAAAACTTTTTTTAATGAGAGCCAAGTTTTCAAAATAGTGACCTTGACCTCGACCTGATTTCAAGTATCTTTGTGTCATCTGTAAGGTCCTTACCAAAGCTATCTGAATTCCAAAGTTGAATTGCTTAGCGTTCATGGATCAGAAGTTATACCAAAATGTTAAAGTTTGTTAAAAACAGCCAAGTTTTCAAAATTGTGACCATGACCTTGTCCCCATTTCATGTATCCTTGTATCAACTGAAAGTCCTTCACCAAAGCTCTCTCCATACCATAAATGAATTGTCTAGCATATGTGGTTCAGAAGTTCAGACAAAATGCTAAGTTTTTCAATGATGGCCAACTTGTCAAAATAGTGACCTTGACCTTGCCCTAATTTCAAATATCTTTATATCAACTGAAAGGCATTTACCAAAGCCATCTGTATACCAAAGATGAATTGTCTAGCATTTGTAGTTCAGAAGTTATAGCAATTTTAAAGTTTGTTAAAAATGGCAAAGTTTTTGAAATAGTGACCTTGACCTGATTTTATGTATCCTTGTATCAAGTGAAAGGCCTTCACCCAAGATATCTGCATACCAAATATGAATGGTCTAGCTTAAGTAATTCAGAAGTTATAAGCAATGTTAAAGTTTTGTTAATGACGGCAAAGTTTTGGAAATAGTGACCTTGACCTGATTTCATGTATCCTTGTATCAAGTGAAAGGCCTTCAACCAAGATATCTGCATACCAAATATGAATGGTCTAGCTTAAGTAATTCAGAAGTAAGTAATGTTAAAGTTTTGTTAATGACGGCAAAGTTTTGGAAATAGTGACCTTGACCTGATTTCATGTATCCTTGTATCAAGTGAAAGGCCTTTACCCAAGCTATCTGTATATCACAGATGAATTGCCTAGCATTTGTAGTTCAGAAGTTATAGCAATGTTAAAGTTTGTTAAAAACGGCAAAGTTTTTGAAATAGTGACCTTGACCTGATTTTATGTATCCTTGTATCAAGTACAAGGCCTTTACCCAAGCTATCTGCATACCAAATATGAATGGTCTAGCTTAAGTAATTCAGAAGTTACAGTATAACCTTGGTTATCCGACATACCTTCCGACCGCCTGAAATTGTCTGATGCATCGGTGTGTCGGTTGTTCAAAATCGGAAGAGAAATATACGAAGACGATAAACATTGACTGTTGATATTTATTTACATTCAGCATGAAACCCGTTAGAATCAAATGTTAACATTCTGCACGCTACGTAAATGTCGTAGGAAAAATGAGTGCAGCAATTCTGAAAGTTTATGAAAACTAGAACTGTAAGCCACAGGCTAACGAATACCCCCCCCCCCCCCCCCACCTGGCTGCTTGTCAGAACACCTATCATCAATCGTTGAACATACAGAAACATGAAGAGATTTATAAAACCCAATTTATGTAATAAAAATGACAAGATGTTCAGCAAGAAAGAAAAAAATGTAATATTCAATCCAAGATCAATCACAAACATAAATAAAGCAACTTTTACCAAATATTGTCAAGTTCAAAAAGGGAGATAAGTCTGTTGTTAAAATTCAAAGAAGTGTTATGGCTGCTGCCAGACAATGTCATCCACTAAGTTCAAGCAGCTTTGTTTATTTTTGTGAAGTGTCAACTCCAAAGTTCTAAACAAATATGTACCTTTTCAGAAAAACCTTAAGTTCAAGGACCATAACTCTGGCAAAAATTATTCAACCAGACCGATATTCAAACTTAAGCTGCAACTCATCTAGATTTAGATTTATGTCAAATATAAAGTTAATATCTCCAAGCACTTCCAAAGAAACACCTGAAAATTGAAAATTTGATAAAAAAAATTAAGTTCAAGGGCCATAACTCTGGCAAAAATTATTCAACCAGACTGAGATTGGGAATTAAGCTGTAAATCATCTATATTTAGCTTTATGCCAAAAATGAAGTTAAAATCTCTAACCACTTCCAAAAAAGTCTGGAAAATTCAAAATTTGAAGGGCAATAACTCTGTAAAAATTATTCAACCAGACTGAGATTGGAACATAAGCTGTAACTTATCTAGATTTAGCTTTGTACTAAATATAGAGTTGATATCTCCAGTCACTTCCATTAAAAGTCCAGAAAACCGAAACACATTGGTAGGGGACTAAAAGGGGAGATAACTCCTGAAGTAATGGTCCGATCATTATGAAAATATGCGGTGCACAGGTTTATATGGTCATATGGCTATACATGAAGTTTCAACAAAATTGAAGCAAAACTGTAGAAGAAGAAGGCCGGACAAAATTGTGTCCACGGACGGACAGACGGACAGACGGACAGACAGACAGACAGACAGACAGACGGACAACCTGATTCCAGTATACCCCCCCAAACTTCGTTGTGGGGGGTATAATAAATGCACACTGGAACTCTGTTATACCGAGGACCGTTTTACTGAAGTATCCGATATAACGCCGGTGGTCTGTGTCGCCGAAATATTTTTTTGTGTAAATATCTTATAATATGATTGAATATCGCAATGAAACATACGCCATATTTCACTCCAAACCCTATATTTCAACCCCATTAGACGGCCAGCAGACAGCCTGGCGGCTCGATTGAAAAGTGTGACAACCCAATACACACTTTCAGATGACCCACATGTCAAAATAGAGGCTGCGCATCGTAACTTTCAGACATTATGGAAATCGTCGATCGAAATATCGTGACCGCATCGGAAACTTCCTGGCGGCTCGATTGAAAAGTGTGACAACCCAATACACACTTTCAGATGACCCACATGTCAAAATAGAGGCTGCGCATCGTAACTTTCAGACATTATGGAAATCGTCGATCGAAATATCGTGACCGCATCGGAAACTTCCGTTAAGTTGGGAAAGTGCATAGATTGGCCGCGTCGGTGAATTTCGTTATGTCGAAAGTGAAAGAAATAAACCAAGCGTTGACATTGGCCTAAGGGGAAGATTATAATTGATGGCCTGATAATCCTTGCAACTCTTTTACCTGTTAAATGTGCCAATATGTGGTGTTGAGAAGTTTGTGTGCACGTTACTTTAATTGCATGGCGTCGGGTGTTTATGTAAAACAAACATCATTAGAAATCTAAACCCTGACTCAGAGTGGGGTTGGAGGTTATATGCTAATGCAGAAAAGGGTGTGTACTCTTTTACCAATCAAATGAAATTTAAAACCCCAATAAATCACACGCGACATCACATGTGACCTTTCATTTTCTGAAAACGGTGACCTTTCATTTTTTGAAAACAGCGACAGCCATATTTATTGTTTTAACACAGCAAATTTTAAACGGATTAGGGGTTTGTGACAGGCCCAGAGACAATTAACATTTTTCTCCCTTACGCAAAATTTGACATCCTGTAAACAAGTCAGTTTCGTTCGAAATTTCTTTATTTTAGGATGCGGGGGTTTATGTAAGTTTATGTAAGTACCCAGATAAATATCAGTGTGTCTAACAATTTGGATCCAGATGAGACACCGAGCAATTCTGCATCTCATCTGTATGCAAATTGATTAGAAGCGATAATTGCTCTGTTATAGGTGGTCCCAATTCAATACAACGTCGGATACGCAGGTGTGAAAAATGAGGCAATTATCACATTGGGACCTCCAAACAGTGTCGGATAATGGTAACGCGAGGATCCGTAAAACCAAGGTTTTAATTACATAGAACAAAGAAGGAAACATTCGGGACCAAACATTACTGTCGGATAGATTAGTTTGTCGGATGAACTAGGTTCCGGACAACCAAGGTTATACTGTATAAGCAATGTTAAAATTTTGTTAACGACAGACAAGTTTTGGAAATAGTGACCTTGACTTTCATCTGAATACATGTATCCTTGTATAAAGTGAAAGGCCTTCACCCAAGCTATCTGTATACCAAAGATGAGTTGCCTATCATTTGTAGTTCAGAAGTTATAGCAATGTTAAAGTTTGTTAAAAAACAGCAAAGTTTTCGAAATAGTGACCTTGATCTTGACCTGATTTCATGTTGTCTTGTATCAAGTGAAAGGCCCTCACCCAAGATATCTGCATACCAAATATGAATGGTCTAGCTTAAGTAATTCAGAAGTTATAAGCAATGTTAAAGTTTTGTTAATGACAGCAAAGTTTTGGAAATAGTGACCTTGACCTTGACCTGATTCATGTATCCTTGTATCAAGTGAAAGGCCTTCACCCAAGCTATCTGTATATCAAAGATGAATTGCCTAGCATTTGTAGTTCAGAAGTTACAGCAATGTTAATGTTTGTTAAAAACGGTAAAGTTTTCGAAATAGTGACCTTGATCTTGACCTGATTTCATGTATCCTTGTATCAAGTGAAAGGCCTTTACCCAAGCTATCTGTTTACCAAAAATGAATTTCTAGCTTAAGTAATATAAGCAATGTTAAAGATTTGTTAACGACAGCATGCCGCCCGCCCACCCACCCACACATGGAACACATTCGAAAAAGTGGAGCTAACAATACAAACAAGAGCACTGCAAGCAGGTGCCAATGCTCGTCTGTCGTCATTGTCAAGATGAACATGCATACCAAAAATGAAGGTTGTAAATGAAATATTGAAGAAGTTATGGTCAATGTTAAGATTTCGGACGACGATGATGACAACGACGACGACGCGGATGCCGAAGTTATGACAATAGCTTGTGATTTCTTCGAAACAGACGAACTAAAAAGTAAGTTAATGTATATTCCTGCAGTTATCAGTTCATTCATAAATTTACGTTCATGAGGGAAAGGGTTAACCATTCCAAAATTCAATACCTACTGAATATTCATGGACAAAATAGTTATAATGAAATATGGAAGGCGGAACATTGTAGTCATTTTAGAGACTAAATGAACAGATCTATCGAATTCCACTAGCAAACAGAGCAGACCCTGATTAGACGGCTCCTATAGGAGCCGTCTGATCTGGGTCTACTCTGTTTACAAATGTGTGAAAAAGTGTTTGTATGAAGGAAAGGGTTAAATAAAAATCTTTAGTGCTGCGTAATGCAACATTTAAAATTTGATTACAATGCTATTAGATCATTCACATAACTAACACAAACTGGAAGGAAAACGGTTACTTTGAAGACGACTAGGTATGATTTTAGCACTTACATAGTGAATGTAACATAATAACTGATGAAACAAGCAACTTGTCTCACATACATATCAACCCATTCCCTCATGGGCTATTTTTAGACTCAACCTCTTTGAATAAATCTACAGAAAAGGAGCATTTACTAGAGAAAAGGAAACTTTTAGAATTGTGTAGTTTTGAAACAGTTGTGATAAATAGAGCATTTGCTCCATAGGAGCAAAGGCTCTTTTTATAACAATAGTTTCAGAAATGACTTTTACAGAGGCGTCAAAAGGCATCAATATGAGGGAATGGGTTAAACACATTTTAAAACTGAACAACAGCCTTTAACTGGCCTTTCCTTTATATAAACTCCTTTTCATGCCTTTGCAAACAGAGTAGACCCAGATAATATGGCTCCTGTGAAAGCTGTCTGACCAGGGTCTGCTCTGTTTGCAAGTGGAAAAATCTGTTTCTTTACTTTCTAAAATGGCAACAATGTACCACCTTCCATATTTCATTATAATTGTTTTGTTCATGAAATTCAGCAAGTATTGAAATTTGGAATAAATACAGAACAGGGAAAGGGTTAAGACAACAATACTCTGTTAATTTTTTATCTTATAAAAAGTAAGTTAACAAGTATTCATGTCCTAATCAGTTCATTTAGAAATGTTCATTCATTAGGGACAGGGCTAGTGCTGCGTAATGCAACATTTAAAAGTTTCATTACAATGCTATTAGATCGTTCACATAACTAACATAAGTTATCGGAGCACTGAAAAGCTTGTACATACTTGGCATTTAATACAAGAGTATGTACAGTAAAACCTTGAATTACATATACAGTAAAACCTCTCTACACTAAATTATATAAAGTATTTTGTGTTAAAGGCAGGTGGCTGCTTAAAGCAAGGTGAAAGTAAAACAGAACGCTCAAATAGGAGCGATCTGTTTTACTTTCACCTTGCTTTAAGCAGCTACCTGCCCTAAATACAAATTAATTAACACAATTTAGTGATCGTTATAGAGAGATTTTACTGTATATCATAGTTATTGAATCAAATATATCACTTCTCACACATAATGTTCAATCAAAGATCACAAATATAAGTAATAAGTTTCATGACAATATCCCTTATTTTGATTTTGTTGTTTAAAAAAGGCAACTTTTACCAAAACTTGTGTCAAACACGATGTGGGACAACGGGTGGATGACAAAGACGAATGGACAGACAAGACGGACAGATGCAACCAAAAACTGTAGTTCCCTTCTGCTTTTGCTGGTAAGGGACTAATAACTGATGAAACAAGCAAGTTGTCTCATATACACATTATACACATTTTAAATTTAAACAACAGTGTTTTAACCCTTTCCCTCATAAAAAGGCCTTTACACACCTTTGCAAATAGAGTAGACCCAGATAAGACAGCTCCTGAAATACTCATTGCAAAGGCGTGAAAGGGCAGGATTAACTCGATCTTGAAAAATAAGATCAACGACAAATTTCCCAGGATTTTCATTAGAAACATCACACTCCATTCAAGCGAAATACTCCTCTCTTTTTGAGTAGTCCAATAACCCATTCTCTCATATTGTTGCATTTTGACGCCTCTTGAAAAGAAACTATCTCAAACCATTGTGACAAATAGAGCATTTGCTCCATAGGAGCAAATACTCTATTTATCACAATTGTTTGAAAACTACACAATTCGAAAAAATGTCTTTTCTCTAGTAAATGCTCCTTCCGTAGATTTATTCAAAGAGGTAGGATCTAAAAATAGTGTATGAGGGAATGGGTTAAGGTATTAACACAAGGGATCTACCTCCGTGGGGTGCTGTGCCAACTTGTCTTTCACTATCTGACCTGCAGTTCTGCAACTTCCTGCAATACTTTTCCTGCAAAGCTTTCACCTTCAGCGTCTGGATCTAGAACAAGTCAGGGTTTGTGCTGATGTCTGTGACGGGACTTCACTTGAGTGATCTGAAATCAGAGCTACAGATAAAGGTGCATACCCAAATACTAAAATCGTCATTTCTCCAC
Source organism: Azorinus chamasolen (assembly GCA_963576725.1). Lineage (NCBI taxonomy): Eukaryota > Metazoa > Mollusca > Bivalvia > Cardiida > Solecurtidae > Azorinus > Azorinus chamasolen. The sequence goes on along the minus strand of OY755242.1, from coordinate 50,190,004 downwards.
CAACCCTATACTGTGACCACTCTTTAGAATCGTCTCGAGGAGACGATTCTAAAGAGTGGTCACAGTATAGGGTTTGGTGGAGAAATAAAGGAACTATTCTTGAAAATATTTCCATTTACGCATCTAACCTGGACCTGTGAAATATTAATTACAATTCAGGTAAGACAATATAATTATCAACATCCAACCCTCTACATGTATTCTTAGCTTTATTTCTATTTCTATTTTTATATTCTCTTTTGCTTCAACATTTGCAGACAAAATCGTAATCAGAGTTGATTGCAGACACTGGTTGGATCTTGGCAAGTGCCAAGTAACTGGTCATTTGACATGAGATCCAACTGCTTACCATCTAGACTATCATTCCTATTGCAATGATTTTGAAAAGCAGATGAAACAAAAATTCTCAAACAGTAAAATTCTCAAATAGTGTTGATTATCCCTTTAATCCAAGAATACTCAAACAAGAAATAATGACATCATTAATATTAATGAGTTGAATTTTCGGCCATTGCAGAAACCTAGGAATCATATTATACCATAAGCAAACAGAGCAGACCCTAATCAGACAGCTCCTATAGGAATGATATTTAATTCAAAGTTGATAAAACACTCACGTCAAAATCTGTTGTTAGAATGGCACAGCATTCCTTTGTTTATCATTGGTCACATTCTCAGCCCTGGTTCACCGGTGACTTCACTTTCTTCTTGTAGGTGTAAACAGCATAAAACAATTTCTTTCTTCCTCAATTTGATATATGACCTCCATTTTGACAAGATGCAATGATGGTACGTCATGATGCAATTCTTTATATACATCTTTACCCTTTACCAGATATTGATGACTTCTGAAGTCATTGTTTATTCCTTTCGACTTTTCGACGACTTTGATTATTCCCTCATGTAGACACCTTATGCAGATGACAGTTGATGCTCCCTATGTTTGGCAATAAAACACTCACATGATGTTTACTATTGGAAAGAGCAATCATTTTTCAAGGGAACACCAGTTTCTAATTATAGTGTTATTATATAAAACTAGAGTTTGTTTTTGAGAAAAACACATGTCTCCCCCCGGTACCCCGCCCCCACACCCATAAGAGGAATGAACGTTGTAACCAAGAGTTGCGTTTTAACAACTATTATGATAATCAAGCTTAATTCAAAATCACATGACCACCTTCACATATAGATTTCACATATAGATATAGATTGGTTGTGCGTACATTGTAGACATCTATAAACACTAGTTTTCCCTATAAATTTCATATTTGAAAAAAATCCAACCTTCTGTCAAAATTGTTGCAGCCCATATTCCAATCCACATGACCATCCTCACATATAGCTGGTTCATATGTAAAAGTTTGAATGAAAACTCCTACATAGTATAGGAGGAGTTAGCTGCACAAGACTTTTTCGCTATTACTCTATATAAGGAAAAACTCCAAAGGGTCATAACTTCTGTCAAAATTGTTGCAGCCAATATTCCAAACCACATGACCATCCTCACATATAGCTGGTTCATATGTTAAAGTTTAAAGTAAATCCCTCAAATACACATATAGCTGGTTCATATGTAAAAGTTTGAAGTAAATTCCTCAAATAGTGTAGGAGTTAGCTGCACAAAATTTTTTCCCTATATATTCTATACAAGAAAAATCGAGTTGGAGCACAATATTTTTTTGCTATATATTCTATATAAGGAAAATAGTGTTGGAGGAGTTAGCTGCACAAGATTTTTTCGCCATAAGGAAAAACTACAAAGGGCCAAAACTTTTGTCAAAATTGTTGCTGCCAAAATTTCAAACCACATGACCATCCTCACATATAGCTGGTTCATATGTAAAAGTTTGAAGTAAATCCCTCAAATAGTGTAGGAGGAGTTAGCTGCACAAGATTTTTTCACTATATATTCCATATAAGGAAAAACTACAAAGGGCCATAACTTCTGTCAAAATTGTTGCAGCCAAAATTCCAAACCACATGACCATCCTCACATATAGCTGATTCATATGTAAAAGTTTGAAGTAAATCCCTCTAATGGTGTAGGAGGAGTTAGCTGCACAAGAATTTTAACAGACAGACGGACGGACGGACGGACAGACAGAAAGCACAACATAAATATGTCTCCCTCCCCTAAAGGGGGGAGACATAAATATTGTGTAATCAATGACAAAATAGCAACAGTGTGTGGAAAAATCGCCATATTCTACATACACCAAAACAAGAGTGTTCAAAGGAACACATATGTCACCTGCTGGGAGAAGTGTTAGAATAAATATAAAAGAAAATCTGTCAATGGGACACGTATACCCCCCCCCCCCCCCCCCCCAAGAAAACAGGAAGTAGATGAATGACAGAGCTGAAATGGGGAGACATGGTACAACTCACTATGATTATGTTTCAGACCAAATATCAAATCATCGCAGCTTACACAAGTGAAGAAAACTTCGACCAAAATTTTTGTCATTAAACAATCACCAAAATTCAATCAAAGTTTCGGCAAACAGGAAGTAGATGGACAACAGACCTGAAAAGGGGAGACACGTTACAACTCACCATGATAATGCTTCAGACCAAATATCAACTTATTCCAGCTTACACAAGCCAAGAAATCCTTGACAAAAAATTCGTACGGACGGACGGACAAGGGTAAAACTTAATGCCCCCGTCGATTGAAGGCGAGGGCATAAAAAGAAAAAGCGACGGACAGACAGACAGACAGACAACGGAAAATTTATCCCAATGTTACACACTGCCTCTCGGCAGGTGACACAAAAACACAGCTCTTATATATCGTAATGTCCTTTTTTTCTCATATTCAAATTAGCAAATAGGAAGTTTGATAAAGGACAAGGTAAAAAAAAAGTATAAAATTATAAACCAATGAAATTTGAATTCCCATATATCATGCATTAAATCACATATTTTGACAATGGTAGCGAGCCAAAATAGACAGAGGTTCTACTAACTATAAAACCACTGGATTCTATCAGCTGATCAAAGTAAATATTGTCCAAAGAAGGTTTTCAACACATACTCAATCAAACTATCTTCCTGACTCAATGACAATTACAGAAATAGAGTCTCTTCTCAATTTATCATGAAACCGTTGACACTCATTTGCTTGATTTCCTGTGTTAACCCCTTCCCTGTTCTATGTTTATTACAAATGTTCAATACCTACTGAATATTCGTGGACAAAATAGTTATAATGAAATATGGAAGGTGGATCCAACATTACAGCCATTTTAGAAACTAAAGAAACAGATCTATCAAATTCCATTAGCAAACAGAGCAGACCCTGATCAGACGGCTCCTTTAGGTGCCGTCTGATCTAGGTCTACCCTGTTTGCAGATGCGTGAAAACAGGTTTATATGAGGGAAAGGGTTAAAATTGTAAAAGCTACAGTATTTTGTTGAGATGGCATCTTTCTCATATTTCTAAATTTGACAAGTTTTATCGGGTTCCAAACAATTAATCATATGTATAGATCTTATTGAAAAGGATACCAGCTTACCTTCAATTTGTAAACAGTTTTTGATCATAAATATATTGGAGTGCTGAACTTTGAAAAATAAATACCGTACATGTGCAAGAATTGATTTAACCCGTTACCTCATAGGCTATTTTTAGATACAACCTATTTAAATAAATCTACCGAAAAGGAGCATTTACTAGAGAAATGGAAATATTTTAGACTAATATCCTAGATTCCATAATTCTGTCATAATCTCTGCATTTGCGTGCACATTCACATTGACCATTTGTGAAAGTTTGAAATAAATTCACTTGTTGGTGTTGGAGGGGTTGAACACACCAGGTTTTTGGGACATACATAATTCTGGATGCAATATGCTCCCAAAAATAACATGCTGCTGCAGCAAAATGATTAAATACAAATCATTGAATTTTGACAGGTTTTTGATTTATGAGCAGTTGTCTCACAAACTAAATTGATTTTTCTTTTATAATCAAAGCTGCGTATCCCTTTGAATGCAGGGAACAAGTAAACTGACACTTACAAACAATGAACATGTAGATCAGATAAACAGGCATGTAGGAAAAGTGTCCATCATGATCACCCTTCTTACCCCAAATATTGGCACATGTACACCAAGATCCAATTCGAGGGCTTGGTGCAAAACAATTGTAACTCCTTCACAGGGTTCAAGAGTTACAATAGTTTTGCACCAAGCCCTCAAATTGCTCACTTGTTTGTTAACCCTTTCCCTGATCTATGTTTATTTCAAATTTCAATACCTACAGAATATTCATGGACAAAATAGTTATAACGAAATATGGAAGGTGAAAGATCTTTAAAATTCCATTAGCAAACAGAGCAGACCCTGATCAGACGGCTCCTCTAGGAGCCATCTGATCTGGGTCTACTCTGTTTGCAAATGTGTGAAAACACGTTTGTAAGAGGGAAAGGGTAAAGCTGAATTATTCAATTTGATACTATTTTTATACTTTTATATTAGACAATTTGATACTATTTTGATACTTTTATATTAGACTAACATTGTAGCCAGTAGTGTACTATGCTGTTCCTTCAGAAGAAGTTTGAAATGGGTCCAGACTATTTACCGAAGTTCGTCTATTTCAACAAAGCTATCTCCATATCATATATGAATTGTCTAGCATATGTGGTTCAGAAGTTAAGACAAAATGTTGAAGTTTTTCAATGATGGCCAACTTGTTAAAATAGTGACCTTGACCTAATTTCTAATATCTTTATATCAACTGAAAGGCCTTTACCAAAGCCATCTGTATACCAACAATAAATTGCCTACTTGTGAAGTTATAGCATTTTTAGTTCAGCAGTTATAGCAATGTTAAAGTTCGTTAAAAATGGCAAAGTTTATTAAATAGTGACCAGTTCACCTGATTTCATGTATCCTTGTATCAAATGAAAGGCCTTTACCCAAGCTATCTGCATACCAAATATATTAAACTAGAGTTTGTTTTTGAGAAAAACACGTCTCCCCCCGGTACCCCGCCCCCGCACCCATTAGAGGAATGAGTTCGCCCCCTGGCACCCTCTACCCTGGCACCCATAAGAGGAATAAATTCATATATCAAAATACTGACATGTAGCTGGTTCATATGTAAAAGTTTGAACGAAAACTCTTACATAGTATAGGAGGAGTTAGCTGCACAAGATTTTTTCGCTATATATTCTATACAAGGAAAATAGTGTTGGAGCACAAGATTTTTTCGCTATATATTCTATATAAAGAAATTAGTGTAGGAGGAGTTACCTGCACAAGATTTTTTTGCTGTAAGGAAAACTACAAAGGGCTATAACTTCTGTCAAAATTGTTGCAGCCAAATTTCCAAATCACATGACCATCCTCACATATAGCTGGTTCATATGTAAACGTTTGAAGTAAATCTCTAAGATAGTGTAGAAGGAGTTAGCTATACAAGATTTTTTCGCTATATATTCTATATAAGGAAAAACTACAAAGGGCCGTAACTTCTGTCAAAATTGTTGCAGCCAAAATTCCAAACCACATGACCATCCTCACATATAGCTGGTTCATATGTAAAAGTTTGAAGGAAATCCCTCTAATAGTGTAGGAGTAGTTAGCTGCACAAGAATTTTAACAGATAGACGGACAGACGGACGGACAATCGGACGGAAAGCACAACATCAATATATCTCCCTCCCCTAAGGGGGGGGGGGGGGGGGAGACATAATTGTCTAGCATCTGAAGTTTAGAAGTTATAACAAAATTGTAATGACAGACAAGTTTTTAAAATAGTGACCTTGACCTGATTTCAGGTACCTTTATGTCATCTGTAAGGTCCTTACCAAAGCTATCTGAATACCAAAGGTAAATTGCCTAGGGTTTGTGGATCAGAAGTTATAGCAAAATGTTAAAGTTTGCTAAAAACACCCAAGTATTCAAAATAGTGACCATGACCTTGACCCAATTTCATGTATCCTTGTGTCAACTGAAAGCCTTCAACAAAGCTATATCCATGTCATATATGGATTGTCTAGCATATGTGATTCAGAAGTTAAGACAAAATGCTGAAGTTTTTCAATGATTGACAACTTGTCAAAATAGTGACCTTGACCTAATTTCAAATATCTTTATATCAACTGAAAGGCCTTTACCAAAGCCATCTGTATTCTAAAGATGAATTGCCTAGCATTTGTAGTTCAGAAGTTATAGCAATGTTAAAAATGGCAAAGTTTTTTATATAGTGACCTTGACTTGATTTCAACATGTATCCTGGTATCAAATTAAAGGCCTTCACCCAAGCTGTCTGTATACCAAATATGAATTGTCTAGCATATGTAGTTCAGAAGTTATAACAAAATTGTAATGACAGCCAAGTTTTCAAAATAGTAACCTTGACCTTGACCTGATTTCAGGTATATTTATGTCATCGTTAAGGTCCTTACCAAAGCTATCTGAATACCAAAGGTGAACTGCCTAGCGTTTGTGGATCAGAAGTTATAGCAAAATGTTAAAGTTTGTTAAAAACAGCCACATTTTCAAAATAGTGACCTTGACCTTGACCAAATTTCATGTACCCTTGTATCAACTGAAAGGCCTTCAACAAAGCTATCTCCATCCCATATATGAATTGTCTAGCAAATGTGGTTCAGAAGATAGGACAAAATGTTGAAGTTTTTCAATGATGGCCAACTTGTCAAAATAGTGACCTCGAGCTTGATCTAACCTAATTTCAAATATCTTTATATCAACCGAAAGGCCTTTACCAAATTTTCAGTACATGGACTGCACTTTAATAATCAAATATTTCACATTGGATCTAGCAGTCGTTTACAGACCACCACCATCATGGGAAAATGGTCTTAACACAGGAGACTTTCTTGAGAATGAATAGCCTCTTTTCTTATCTAAATTTTCAACCACTGACAAACATTTTAAGTCATTATTGCATGGGACTTAAACATCCATCTTGACATTCCAAATGACAGAAACGCTCACATGAAGCCACTCACATATGCGGACATACCCTGGAAGTTGTTATTATGAGAGACAGTGTTGAGTGTGTGTCAAATATTTAAGACACAGGACTATTTGACTACAGTAAATCCTCTCTATAACGGCCACTAAATTATGTGAATTAGTTGGTAATTAGGGCAGGTGACTTCTATAGGAGCGTTCTGTTTTACTTTCACCTTGCTTTAAGCAGTCACCTGTCTCTAACACAAAATACTTGATGTAATTTAGCAGTCATTATAGAGAGGTTTTACTGTAGTGGTACAATTTTGTGTGATCATTTTTCTGTAACTTTCGAAATAAAGGTGGCAAAACCTATAGTGAGAAAACTGCTTCAGTTCAGAGGGCAATTAATCTTGACCTTGACATGTCAACCCTGAAAATGTGTGCATTCAAGAGATATACATGAATGCCAAATAACAAGTCTCTATCTCTACTGATTCAAAAGTTATGCCCAATGTTAAAGTTGTTGACAAACAAATAAACATCTGACCCTGAAGGACGACCTTGACCTTGACATGTCATCCCTCAAAATGTGCAGCTTCATGAGATACATGTACACATGCATGCCAAATATCAAGTCTCTATCTCTAATGGTTCAAAAGTTATGATCATCATTAAAGTCGGTGATTTGACCTATATATTTGACCTCTGACCTTGAAGGATGACTTTGACCTTGCCATGTCACCCTTCAAAATGTGCGGCTTTACGAGATACATATGCATGCCAAATATCAAGTCTCTATCTGACCACTGGCTGAAAAGTTATGACCAATGTTAAACTTGCTGACAAACAAACAGACAGACAGAGCGGGCAAAAACAATATACACCCCAGATCTGATTTGGGGGGGGGGGGGGGGGGGGGGGGGGGGGGGGGGGCATAAAAAGACTGAATCCTGATACGACATGAAATTACTTGGCATATGATCTGAACCAAAACTGTATGCAAATGCCAATCAAGCTATGTCTGACAGGGGAAATTTTCTTGTTCAATAAATCTGAATGCAACTTTGTTGGAATTTGTAACCAAGAATTTGTTCAATATGGTTAAACCTTAACCAATCTCTTGTAAAATATCCTCTACTCAAATTCTAAGAATTACATTTTTAAAAAAATTGTTGAATTCATGACTTTTTTACTAAAGGCAGAATAACAAACAGCATTAAATATGATGCCAAGTTACTCAGTGTCTCAGCTGGATCCAGACTGTTTACAAAACTGACAGTAATTCTAGCATTACCTGAAGAAAGGGTAACTTTTCAGTCTCATTTAAATGCATTAAATTCAAAACCTTATGCTTATTCAATCACACCGTGGAATAATGTTTGCTCTTCAAGACACATATTATTCCTGGGCTATTTGATGTCTCATGAATATTTATATCATATTTAACTCTTTGCACGCTAGCGGTGAAACTGTGATTACCTATGCAAACAGTTTGGATCCAGATGAGACGCCGCTTAATGCGGCGTCTCATCAGGATCCAAACTGTTTGTCATCTTGATCATATTTTGTACAAAGAAATTAGAGAAAAGTTATTTTAAGAATTGAAGCAGACGATAATTGTTGCAGACGAAAAATTACTTAGTGTGCAAAGAGTTAACTCTTTTTCCGTAAGAGGTGATTTTGTGATAAAGTTGCAGACCACATGGATCCAGATCAAACAGTGAGAAACGCTCATCAGGATCCAAATTGTTTATCACTCCGAACTGTTAACTCTTTGCACGCTAAGTAATTTCTCGTCTGCAACAACTGACATCTGCTTCAATTCTTAAAATAAATTTTCTCTAATTTTTTGGAAAAAATATGGTCAAGATGACAAACAGTTTGGATCCTGATGAGACGCCGCATTATGCAGCGTCTCATCTGGATCCAAACTGTTTGCATAGGTAATCACAGTTTCGCCGCTAGCGTGCAAAGAGTTAAATATGTAACCCTTTCCCTGTTCTATGTTCAATAATATTTCAAATTCCAGGACCTACTGAATTATTCATGGACAAAATAGTTTTATTGAAATATGGAAGGTGAAACATTGTAGACATTTTATAGAAAGTAAAGAAATACATCTTTCAAATTATCCTAGCAAACAGAGTCAATCCTGATCAGAAGGCTCCTATAGGAGCCATCTGATCTGGGTCTACTCTGTTTGCAAAGGCGTAGAAAAGCGTTTATATGAGGGAAAAGGTTAAGAGTTGAGAAATCCGACAGGGATTACCAAATAACTTCTGTGCATCAAAATCGCCAGACATAAGTTTGCACAAAAGAGGAAGAAAAATGTACTATTTATATAGTAATACAATTTTAAGTGAGTATTTAGCATAAAATGTGACATGATTGGAGTCATACAGTCTGTTTAGCAAGAAACTATGACATTTGAATCCAGACAAATTTAAACTGCCTGAAATATCAACATTTGAAAACTACGCAATTTTGCTCTTAAAAGTTGCCTCCTGCTTAATTTCTCAGAGCACATAATTCTTCCACTTCTATTCAAAGACAGTCAAAAAGTAACTTTTATTCATACCTGAAGTTGAAATTTTTTCGTCTGCAACAATTGTTGTCTGCTTCAATTCTTAAAATAAAATTCCTCTCATTTCTTTGCAAAAATATGGTCAAGGTGACAAACAGTTTGGATCCTGATGAGACGCCGCATTCTGCGGCGTCTCACCTGGATCCAAACTGTTTGCGTAAGTAATCACGGTTTCGCTGCTAGCGTGCAAAGAGCTAATAAGAGGTCATGATGGCCATATATTGCTCACCTGGTTAACCCTTCTCTTGCTGTTCATGTCAATACACCTACCTGTAAATAGTGAAGACCCTGATGAGATAGCTTCTGCAGAAGCTGTCTCATCAGGGTCTGCAATATTTACAAGTTGACTGTGCAACCAGTGCACTCTACAGCAGTGATTGCACAGAGAAATATTTGTAGATAGTGGAGATATATGTAATTATACAACAGGACATTCAGCAACAGAAGAGTTAATATATGCCAATGATCTATTATGTACTGAGGATAATTTTTGTGAAGTTTGGTGATATTCCATTCAGCAATTTAAGAGATGTCATTTAAGCCGTGGTCCCAATGAGACGTACTTGCAAGTGCGTGCAGTCTAATTCCAAAAACGTGGGCAAAACTTCTCGACGAGACGTTTCTAAAGAGTGGTCAAAGTATAGGTCTTGGTGGAGAAATGACGATTTTAGTATTTGGGTATGCACCCTTATCTGTATCTTTGATTGAGTGAGTGATGGAAATTCAGCTGTGTGATTGTATCATATGATCAAAAGCTAGATACACAAAGAAAATTTTAAAGCTGACCTGAAGCTTTCATCCGTAATCTGTCACACACATGGAATTCGACATTTAAACATCGCTTGGTGTTAATCCCCAGTAGAAATCCATGTCTGCTCACAAAGTCTACAAAGCACCGATGAAAGCTTCTGGTTAGCTCTCCATTTTGATTGTGTGTTTGAATATAAAATATTTAGAACTGTTGGCAGTCTTTAATGCTCTCCTTCATTTGTACACTTCAGAGAAACAGGTACTCATCTGAGCTTCTTATTTCTTTGTGCAATGCTCGGAACATAGGGCTGACTATTGGGGCCAGTTTTGACTATTGCAATACTATTGCTATTGCTGAGAGTACTATTGCGATACTATTGCTATTGCAGGAAACTATTGCAATACTGTTGCAATAGTTATTGCCAAGATTTGAAAACTTGTAAATGCAAATTTGTACATTGTATGATATAACTTTGCTGTAAATTCTTACTTAAACAAGAGAGTCGTCACGGGTGACAAATGCCCCCAAAGTGTTTGACACCGAAATGCATTTTGGCGGAAAAACAATACAATGTAATGCAGGTGTAACATGAAATTTTGATGCTGTTAAAAATGACACAGGAGTCAGTTCTTAACATTAGAAACAGAACCTTTGGATTATGATAGCTAAGAAAAGAGCCAAGCGTCAAAACTTAGTTAAAAAGGACCCTAAGTCATTCTCAACGTTAAAAAGGACCCTGGGTTGATTGTCAACGTTTAAGGTATAGGAGATATGCTCTGGACAAGCTTTTTGTATCTGGTAAGATATAGAAGATATGCTCCGGACTGTAAAATTGAGGTCAAAGGTCAAGGTCAAGGTCAGTGATCTGAAAATGGTACACGACTCTCCGCCATCCCAAGATGAACTCACAAATCAAATTTGGAATCCGTAGCTGGTAAGGTATAGGAAAAATGCTCCGGACAAGCTTTGTGTAAAATCTAGGTCAAAGGTCAAGGTCACAGTGACCTGAAAATGGTACGCGACACACCGTCATCCCAAGATAAACTCACACATTAAATTTGGAATCCGTAGCTGGTAAGGTATAGGAGATATTCTCTGGACAACCTTTTTTGTAACATTGAGGTCGAAGGTCAAGGTCAAGGTCACAGTGACCTGAAAATGGTACGCGACACTCCGCCATCTGAAGGTGATCTCACACACCAAATTTGGAATCCGTATCTGGTAAGGTATAAGAAATATGCTCTGGACAAGCTTTTTGTAAAATCGGTCAAGGTCAAGGTCAAGGTTAAGGTCATAGTGACCTGGAAATGGTACATGACACTCCGCCATCCCAAGATGAACTCACACACCAAATTTGGAATCTGTAGCTGGTAAGGTAAAGGAGATATGTTCCGGACAAGCTTTTTGTAAAATCGGTCAAAGGTCATGGTCAAGGTCACAGTGATCTGAAAATGGTACGAGACACTCCTCCATCCCAAGATGAACTCACACACCAAATTTGGAATCCTTAGCTGGTAAGGAATAGGAGATATACTCCGGACAAGCTTTTTGTAGCTGGTAAGGTATAAGCGGTTTTTAAAATCGAGGTCAAAGGTCAAGGTCAAGGTCACAGTGACCTGGAAATGGTACGCGACACTCCGCCATCCCAAGATGAACTCACACAGCAAATTTGGAATCTGTAGCTGGTAAGGTAAAGGAGATATGCTCCGGACAAGCTTTTTTTAAAATCGGTCAAAGGTCATGGTCAAGGTCACAGTGATCTGAAAATGGTACGCAACACTCCTCCATCCCAAGATGAACTCACACACCAAATTTGGAATCCTTAGCTGGTAAGGTATAGGAGATATACTCAGGACAAGCTTTTTGTAGCTGGTAAGGCATAAGCTTTTTTTAAAATCAAGGTCAAAGGTCATGGTCAAGGTCACAGTGACCTGGAAATGGTACGCGACACTCCGCCATCCCAAGATGAACTCACACAGCAAATTTGGAATCTGTAGCTGGTAAGGTAAAGGAGATATGCTCCGGACAAGCTTTTTGTAAAATCAAGGTCAAAGGTCAAGGTCAAGGTCACAGTGACATGAAAATGGTACGCGACACTCCCCCATCCCAAGATGAACTCACACACCAAATTTGGTATCCGTAGCTGATGTGACAAAGGAAATATACTCCGGACAAAATGTACACACACCCACACACACACCCACCCACCCACCCACCCACCCACCCACCCACCCACCCACACACCCACACACACACACACCCACCCACACACGCACGGTGCGATCACTATATGCCGCCAAAGCCTAGCTTTGGGGGCATAAAAATGTTTGTGGAAATGATTTAAAATGAATTGGGCTTTGCCACTTGTGTTTTACCGCTTTTGTTTTTAACAAACTCGATCTCTGCGATGGTCAACGCCATCTTGAAAACACAGTGCCAATTATATGAAAGAACTATTGAAACTATCGATAGTCAGAGCAACTATTGCAATAGTCTATCGTCAATTGGAAATAACTATCGATAGTGTAACTGGGATAGAGAACTATCACGATAGTGTGATAGTTTGATGTATTGTTGCACCACTATCGGAACATGTTAAGAATGAAATTACATATTTATGATAATTCTCCAAGTTTACTGTAATAATGACCCTGATCATCCTTCACTACAGCTTGGATGGGGGAAGATTTCTTATTGACCATGTTGTGATTCTGCCTAAAGGCGGGGGCATAAAAAACACTGCAAAAGTGAGTTACATGTATATGACACCTTCTTTTTGCATATTTTAAGGTAAATTTTTGCAAACCCCTCCCCCCACCCCACTACCATCCCCCGCCAGACTGACCGCCGGACAAGGTGATTCCAGTATATACTCCTATCAAAAAGTTTGCGGGGGTATAATGAGTATTTGTATAAATTTATATATTGCACATACTATTAGTTACACGGTTATTTGGCAGGGTGTAAGGGCTGGTATGACTGGGTTAGACCATATATTTTCTGAGGCATTAGCCGAAGGAAATACATGGACTAACCCGGTCATACCAGCCTGTACACCCTGCCAAATTACCGTGTAACGAATTTATTACCTGTCAGAGATTACCTGTATTATCGATTATTTGGTCGTAATCCGTCCAGAATTAATGGAGTAAGGACGATATGAAATTTCGAATCGACGCTAAAAACAAAACAAAACGAAAGACGTCACATGTCAAATTTGAATTCTGTATTCTCCGTGGAAGCCACCGAATACGGTTCTGTACACCCCGGCAGATTTTGTCAAACTGACCAATCAAATTCCAAGGATTTGCTCTGACTGGTAATAAATATCTGTCTGCCTGAATTAATTAAACACTCGCAACTTAATTAAGTTATTCTACCTATTTCGGGTTGGTCCTTTGCCAATCTTCAATTAAACAAGAGATGTTTGTAAAACATGTATACACCCCCCCCCCCAGACCCCCTGACCTTTAATCTAGTGACCTCAACTATAGAGGTCATCTAGCGGTCAGGACCAACTACCACAGCAGGGTTTGAAGATCCCGAACCAAACCATTGAGCAGTTATTAATTGGAAACCATTTCATCAGTTAAGGTCATGATGACCTTGACCCTTGACCTAGTGACCTCAAAATCAATAAGGGTCATCTAGTTGTCATGACCAACCACCACAGCAAGTTTGAAGATCCTAAGCCAAACCCTTGAGCAGTTATTGATTGGAAACCATTTCACCAGTTAAGGTCATGGTGACCTTGACCTTTGACCTCAAAAACAATAGGGGCCATCTAGTGGTCATGACCAACCATCACAGCAAGTTTGAAGATCCTAAGCCTAACCCTTGAGCAGTTATTGATTGGAAACCATTTCACCAGTTAAGGTCATGGTGACCTTGACCTTTGACCTAGTGACCTCAAAAACAACAGGGCTCATCTGGTTGTCATGACCAACCATCACAGCAAGTTTGAAGATCCTAAGCCAAACCCTTGTGCAGTTATTCATTGCAAACCATTTCACCAGTCAAGGTCATGGTGACCTTGACCTTTGACCTAGTGACCTCAAAAACAACAGGGCTCATCTAGTTGTCATGACCAACCACCTAAGCAAATTTGAAGATCCTAAGCCAAACCCTTGAGCAGTTATTGATCAGAAACCATTTTACCAGTTAAGGTCATGGTGACCTTGACCTTTGACCTAGTGACCTCAAAAACAATAGGGGTCATCCAGTTGTCATGACCAACTACTGCAGCAAGTTTGAAGATTCTAAGCCAAACCCTTGAGCAGTTATTGATCGGAAACCAATTAACCAGTTAAGGTCCTGGTGACCTTGACCTTTGACCTATTGACCTCAAAAACAATAGAGGTCATTCAGTGGTCATGACAAACTACCACAGCAAGTTTGACGATTCTAAGCCAAACCCTTGAGCAGTTATTGATCGGAAACCATTTAACCAGTTAAGGTCATGGTGACCTTGACCTTTGACCTAGTGACCTCAAAAACAATAGGGGTCATGAAGTGGTCATGACCAACCATCACAGCAAGTTCGAAGATCCCAAGCCAAACCCTTGAGCAGTTATTGATCGGAAACTATTTTAACATTTTAGGTCATGGTGACCTTGACCTTTGACCTAGTGACCTCAAAAACAATAGGGGTCATCTACTTGTCATGACCAACCACCACAGCAAGTTTGAAGATTCTATGCCAAGTCGTTTATTAGTTATCATTTGGAAACCATCGATCTACCGACCGAACGACCGACAGACTGACCGACCGACATGTGCAAAGCAATATACCCCCATTTTTTCAAAAGGGGGGTATAATAAATGTTAGCAGCCTAATCATACTTTGATATTCATTGTTGAAGTTGTTTCGCTTCCATTTTGAAACTACACATGTATTTCATCCAGTTGGAATTGAGTCACTGGTTCCCAGGTGTCTCATAATTTTAACCCTCTACTCCATGATTTTTTATGCAAGAAATAATGCCATCATGAGTATAGGATTAGATTAATTTTTATAATAGCAGATAGACGCAGATTATTTTAGCCATGGCAGAAATTGTAAAATCATATCTATATTATATCATAAGCAAACAGAGCAGACCCTGATCAGACAGCTCCTACAGGAGCTGTCTGATCTGGGTCTACTCTGTTTGTAAAGGTGTAGAAAGGTGTTTTTATGGAGTAAAAGGTTAAGAGATTCTTATGATGGAGGGGAGTCCAGGGAGCCAGTAATCTTGAAAGTCTGTCATAAGTAAGGTCTTGAGCACATGACAGTAACGAGTTTGACCCAAGCATAATGTTTAATTTTCATACGCAATCAACCATTACTATGCGGAACATGAGTCACTAATGTCCTTTGCAAACAGTGTAGACCCAGATGAGAGGGCTCCTAAAGGAGCCCTCTCATCAGGGTCTGCAATGTTTGCCATGTTACATGTTTCTTTAGAAAAGTCCCCAAATATTCACAATAAGCTTGACCTGTATGAATTTTGGAAGAGTCCCTTTAAATTTCAGCGTTGTAAGGGTTAAGCTTGTGAAGTAGACAGCATTTGAATGTTAGTTCAATATGTTTGAAAGCACATGACTGTATACTTACAATTTTTTTACCGCAAATAAAGGATCATCAGTCTTATTGAAAAAAACTGGCCGGTGACTGGCTCATATTCTTCAACACATCAAAAGCCTATTGGTGTTATGGCAACTGAAATAATGAAACAAATGTTGAAAACAATATTGGTGATGTTATGGCAACTGAAATAATGAAACAAATGTTGAAAACAGATTTATTTGTTTACAGATTTTAAATTAGGTCAACACAACACTGCAGGATCGTTTTGTTCTACTTGTTTGTTAGTTTTTATAGATTTTAAATTAGTTAATATAATATAACCCATCGTGTAAAAGCCTACAGTGTTGCAGCCAGGATTTTAAAAAGAGGGGCGATTTCCCCCCTCCCTTTGAAAATTAGGGGTGATTTGTTTAAAATAGGGGGGGGGGGGGGGGGGGGGGGCGGATTTTTATTTCACAACAATATCAATGCAAATCTACCGCAATGGGTTTGACACGTTCTATTTCGCCACTTTCTACAGGACTAATCTGTCTCCGATTCGTAGAAGATGAATAACTCGGTTACGTATCTTTGACACTTGAATTTAGGCCGATTTTGGTTATAGGAAGGGTACCTACTGCAAAGTAGTCGCTGATTTTTCTTTAAGATATTGTTTTTTGACGATTTTTATAGCACACAAGTTTTTACTGTTTTCATTTGATTTTACTATTTATAGAATACAGGCTACTGGCATTGACTAAAAGTTGGACCGGGACAGGCAAACATTACTTTACTCCATGAGTTATAAATTATCAGTTGTGAGTAGTGTTTTATCATAAGCGCAATTAATTAACAGAGTAGTCACAAAAAATTGTAGATTTTGAGCAGACAACTGTTCACGTATCTGGAATTGCAGAGGTCCCATAGAATATGATAGCTAAGTTACTGTACCGAACCGCGTTTTAGCCTTACCTATACATGACAGTTGACAAACATCCAGTTCAGATTCGATATGAATTGAAAGCTTTACCGGTTTCGACAGCCTGAGGGAGGGAAATTTTTAGCAAAGTTAATACTGAAACTTAAGTGCGCGACTAGGCGCCCCCTCCAGTGAAAAAGAGGGGGGATTTTTCAGAAAAAGGGGGGAATCGCGCGATCGCGCATCCTGGCTGCAACACTGAGCCTATATAGGATTCTATGACGTATAGATACAGATCACATAATTACAAATTTGTCAGCATTTTCTCCCAGGTAGAGATTTTTACTCAATGTTGAACCTTTGGGGGAGTAACCACTCACAGGGCAAATTACTCCATTCAGTTACATAACAAACCAAACCCAACCATCATTTTAAAATTGTGAGACAGTTACTAACAAGAGATGTTTGTAAAACATGTATACCCCCAGACCCCCTGACCTTTGATCTAGTGACCTCAACTATAGAGGTCATCTAGCGGTCATGACTAATCACCACAGCAACTTTGAAAATCCTAAGCCAAACCACTGATCATTTATTGATTTGAAAACATTTCACAAGTTAAGGTCATGGTGACCTTGACCTTTGACCTAGTGACATCAACAACTATAGGGGTCATCTAGTGGTCATGACCAACTACCACAGCAAGTTTGAAGATCCCGAACCAAACCATTGAGCAGTTATTAATTGGAAACTATTTCATCAGTTAAGGTCATGATGACCTTGACCTTTGACCTAGTGACCTCAAAATCAATAGGGGTCATCTAGTTGGCATGACCAACCACCACAGCAAGTTTGAAGATCCTAAGCCAAACCCTTGAGCAGTTATTGATTGGAAACCATTTCACCAGTTAAGGTCATGGTGACCTTTACCTTTGACCTAGTGACCTCAAAAACAATAGGGGTTATCTATTGGTCATGACCAACTACCACAGCAAGTTTGAAGATCCTAAGCAAAACCCTTGAGCAGTTATTGATTGGAAACCATTTCACCAGTTAAGGTCATGGTGACCTTGACCTTTGACCTAGTGACCTAAAAAACGACAGGGCTCATCTAGTTGTCATGACCAACCACCTAAGCAAATTTGAAGATCATAAGCCAAACCCTTGAGCAGTTATTGATCAGAAACCATTTAATAAATTTAAGGTCATGGTGACCTTGACCTTTGACCTAGTGACCTCAAAAACAATAGGGGTCATCCAGTTGTCATGACCAACTACCGCAGCAAGTTTGAAGATTCTAAGCCAAACCCTTGAGCAGTTATTGATCGGAAACCATTTAACCAGTTAAGAGCATTGTGACCTTGACCTTTGACCTAGTGACCTAAAAAACAATAGGGATCATCTAGTGGTCATTACCAACCACCACAGCAAATTTGAAGATCCTAAGCCAAACCCTTGAGCAGTTATTGATCTGAAACCATTTCACCAGTTATGGTCATGGTGACCTTGACCTTTGACCTAGTGACCTAAAAAACAATAGGACTCATCTATTTGTCATGACCAACCACCTAAGCAAATTAGAAGATCCTAAGTCAAACCCTTGAGCAGTTATTGATCAGAAACCATTTTACCAGTTCAGGTCATGGTGACCTTGACCTTAGACCTAGTGACCTCAAAAACAATAGGGGTCATCCAGTGGTCATGACCAACCACCACAGCAAGTTTGAAGATTCTAAGCTAAACCGTTGAGCAGTTATTGATCGGAAACCATTTAAACAGTTAAGGTCATGGTGACCTTGACCTTTGACCTAGTGACCTCAAAATCAATAGGGGTCATCTAGTGGTCATGAACAACCACCACAGCAAGTTTGAAGAAACCAAGCCAAACCCTAAAGCAGTTATTGATCGGAAACTATTTTACCATTTTAGGTCATGGTGACCTTGACCTTTGACCTAGTGACCTCAAAAACATTAGGGGTCATCTACTTGTCATGACCAACCACCACAGCAAGTTTGAAGATTCTAGGCCAAGTCGTTTATTAGTTATCATTCGGAAACCATCGATCTACCGACCGACCGACCGACCGACCGACCGACCGACCGACAGACCGACCGACCGACCGACCGACATGTGCAAAGCAATATACCCCCATTTTTTCAAAAGGGGGGTATAAAAATATTTTTAAAGGAATACATTATAAAGTGTCCTATATGCAAACATTCTTTTTGTATGGCCTCTTTTGGGGGCTAAAATAAGATGCATACAGGGCTACAAAAACAGGTATTACGAGTGGTAGAGGCAGGTGGTAGCTTAACGTAGGACAAAAGTAATGCAGAAAGCACCTATAGGAGCTTTCTGCATTATTTTTGTCCTGCTTTAAGCAACCACCTGCTTATGAAGAAAGTCATGTTTGTTCATTAAGTGGTCACATTAGAGGGGTTTAACTGTATGACCATAGTCATTTCTCCACCAAATCCTATGTTGTGACCACTTATTAGAATCGTCTCTTTGAGACGGTTACAAAGAGTGGTCACGTCACAACATAAGAGTTTGGTGGAGAACTTAAAGAAAATTTTTGAAAATGTTTTAATTTACGCATCTTACATGGACCTCTGATGCACATGTTCCAACAATGCATTTAGCCAATAACTTTAAGTCTCAGTCAACTGTGTGCAAGTTCTCAATGTTTATCACATAATCTGCCTTGTGGGAGTGCTGACAAAGAGTGCTGTAAATCATGGTAATGCACTAGTGCATTTTTTTTATGCAAATGAGAAGTTTGAATCCGCCTGTACTACACTGTAAACAATGGCCAAAACAGCCATCAGATATATTCTTTTTCACTTTTTTTATAATGGTACTTTTTAAGGGTTATGTGATAAAAAAGAAACTTACATTCTTGTTCATTACAAATTGTTTTATGGAACTCGTTTACTATAATGGATATTACACTCGCTAAAGCTAAGTGTGTCATATTATTACAGTAAACTCGTTTCATAAAAACAATTTGTAATGAACACTCAAGTAAGATCCTCTGTATCTTCAACTTAGAGCTAAAGGTAATTAATACCCCCATCCACCACCTTGTCACATGGTCCAATGACTTCAATACAATAGGCAATAGCTCAATAATCCTTTCATCCACACTTAAATTGCTTATGAAAGTAACAAAGGAAAATAACTCCCTCAAAAATGAATTTAGAGTTACAGCCCTTGTTGACTGCACATCCTCTCATCACCCTCTATCCATATATAAAGTTTCACAGTTGTGCCTACAATACTTGAGAAGTTATGCTCCGAACAAAATATTGCTTCTGAAAAGTAACTAAGGGGAATAACTCCTTCAAAAATGAATTTAGAGTTACAACCCCTGTTGACTGCACACCTTCTTATCACCCTTTATCCATATATATAGTTTCACAGTTGTGCCTACAATACTTGAGAAGGTATGCTCTGGACAAAAAATTGCTTCTGAAAAGTAACTAAGGGGAATAAATATATATAAAGTTTCACAGTTGTGCCTATAATACTTTAGGAGTAATGCTCTGGACAAAAATCAGGATGGAGGGAAGGAAGGAAGGATGGAAGAGGGAAGGACAGACAAACACATCCAATTCCAATAAAGAAGTGTAATTATTTAACTCCAAATGAGACATTGAGTAACTCAACCTCCCATCAGGGTCTAAACAGACCCTGAGTAATTCAAAATCCTATCAGGATCTAAACAGTGCCTGAGTAACTCAACATCCTATCAGGGTCTAAACAGACCCTGAGTAACTCAACATCCCATCAGGATCTAAACTGTTAGACCCTGAGTAACTCAACATCCCATGAGGGTCTAAACAGACCCTGAGTAACTCAACATCCCATCAGGATCTAAACTGTTAGACCCTGAGTAACTCAACACCCTATCAGGATCTAAACAGACCCTGAGTAACTCAACATCCAATCAGGATCTAAACAGACCCCAAATAACTCAACATCCCATCAGGATCTAAACTGTTAGACCCTGAGTAACTCCACATCCCATCAGGATCTAAACAGACCCTGAGTAACTCCACATCCCATCAGGATTTAAACAGACCCTGAGTAACTCCACATCCCATCAGGATCTAAACAGACCCTGAGTAACTCCACATCCCATCAGGATCAAAACAGACCCTGAGTAACTCAACATCCCATCAGGATCTAAACTGTTAGACCATGAGTAACTCAACATCTCATAAAGATCTAAACTGTTAGACCCTGAGTAACTCAACATCCCATCAGGATCTAAACAGACCCTATGAGTAACTCAACATCCCATCAGGGTCCAAGGTTATAAAATTTCTGAGTCTGAGTCTGAGATAATTCTCAGAATCAGATACTTGACAATGATCACAGACGCAAGCAAAAAGTTTTATAACCTCTGGGCCAGGATCTTACTGTTCGACACTCTGATTTTTATCTTTTTGAAAAGAAACGGGAGATATTGACTTTCAAATATAAAGTAGATGACAGCACTTTTTTACAGTGCAAAGACCTCAGGATGGAGGCTGCCTAAATAAATCAGTAAGTCTTATAAGTAAAAGATGAGCTTAACATTATTGACAGTAAAAGCTCTTTACCAAATGGTCCTGTCTCAAACCATCAGAAAATTTCTCACTATTGGAAACCATCAGTGTTTTTGATGGATTTACAAAAGAAAAATCCTCTAGATCGCAAGAAACGATAACAATCTTTTGTCTGTAGAGTTGCCATTATGTAAAGGAACTATCAGACTATATCAAATATTTGATAGGAAACACTTTCAATAATTAAATACCCATTTGTCTAAACACACAACTGTTACAGTTTTCAAAGGTGAGACACTCTGGTAAACATCAATTCATTTTCAAACTCAGACCACAAAATACAATAGAACCTGCCTTAAGCGGCCATTCATTTATCGAACATAGGAGTCTTGAAAAGCAGGTGGTTGCTTAATGCAAGGCAAATGTAATGCCGGAAGCTCCTATAGGAGCTTTCTGCATTACTTTTGACCTGCATTAAGCTACCACCAGCATTACAGACCCATAATTAGACCTCGTTTTGGTGGTCGTTTATGACAGGTCCTACTGTAGCTTCTTTGTAGAATATATCATCAGCAACAATTCTTAACCCTTCCCCTGTTCTATGTTTATTTCAAATTTTAATACCTACTGAATAATGAACAAAATAGTTATAATGAAATACGGAAGGTGGAACATTGTAGCCATTTCAGAAACTCTATCAAATTCCATTAGCAAACAGAGCAGACCCGGATCAGACGGCTCCTATAGGAGCCGTCTTATCTGGGTCTACTCTGTTTGCAAATGTGTGAAAACACGTTTATATGAGGGAAAGGGTTAACTTTTTTGCCCGGGCCAATGTCGCATCTATGATTGGGCTGCGAAAGCAGCCCAAACTTATACGGCTTTGAATTTTGACCATGCGTTTCTGCGGTCCTGTGTTTCTATAAAAGCCAATCTTTTTAATAAATATGGATTACTGTGAGACAAGTGTTTATTTATATATAATCATTTATGTTATTTATTTTCATTCATATATTTATCTCAGCATATTTTTGTCGGGGTTATTTCTTTCTTTTCTGCCATGATCCAGTTTCAGTGAAAATGCTAGTGAATTAGGTATAACTGATTAAAATCACATTCCTAAACATAGCTGTCAGCGTGGTCTAAGGGTTATAACGATGGACTAGGAAACGTGAGGTCGTGGGTTCAATCCTCGGTGGAAGCTGAATTTTTTTTTCTCTCATATTTTCTTAGCACCCTTAGTATACGTGCTTTTGGTTGAAAACCATTTTGTACATAAAAATATGTCCTTTGTTTGCATTTTGGCTTTGTTAAAGTTATTTAGCTGAGACCTTTTACTCGTGGTTTTGTTGACCGTTTTATATATTTCACCATTGTGCATGAATTTGTTTCAACTTAAATGTATAATTATCTTATACTAACCTGTTCTTAATTTGGGGACAATATAAGTGAAAAAGTTAATGGGCATTGAGTCGACCTATTGGAATAATTTCATGTAGACTGTAAGTATGGGAGTTTGTATGTGACGTAATGTGTATTATTGGTGTCAAACACAGGTATTATGCATCATGACTCATTAAAACATTCCCCTGTTTCTGCTACATGTATTAATTCATACATAACAGTCATGTTTTCCCAATATTGCTCCCTCTTTTTCTTCTATCCTGCTTAAATACATGTTACGCAGCCATTTTACGCTTGCGTAAAACCTTGCTTGTTACCTAATGAAACACTTTGCATCCAAGTATACAAGACGCCGAGTAACTCAGCATCTCATCAGAATCCAAACTGTTTGTTACTGTGATAATATTTTTGAAAGAAAGATCAGAGCTCATGAGAACACAAAACACCTTCTGAGCTAATATAGAGATCAATGGACAAAGGCGTGAGACGGTATCTGAGCCTTCAAGTACCTAGAATCTATCATGACAAATGAAGACTCTAAACCTTAAGTTTTCACTCAAATTGTACAAACAGTAGCTGGCCCTGCAAAGTTGAAGCACCTTTGGAAAGACACTAGGGACAATTCACTCCACACCAAGATGAGACTTTATGCCCTCTCTTGTCATGTCATTATTTCCTCGGCAGAGAATGAAATTTGCTACAGCCTAAAGGTAACTCAAAGTCCCAGTTGTTTAACATAGAGAGAGATAGAGAGAGGGAGAGAGAGAGAGAGAGAGAGAGAGAGAGAGAGAGAGAGAGAGATCAGCTCAACGGATACCGCTGATCTGATTGTCTGTAGTAAAACGTCGCCTTTTATATGCTGATGGCCATGCCACCTAACGGATTTTCGAAGCCACGCCCCAGCTGGCTTCCGACTTGTGACAGACGACGGACTACGGGCTTTGCCGATTCATCATACTCTATATTCAATGAGCGTCTGGTGATAGCAACATTATAATTGTAAGAATAACACAAATTGAACTAATAAACGAAAGACTAGGTAGCGGATTTTCAAAGACAAGCTTTACAATTGGTATGCGTGATATAAACAGGCCCCAAGAAGCATTAGAAAAGTAAATACTAACAAAATGAATTATAGGTCTTTCGTCTATTTTGAGGTACAAATGTTCCAGCAAAATACGGGGAAGCAACTATGTAAAACTTTTTGCAAAGCTATATCTACTGCTCATTTTCGCCACACCTGTATGCTTGTGAGACATGGACGCTGATAGCAAAACTGATGAGAAGAATCTATTCTCTAGATATAAGATGCCACTAAAGGATCCTCAACAATCTCTTACAAGAACCACATCACCAATGAAGAGGTCCGCAGTTGGGTTCGGGCACTGATTGGCTCCTATGAAAAGCTTCTCACTATAATTAACCCATTTCCTCATATTGACACCTTTGACGCTTCTGAAAAGTCACTTTTTGAAGGCATTGTGATAAATATAAAGCATTTGCTCCATAGGAGCAAATGCTCTAAAATTCACAATGCTTTCATAACTACATAATTATAAAAAAAAAAATCTTTTCTCAAGTAAATGCTCCTTTTTGGTAAATTTATTCAAAGAGACTGGGTCTAAAAATAGCCTATGAGGAAAGGGTTAAGAAAAAGAAGTTGAGATGATATTAGTCATACCTGAAATTGTGTTCATTTCAATAGTATGGAATGGATCTGATGGGTAAAATAAAGTGATGTAGTTCTAGTTTATATCTCTAGTTCTCTCTCTGCCTCAATCAATTCTTCCCATGTTTGACACATAAACAACCTGTACTATTCTTGAGAGGGTGGGGTAGAGGATGTTGTTTAATATTGAAACAAAATTCAAGTAATGAATGGAGACTAGTTAAACCAATCAAATATTCAAATAGTTGTCTGAACCACAGGGGTCTATACCGCTTCATGGCAGTCTATATATTCTATAAACAAGGGTTCTAACTGACAGAACAGCCACCCATGTACCTCAAGTACAAACAAGTCTGTAACTCCTGACCATATGCAGTGATTCAATAAAACGACTCGATTCTATCACGATCTCCATCTTTTTAGTTCCTAGCAAGTTTTGTCAGTTAGCTTCAAATCATCGAGGAAGAAGCCATTGTACACTCAGGGAATCTAAAAACGCGCGATTTTAAAAATTTAGATTTAGTTACGTAACAATACTTTTAATGTCCCAACTGTTATTAACTCTGATCTATAGTGTAATCAGCCAATGTACATGTTAATTCAGCGGCCTTTCAACAAAGCATTAGAGCGTTTGTTACGCTTGAGCTATTTCCCAATGACTTGCACGTGGCGCCCATGATAACCGGTGAATGAAAATTGTGTCCATTTTAATGTGCTCATTCGCGACTTCCAAGTTGAAAAAACACAAGTGCACACACATATAACTTCACTAGAGAATGCCACGTTTGACGGAGCATCAACGTTCTGAAGCGTTAGGCCTCCTTAGGGCTGGCGTAGGCCTTGTAGCCGTGGCACAGACGTATAATTGCAGCCGCAGTACAATTTTTCGTCTAAGATCTCGTTTCCAAACTACTGGCTCAGTTAAAGATCGCCCCCGACAGGGTCAGCCAAGAGTTACGACGCGACGTCAAGACGCAGATTTACGTCGACTTCATCGCCGTTATCCATTCAGACCGGCAACTGTCAGCGCCAGGCGTACCATTGGAACCCGAGGGTAAGTTTCCACTCATTAGACACATTTGTTATACGTTTCTGTCTTGGAAACCATGTGCACTTCATAGACGACTTTTTTCTATCTTGCATTTTTGTATACAGACGAAAAGGCGTTTGTCTGTCAATAAAGCTGTATATGTTAGCAATTTGCAATTCATACTCTTTTTCAGGCGACCTATCCATCCTCGAACGGTGAGACGTCGGATTCAACAAGTAGGTCTACACTGTCACAGGCCGAAGAAGGGGTATGTTCTGACCGATAGACACAAGGCTGCGCGACTTGCCTGGGCCCACGCACATCACCGTTGGAACAGACGTCAATGGGGATCAGTCATGTTTAGTGATGAATCTAAATTTAATGTGCAAAATTCAGACGGG
Source organism: Azorinus chamasolen (assembly GCA_963576725.1). NCBI lineage: Eukaryota > Metazoa > Mollusca > Bivalvia > Cardiida > Solecurtidae > Azorinus > Azorinus chamasolen. Next base: position 50,164,208 of record OY755242.1, on the reverse strand, counting down.
CGCATACGCGTGTATCGCAGGAAAGGGGAGAGATTTGCTGATAAGTGCATTCAAAAGTCTAACAGGGGAGGTGGTGGAAGTGTGCAAGTTTGGGCAGGAATCACACAGTTCAACAAAACAGAGTTGGTAATATTAAATGGCAATGTAACAGCGCACTCTTACATTAACGATGTATTACGTCCCGTCGCTCTTACTTTTTTAAGACGAAATTTTGGAGCCGGCAGCTTTACATTTCAACATGATAATGCCCCCGCGCACAAGGCTCGCATAACAACGGCTTTCCTTGCAGCAAACGGAGTTCCTACTTTGAACTGGCCTGCATTATCACCGGACATGTCTCCTATTGAGCATGCGTGGGACAAATTAGGAAGGCGCGTAAAACAACGTCGTCCACAACCGCGCAACGTCATTGAACTGTCGCGAGCGCTCATTCAGGAGTGGAGGGGGATTCCACAGCAACGTATCGCTAGAATGATTTTATCTATGAGACAGAGGTGTACAGCGTGCATTGCCGCCAATGGTAGTTACACACGCTTTTGACCGCAAAAACGACCTTCGAGAGTTTCACTCTTTAAACTAATACTGTTCAATCAATTAACAAAATAATCAATTGAAATTTACAGAGATTGTATAAAATATATTGATGTTTATATTTACAAAGTTTGAATAAAATTGGTTAGTTTTTTATAATCCAAAATACCTATGGTGCGTTTTTAAAGTCCCTGAGTGTACGTGACGTCACGGGTTTCCCAAGTTTTCCTTCGCTCATCCAATGAAATGGCTCCATTCATATTTTTTGCAAAATGGCAGCATCCGAAATAGAAACATATCGACAGACTGAACGGCCGCTGTTTCTAGTTGCTTACGCATTTAGAGGACAGATAAAATGGAGATTGATGATAGAATTTGGTTGTTTTATTGAACCACGCCCTCTTTTGAACTGCCAATCGCCAGGTTATTGCTGTGATATAGTGAGACTGGGGTGAACAAATGTTTGTCATTGACCCAGAAAACACTGAAATTTTGAGAAAATCATTGTTGGATTGATATTTGTGCATAAGTTACCGTCAGAAGATTATATTAATTTGATAGTAAAATATATTCAATAGCCGAAAGAATTACGAAATTATCATTGAAATTGCAAGAGTTACAGTCATATTTGTACTTGTGGTACACGAATGTCCATTCTGCTAGTTGGAACCCTTGTTATTATATAGTACATGTAGACCTTCAATGAAGCGGTACAGATCCCTGTGGTCTGAACAAGTATTAGAATAGCGAAAAACGCTATTCATTGCCATCCGTAGATTTTATTGCAACTTTATCTAGTTGTTCCTTGCATCTATTTGATATGTTAAATTATAATTTCAGAACCTATTGGCTACCATCAGAAGAGGTATAAGCAGTATGATAATGATCCTGCAGTACCAGTTCCAAAAAGGACCAAAGTTCGACATGGTCTGAGAGATAATGATACAGAAGAAGAGAACGCCAAGGTGAATGAAGGTCATGTCACAGAAGAGGTCTTAGTTGATACAGATGGGCATACAGAATTGCCACTTTCATCAGAAAGGATAGATACCTGCTTCAAAGAGGCATGTCCAGAAAGCTCACAGATGAACCATACGACTGAACAGCAGCTGGCAATCTGATCCTATACTTCATGTACAAAATTGACAGGAACAACTGCTGAGTCGTTATTGAGATTACTCAAAGTGTTGGACTGCCCTGGAGTTTCAAATGTCACACTTACAGAAATGAGGGCAAGTACCCACAGTATAACGCCAATCAATTATGATTATTGTGCTAAATGCAAGGTCATTTTTCCTGAAGATCAGACAGAGGTGGTTTGTGCCACAGTAGGATGTGGCAAGTTGAGATTTAAAGGTTCACTGAATCATCAAATCCAGAAAAAGAGAAAGTCCACATTTGCCACATTATCACTTGAGAAACAGCTAGAGGACATTCTTGAGAGGAAAGGGAACTTTAAATGTATTGGGGCAAGAAAGACATTTAACACAGATGGTGTTCCACTGTACAATTCTTCAGCAGTGAGTCTATGGCCAGTGTAATTAATTATCAATGAGCTACACCCAGCATTGAGGTTTTTGAAGCAGAACATAATTATATGGGGTTTATGGCAAGGAAAATGAAATTTAGCCAGCCTTTCACACCTACCTGAAGCCATTTGTGACAGAGTTGCAAAAGTTGTTTAGTGAAGGATTTTACATTAACGTCGACGGAAAAGTCCACAATGTCCAAGCCAAGTTGACAACTGGAACAATGGACTTGCAGGCCAAAGCCTACATTATGGAAATGACTCAACACAATGGTGAATATGGCTGTTTAAGCTGTGAGGAGCCAGGGATTATAAGTTGTTCCACAAGGGAAAGGGCACACACGCGCATATCCAGCAAACAATGAAACTGTGATAGGAAGAACTGTGAACTCTGCTAGAATATGCAGAAGGCTCGCTTCTTAATGGAAAAAATACAAAAGGAATTAACCCTTTCCCTGTTCTATGTTTATTACAAATTTCAATACCTATTGAATATCCATGGCCAAAAAAGTTATAATGAAATATGGAAGGTGGAACATTGTAGCCATTTTAGAAACTAAAGAGACTGATCTTTCAAATCCCATTAGCAAACAGAGCAGACCCTGATCAGACAGCTCCAATAGGAGCTGTCTGATCTGGGTCTTCTCTGTTTGCAGATGCGTGAAAACACGTTTATATGAGGGAAAAGAATTAAAAGTGTATCGGTCCTTTTTGACATTCCCTATTACGATCCAGTTCAGAACCTAGTTCCAGACTACATGCACGGGGTACTGTTAGGTACAACAAAGAAACTAATGTCTTTGTGGTTTTCTTCACAACATGCCAAACAGCCATATTCCCTGGCACAACATATTAGTGAAGTAGATAGCCGGTTGATGTCAATGCAGCCAACTGACAGGATACCAAGACTGCCAAGATCCATTCGAAAGGACTTACTGCACTGGAAGGCTTCTGAATTCCTGGCTAAGAACTGGCTTCTTTACTACAGTATACCCTGTTTGGATGGAATTTTGGAAGAAAAATACCTGGAAAACTTTCTTGTTGAGGGAATTTACTTGCTCCTGTGGTAGTCTGTAAACAATGAGGAACTCTGTAGAGCCCCGTTTTGCCTCAGAAACTTCCAGAAAACATTTCAAACTTTATATGGGCTAAATAACTGTGGATTAAATGTACATAATACCTGCTGCACCCTGGTGGATTATGTGAGGCAACATGGACCGTTGTGGGCATGGTCTTGTTTTCCCTTTGAGGACATGAATGGTCTGCTATTGAAATCGTGCCATGGAACCAGGGATGTTTGTAATCAACTGTTAATTTTCTTCCATGCAGAGAAACGACTGATGATAGAGGCAGAAAACATGTCTGATCCAGACCTTAAGGATTTCACAAAAGATATGTTGATGTCGGGAAAGACTAGTAAAAATCTCCGAGCAGCCAGGAACTGCAAAATAGCTGGCAAACCAAAAAAGGTGGAGGACAAGAAAGTTCTGTAACAGATCTCCAAACATGTGAATATTAGGGAAGTGGGGGAAGTTGGAGAAGTTTTGCGTGTGCACATAGGTGAAGAGGGTTGGTTATGCTGTGCTGTTTTGTGGACAAGTGGAGAGAGAAATTGGGTTGGTAAAACACATATACATGTATTATGAAAGTAACAGCAACTTGTGTTTTGCTGAAATTGTCCCATTAACAAATCAGGGACTTGTGAATGACAATGTAGCGCATATCATCAAAGTTAAAGACTCCACAGAGACTATATACATTGCAGTGCAGGATATAATTGACAAAGTTCTGTATCTGCAAGGTAACAAAGACTGCATCTGTGTCTCTGCATGCCAAACTTGTATGGACAGTGTGGATGAGAGATATCAACTGGAATCCATTTACTGCAGCCTGTGTATAGCCAGCTGTTTAAAATTTCTCCAAGCAATCAGAGTGAACCACTGATCATGTCATTCAGGAGTTGCCTGTTCTGTGTCTATTCTGTTTGCAATGACATTTAAAGTAGTTAATAGATAAAATGAAGAACTAACTTCAGATTTTTTTAAAAGTAGTTTTAAGAAGTAAAGGCTAAACTGTCTGTAGTAGCTTATGGCTGGTTTGCCCAACAACCTGACTCATCTATCCCTTTACTCCGTTGGTAGTTAGTTTTAAGGATTGAAGACTGTAAGATGGTTGCTTACAGTAGGCTGAAAGTAAGACAGAATGCTCCTTTTGCTTCATTTTTAGCCTGCTTTAAGCTACCATCTGCTAGGGTATTGGAAATAATTTTATATGGTGCATATGTAACTCATGACTATAGAAGGAAACTTGTTTTCTGGAGCAAGGAATAAAATGAGTATCTTTACCAGTAAAGGGTTATTCTTTGTGTGAGACAAAGTTGGATTGTATTGTTAATACAGTCAAACCTCGATAACTTGGAACTCGCTAAACTGGAACTTACAAACAATGACTCAAGTGAGTTATCGAAAGTCAACTAAACAAAGACATGTAAGATTGACTTAACCCTTTCCCTGTTTTGTATTTAGGCCAAATTTCTATACCTACTGAATATTTATTAACAAAATAGTTATAAAGAAATACGGACGGTGGAACACTGTAGACATTTAGAAAGTAAAGAAACAGATCATTCAAATTTTATTTAATTTCTTTCACTTATGTAGAGCAGCGTCTTTTCAACATGACAAAAACGTCGTATATACATCACTCTTGTGAAGTGGCAAATTAATTCTGCCACTTATTTGCCACTTTTCCTTTTTATTTATTAAATATGCCACATTATTGAAAGGCTCGTTTTTTCTACTGGCCCAAGCGACGTAAAAGCGTAACATTTGTGACGCAAATGCTGCGTTTTTAAATAGCTGTGGGTTTTTTTTCGCAAGGGTCCTGCTCAACAGGCTTTGCCAAGACAATTCTCCAGGGAACAGTTAATGGAACAAGAATACAAGGAAGATAAATGAAGAGATGGGAAGATACCATCAAGGAGTGGACTGGTTTGAGCTTTACAATATCTCAGAAAGCAGTGGAATCATTAGACAGGACAAAGTGGAAAGAGGTTGTCATGAAGTCAGCCAAGCTACCCCTATGACCGACAAAGTTCCAGGATAAGTCAGGAGTGTAATTAAGATATACTCAAATCTGTGAAGCCTGCATAGTTTCAAGAAAGAAATATTTGGAAGCTTTCACTATAGCCAATCAACAGCTTTGGTAAAGGGTCATTTTAGGAACATTTCACCAACATTATACCGTAAATTCTGCTTGTGGTTTCAGAGTAGAAGTTTTGAGAATAGCCATATAAGAAAATCTATACCTAGCAAATGTGATTTTAGACAAATTGCAATGGCTTAAACAATTCTGAGAATGGGTGACTTATCAAAGACAATTCTACAAGGACAATTCCAGTGGGTAAACTTTGTCGTTACCAACAAAGAAACAACTGGTCTGTCAATTAAAAGAAATGGACTGCCATGTAATACCCGTCAAACCTAGCGTCATTGCCATTGCCATTGCAAGGCATTGCTAAATTTTCCAGAGTGCCATGAGATCACAGAAAGAATTAATATTTTTTGTGAAGATGGCATTATCAAAGCATTCTCATGGCGATCTAGGTTTTTCTACGATTCTCCAATGGCGTTCTACCGCGTTCCTATGGAGTTGTAGTTGGTGATTGTTTGCGGTCTCACGTCGCTTTCCACTGCATGCATTGAGTTATCATGTCCCTAACACTGAACTTACTACATGCATTCGTTTAAAAAAGATGTGTGAACATTCTGCAACCGTCTGCCTCCGTCCAGCCATGGTCGAACCCAAAGCCTTCTACATCTTGGGGCATCCTTCATCATTGTCCCAGAATGAGATATTCAATGTCTGCATCATCCTAGATCTGCTGGACCTGCACACAGGGAAGCAGTTGCCTCTCATGCTGCCATGCATCAGTCATGGTGAAAGGAATGTTTGTTTGCCACTGCGCTACCGCGGTGATGCTTGCATTTAATTTCCACTGCATGCAGCTAGGCGTTCTTGGATGAGAATGCGACCCTGGTGTGACAGGGGTTTTAATGCCAGATCTGCCAAGAAAGGCTAAAGACAGAGCTGGATGGAGATAAATCACTCATGCTGCTTCCCTCAGATCCCAAACGATTCAATGAATCAAAGGTCCGATGATGATAATGACTGTGACTAATGGAACATTAATTTAATTATTTAAAATCAGCCAGTGGAGGAAAGACTAGAGGCCCATGATGAAACAAATGCTCTACTGTCAAAGCATTGCAGATAGTTATATAAAGTAAGCGGAAAACGCATTAAAAGCCGGATTTTTTTTGCATTGACCTTGACCCAATTTCATGTATTCTTGTATCAACTGAAAGACCTTCACCCAATCTATCTGCCTACCAAATATAAATTGTCTAGCATATGTAATTAAGAAGTTATAACAAAATTTTAATGACAGCCAAGTTTTCAAAATAGTGACCTTGACCTTGACCTGATTTCAAGTATCTTTATGTCATCTGTAAGGTCCTTACCAAAGCTATCTGAATACCTAAGGTGAATTGCCTAGCGTTCGTGGATCAAAAGTTATAGCAAAATGTTAAAGTTTGTTAAAAACAGCCAAGTTTTCAGAACAGTGACCTTGACCTTGACCCAATTTCATGTATCCTTGTATCAAGTGAAAGGCCTTTATCCAAGCTATCTGCATACCAAATATGAATTGTCTAGCTTAAGTAATTCAGAAGTTAAAAGCAATGTTAAAGTTTTGTTAACGACGGCACGACCACCCGCCGGCCCGACCCAAAACACGCTGGAAGATATTGATCTTTATGATGAAAAAATCAACAACATCAAATTTGAATTACAGTAGAGCACGAAAGAATAGAATCCATTGCCACATACAAAACCTATAATAGTCAATGGTTATGAAATTTTTATGTTATTTCTAGACAACAAAATTATAGTACTATGTGTGACAGTTTTACCAACATTTTCAATGAAGTGATCAGTTTATTTATAGAGAGACATATTTATTTTATGAACAGCATATTTATGGCAAAGGTGTGACAGAAAATGCATAAAAAGTTTTTCAAAGAGAATAAAATTACCCTATAGATAAATGAACATTGGGATTCTACTAGTACAGTAAAACCCCGCTATTGCGACCACCTAAAAGAGGTATAATTCTGGGTGCTGGTAGCTTAATACAGGACATAAGTAATGCAGAAAGCTCCTAGAGGAGCTTTCTGCATTACTTTTGCCCTGCATTAAGCAACCACCTGCTTATAAACACACCAATGTTTATTCATTAAGTGGTTACATTAGAGGAGTTCTACTAGTACTAGCTATATATCAAAGTAAACAGTCAACATCAGAGACAAATGCTCTTTCACCATAACTGTCTGAACGTCTCACTCTTTGTCTCATTCAGATAACATACCTGTCACAGTATTGTTTCTCGCAGACACAACTGACAATTTTTAGACTTGTCACTTTAGACCAAAACCATTTAAATGAAGGCCAAACACAAATAGTTGTCTAGCTAATATAGAATTTTCTAATATGCTTTTAAATAAAAACTCTTTCCAAATTATTTGAAATCAAGTTTGAGACGTATTCTTTCAGATACATTATTTTTTTCTTAATTAAGATGAAAACTGATTGTAAGGTTGAGCCATGATGAGTGAATGTAGGGAAATCAGTGGATGTGGGAAGCGAGTGAATGCAGGGATATCAGTGGATGTGGGAAGCGAGTGAATGCAGGGAAATGGAAAATGAGTAAATGTTGGGAAAGAGTAAATGTAAGCAAATGAGTGAATGTGGGGAAATTAATGATTGTGGGGGAAACAAGTGAAAATGAAAAGTGGGAATTGAGTGAATGTGGGAAATAACTGAATGTGGGGAAATGAGTGAACAAAGGGAAACTAGAGGTTTTTGTCACAAAAACGGATGTCTCCCCTCTAATAAAAACAATATGTAAAGGGAAATCACTAAAAATGTTATGGTCTTGATGAATGATACTTCCCCTCATTATGCGCTTTCCACACTACATTTTTCAAGAAGAAAATGATAACAGCTAATAACTCCAAAAATACTGATACCAGATTTATGGCCCTTGTGCATGACACTTACTTTCATCATGCTCTTTCCAAAAATAAAATGTCATTCCAATAGCATCAGTCGAACAGGAGTTATTGATCGGCCAAAAAATGTAACAAAGGGCAATAACTCCAAAAGTATTGAAGCCAGAATTATGGCCCTTGTTCATGACCATTTCTCTCATCATGCTCTTTCCATGTATGAAGTTTCAATACGATGGCAAGAGCCATGTAGGAGTTATCCTCAGGACAAGAAAGAATTAAACAAATGTACAAGGGGCAATAACTCTAAATTTATTGAAGCTCGAGTTAAGGATCTTATGCATGACACTTTCTCTTATCATGATCGTTCCATGTATGAAGTTTCACTCCAATGGCATGTGTCACATAGGAGTAATCATCCGGACAAAAAATTGTGATATTTTTTACAAAGGGCGATAACTCCAATATTAGTGAAGCCAGAGTTATGGACCTTGTGCATGACACCTCCTCTCGTTATGATCTTTCCATATATGAAGTTTCAATCCTATGGCATGAGCCATATAGAAGTTATCGTCCGGACAAAAAAGTGTGATTTTTTTTACAAAGGGCAATAACTCCTATATTAGTGAAGCCAGAGTTATGGACCTTGTGCATGACACTTCCTCTCATTATGCTCTTTCCATATATGAAGTTTCAATCAACTGGCATCAGGCAATCTGAAGTTATCGTCCGGACAAAAAAAATTCATATTTTTTACAAAGGGCAATAACTCCAATATTAGTGAAGCCAGAGTTATGGACCTTCTGCATGACACTTCCTCTCGTCATGATCTTTCCATACTTCCTCTCATTATGCTCTTTCCATATATGAAGTTTCAATGAACTAGCATCAGGCATATTGAAGTTATTGTCTGGACAAAAAATTGTGATATTTTTTACAAAGGGCAATAACTCCCAATATTAGTGAAGCCAGAGTTATGGACCTTGTGCATGACACTTCCTCTTGTCATGATCTTTCCATATATGAAGTTTCAATCCAATGGCATGTGCCATATAGGAGTTATCGTCCGGACAAAAAAGTGTGATTTTTTTTACAAGGGGCAATAACTCCTATATTAGTGAAGCCAGAGTTATGGACCTTGTGCATGACACCTCTCATTATGCTCTTTTCATATATGAAGTTTCAATCAACTGGCATCAGGCATACTGAAGTTATCGTCCGGACAAAAAGTGTGACGGACAGACGGACAGACAGACAGACAACTCTCACGAAAACAATATGTCTCCCCCATATAAATATGGGGGGAGACATAATAAGTGAAAACAAGAGCACTGCAAGCGGGTGCGAACGCTCGTCCGTTATCATTTTGGTATGTGTGGATAGGCCTTGTCAAGATGAACATGCATACCAAAAATGAAGGTTGTAAATGAAAAATTGAAGAAGCTATGGTCTATGCTAAGATTTCGGACGTCAACAACGACAACAACGCGAAAGCCGGAGTTACGACAATAGCTCTTGATTTCTTCCAAACAGACGAGCTAATGAATGGGGGAATGTGGGAATTGAGTGAATATGGGAAAATGAATGAATGTACAGGAAATGACAAGTAATGTGGGAAACTCAAACTCAAGACTCAGAATGGAAACTGCCACAACTTGAACAATATTGTTTTGATCAACTTAGGAATGATTGTGTCAATTTAAGCTGTAAAAGAATTATTTATGGTAATTTTCATTCTGTTTTGCTGAGGCTTGATTGAGATTTTGGCATATTCAGTTTGAGCTTTGAGTCTTAAGTTTCAGACTTGGCGCTTCGTGAATACGGGTCCAGGTTTAGCAAACGGTGCAGAGCAAAATGGATGGCTTCTACATTCTGATTTGGATCTACACTGGTTGTGAAACCAAATTTGCAGCCAGAGTATTATTTCCACACTTGTTCGATAACATTCTGGAGACCCCGATCAGAATGCTCCTGTATAGGAGCCCTCTGATTGTTTTTCCTCTCTATCATTGAAAACGCTGCTTTTATGAGACTCTTTACAGCTATATCTGAAGTGGCGTCTAAGCCTTGTTTTTTTGCGTCGCTTTGCTGCTACTTCAGTCACGCTTTAACGCCACTTTTCTGTCACTTAAGATAAATGCCACTTTTACGCCGCTTTTCTGTAGTCTTGAAAAAAAACATCGCTTTTTCATTAGGCACATTTTTGAGTGGCAGAAAAGTGGCGTAAAAACAAGCTTAAACGCCGCGGTATTGGCACCTTGCTTTTACGCCACTTTTCTGCCACTTAAGATAAATGCCACTTTTACGTCGCTTTTCTGTAGTCTTTTCTGTAGTCTTAAAAAAACATCGCTTTTTCATGAGGCACGTTTTTGAGTGGCAGAAAAGTGGCGTAAAAACAAGCTTAAACTTCACAGTATTGGCAACGGCGTAAAAGCTTGCTTTTACGCCACTTTTCTGCCACTTCAGAAAAACGACGCTTTTAGAGTGCTTAGGAAAGCAACGTTTAAGCCACATGCATTTTATGCAGCTTTTCTGTCACTTTTCTGCTGCTCCCAGATTTTACGTCACTAAAACGAGGGTGCCAATACCGCTGCGTAAAAGCTTGCTTTTACGCCACTTTAACGTCGCTAAAAGCATAGCTTAGCATAGCATAGCATAGCACACATAGCATAGCTTTTAGCGACGTTAAATGTCGCTTTTTTCCGCAACCTGGGTCTAAGACTGATTGTAGCAAATGAGTGAATGTAAGAAATGGGTGAATTTGGGAAATAACTGAATTTGGGGAAATGAGTGAATTCAAGAAATGAGTGAATGTGGGAAATAACTGAATTTGGGGAAATGAGTGAATTTAAGAAATGAGTGAATGTGGGAAATATCTGAATTTGGGGAAAGGAGTGAATTTAAGAAATGAGTGAATGTGGGAAATAACTGAATTTGGGGAAATGAGTGAATTTAAGAAATGAGTGAATGTGGGAAATAACTGAATTTGGGGAAATGAGTGAATTTAAGAAATGAGTGGATGTGGAAAATGAGTATTCAGAAACTTCCAGAAAATTTAATCCTCTCATACTGAATGGACTGTACTGGAAATGTCAGAAATAGCATACCTTGATTGTTTCAAGAATTGCCATGTTATTAAACGCCTTTCATATCCATCAAATGCCCAATAGATTGTACTATAGACTTCATTGTAGAATGGTAGTTGTCAGGTCTGTAGGTTAAGGATAGGATCAACATGAGAAAACAAGTACTTCGTATTCATTACTTATGCAAAGATTTACAAAAATCACAACTGACTGTTGAGGAGGTACAATGGCAATGGCAACCAACACTTTTGAAACACCTGCCATTATGTTCGGGGTACCCATATATCCCTACTGACCAATTTTCCGAAAAATCTAATAATATGTAGATTGTCACCAATCAGAGGACACCATACTATTACCGGTACCATGGCAACTAAATCTTCCAAAACAACTTGATTGAGTTTGGGGTATCCAAATACCCTTAAATGCCAATTTTTAGTAAAATCTAAATTTCAATCATTCAGAGCCAACCATTCAATTATCATGGTAAGCAATTCTTTTGAAAGACCTACCAATCAATTTGGAGCACCTAAATATCCTGACATAACAATTTTCGGCAAAATCGAACAATATATATACATTGTATATCCCTCGAAAAAATACAAGAAAATTTTGACAAATCTGAGCCACCATTCTATTACGATGGCAAACAATTCTTTCGAAAGACCTACCGATCAATTAGAAGTGCCAAACTATCCTGATATACCTATTTTCAGCAAAATAGAACAATATCTAAATTTATCAAAAAAGTCATAATTCAGTTACCATGGCAACCAATACTCTCGAAACACCTACCAATTGATTTGGAGTACTTAAATATTCTATGATATTTGGAGTTCTGAAATGTCCCTACATATTTTCATCAAAATTGAACAATATCTAATAAAGATCTTAATTTCAACCAATCAAAATTTCAACCAATCACAGTCACCCTTCAGTTACCATGGCAACCAATACTTTCGAACACATACCAATCAATTTGGAGTACTAAAATATCCCATGATACAAATTTTCAGCAAAATCGAATAATATGTAACTTTGCCAATTAATATCTAAATTCTGACCAATCAGAGCTCACCATTTGGTTGCAATGGCGATTTAAAAAAAAAAAAGTAGGATGCACATCTGCATGTAACCAGCAATGTTAGGATCTGACCATTACTTACCGACAAGTTCACGGAGGAAAAACCAAGAATAAGAATCGAAAGAAAGATTTATAATAACCAGAATTATTTTTGATACAAGATAATTATGATGTCCCCCCATTTCCCCCCCCCCCCCCCCCCCACCTCCACTACAATTTTTTTATGTAAAAACAGGAATAGATATGCACAACTAGGCATGGTGCTGATCAATCCTATGAAGTTTCATGAAAATCTGACCAAAATGTTTGGAGCAAAGTTAAATTTTCAGCAAAATTGAACAATATCTAAATTTATCGAAAAATACCTAAATTTCGACAAATCAGAGTCCACTATTCAGTTACTATGGCAACCAATTCTTTCAAAAGACCTACAAATAAATTGGGAATGCCCAAATATCCAGATATACCAATTTTCAGCAGAACAGAACAATATCTAAATTTGTTGAAAAAGATCTAAATTTCGACCAGTGAGAGTCACCATTCAGTTACCATGTCAACCAATACTTTCGAAACACCTACAAAATCCTATGATGTTTTATGAAAATCCGACCACAAGTTTTGGAAAAACCATGCAGACAAATTTTTAGATGTAAAAATTTCAAAGTCTCATAGCTCTGCAGAAAATTGTTGAATCTAACAGGAATGAGATATGCACATTTAGGCATACTGCTGATTAATCCTATGAAGTTTCATGAAAATCCTACCAAAGATTTTGGAGAAATCGCACAGACATTAAAATCAGACAGACGGATGGACGCCAAACACAAAAACAATATGTCTCCCCGGGAGCAAACATAATATGTGCCTCCCTCGTTTGGGGGTCATAATTAGGAACTTGTTATATTAACTTGAGTATACCTAAGTATCGAGTTTTTACTGTACAATATGTTAATAACCAGAAGTTTTCTTTTTAAAAAAAAGCTGCTTAACAATGATATGGGCCTCTCCATCTTAAACATTCTGAATCTAATAGAGTTAATTTACAATTGCAATAAACAAAACATATATGATGGGTAGTTTGAATTTTCTGGCAGCTTTCTCAAGCTTCTAATGGAAACGTTGAATAATCAATACTGGTATCTTTGATAGGGAAAAATAAGAGAAGCAATAATTCTTCTATGATTTTGTATCCATCTGACATAGTTTAAGTTTATCTATGCAATTTCCATGAGTATTTAGACAAAAGTTACAATAGTGACATAAAATTGAATTTTATTATCCATACAATCACATTTCCCATGTACATAATTATTCTTCTCTGGAAATTAGACATCATAATTGTTCTGAGGAGTGATACTCACCAAAACCTCTCTTAACCCTTTCCCTCATATAAACGTGTTTTCACACATTTGCAAACAGAGTAGACCCAGATCAGCCGGCTCAGGGCCTGCTCTGTTTGCTAATAGAACTTGATAGACCTGATCCCCGTTTCACGAACATTCTTAAGTACACTATAATTTAATGTCTTAAATCCTTAACCGTTTTAGTAAGAGGCTTAAATTAGCAGCTTAGAATTCAAGAAAATTAGTAGGCTTAGCAATATATCTAAATATGGTCCGTTAATTTAAGAACACTATTACTCTGTCTTAAATAATCATAACAGTCTTAAATATGGTTGACTTCCAAAGACGTCTGCAGTACTCTGCACCATATGCCACGATTTCAACAAATTTCTACTGAGAATCTCTTCCATGGCCCACATTTTCTTTGATTCACCTTAAATGTAGTTATGGTTGCGCTTTCTAGCGGGCTCCATTATTTGAAGCAGACGTTTCTGAAAGCATACGCACAAATAGTGCAAATGTGCCTCCAATTGAAGAGTAGCACAATAGCAACTGAAAAGAACGGAACGATAAGAAAACGTTATTCGTTCTTAACTAAGCAAACAGTTAAGGACGTTCATGAAACACAGAAATTTACAAGTGCTTACCAAATAATTTTAACAGACTTAATCCCACTGTTCAGTCTTATTCTTAGCAATTACTTAAGAATGTTCGTGAAACAGAGGCCTGTTTCTTTACTTTCTAAAATGGCTTATTATAATGGTCCACCTTACATATTCCATTAAAATTATTTTGTCCATGAATATTCAGTAGGTATTGAAATCTGGAATAAACACAGAACAGGGAATTCCCTCATAAGCTAATATTAAATCCTACCTCTTTGAATAAAGAAAAGGATTTTTTTTTAAAAATGTGTAGTTTTGAAACCATTGTGATAAATAGGGAATTTTGGTCCTATAGAGCAGAATGATGCTAGATATTTATCACAATGGTTTCAAACAGTACTTTTTACAGTGGCGTCAAAAGGCATAAATATGAGGGAAAGGGTTAAACACTAAAACAGTTTATAAGTAATTTAAACAGATAGTGGCTTAGCATCAGAGCTCCAGATAAGAAGCTCAAATTTTAACATTTTCAACAATAGCTCCTTTATTTCTCCACCAAACCCTATACTGTGACCACTCTTTAGAATAATCTCTTCGAGACGATTCTAAAGAGTGGTCACAGTATAGGGTTTGGCGGAGAAAGGACGATTTTAGTATTTGGATATGCACGGTTATCTGCAGCTCTGTAGAATAGAAAAAAAGTAATGTATAAACTCAACAAGAAGCTTTCATCAGTACCAGCACTCTGTATGGTATAGCCACCTGATTTCAAAGATCATAATTATTATTCATAAAATGGTAATGTTGAGGTATTGGCTATATATTGGTAATATTTCAAGAACTAACAGAGATAAACAAAAACCTTGAATTATCGTGATGCTCAAAAAAATCAAGACCATTAATTTGTGATTGTCATTTTCCAAGAGAATTGTTTTATTTTCTTCACAAACAACTGTTACAGGAAGAATTTTTTTTTACAGGACAACTTTTTATGGCCGCCACATGCACACTTCACACTTGCTAACATTGTGAAGTCCATAAATTGAACCAAGTAACTCAGCATTTAATACTTTTCTTTAATTTCTGTAACAAAAGTCAAGAGTGTTCAGCAGTTTGGATCCTGATTAGACCTGAGTTACACAGCATCTGATCAGAATCCCAAATGTCTAGAACTCTCAACTCCTTGCATTGAAACGGTCGATTCTAGGACATTAGCCCCCAGATATCTGCCCACCAATTTCTGAATGGGCGAACATTTGCCCGCCCTTTGGTTGTTTTTGAGTCATCATAATCTTTACAAACATGAGATACCTATCTCAGATTATTGCATTCAATCAGAATCTTATCTATTTGATACAAGACTGACCATTCCCTCATAGGATGATTTTTATACCCAACCTCTTTGAATAAATCTACCAACAAGAAGCATTAACTAGAGAAAAGGATTTTTTTTAGAATTTTGTAGTTTGAAACCATTGTGATAAATAGAGCATTTGCTCCTATAGGAGCAAAATGCTCTATTTATCACAAAGGTTTCAACAGGCGACTTTTGCGGAGGCGTCAAAAGGCGTCGATATGAGGGAATGGGTTAACCCTTTCCCTGTTCTATGTATTCCAATTTCAATACATGGACAAACTTGTCATAATGAAATATGGAAGGTGGAACATTATAGCCATTTTAGAAAGTAAAGAAACAGATCTATCAAATTCCACTGGCAAACAGAGCAGTCTCCCTAATCAGATGGCTCCTATAGGAGCCATTTGATCTGGGTCTACTCTGTTTGCAAATGTGTGAAAAGGTGTTTATATAAGGGAAAGGGTTAAGAATCATTAGCAGACAACATTTTATTGCAGATGACAATTCATTAGAGTGTAAAGTGCTAAGATTCTCATGTTTCTTCTGGGATTGAAGTTCTCATTAATTCTTAATTGTCTTGAACTACATAATGCTTTATTCAAACTCTCAGATAAATGTTGATGAACTATTCAAACTAAAAGCTTCTTTCTAAGATGTCGGTCTTCAATTAGAGCATCCAAAGCTGAATTTTCGTATGTATCATTTATGATAAATTGTAGATGTCAGACAGAATGAATGCCATTACAGTATGATAGATCAATACTATTTGTCGGATCCAATCATCTTAGCTAAATATTTGGAAAAAACTTAGTTAAGATCTAGACCAAACTATTTCCTTATGATCTGACAGATCAAAATGGATTTGTTACTTTATTAGTTTGATTAATTAAAAGTGCTCAAAATGCTGCCAAATTGACTACAGCTAATTCTGTTGTACATACAGATGGGTAAATATGAGGGGTGTTCAAACAGGTGGAGAGGATAGATGGGTAAATACGAGGGCTGTTCAAACAGGTGGAGAGGATAGATGGGTAAATACGAGGACTGTTCAAATTAGTGGAGAGGATAGATGGGTAAATATGAGGGGTGTTCAAACAGGTGGAGAGGATACAGGTAAATATGAGGGGTGTTCAAATAGGTTTTGTTTGTTTGTTTGTGTTGATTTACGTCAGAACAAACAAACAAATAGGTTCAAATAGGTGGATGGGTAAATACGAGGGGTGTTCAAACAGGTGGAGAGGTTAGATGGGTAAATATGAGGGGTGTTCAAACATGTGGAGAGGATAGATGGGTAAATACGAGGGGTGTTCAAACAGATGGAGAGGATAGATGGGTAAATATAGTATTGTACAAACAGATGCAGATGACAGATGGGTAAAAATAGTATTGTACAAACAGGTGGAGATGACAGATGGGTAAATATAGTATTCTACAAACAGGTGGAGATGACAGATGGGTAAATACCGGTATAGTATTGTACAAACAGGTGGAGATGACAGATGGGTAAATATAGTATTGTACAAACAGGTGGAGAGGATACATGGGTAAATACGAGTGGTGTTTAAACAGGTGGACAGGATAGAAGCGTAAATATAGTATTGTACAAACAGGTGGCGATGACAGATGGGTAAATACAGGTGGAGAGGATAGATGGGTAAATATGGTATTGTACGAAGTTCGAGACGATTCTAAAGAGTGGTCACAACACAGGGTATGGTGGAGAAATAAAGTAGTTATTCTTGAACATTTTTGATTTACTCAACTTATATGGACCTCAGCATACTGTGCCAATTCTGGATGACTTACTGCAAACCATAACTCATTGCTAAAAAGGTAGATTGCCACTGGTTGCATGTGGAATGCAAATGCCATGCCTGAATAACAGTTCTGTATATGGACCACGGGTATTAATAGATACATGTAGATGATTCTGTCTTGGATGGTTTATAATGGGGTGTGCATGAACCCCAGTAATGCCATGCAGTAATGATTGTTGGCAAGAATTGATTACATGAGTTAACGTAATAAAGCAATCAGTATATGTAACAGCAGAGCTACAGATAAAGGTGCGTACTGAAAAACTAGAGCTACAGACAAAGGTGCGTACTGAAAAACTAGAGCTACAAACAAAGGTGCGTACTGAAAAACTAGAGCTACAGACAAAGGTGCGTACTGAAAAACTAGAGCTACAGACAAAGGTGCGTACTGAAAAACTAGAGCTATAGATAAAGGTGCGTACTGAAAAACTAGAGCTACAGACAAAGGTGCGTACTGAAAAACTAGAGCTACAGATAAAGGTGCGTACTGAAAAACTAGAGCTACAAAGGTGCGTACTGAAAAACTAGAGCTACAGACAAAGGTGCGTACTGAAAAACTACAGCTACAGACAAAGGTGCGTACTGAAAAACTAGAGCTACAGACAAAGGTGCGTACTGAAAAACTAGAGCTACAGACAAAGGTGCGTACTGAAAAACTAGAGCTACAGACAAAGGTGCGTACTGAAAAACTAGAGCTACAGACAAAGGTGCGTACTGAAAAACTAGAGCTACAGACAAAGGTGCATACTGAAAAACTAGAGCTACAGACAAAGGTGCGTACTGAAAAACTAGAGCTACAGACAAAGGTGCGTACTGAAAAACTAGAGCTACAGACAAAGGTGCGTACTGAAAAACTAGAGCTACAGACAAAGGTGCGTACTGAAAAACTAGAGCTACAGACAAAGGTGCGTACTGAAAAACTAGAGCTACAGACAAAGGTGAGTACTGAAAAACTAGAGCTACAGACAAAGGTGCGTACTGAAAAACTAGAGCTACAGACAAAGGTGCGTACTGAAAAACTAGAGCTACAGACAAAGGTGCGTACTGAAAAACTAGAGCTACAGACAAAGGTGCGTACTGAAAAACTAGAGCTACAGACAAAGGTGAGTACTGAAAAACTAGAGCTACAGACAAAGGTGCGTACTGAAAAACTAGAGCTACAGACAAAGGTGCATACTGAAAAACTAGAGCTACAGACAAAGGTGCGTACTGAAAAACTAGAGCTACAGACAAAGGTGCATACTGAAAAACTAGAGCTACAGACAAAGGTGCGTACTGAAAAACTAGAGCTACAGACAAAGGTGCGTACTGAAAAACTAGAGCTACAGACAAAGGTGCGTACTGAAAAACTAGAGCTACAGAAAAAGGTGCGTACTGAAAAACTAGAGCTACAGACAAAGGTGCATACTGAAAAACTAGAGCTACAGATAAAGGTGCGTACTGAAAAACTAGAGCTACAGATAAAGGTGCGTACTGAAAAACAGAGCTACAGATAAAGGTGCGTACTGAAAAACTAGAGCTACAGATAAAGGTGCGTACTGAAAAACTAGAGCTACAGACAAAGGTGCGTACTGAAAAACAGGGCTACAGATAAAGGTGCGTACTGAAAAACTAGAGCTACAGACAAAGGTGCGTACTGAAAAACTAGAGCTACAGATAACGGTGCGTACTGAAAAACTAGAGCTACAGACAAAGGTGCGTACTGAAAAACTAGAGCTACAGACAAAGGTGCGTACTGAAAAACTAGAGCTACAGACAAAGGTGCGTACTGAAAAACAGAGCTACAGATGAAGGTGCGTACTGAAAAACTAGAGCTACAGACAAAGGTGCGTACTGAAAAACTAGAGCTACAGATAAAGGTGCGTACTGAAAAACTAGAGCTACAGACAAAGGTGTGTACTGAAAAACTAGAGCTACAGACAAAGGTGCGTACTGAAAAACTAGAGCTACAGATAAAGGTGCGTACTGAAAAACTAGAGCTACAGATAAAGGTGCGTACTGAAAAACTAGAGCTACAGATAAAGGTGCGTACTGAAAAACTAGAGCTACAGACAAAGGTGCGTACTGAAAAACAGAGCTACAGATAAAGGTGCGTACTGAAAAACTAGAGCTACAGATAAAGGTGCGTACTGAAAAACTAGAGCTACAGACAAAGGTGCGTACTGAAAAACTAAAATTGTCAGTTCTCCACCATACCCTATGTTGTAACCACTCTTTACAATCGTTTCTTTGAGACCATTCTATCGAGTGGTCACAACATAGGGTTTGGTGGAGAAAAAAAGGTTAAGGAGTTATTCTTGACATTGTTTTAATTTGCGCATCTTACATGGACCTCTTTAACCGTTTCCCTGTTCGGTGTTCATTCCAAATTTCAATACCTACTGAATATTCAGAGATAAAATGATTATAACGGATGGAAGATGGAAAATTGTAGCCATTTTAGAAAGTAAAGACACCGATCTTTGAAATTCTATCAGCCTGATCAGACGGCTCCTCTAGGAGCAAATGCAAATGCGTGAAAACACGTTTATATGAGGGAAAGGGTTAACAAATTAACAGAGAAGAGATTGTAAGTGAAACATGTGCTGCTGCACACATACAATATAAGGATAAAGTTTATACCACTGGGAGACATCATGCAATACGTAAGTAATTTTATAAGATGTTGTATAATCCATATCAGCAACAAAAACACCAATAGCCAGATGTAAAACTTCAACAATGTCTATACAAAACAATGTACCAAGATAGAACAAAATATATTCAAACAAATAAAGTGTAAAGTTTTCATTTTGGTTAGTGTATACTGAAATCTGAAATGTGGTTTTGGAAGGAAGATTTTTTAACATATAGCCATAAAAGGTAAGTTAGCCCCGTCCTCATAGCCAATGGTTCAACAAATCAAAATTGTTTGAAAATGTTTGGTAGATGGTAAATCAGGATCACATCTGCCAATTATACTGAAATCTGACCACTGGTTTCAGAGGAAAATACTTTTTAAATTTCTACTATAATTATATATAGAAAATTACGCAGACCTCCTCCGACTGCGATGATTTTAACACAGGTTTGAAAAGTTTGGTTACAATAAAAGGGTCACTTAAAGATTGCTCCTGCAAATTATATTAGGAACATACTATACATTAGGAACACTACATAGCCCCGTCACTTTTTAAGTGGCCATATTGTTTTAACCCTTTCCTCCATAGGCTATTTTTAGACAAAACCTCTTTGAATGAATCTACACAAAAGGAGCATTTACTAGAGAAAAGAAAAAAATTAGAGTTTTGTAGTTCCTATTGGAGCAAATGCTCTATTTATCACAATGGTTTCAAGAAGTGGTTATTACAGAGGCTTAGAAAGGCGTATTTATGGAGAAAAGGGTTAAAATTCATACAAGGTAACCTAACGATAATTTCTGTCATCTTCCACTGAAATTGGTCCTGCAGTTCCAGACAAGAAGATTGTTAAGGTTTTCTTCTTGGTTCCCATGGCAATCAGATATCTACATGGATTTCAATTCTTTGAATACAAATGAAAAGGACTTCACAAGGACCATCACAATGGTCAATTCACAAAGTGGCTTCTACAGGGTCGTCAAAAGTCGTCAATATGAGGGAATGGGTTAAAAGCAGATAACCCACTTGGTGAATAAACATGGAATCTAAAAGCAGATGATAATAGAACAGGGTGTCCAAAAAAAAATGGAACCTGGGATTAAGACCTGCAAGTTAACCCATTTCTGTCAATATTGCTAACTTAAATTAAAAATATAAACATGTAGCTCAGTAGAGACAGCATTTAGCCATATATTGTCTAAATATTGTCTAAACATATTAATAAGTTTTTAAGATATCAGCATTTAAATGAAGAACCCAAAACTCCGTTTTAAACATGATATAGGCATGTACTATGCAATGTATGAACATCATGTTCAAACAGATTTTAGGTGCATTCATTTAAATACTCATATCTTTAAAACCAATGCATATTTTTAAGAGAAATTTGGCGACATATGCACAAAAGACTTATCTACAACGGTTAATATTTATATTTTAAAGTGTCCGGTTACATTGGTTAAAATACACATTTGATCCAGGGTTCCGGTTTTTTGGGACACCCTGTAGAACCACTTGGTGAATAAACATGGCAGTCTTTAAAAGCATCACTGCTTAACTCTTTACAGGCTTTACAAGTAATCACCTGTCACAATTTAAAAACAATATGTGTTTGTGAAACACTATGCCCCCTCATATATTTGACCTCTGACCTTGAAGGATGACCTTGACCTTGACATGTCACCCCTCAAAATGTGCAGCCTCATGAGATACACAAGCATGCCAAATATCAAGTCTCTATCTCTACTGGTCCAAAAGTTATGGCCAATGTTAAAGTTGGTGATTTGACCCATATATTTGACCTCTGACCTTGAAGGGATGACCTTGACCTTGACACGGCACCCCTCAAAATGTGCGGCTTTATGAGATACATATGTATGCCAAATATCAAGTCTCTATCTATACTGGCTCAAAAGGTATGACCAATGTTAAACTTGCTGACAAACAAACAGACAAACAGACAAACGGACAAACAGACAAACAGACAGACAGGGCAAAAACAATATGCCCCCCGACTATCGTCAATGGGGGCATAAAAATGTTTTCTATCATTTTTCTTCAAACATTGAATCACTGGAACAAACTGATTGGATCCTGATGAGACACCAAGTTACTTAACGTGTTATCTGGATCAACAGTTTGCATTAAATTCACCACTAAACATGCAGAGAGTTAATCCATTCCCTCATATTGACGACTTTTGATGACTCTGTAAAAGTCACTTTATGAAACCATTGTGATAAATAGAGCATTTGCTCCTATAGGAGCAAATGCTCTATTTATCACAATGGTTTCAAACTACAAAATTCTAAAAAAATTCCTTTTCTCAAGTTAATGCTCCTTTTCGGTAGATTCATTCAAAGAGGTTGTATCTAAAAATAACCTATGAGGTAATGGGTTAATGCAGACATATTTCAGACATCTAACCTTAGACAGACACAAAAAATACACTTCTTGCACATGACCTATTTAGTGTCACTAAACTCACTCACTTGCACATGTACATTTTATGGTAAATTAGAGTATGGCAGAACCCCTCTAATTATGACCACTTAATGAATAAACATGGGTGTCTTTATAAGCAGGTGGTTGCTTAATGCAGGACAAAAGTAATGCAGAAAGCTCCTCTAAGAGCTCTCTGCATTACTTTTCTCCTGCATTAAACTACCACCTGCATCTAGCACCCAGAATTATACATCTTTTAGGTGGTCGCATTAGCGGGGTTTTACTGTATTCTCTCCATTATAATGCCACCTCTGTCTACCAACATATTCCTTACAATGACAGTCTCAGTTGCCCCCATGCATTTTTAACACAAATTTACCTCTCACAAACAACACCTCTAAGGACCGACTCACAAACAACACGTCTACTAAGGACCGACAAACGTCACTAAATTTTGCTCCAGCGAGCAACATTTACCTCTTTCGAGCAATTCCAGGCTCTTATCAAACCAATGATGTGTTTCAGTATGGGAACCAGGCAGCTAAAAGGTACTTTCGACTGAGTGGATCCCATGCTAATAGGGCATCATTGGCTATAATCAGCAGTGTGTATTACATTCATGGTGTCATATATATACGAGTTGATAGTTGTCAGTTTTTCACACGTTAGATTGGCTACAATTGGTTGTTTATTCTGACAGTGTCAATTAAACAACACGCTTTCAGAAGGCAATTTGACACAGAAAATAATAGTATTTGGGAGATCGAGGATGGGAATTAGGTTATGTTTGTTTGAATTAATTGATGTGTTTATGAGGGGACCTGTGTTTGTTTTTCAAATGATTAACTGATTGGTTTCTCATGTGTTTAACGCACTGGTCACTTCGTATCTAGAGATTGCTTGCCAATTGGATTATCAAGCTGAAGTTTTTGCTAACGTCTTTCTTCTCTTACTATATATATAATTATGTAATGAAGCTAAAAAATGGATTAAATCTTTATGTGGTTTCTTATAAATGAAATTCTATATAATGGTGATGATTTATTAGCAGTTATTTTCATGGATTAAATTTCCACCAGATAATTTCTGTGTCGCCAGCAGATGTTGCTAGAGAGAGGGAACACTGTATCATCAAAATTGCTTTAAAATCTGCAAAAAATAATCTGCAAATTAAAAACAAAATTGATTTGCAAGTTATAAAACTAGAAAATTGTGTGTAAGACAGTACAGTAATGCCCCCGTGGAGGTGCTTGACAATGAAAAAACTGACAACCAGCTGCACGTACAAGCGTGACACACAGACAGACAAGCGTGACAGACAGACGGACGGACAGACAAGTGCAAAACAAAATGACCCCTGACTATAATGATCAATGGGGGAATAACAAGGCCACCGCAAGCCGGTATGAACGCTCGTCTGTTATCATTTTGGTATGTGTGGATAGGCCTTGTCAAGATGAACATGCATACCATAAATGAACGTTGTAAAATAATGAAAAATTGAAGAAGTTATTATCAATGTTAAGATTTCGGACGACAGTGACAATGACGACGACGCGGACGCCGGAGTTACAATAGCTCGTGATTACTTCCAAACAGACAAGCTTAAAATGACCTGGTTTACCATTGTACTAATTCAAGATACTTGTACTTTATGACCTATTTAGTATGGTAGTGCCGTTAAATCCAATCCTTACTTTCTGTAGGACTAGATGAAAATAATCCAGTGATCACACATCCAAAAACAATTAACAAACAATTACCTCAACCTAACTCTGATACAGCAGGAGCAGTGTGTAATTAATTAAAAGATTTGTATCAGTCGAAATTTTGCAATCAAATTGAATCCCGCAAGGGAGTTCACATGTTAAATAAATTCTCCATTTCCCATCTGGATTGCACATCTTCATCTTCATTAGCACATGTTAAAGAGCGGCAACAGTTAAAGCAGAAAATTATGCTGCACAATTAAATAGCAAAATCTTAATGCAATGAAAATCAAGCAGTTTATATGGGCTTTTTAACTCTTTCGGCGCCAATGTTGCCTATTGGCACCATTGAAAACAGTACAGTCCCAGGTCAGATGCCACATTGAAAAGGTGGCATCTGACCTGGGACTACACTGTTTTCCGTCATTTTTTAGCCCAAGAATACAGGTTTTTAAAAACAAATGTTTTACTAATATACCTTTATTATTTAGTTTAGAATTATGTTTAATATGAAATTATTATCGCAAACGACACTTTTAAATTTGGCGCCAAAAGAGTTTCCTTGTGCCTTATTTAGAGTTACTTATCACAAGACATTTTTGAGGGGAGAAAGTTCCTAATATTTTAAATACACCTGTACACAGTGTAAACTTGAAAATCAGCTGAAAATTTTGTATACCTTTTGAAACCTCCAATAATTTTCATAATGAGATTACAGCTAGTATCTCATATTGGCAATGGTCCAAGGATCTGTCATAAGAGTACCTGTGAGGCTTTCATCTGCAGTACTGGACCCTTCCTTTACATCAAACATTCACCAGAGGTCCAGATAAGATGAAAACATTTTCAAGAATAACTTCCTTATTTCTCCACCAAACCCTATGTTGTGACCACTCTTTAGAATCGTCTCAAAGAGACGATTCTAAAGAGTGGTCACAACATATGGTTTGATGGAGAAATGACAATTTTGGTATTTGTGTAACACACCATTATATATCTGTATAAGCTCTATTCACAGTCTGTGATAATCCAATGATTCAAGCATGTGTGCAGTCCCTTTGATTATATAGCTTCATTGATTGTATTGCTTCATTAAATTGATTGTTTAATCTGAGGGTTGTGGTTTTGCACCACAATCGATCTTCAATTACCTTTTCTGGTAGATTCTAGTGGTTATAGGTGCTATTTTTATAAAACATTCACATCTAGTGATGAAAAGCTGTGATGTTAAGCCATTGTTGAGCTAAAATTGTCACACAGACAGGTCTATAAAATTGAGATGATTATATGCCTTTAACTTACACTAATTCACACAAGCCATGTATCTGCATAAATACAACAAATGTTTAACTTTGATGATATGTTTATCATTAAAAAAAATAAAATTTCAGCATACATGAAAGACTACTGCATTTCAGCAGGGCCATTATATAGCTCTTCATGCTGTGTTTTATTGCTACCAGTGTTTCAGTACTGACCAAATAACAGATACCTAACATATCCTTTAACCCATTACCTCATATTGACGCCTCTGTAAAAGTCACTTTCTGAAACCATTGTGATAAATAGAGCATTTGCTCCTACGGAGCAAATGCTCTATTTATCACAATGATTTCAAAACTACATAATTCTAAAATTTTCCTTTTTTCTAGTAAATGCTCCCTTTCAGTAGCCTGATTAAAAGAGGCTGGGTCTAAAAATAGCCTATGAGGTAATGGGATAATGCCTGCCACAAAACGAAAACAAATATTTATCAAGTCCACAAATAAGAAACCTCAGCAATATACATAGGTGTGAAGATTAGCCTGTGCCTGTTGCTTATATATAGCTCGAACAATCTGACCTGGACCCTCACCTTTATGCAGAATACATAATGAGAGAGATGACCCTATATAAATAAAACTCCGCCAGTAAATCGTGAAGTCTATTCTCCCTGAAATTACCGGAGAGCAATAACTCGTGCATATGTATGCCATACAATCACGAGTGTATCAATGCGTAGTTGCTTAGCGGGACACGTTCCGAGGATAAGCCCGTGCAATGCCGATGATAAAGATAGAAATGTTACCAATTTTTATTTATGCTAATTAAGTAGGTCAGGGTCCAGGTCAAATTGTTCGAGCTATAGTAACAGCATAAAACACATTCATATGCAGCAGCTACATGAACACAAGTGTACAGTACATAGGTCTACATGACACAAGTGTACAGTACATAGGTCTACATGACACAAGTGTACAGTACATAAGTCTACATGACACAAGTGTACAGTACATAGGTCTACATGACACAAGTGTACAGTACATAAGTCTACATGACACAAGTGTACAGTACACAGGTCTACATGACACAATTGTACAGTACACAAGTCTACATGACACAAGTGTACAGTACATAAGTCTACATGACACAAGTGCAGTACATCTACATGACACAAGTGTACAGTACATAAGTCTACATGACACAAGTGTACAGTACATAAGTCTACATGACACAAGTGTACAGTACATAAGTCTACATGACACAAATGTACAGAACATAGATCTACATGCCATAAGTGTACAGTACATAGATCTACATGACACAATTGTACAGTACATAAGTCTACATGACACAAGTGTACAGTACATAGGTCTACATGACACAAGTGTACAGTACATAAGTCTACATGACACAAGTGCAGTACATCTACATGACACAGGTGTACAGTACATAAGTCTACATGACACAAGTGTACAGTACATAGGTCTACATGACACAAGTGTACAGTACATAGATCTACATGACACAAGTGTACAGTACATAGATCTACATGACACAAGTGCACAGTACATAGGTCTACATGACACAAGTGTACAGTACATAAGTCTACATGACACAAGTGTACAGTACATAAGTCTACATGACACAAGTGTACAGTACATAGGTCTACATGACACAAGTGTACATTGTGTACATAGATCTACATGACACATGTGTACAGTACATAGGTCTACATGACACACATGTACATTACATAAGTCTACATGACACATGTGTACAGTACATAAGTCTACATGACACAAGTGTACAGTACCTAAGTCTACATGACACAAGTGTACAGTACATAGATCTACATGACACAAGTGTACAGTACATAAGTCTACATGACACAAGTGTACAGTACATAGGTCTACATGACACAAGTGCACAGTACATAAGTCTACATGACACAAGTGTACAGTACATAAGTCTACATGACACAAGTGTACAGTACATAAGTCTACATGACACAAGTGTACAGTACATAAGTCTACATGACACAAGTGTACAGTACATAGGTCTACATGACACAAGTGCACAGTACATAAGTCTACATGACACAAGTGTACAGTACATAGGTCTTACATAGGTCTACTTATGACACAAGTGTACAGTACATAGGTCTACATGACACAAGTGCATAGGTCTATATGACACAAGTGTACAGTATGATAGGTCTACATGACACAAGTGTACAGTACATAAGTCTACATGACACAAGTGTACAGTACATAAGTCTACATGACACAAGTGTACAGTACACAGGTCTACATGACACAAGTGCACAGTACATAAGTCTACATGACACAAGTGTACAGTACATAGGTCTACATGACACAAGTGTACAGTAAGGTCTACATGACACAAGTGTACAGTATATAGGTCTACATGACACAAGTGTACAGTACATAGGTCTACATGACACAAGTGTACAGTAAGGTCTACATGACACAAGTGTACAGTACATAGGTCTACATGACACAAGTGTATAATACATAAGTCTACATGACACAAGTGTACAGTACATAAGTCTACATGACACATGTGTACATTACATAAGTCTACTTGACACAAGTGTACAGTACATAGGTCTACATGACACAAGTGTACAGTACATAGGTCTACATGACACATGTGTACATTACATAAGTCTACTTGACACAAGTGTACAGTACATAGGTCTACATGACACAAGTGTACAGTACATAGGTCTACATGACACAAGTGTACAGTACATAGGTCTACATGACACAAGTGTACAGTACATAGGTCTACATGACACAATTGTACAGTACATAAGTCTACATGACACAAGTGTACAGTACATAGATCTACATGACACAAGTGTACAGTACATAGATCTACATGACACAAGTGTACAGTACATAGGTCTACATGACACACGTGCACAGTATATAGGTCTACATGACCTCATAATTATGACTGTGTGCAAAATAGAAAATGTATCTATTTCATGTAATATTATGTATTATACTATTATACAATATTACATGAGATCAATACACTTCAGACCTTTAGGACCCGAATATACTAATACCCATACCCCCACCTCCACTCACAACACTGTGACTGGTAAGCCTATTTATGTATTTACATACAATCTAGTTAACATATCACAACTACTGAAAACAAACTCATTTACATTGGATGTCTTATTTCATGAAACATGGAAACTGTATATTGTCAGAGACTGAGACATTAACCCTTTCCTCCATAGGCTATTTTTAGACCCAACCTCTTTGAATGAATTTACCAAAAAGGAGCATTAAGCAAAGAAAAGGAAAACTTTAGAATTTTGTAGTTTGAAACCATTGTGATAAATAGAGCATTTGCTCCTATAGGAGCAAAATGCTCTATTTCATCGCAATGGTTTCATAAAGTGACTTTTACAGAGGCGTAGAAAGGCCTATTTATGGAGAAAAGGGTTAAGAATGGGGTCATACAATTTATCGATGAGATTCAAAACATGAAAATAAAAACTAGTTGCATTTTATAAAACGGTTTGTTCAAGTTCTGAAATAATCTGAGCACTTCATTTATCCACATGGAACAATGGATGTAATACATTTATAAGAAACATTATATATGAGAAACAAATATGATGTAAAGTAACAATACTATTTCATGTCTCAATATTACAAAACCAAGAAAGAAAATTAAATTTATGCATACTTTATAATCATATAAAAAACAAAAAATGGAAAATTAATGTTTGTGCAATGAGGGATATTGTTTAACTGTAAATTATTTCCCTGGGAACAAACATTAACCAACCAACAAACCAACATACAGACACAGCAAAAACAATCTGCCCCCTTGCCTTCTTCTTCTTCTTTCCTTTATATGTCTAACCCCCCCCCCACCCCCAGGTCTACTCTGTTTGCTTATGATATAATATAGCTATGATTCTACAATTTCTGCCATTGCCAAACACCGTGTCCATGTGCTATACTATATAACAATCAACCTCCATAAATACGCCTTTCTACGCTTCTGTATTAGCCACTTCTTGAAACCATTGTGATAAATAGAGCATTTGCTCCATAGGAGCAAATGCTCTATTTATCACAATGGTTTCATTTCTACACAATTCTAACATTTTCCTTTTCTCTAATAAATGCTCCTTTTTGGTAGATTTATTCAAAGACGTTGGGTCTAAAAATAGCATTATGAGGGAATGGGTTAATCTGATTAGTATTCATGATGTCATAATTTCTCAAAATAACTAGTTATGTATACCTGTATCATGTAAAACACCCTCATGTGTTTACCCTTACTGCTAATTGCTTTTCCTATCTAGTGACCTTTCAAAAACACCCGTATACAGTTACTATTCAGTATAAAATCCTACGTGCTGAGTCATTTTTCTTGTAAAATTTATGACTTTTCTTAAACACATGGCTGACTGTAGGAAATTTCCCACATAATGGTTTTCTAAATTCATCACACTTGCAAGTTCATTCACACAAAGACCACCTACATTTCAACACCTGTAATGTCTCTTTTCTCTGGGTATATATATATAGCATCATTCACTATATCAATAAAATGAGTTTCTACCCAAATAATTATTATAAATATCCTTAGAGCTCCAGATAAGATGCGTAAAATAAAATAGTTTCAAGTGTAACTTCTTTATTTCTCCACCAAACCCTATGTTGTGACGATTCTAAAGAGTGGTCACAACATAGGGTTTGGTGGAAAAATGACGATTTTAGTATTTGAGTATGCACCGTTATCTGTATACTAAGCTCTGTATCCTTTATGTATACAAGCTAAACAAGACCAAATTGCAATGGAACCCACCACAAAACTTTTAAACAAGAGGGCCATGAGGCCCTGAAGCGCTCACCTGAGATAACCCCAGTGGCAGGGCCTTTTTTGACCACAAGAAATCATGTGGACAACCTTGGTAGAGAACCACAAGGCAAAGCAGTATGCCATTAATTAAAGGTCTAAGCCTTATGATTTCAGAGAAAAATAATATTTCATATTTTTCACATCGAAAAAACTGATAAGCCCTGAGGCAGGGCCAAGTTTCGCCCAGTGGTCAGGGTCGTTAGTTAAACATTCTTGGCAGAGGACCACAAGCCACAGCTACATATTTATAGAGGACCAGTAGATCATGTTAGTCATACCAAATATCAATGGTCTAGGCCTTACAGTTTCAGTAGATTTTTAAAGATTTTCCTATAAAAATCTGATAAGCCCTTGGGCGGGGCCATTTTTGGCCCGGGGTCATAATTTGAACAATATTTGTAGAGGACCATAATTTCATGCTACATACCAAATATCAAAGGTCTAGGCCTTACAGTTTGAGAGAAGAAGATTTTTAAAGATTTTCCTATGAAAAACTGATAAGCCCTTGGGCGGGGCCATTTTTGGCCCGGGGGTCATAATTTGAACACTATTTGTAGAGGACCATAAGATCATGCTACATATTAAATATCAAGGGTCTAGGCCTTACAGCTTCAGAGAAGAAGATTTTTAAAGATTTTCCTATGAAAAACTGATAAGCCCTTGGGCGGGGCCATTTTTGGCCCGGGGGTCATAATTTGAACAATATTTGTAGAGGACCATAAGATCATGCTACATACCAAATATCAAAGGTCTAGGCCTTACAGTTTGAGAGAAGAAGATTTTTAAAGATTTTCCTATGAAAAACTGATAAGCCCTTGGGCGGGGCCATTTTTGGCCCGGGGTCATAATTTGAACAATATTTGTAGAGGACCATAAGATCATGCTACATACCTAATATCAAAGGTTTAAGCCTTACAGTTTCAGAGAAGAAGATTTTTAAAGATTTTCCTATGAAAAACTGATAAGCCCTTGGGCGGGGCCATTTTTGGCCCAGGGGTCATAATTTGAACAATATTTGTAGAGGACCATAAGATCATGCTACATACCAAATATCAAAGGTCTAGGCTTTACAGTTTCAGAGAAGAAGATTTTTAAAGATTTTCCTATGAAAATTCCATATTACCATATATGGAAATATTGACCAAGTCCTCTGGCGGCCATGTTTTTTGCCCGATCAAAATTCTTTTAACAACTTTTAAAGTCTATCAACTGAGAAACATTTTGGTGAAAACTATATTCAAATCCAACAAGTCATTCTGGAGAAGAAGATTTTTCTAGATATTGTGTCCGGTTGCCATGGCAACAAGACCGATGGCCCCGCCCACTATCTTTTAACAACTTTTGAAGCACCCACCCACAGTATGTATCTGACCAAGTTTGGTTACAATTGGGCAGTCGGTTTCAGAGAAGAAGTCGTTTGAAATTGTTGACGGACAGACGGACAGACAGACAGACAGACAGACGGACGGACGGACAGACGGACGCCGGACACAGGGGTATCACAAAAGCTCACCTTGAGCACTTTGTGCTCTGGTGAGCTAAAAAAGGTGCATAACTTTGAAAAATAAATCAATCAGCTGGAAAACTATAATTGCATGCGCATGTCCTCTTTATGATCATGTCAAGTTTCATTGGATTCCAGTCAGCAGTTACTGAGAAACCGCATGGAAAAATAGTCAACAGACAGACTGACTGCCAAGATGACTCCTATAAAAACTTTGTTTGTGGGGGTATAATAATAATAAGCACAACATGTTCCCCACTTTGTTTGGGGGACATAACTAATACACAGTAAACACAATGCCCCCCCCCCCCATCCCACCCCACCCCTTCTCCCAACTTCATTTGGGGGACATAACAAGTTTGGATTTCAAATGACCTCCACATCAGAATTCACGGCTTTGTGGTTTCCATGTCAATGACCACCATTTTGAAAATTCCCAGACAAGAATTAAATCTTCAAATTTAGTATTCTTACATCAAGCAATATAGGAGATAATGCTCCGGCTTCCATGGTTTCCATGGCAACAGTGGCCATTTTGAAATATATGGTACAGTTTCGATGTGTCGATCTTCTAGGGACCATGGCTAAAAGATCAACTTATTGTGAGGTCAACTCAAAACTCTAAAAATGCAATGGAATGAAATATTCCAGTCACTGGCCCTCTTACCTAAAGCCAGGCACTTATAAGCATTCGTCAAGAAACAAGATAAAAATGAATTCAAAGCATCAAGAGAGTGGTTCTAGAGATTTTTTAAGAGAAACAAAATAAAATTTGGAACTATAAGCTGTCAACGGGGTGACGTAAATCAAAACACAGTAAGTGACTGGAAAAAAGTTGTCGAGAATTTGGGAAAACACAGTAAGTTATTGGGAAAAAAAAATTGTTGAGAGCTTGTGAAAACTGCCGTCAACAGTCGAAACCAGAGTAAAATCAGCAACTTTTTTCAATCCAGAAATGTTTCTTAGCAACAACAAGTCAACGACACAGCATTCTCTGTGATTTAGTTTTCCTCTGTGATTTAACTGAATTGTTTTAACCTTTTTCTTTATAGAAACAGTTTTTTTATTCATCTTGTGCAAAAAGTGAAGATTTAGATGAGACAGATCTTACAGGAGCTATCTCAAATGTTTTTGCACTTTTTTCAAACAGTCAACACCAAAATGAGACAGTTCTTGCAGGAACCGTCTCATCCAGGTCTTTGCTGTTTTTCAAATGATTAACCCATTACCTCATAGTCTATTTCTAGATCCAACCTCTTTGAATAAATCTACCGAAAAGGAGCATTAACTAGAGAAATGGAAAATTTAAAAATTTCGTATTTTGAAACCATTGTGATAAATAGAGCATTTGCTCCTATAAGAGCAAATGCTCTATTTATCACAATGGTTTCAGGAAGTGACTTTTACAGTGGCGTAGAAAGGCGTATTTATGGAAGAAAGGGTTAATTAATTTTTATATCTAGATCTATATGCTCTTAAAGTAAATACACATTCTTTGTTCTGCTTTTAATCTGTTGTAAATGAATGTTTTATGATGCATTATATCTGTGATTTTTATATTTTTAACTTCAAAGGACATCATTAAATATATATAAAATTACACTGAATTTTCATATTTTGTATAATATCAAATGTCCAAAGTTATTATTAAGAACAAATAACATTTATTCCATTTATGTGTACATGTATGTAGTTTATTCCAAATACACATGCATAAAGTTCAATAACGTTCACTTTTATCATAATTTTTATAGAACCACTGAAATGAAGTTATTTTGAGAAAAAAATACATGACTCTGTCTTATCTGACTACCAGTGTCTTATGTGACCCTCTTGGTTTTCTCCCATTGAAGGTCACCCAATACAGATTTAACTCTATATGTTTTATAGTTTAGACTAGAAAATTGTGTCTGTAAGACACAGTGATGCCCCTGTGTGGGTGCTTGCCTAGCTGTACGTAAAATTCCTAAGTCATTTGACCTTGACCTTGGGCTTGCGGGCAGCATGGGCTGGGTGCACAATGGAAGTATGGATGGTGTTGAATGTGTATATGCAATTCCATGCCAATAGCTTTAGAGGCTAGTGAGATATAAGATGATGAAAAAACTGTGACAACAAAATGCACTTAAAATTCCTTAGTCATTTGACCTTGACCTTGGGCTTGCGGGCACCATGGGCCAGGTGTGTAATGAAAGTTATAATGGATGGTGTTGAATGTGTATATGCAATTCCATGCCAATAGCTATAGCGGTTAGTGAGATTAAGACTATGAAAAAACTGTGACAACCAACTGCACGTAAAATTCCTAAGTCATTTGACCTTGACCTTGGGCTTGCGGGCGGCATGGGTCAGGTGCGTAATGAAAGTATGGATGGTATTTAATATGTATATGCAATTCCATGCAAATAGCTACAGTGGTTAGGGAGATATAAGACGATGAAAAAACTGTGACAACCAACTGCACGTAAAATTCCTAAGTCATGTGACCTTGACCTTAGGCTTGCGGGCAGCATGGGCTGGGTGTGCAATGAAAGTATGGATGGTGTTTAATGTGTATATGCAATTCCATGGCAATAGCTACAGTGGTTAATGAGATATAAGACTATAAAAAACTGTGACAAAAAACTGTGACAACCAACTGCACGTAAAATTTCCAAGTCATTTGACCTCGACCTTGGGCTTGCCGGCAGCATGGGTGGGGTGCCAAATGATAGCACATATGGTAATTGATGTGTATGTGAAGTTTCATGTGTATAAGTGTCGAAATTACTGACTTATAACACTTGAAAAACTGTGACATCCAACTGCACCTAAAAGCGTGACACACGGACAGACATGTGCAAAACATAATGCCCCCCGACTATCGTCAACGGGGGCATAAAAATGTCAAAATCCCATAACTCTAGTAAAAGTGGTCGCAGCAAAAATTTCCTTCTTTATATACATTTTCACATCAACATTGTTTGTCTGTGAAAGTAAATCCTCCCATTGGTGTATGAGGAGTTGGACACACAAGATTTGTGTGTACGTACAGACATGCAAATGGACAGACAAGAACAAGGGTATATGCCTCCCACCTTGTGTGGGCAAACCTATATGTAACAAGGTGAAAATGTTGTGACTCAACTGGGGCTCTAAGCCAGGGCCTTTGGCTTACGATGCCAACACTCTACCGACTGAGCTACCAAGCCACACAGTAAAGCCTATCAACTGTTTCACCACATTATCTCTACTCGGCTACATATAGGTCTATCTTATAATCCCATTTTCTAAAACGAAGGTTATTATCAATTCTCTTTATTTCTTGAAAGGAAACTATTTTAAAATTAATGTATCTTCTTGGTGTTACTCATAAAACCTAATTCCATTAATGAATTTCTTAATTTTTTCACGCATAACCATGGAATTAACCCTTTTCCTCATATAAACACATTTTCACACATTTGCAAACAGAGTAGACCCAGATCAGATGGCTCCTATAGGAGCCGTCGGCTCTGGATCTGCTCTGTTTGCTAATAGAAATTGATAGTTCTGATTCTTTACTTTCTAAAATGGTTACATTATATTATACTTCACTTTCCATTTTTCATTATAACTATTTTGTCTATGAAGATTCAGTAGATATTCAACTTCAAAATAAACATAGAACAGGGAAAGGGTGAAATTAGCCTTAAAGCACTCTAAACAGTTGTGGGCTTGGTGCAAAACTATTCTAACTCCTTCACTTTGTGAAGGAGTTAGAATAGTTTTGCACCAAGCCCTCGAAATTTGTGGTTTGCAAATGTTGTCATCTGCTTCAATGATAAAAGTATATATTTACTTTCAATTTTTTTTTATCTTGCCCAATTCATAACCAGAATGACAAACAGTTTGGATCATGATGAGCCGGTGAGTTTCTTGGCATCTCATCTGGATCCAAACTGTTTGCAAACCTATTATGAATTCGCCAGTAAGGTGCTGATGGCTAAACTGATAAATTTTACGAGGTACAATTAAAGTGCCTAGTTGAACCTTTAGCCTGCTGCAGGCGGATGAGTGATTACCATTGCAAACAGTTTGAATCCGGATGCGACGCCGAGTAACTCTGCGTCTCATCAGGATCCAAACTGTTTGATACTCTGACAGTGCTGTTGATAATAAATGCAAGATATCTGAAATCGATGACATTTTCTACAAACAAAATTTCGCTCAGCAGGATAAAGGTTAAAGCAAATTTTCTTTCCTGCACCTCTGGGTGATTCAGACTGGGATTTAAAATAAATTTCAAGAACTAATTTACAAATGTCTTTAATTACTGCCTAATTATAAAGGGATTCTCAAATGATTTATTATATGCCTGCTATTAAAATGTGCTGTATATAGAAAGATGATTTTGACTGAATGTGGAAATTATCTCAGAACCATGTGGTGCAATGATGGGCTGCCGACATTTACATGTGATTTTAATCATTACTGGCTACATAAACCCGTAGTCTGCTATGTAAAAACCTATAATTTTATATTAAAACTCTTTTCTTACAGATTCCTGCATTTTTTCAGATTTCGTTTTTGTTTTGAGAAACAACTGGTCTTCCACAAACAGCTTAGATCCTGAAACATGATGTTTCTTGGTGTCTGATTTTGATCTAAGCTGGATGTAGATATTCAAGACAAAATTAGGAAGATAAGAGTAATGTCAAAGTTTTAAATCCTAGCGTGTGGCATAGGGAAGTATTTAAAGATAAGTATTTATTATTTATATTCTAGTTTCCGGGTTAGAAAATATTAAAACATTTGAAAGAGATTTGGGGCAAATCATTAAACGTGAAGTATATCTGGTTTACATTAAGTAACTTTGTCATGTGTTTCATTTCTCAACATATTACAACAAATTATTTTCCAAAAGAGTGTGAGTGAGTGAGATTGATTAATCATAAAGAGATGTCTAGTTGCATCCCATCTTATCTAGGTCTAAACTGTTTGCAAAAGTTATCATACTGAAGGAGCTAAATAAAGGAGCTAAATTAAGGAGATATAGGAGCTAAAAATAGGAGCTAAACATTGCTATAGAGAGGTTTTACTGTTATTATTTTTCATAACTAAATAATGGCAGAGGAATTAAAACACTGAGATTAACCCTTTCTTCTATAAATACTGTAATAACCACTTCTTGAAACCACTGTGATAAATAAAGCATTTGCTCCTATAGGAGTAAATGCTCTATTTATCACAATGGTTTCAAACTACACAATTCTAAAAGTTTACTTTTCTCTAGTAAGTATATTTTACTATTTGGGTATATTTATTCAAAGAGGTTGGGTCTAAAAATAGCGTATGGAGGAATTGATTAAGAAAGACTTGAGAAAGTTGTATTGTAAAGTAAACAGAACACAATCCATTGTTTATTTGAGAAAGTTGTATTTGTAAAGTAGGTCAAAAGAACACAATGCATTGTTTACTTGAGAAAGTTGTATTGTAAAGTAGGTCAACAGAACACAATCCATTGTTTACTTTAGAAAGTTGTATTGTAAAGTAGGTCAAAAGAACACAATCCATTGTTTACTTGAGAAAGTTGTATCATAAAGTAGGTCAACAGAAACCCAGTCCATTGTTTACTTGACAACAGTCCATTGTTACCTTGAGAAAGTTGTATTGTTAAGTATACACCAACAGAACACAATCCATTGTTTACTTGAGAAATGTGTATGGTAAAGTAGGTAAACAGAACAAAATCTATTGTTTACTGGAGAAAGTTGTATTGTTAAGTATGTCAATAGAACAGTCCATTGTTTACTTGAGAAAGTTGTATTATAAAGTATGTAAACTAAGCACAGTCCATTGTTTACTTGAGAAAGTTGCATTGTAATGAAGGTAAAGAGAACACAATCCATTGCTTATCCTTTATCCAGCTGAGTACAATCTAATCTACAGACATTTTCTCCAACACCAATTGTCTTACAGTCTATAAAACATTGTCTTTCATTTGTTTGGATACACATTCTGAAAGTTCAATAGGTCGAATCCTGAATAGATGCCACGTTACTTGTCATTTTATTTGGGTTCTAGACTAACTGTTTGCAAATGAATCATTCCCATAGGAAGCTAAAAGTGGATGGTAATCAATGGTGTCCATAACAAAGTCACCTACTTATATTACTTCATTAACCCCTTCCTCCATGAATATTCATGTAATAAATTATGACATCATGAATATTGATTAGATTAATTGTTACTGTAGCACATGAGCAGAGGTATTTTTTCTCCATGGCAGAAACTGTAGAATCAGAACTATATTATTCCATAAGCAAACAGAGCAGACCCTGATCAGACATATTATAGGAGCCGTCTGATCTGGGTCTGCTCTGTTTGCAAAGGTGTAAAAAGGCATATTTTAATGGAGGAAAGGGTTAAGGTGTTTTTGAGACAGCAACCCATCAATGTGTTGTTGCATACCATGTACTCGGATATCCTGTGATGAAGATTAATCCATAATTTATATTAGACCATTAGCAGCATAGAAGACAAATCTACCATATATCATTACGGAGAAGTATGTAGTGCTTATGTATGCATGGCATTGTATGTTAGTAATGTATAATCTATAGAGTTAACCTTTAGCCTGCTGGGCAAATTATTTTATAGAATTTTTCACCTACTACATTTTTAAAATTCAAGCTATAATCAATGCGTCTACCAAAATGCAATCCGGATATCAAACAGTTTTGATCCTGATGAGACGCCGAGTTACTCAGCGTCTCATCTGGATCCAAGCTGTTTGCATAGGTATTCACTCATCCCCCCCATAGCAGGCTAAAGATTAATAACATTTACTTAATTTGACTTGATACATGAACAGATGTGCATGCACAGATATGTGAGCACAATTATATACATATACTAGCAGATGTGCATACACAGGTATGAACACAATTATATACGAGCAGATGTACATACACAGGTATGAACACAATTATATACGAGCAGATGTGCATGTACAGGTATGAACACAATTATATACGAGCAGATGTGCATGTACAGGTATGAACACAATTATATACGAGCAGATGTGCATGTACAGGTATGAACACAATTATATACGAGCAGATGTGCATGTACAGGTATGAACACAATTATATACGAGCAGATGTGCATGTACAGGTATGAACACAATTATATACGAGCAGATGTGTATACACAGGTATGAACACAATTATATACAAGCAGATGTGCATACACAGGTATGAACACAACTATATATACAAGCAGATGTGCATACACAGATATGAACACAATTATATACAAGCAGATGTGCATACACAGGTATGAACACAATTATATACAAGCAGATGTGCATACACAGGTATGAACACAATTATATACAAGCAGATGTGCATACACAGGTATGAACACAATTATATACAAGCAGATGTGCATACACAGATATGAACACAATTATATACAAGCAGATGTGCATACACAGGTATGAACACAATTATATATAAGCAGATGTGTATACACAGGTATGAACACTACTCGTACGAGCAGATGTACATGCACAGGTATGAACACAATTATATACGAGCAGATGTGCATACACAAGTATGTGATAACACAGGTATACAGAGCTACAGATAAAGGTGCATACTCAAATACTAAAATCGTCATTTCTCCACCAAACCCTAAGTTGTGATCACTCTTTAGAATCGTCTCGAAGATGTCTCGGGTTTGATGGAGAAATAAAGAAATTATACTAGAAAATATTTTAATTTACACATCTTATCTACAGCGCTGGGTGTATATATGAACAGATGTGCATGAACAGGTATATAT
Source organism: Azorinus chamasolen (assembly GCA_963576725.1). Classification (NCBI taxonomy): domain Eukaryota; kingdom Metazoa; phylum Mollusca; class Bivalvia; order Cardiida; family Solecurtidae; genus Azorinus; species Azorinus chamasolen. The sequence goes on along the minus strand of OY755242.1, from coordinate 50,124,521 downwards.
ATACATGTTTTAATTTATAATGAATGCATAGATATTAATGTATGTATATGCAAGTAAGTAGACAGAATCATGGGCAATAATATCTCAAACTTCAAGGGACTATATACAAATTAGTTCGAGATAAAAGAAGTTCCGAGTTATCCGATTTCAAATCTGGACAATTTGTCAAGTTCACAGCTTAATGCAAATCTAAAGTAATGCTGAAAGCTGCTTTCAGCATTACTTTAGACCTGCATTAAGTGTCACATTTGTTTCTAGATATCCGTAGTGATATATTTTAAGACAATTCAGTTTTGGAAGGACCAAACTTTAAATTTGAGTTAACCCAAAGTTCGAGTTATCCGAGTTGGAGATATCAAAGTTCAACTGTATGTAACTTAGATGAAACTAGAACTGTAAGCCAAAGGCTAACAAATACCCCTCTACCTGGCTACTAACACTGTAAGAACACCTAACATGAATCTGAATATATATGTACATGTACATACAAAAACATGGACAGATTTAACAATACGTTTAAAATCTGAAAAAAGAATGTTTAATATTTTGAGACCATGCCTACCGTAAGTCTCGACTTTAAGTATGGAATTTCAATATCATTATTAGTATTACCATTTTTCTCATATTCAAAGTAAAAAAGGGGAGATAACTCCCGAATTAGTGGTCTGACCATAATGGAAATATGCGGTGTACAGGTTTATACGGTCATAAAGCTGTATGTAAACATTCTACATTTTCTGGTTTGGCAAAAATATCTAATGTGGTGTTAAACCCCCATTAACCAATCCCTTCATATAAACCAAGGTTTCACGCATTTGCAAACAAAGTAGACCAAGATCAGACAGCTCCTATAGGAGCCATCTGATCAGGGTCTGCTCTGTTTGCTTTAGGAATTTTAAAAATGTTTCTGTACTTTCTAAAATGGCTATAAAGTTCCAATCTCCATATTTCTTTAAAATTACTTAAGAATAAGAATATTCAGTAGGGACTGGAATTTAGAATAAAAATGGAACAGGGAAAGGGTTAAAAACAAATACTAGTAATTGACATGCAGTAATAATTCTAGATTTTTTTCATGGGTCAAACAGACTCTTTGAAATCAATAGGTCTCAAGCCCAAAACACTGGGTTCCTTATTAAATAATGTCATGAACAAATCAAGATTTATTACTGTTTTATCATATAATGAAAAAGATATTCTATTTTATCTTATTTTATAATAACATTTTTAGGGGTGTGTGCTTATTTTACAGCCCTTATTTAGCTATACTCCCCAAGGACAACCTTTACTCAGTTCAAGTTAGTTAAACCTTTACTCAGTTCAAGTTAGTTGCAAACATTGAGCAGTCACACAACAGGTCCAGAGTCCGTGTTTTAGCCCGTACCTACAATAGTCGCGAAAACTGATGACATTTCAACTTGATATAGTTATTATTTTTTGAAGAGTTTGCAATGGTAGATAATAATGCATGGTGTTTTCAATTACTTCTTTAGTGTCCTTACCACTTATTATATTAATGAAAAATAATTTAGTGTACAAATAAAATTCATAATTATCAGTCCAAGCACTGTTGAAGCAGTCTTATTTTCGAAGTGTTTCGGCCCATTGCAACAACGAGACCAAGCACAGCTGTCTTTGACAATGAATTGAAAAGTAGTAAAGTCAAGCAGGCAAAGCCACATGCAAGACGCAACCACCACCAAAACACCGATAGACAGCATGACACACACACACACAACCACACACCCACACACACACACGAAATGAACACAGAAAACACCAAAAGACACACGAGAAACAGGGACAAACGTTCCACAACATGAACAAACCACAAGCACAAAGACGCAAGGCAAACAAAAGGAAGGGTGACAAAGAGAGTACCGCCTTGGCACGGTCAGCAGCAAAAACACCACTGGGGGTTTAAACCGGTTTACGGACGTCCTAACCTCACACTTCTCTCAAAGTCACCCTAGCTTTACAAATATTGTAAATAAAGGTATCCCCGCTGGACTTACCCACAACATAGACGACGGTGAACACAGGACAACATGTAAAACATAGCATAATAACTGTGACAATCCGTCAAATATGTACTCAATGACTTTGCTGAAGTCAGAGCACCTGCAGGTAAGCCGTTAAGGGTACGACAGGGAAAAAATAATACATGAGTCTGGTAAGCTCCTCCTGTATCCAAGTTTAAGAGTATACCATCATAGAGTACTACCCTCGGCCTGTCATCGCGCAAGCAAAGAGGGAAGCGTAGCTACCGACTGTAAAAGGGTCGATAACCAAACATGCAGTGTGTTGCAATATAATAGGATCATAACCTTTCTTTTTAAATTTTTTAATGCGTTTTATAAACAAATCATGAAAATGGATATGACCCCGAATTTTCCTAAGTTTGTAGATAACATCCCCATAAAATTCTGGTTGAGAAATGCCTTGTCGCAGTAACGTCCGTAGATTGCAATTATATTTACTAATGAGAGGTAAATTTCGATAATAAAATTTAGAAAAGGTTTTCCGAAGTTTGTGATATCTGTAACCTTGCTTAAGAAGTTTATCAGTTATAACTAAATTACGTCTGTTAAAATCTTCAAGCAAAGAACAGGCTCGGGCAAACCTAATAAGTTGAGAAATATAAACACCATAAGATGTAGAACGTGGCACATCCCCATCTAGAAAAGGATAATTAACAATTTTAAAGTTAAAATCTTCTCTTTTATCGTATACTTTGGACGAAACTTTATCATTTGTAATTGAAAGATTCAAATCTAACAAGAGTACCGCATACGGTACATAATACGCCCACTTGCAGACTGATTCAACATGCCTTATAAGTGTTGACATTTTCTAATCTGTGCTCCAGATCTTGATTTCCATATTAAGGTGATACTATTTTTAAAAAAAATGAAGTGAATATCTTATTAAATAAAAAAGTTACAGCTAATCCTCATTTTTGCAGATTTTTGTAAAGTGCAACGGCCATAACTCTGTAAAGACAAACTGAATGAACCTCAAAATAAACTCAGCTTCAAATTTTGTTGCTTAAAACATTTGTGTTAAGTTTCATTCATATCATTTTAATAGTTTTCCTAAAAAACAACAGACAAACTAAAAGTTGACCGACAAACAAAGCAACAAACACACAAAGTTCAAGGACCATAACTTTAGAATAAAATGACATATCAAAACCCCCGCAATATATGTGAAAATTCACATTAAGGTTTAACCATATAAAAAAATTGAAGTAAATATCATTTCAAATGAAAAAGTTATGGCCATCCTCATATTTGCATAGATTTGCATTATTTTTTTAAGTGCAAGGGCCATAACTCCAAAACAACAAATCAAATGATCCTCAGAATCGACTTAGCTTCAGGTCTTGATGCATTAAACATGTGTATGAAGTTTCATTAATATCTGTCAAATAGTTTTATCAGAAAACAGCGGACAAACTATATGCATATATTTGCATTATTTTTAAAGTAAAAGGGCCATAACTCCGACACGACAAATCAAATAAACCTCAAAATTAACTCGGCACCAGATCTTGATGCATTAAATATTTTTGTGAAGTTTCATTAATATCTCTCATATAGTTTTCCCAGAAAACAGCGGACAAACTATTTGCATGTATTTGCATTATTTTTTAAGTAGAAGGGCGATAACTCCGAAATGACAAATCAAATGAACCTTAGAATTGACTCAGCTTCAGATCTTGATGCATTAAACATTTGTGTGAAGTTTCATTAATATCTGTCAAATAGTTTCCCCAGAAAACAGCGGACAAACTATTTGCATATTTTTTAAGGACAAGGGCCATAACTCTGAAATGAAAAATCAAATGAACCTCAGAATCAACTCAGCTTCAGATCTTGATGCATTAAACATTTGTATGAAGTTTCATTAATATCTGTCAAATAGTTTTCCCAGAAAACAGTGGACAAACAAAATGTTGACGGACGAACGAACGAACGAACGAACGAACGAACGAACGAACGGACGGACGGACAGGGCCACGACAATATACGACCACCTTTATTAGGTGGGCGTATAAAAATGAAGCATTAATGTCAGATTGATTAGCTTTGTTTAAAGACAGTTCTTTTGGGTAGATTGAAGAAACCATAGTATCAAAATAAGGATTATCTAAATTCAAAATATCGTCTAAATACCTTGAAGTTTTATTAAAAGCATTATAAACAATATCGGTCTGTGTATCAGGTTTTAAGCTAAGCATAAAATCCCTCTCGTAGCAATACAAAAACAAATCTGCAACAAGAGGGGCACAATTTGTACCCATGGGTATACCAACAACTTGACGATATATGGTATCTCCATAACACACAAATATATTATCTAAAAGAAAGGTAAGAGATCTACAAACATCAAGGCAAGTCCAATTTGTGTAATGTTCAACTTCTGAATTCGAAAAGAATGAACGTTGAACATTACAAGCAATGAACATTTTGTTTTCTCTGGCAAAGGTTTTTTCTATTAATTTAATAAGTCTATCCTTTATAAGATGGTGAGGTAGAGTAGTATAGAGTGTAGAGAAATCATAAGAGCTCAGTAAAGAAATGTTATACTGTTCATTTTCAAGTTTTGTTAAAACATCATTTGAATTTTTTATGGACCAAAAAACATTAATACCAGAATTTTCATATATTTTATCACAATAGCGTTTAACATGTTCTTTGATCGTAGTAAGACAGGACGTCAAAAGTATAGATAATTTAGTAGTGGTACAACAGCTAGAGTTGGCAATAAAACGCGACTTATAAGGGTTTTCAGGGTTACAGATAAGGCGCGTATCTGCGTAAATACGCAATTAAATTTAGCTGAAAAGCAATTACTTTAAAATTCATGCGTACTGAAAATCAATTATAAACGTGGTTTACGCTAATGCTTTCAAACGGACGCGTATTAGTATACGATTATAAACGTGATTTACGCAAACGCATTCAAGCAAACGCGTATTAGTATTCGATAATCGAACTTCCTTAGGCACAAATGACGATTGTTTACTGTGACACCGGCCTGCTGTTTTACCGCTACACCGGCTAGACTGGTTATTCATTTTACGGGTCTCGGTACATATAATTATGCAGCATCCTTTTAGTACTTTCGTTTTCAAATAGTAAACCAGTCACGCCGTCTGCTTTATAAGTAAACATGGCGTCAAGAGGACGAAAGAAGAGAACACCGCAACAGAAAAATACATTGTTTGATTACATGAAGCCTTCTCTGAATGAATCAGAATTAATCTGTAACTGCATATTGGATGAGCTTGTGAACAATGTATGTTACACACCAAATGAGGTTGTCGGTGGAATAATAGACGAGCTTTTATCGCATATATGTAAGCCCCCGAAGAAACACGACGGTGCAAAAGTCAGCAAAGTAACGGTCAAGGAATGGCTTGTAAAGTATCCGTGGCTTATAATAAATGAAGCATACACAAACATGAAGTGTTGCATATGTGTTGAGATGAAATCAAAAATGAAACTGTCAAGTGTGTGGGCCAATGATGGTACAATGAATATTCAGGTGTCAAGCATCACAAGACACAATCAGAGTGCTGAACATAACAATGCATGTATAATGCCCCAAAATGTGTAAAGAATTGAAAAGAAAGAGCGACAGGGAGAAAGAAAGAATGAGAGAGAATCATAGATAAGGAATGATAGACAGAAATAATAACAAAGAAATGTACATGACAGATAAATGATTAAGCATGGGAGTGAGTGAAATAATGGAAGAGTGAATTAAGTGAATTATATTTGAGAGAGTGTGCAGTGATATAAAGATAGTTTTAGAGAGAAATTGTCTTGTAAATGAAATGTATATGATATTTTTCCATAATTTGTTTATATCCTGATCATATTAGAATGTATACCTTTCTTCAAACTTTGGGGAAATATGTAGGAATGTAACATATGTTAGTGTTGATTGTTTTTCCTTTTAAGTAACTATTGGGCTATTGTGTAAAAGGCTTGCCTGTTGAAAGCTGCTAATTATAATAACAACATTGTAACTTAAGCACCTGACTGTTAGTCTCCATGCTGGACACTTTAATTACCTACAGTTAAAAGTGTTAATAGGTTGGCTTGGAAATAGGGTTGATAGTGTTAACATGCTATCACCTTGTTTTCATGAAACTTCACACTTCTAGATTGTGGACATTTTAAGTAAATGCCACAATGGTCTCGGTATGCTTACAAGGAAAGTAATACTCAAATAGGAATTTGACATCTGTTGAGCAGATTTGGAATATAAACCCGAGCAATTTCAATGTACAGCATATTATACTGTACAAGAAGAATAAACGAACACGAAATTGAACTCGGGACCTCTGCTCTTTTCAGGTATGTTAAATATAATTATGTTATCTTCTTTTCTAATAATGTACCTACATTGTAGTATGTTTGTTACCAATCTAATGATTGGAAATTGTATCATTTGTAGCAGAATTGTAACTAGTGTTGCTGCAGTTTTCAATAAGTATCTGAAATACTATATTTGCTGTAATTTATATCAAAATTATAGCTAATATGGGAGAAGCCTGATATTTTACTAAATAAACTTTGGCTGGACTCGGATATCTGTTATCACTAAATTGGTGATACAGAAAATCAAATGGAAGTCTGCTCATGTTCAGAACTAAAAAGTTGTAAAACTGCTACATTTATAAATTTGCTACACTTATCCCATGGATTATGTAAATATGTTTGGATCAGGATTATCTGTAACTTTAAATTAATCCTTAAACTGGTTTTATATATATCTCATTCATTTGAGCCTACAGGCTCCTGTCAACTGATAGAGGAATACAGAGTAGACCTAGACCAGAAGCCACTCAAAGAGTCCTGGTTTGGGTCAGCACTGTTTGCAGAGTTGTTCTATTGTCGAATATAGTTCAGCTACAATTACTGGTTTTGTAATAGACAGGGACATACAGAGTAGACCTAGACCAGAGGGCTGTATGAATAGCCATCTGGCTAGGGTCTGCACTATATGCATGATTGTGCATGACTTAGTCATCTGAATCTATATGATATGCTGAACGTATTTCATATGGTAGATTACAGTTTTAAAATGACATTTATTTTTGTCTAGTAAAGCATATACTGTTTTAGGTTCAGATTAGTATTAAGGTACTAAGTACTTTTGGTTAATAGAAATACATGTTTGTTTCTATGTAAATCATGGATGAAGGAATCAAGTATTTAAATTCATTTAAGTCTGCGAGCGTTGTCTGTGTCAACCTCTCGCATGTTTGAGTGAGTCTTTACCTTTTCTGTTAATTCCCCATTTAAAAGCAGATACTGTTAACCCTTCATCTTTGGTTTAAATTATGCAATTGATTTGATATATATTATACTGTACAAGAAGAATAAACGAACACGAAATTGAACTCGGGACCTCTGCTCTTTTCAGCTCGCCCCTCGTAACACTTATAAGTCACATATAAGCTTCTAAGGGACCGTGAATCGACGGCATCAAACATGCATCGAGTCTGAAAAATGTAAAATACAGGCAGAAACAGACAGGGAGAGACATGCAGAAATTGACCTATATGACACCTCAGAATCGGTAAGTGATGCTGATAAGATTGTGTTTAACACTGTGTATTTTGCAGCAAAGAGTGAAATTCCATCCAATTCAGTTAATGGACTCCTAGAACTACAGTCAAAAAATGGCCTGTCTGCGAAGTACACAAATCTCAGTTGGAACTCTGTGACTGAGATGCAGAATTCCATTGCACATGTGCTAAAATCTGAACTAATAGAAGACATAACATTGTCTGGGGTATTTGCAGTTATGCTTGATGAAAGCACTGATGTGACTGTTGACAAGAGACTGAGCATATGTGTGAGATATGTTAAAGCAGGTGAGCCTGTAACGAAAATGCTGTGTAATGTTCCACTGGATGATGGACGTGCTCATACCATTATGAACTGTGTAGTTGAAGAATTTCAGCGTGTGGACATTGATCTGAAAAATTGTACATCCCTTGCAACCGATGGAGCTGCCGTAATGATGGGTAAACACACGGGAGTAGGCAAGCAAATGTCAAGCAAATACTCGCCCTTCTGTACTCAGATTCATTGTATGGCACACAGAATAAACTTAGCGTGTTCTGATGCAGTAAAGAAGAATGACTACATGATCAAATTCAGAGACAAGTTCAATAGCCTGTACTTTTTCATAAGTGCTTCAAGTATCAGAACCCTTGCTCTGAAAAATATACAGAAATTATTGGAAGAACCAGAAATCACTGTGAAAGAACCATATTCAATAAGGTGGTTGGGTCTTAGAGATGCAGTATCTGCAGTATTTGGATCCTTTTTATCAGTTCTGAGTACGCTGTCAAAATTTGCAGCAGAGAAGAATTCTGCAGCCAAGGGTCTGTACAAATACTTTTGCTCATACAAAGCTGCCCTAGTCATTGCTCTAGTGCTTGATGTGCACAATGAACTCGCAATCCTGAGCTGTGAATTGCAAAAGAAAAACCTGCTGTTCAGTGAGGTAAGACCAATCATGGATGCGACCATTTCAAAACTCAACAGTCTGGAAGAAAATGATGGGGAATGCCTTACCAAGACAAAATCAGAGATAGAGAAAAGAGATGAAGGTGTATTTTATGGAGTGGAGAAATTGAGTTACCATGAAAACATGGACAGTGAATTTGAAACAATAAGGAAAGACTACATCAAAAGGTTGAAAAAGAATATGAAGACTAGATTTCCAGAGGGAGATAGTGCCATATTTGATGACTTTAGCCATCTATTTGAGCCAACAGTGGTAAACTCTTCAAGTGTAGAAGATTGCAAAAATGCTGTTGAGTCACTGGCCACTCTGTATGGGTATGAGAAGAAAGTTAGAATTGTAGAAGGAAGTCTCACAGAAGGGACTGAAGAGCATGAGCGTATAATAAGGCCTTTAATTGATCCTGAAAAGCTACAGGAAGAGTGCCCTAGACTATATGGCATGATCAAAGGCACTTATGCAAACTTTGGTACTGATAAGCTCTGTAAAAGATTGATTCTTTTACACAAGAACATGATGCCAAATGTAGCCAAACTTGCTGCAATAGCCCTTTGTATGCAGCCAACCAGTGTAGAATGTGAGCGTTCATTCAGTGCACAGAACAGGCTGAAGACAAAGTTTAGAGCAAGACTTAAGTCTGAGCAACTGAATACACTGATGATAATCAGCATGTTGGGTCCCAGTGTTGCAGTGTTTGACCCAGTTCCTGCTGCAAGACACTGGAATGCCTTGAAGAAAAGGAGGAAAGCCAGACTCTTTACAGAGTTCAAACCTAGGCCAGCAAAGAGGCCTAAACTCTGCTAAACTAGAACTGTAAGCCAAAGGCTAACGAATACCCCCCACCTGTCTGCTTGTCAGAACACCTATCATCAATCTGAACATAAATTATGTACATACAGAAACGTGAAGAGATTTAAAAACAATACATGCCCCAACCCAATTTATGTAATAAAAATGAAGAATAATTCTTAGAAATAAGACCCTTTCATGAGGTTTTTGTCAAATCCAAAGTTCTAAAGCTAGGTACCTTTTCAGAAAAACATTAAGTTCAAGGACCATAACTCTGACAAAAATTATTCAACCAGACCGATATTTGAACTTAAGCTGTACCTCATCTAGATTTATTTTTATGTCAAATATGAAGTTAATATCTGCAACCACTTCCAAAGAAAGACCGGAAAACTGAAATTTTGACAAAAAATTAAAGTTCAAGGGCCATAACTCTGGCAAAAATTCTTCAACCAGACTGAGATTGGGAATTAAGCTGTAAATCATGTAGAGTTAGCTTTATGCCAAATATAAAGTTAATATCTGCAACCACTTCCAAGAAAAGTCCGGAAAACTGAAAATTTGACAAAAAATTAAAGTTCAAGGGCCATAACTCTGGCAAAAATTATTCAACCAGACTGAGATTGGGAATTAAGCTGTAAATCATGTAGAGTTAGCTTTATGCCAAATATACAGTTAATATCTGCAACCACTTCCAAGAAAAGTCCGGAAAATCCCAAATTTGAAGAAAAAAATTAAAGTACAAGGGCAATAACTCTGGAAATAATTATTCAACCGGACTGAGATTGTAACATAAGCTGTAACTTATACAGATTTAGCTTTGTACTAAATATAGAGTTGATATCTGGAGTCACTTCCATAAAAAGTCCAGAAAACCGGAAAACATTGGTACGGGACTAAAAAGGGGAGATAACTCCTGAAGTAGTGGTCCGATCATAACGGAAATATGCGGTGCACAGGTTTATATGGTCATATGGCTATATATGAACTTTCAACAAAATTGAAGCAAAACTGTAGAAGAAGAAGGCCGGACAAAATTGTGTCCACGGACGGACAGACTGACGGACGGACAGACGGACGGACGTACTAACAAATGGGTAGTTGTGTGACTTTTTCCTTTGATCTTTTCTTGTGTGACTAGTCCCACAAGAAAAACTATTTTTGGCTCTAACTTTGGAAAAGAATGATCTGGAAGCTAACCCTAACCCTAACCCTATGTCCCACAACTGGCCAGGTTAATGTCACAAGAAATGGCCAGGTTAATGTCACAAGAGATGGCCAGGTTAATGATTTTACTTGTGGGACTAGTTAGAAAAAGTCACACAACTACCCTTTGGTGAGTGCGGACAGACGGACAGACGGACAGACGGACAACCTGATTCCAGTATACCCCCCCCAAACTTCGTTGTGGGGGGGTATAATAACTGAAACCCTGAAGAGTTAAACTGTTATTAAAGCTGTAAAGTAGCAGCATCAAGTTACCTGTTGACAAGAGTTAAAATGTTAGTGTTATTAAATCTGGAAAGTAGCAGCATCTAGTTACCTGTTGACAAGAGTTAAAATGTTAGTGTTATTAAAGCTGGAAAGTAGCAGCATCTAGTTACCTGTTGACAAGAGTTAAAACTGTTATAAAGCTGGAAAGTAGCAGAATCTAGATAGTTGACAGTTCATTATTTCACCATGTTAATAAGATTGATTTGAACACGACTGAAATTTAAGTTTACATTGTATGGTGATGAAGATCACAGAAACATTTTAAGACAGTAGCAGTTGTTTAAGACATCATGAAGATCACAATATTATTATCAGGAAGGATATTCTCATGACAATGATTACAAAGTACAGAACAGTACCCGTTGCTTCAGAAACAAGTAAGTTACATGATAAATGCAGTTATAGACCTATAATTTGTATATTGTATTGAAACTTAAAGCGTTGCAGTAAAAAACCCAATTCATTTCAAATTGATTGGGTAACAACTTTCTTGATACTCAATCAAAATTCTGATAACCCAATTCCTTGAAAAAGTAAGGAGTAAATACCCAATTAACCCAAAACCTTATCTGTAACCCTGGTTTTTATGTAGTTTCGGAATCCAGTACAAAGTAGAAAGTTTATGTTGTTTTATGTTAGGACCAGACTTAAAATCATTGCACATTTTTACATGTTCTGAGACTATATCTTTTTCAGGTGTTTGAACTGTTATATAAGTTTTTGAATCAGTTAGCTCCTTCTTTAAAACATCAACATAATACAATCTTCAAATAATGATTACATTGTTTGATGCCTTGTCAGCAGGAACAAGAACATAATCTGAATGAAAATTAAAAACGTTTTTCTTCAAGTAGCGAAATGTAACTCTAGGTCGAGGTGGTAAAAGATGGTTATTTGAAGCAGAGAAGCATTTCTATGTCTTATAATTTAATTATGAGAATATGATTCCTATTTTAGGGTCATGACACTTCCATGTCGTCTCGCTTGAGTAATAAACCTGCTGCATGTGATATTTGTGGTAGACGTTTGCATTTTGACACGACTGGTTCCCGAACAATTTTTTTGGTAAAGTAGTAGAGTGAAAACCGGAACCACCTCGTAATTATGTCATTAGGGTGTAATCCATGGTCTCCACAGGGGATTCCCTTGATTGGTCCCTACCAAAACAGACCAAGCGTTGATCACTGCATGATAACAAGCTAAAGGTGGTCTGTGTGTGTAGAGAACTAACAGATAAACTCCATCAGTAATGAAAATATATGTCACTAAAAAAAATGCCTTTGTCAAATTTCAAAACGGTAGACCGTGAAAGTAGAACGGTAAACCACCTCTGAAAACGGTAGAATTCACCTACCGTCGGTAGTTATCACATGTATGCTGTGACCACTCTTTAGAATCGTCTCAAAGAGACGATTCTAAAGAGTGGTCACAGTATAGGGTTTGGTGGAGAAATGGCAATATTAGTATTTGGGTACACACCTTTATCTGTAGTCCTGAGAGGCTACATTATTTGCATTTTGTGTGGATTCACACTGCAGAGATTATCACCAATCTATCAACAGTGTGATACACACCGAGCTATCAAATTGTGTCCATAGCAGAGGTCCAGATAAGATGTATTTAAATCATTTTCAAGAATAACTTCTATAAAACTCGATTTAGCTGTTACTCTTTACCAAACAGTATTTTGAGAAATCATAACAGCTAAATTAATAAACCGTTGCTTAAATGGACGTAACCCCACTAGGACGTAACCCCACAGGACAATACCCCACTAGGACAAAACCCAACCAGGACAATACCCCACCTGGACAAAACCCCACTTTAATAAAAATTATGTATTTAATTAAGGATTTATATATACAAATGGCACTTCATAGCAATAGAAAGGGAGAATAAAACATACAACAAAAGAAATAAGTATAAATATTTAATTTCAATTTGAATAAAAGTAATAAATAACTATGTTGTTAAGCATATGGTAATATGGTAATAACCTGATTTTCACTAAAAGCATAAGTTGTATTATCACAAGGGGGATATTTTTATATCTTTTTACAAACAGAATAGATCCAGATCATACAGATTCTAAAACAAAGCCATCTGATCAGGTTCTAATCTATTTGCTCACTGACAAATAATGAATATTTGTTAGGTGAACCACATTCTATACAAAAAAGGCATACATGGTATAACCAAAATTAACCAATTCCTTTTATTAACTAACAAACAGGGTAAGCCCAAATCATTTTCACAATTTTATGATCTGGCTCAACCATGTTTGCATTGGTACACTTAATATAGATTCAATAGATGTGGATATTGTAAGATTAGCACACATTGCATATAAACTATTATAATATAACGACAATTAACTGATTCCTTTTCTTAAATTACAAACAGGGTAGACCCAAATCAGTTTCGATTTTATGATCTGGCTCAACCATGTTTGCATTGGTACACTTAATATAGATTCAATAGATGTTGATATTGTAATATTAGCACACATTGCATATAAACTATAATAATATAACGACAATTAACTGATTCCTTTTCTTAACTTACAAACAGGGTAGACCCAAATCAGTTTCGATTTTATGATCTGGATCAAACATGTTTGCATTGGTACACTTAATATAGATTCAATAGATGTGGATATTGTAATATTAGCACATATTGCATATAAACTATTATAATATAACGACAATTAACTGATTCCTTTTCTTAACTTACAAACATGGTAGACCCAAATCATTTTCACAATTTTATGATCTGGATCAAACATGTTTGCATTGGTACACTTAATATAGATTCAATAGATGTGGATAATGTAATATTATATGGATATGGTCACTCTCACAACAGGCAGTGTTTGTCCATTTTATAACTTAATGTTTCCACCGTATACACCGACCAACACTATGCTTTAACTTCAATTTTTATTTGCAGATTGTAACTTTAAATTTGAAAATGTAAAGATCTTGCTTTGAATTTATATTCTGATTGAGTGTTTCTTCTTCAAATTATCTAAAAGTTGATTTATATGCCAATTTAGTAAACTGAAGCTCATTTAACTATGAATGCATTCTTTATTTATTCATAATTTTGACCTATTTTTAAATATGCTTTAACTTCAATTTTTATTTGCAGATTGTAACTTTAAATTTGAAAATATAAAGATCTTGGTTTGAATTTATATTCTAATTGAGTGTTTCTTCTTCAAATTATCTAAAAATTGATTTATAACCCAATTATGTTAACATGTGGGGTTATGTCCGCCTTGACACATTTGGGTGTGGGTTTGTGTCCTATGGGGTTTTGTCCTGTGGGGTTACGTCCTAGTGGGGTTACGTCCTGGTGGGGTTTTGTCCGTACCCCGGGGCAACGTTTTATGTAGTCAATTTGTTTTGTTTACATTAGAGTCGGTCATATGTTTTGTTCCAAAATAAGTTGGTCTATCTGTATAAACAGTCACAAACGGTCTAGTATTTTGTCAACTATTAATAAAGGAGAAACAAAACAAATAAATAATACGTTTGTGTCCTTATCGGAATATTCGCCAATCGTCACTCACATTGGAAGGTCTTTTCCCGTCTATTTTTAGATGAATTATATCTGTAGGTAAGGGAATTTCTCTTGCTGTATCCAAACTGCTGATATTAATGCTTTTTCCATGTCAAATAACACAACTTCAATGTGTAAGCTGCCCGCATATAACATTACCCAATATGTATGTTATGCCGTATTTACGGCAAATCCGACAAAGATCGAGCTCGTTCTTTTAGTAGTCTAGATGCTGCTGACAATGCTTATCTGCAGCTCACATCAGGCAAAGGTCTAGGTCACAATTACCTGGAAATGGTAAACAACACTCTGCCATCCCAAGATGTATTCACACACCAAATTAAACATTCTTACCTCATTAAATGTAGGAGATAGTCTTTCTATAGCTGACAGTAGAGGTCAATGTCAAGGTCACGGTTACCTGAAAATGGTATGTGACAAGCTGCTATCTCATGATACATTCACACACCAAATTTAACATTCTTTCCTCAAGTAATATAGGAGGCAATTGTTCCAAACAAGGTTTTTTATGCCCCCTAAACAGAGATACAATTAAGGGTGCATACCCAAGTACTTAAATCATTCCCTCATAGGCTATTTTTAGACCTAACCTCTTTGAATAAATCTACCAAAACTAAGGATCATTTACTAGAGAAAAGGAAACGTTTAGAATTGTGAAGCTCTGAAACCATTGTGATAAATGGAGCATTTGCTCCTATGGAGCAAATGCTCTATTTATCACAATGGTTTCATAAAGTGACTTTTACAGAGGCATAGAAAGGCATATTTATGGAGATCAGGGTTAAATCGTCACTCTAAAGAGTGGTCACAGTATAGCTAGGGTTTGGTGGAGAAGAGTGGTCACAGTATAGCTAGGGTTTGGTGGAGAAGAGTGGTCACAGTATAGCTAGGGTTTGGTGGAGAAGAGTGGTCACAGTATAGCTAGGGTTTGGTGGACAAGTAAAGGAGCTATTCTTGAAAATGTTTTAATTTACGCATCTTATCTGGATCTCTGCCCCCAAAGCTTGCTTTGGTAGCATATAGTAATCGAACTGTCCGTGTGTGTGTGTGTGTGTCCGTGTATCAGTGTGTCTGTGTACCGCTTATCTAGAGCATAATATCGCCTACATTACCTGAGGTATGAATATTGGATTTGGTGTGTGCCAGTACATCTTGGGATATTGGAGTATTGTGTACCAATTTCAGGTTGCTGTGACCTTGACCTTGACCTCTGACCTCAGTTATAGAAAAACATTGTCAGGAGCATATCTCCTATATTATCTGAGGTAGGAATGCATACATGTAGTATGCTGAAGGTTAAGTTTTTGTTATATATTTGTTCCAAGGTCCAAATTTACAAACTGTAAAAATGGTTAGAGGAAAATTCCCTTTTTTACGTACATCAATCTTGACACATCAACATTGTTCATCTGTCAATGTTTGAAGTAAATCCTCCCATTGATGTACGAGGACTTGGGGGTTGGATGCAAAAGATTTTTTCACTAAATGTTATATATTATATCTGTATGACTGCTTTAACTCTTTTCCTCATATACACATGCTTTCACGTATTTGCAAACAGAGTAGACCCAGATTGTCTATAGGAGTCGTCTGATCAGGGTCTGCTCTATTTGCTAAAGGAATTTCTTTACTTTCTAAAATGGCTACAATGATTCACCTTTCATATTTCGTTATAATTATTTTGTCCATGAATATTCAGCAGGTATTGGAATTTGGAATAAACATAGAACAGGGAAAGGGTTAATAGCACATTTGCTGTATTGATTATTGGCAATCCGATAATTTGGCATAGTGGGAATTTTTGACTGGGTTAAAGTTGAGATTTGGGGACTGGGAAATTAAACCCATTCCCTCATATTGATGACTTTTTACAACTCTGTAAAAGTCACTTTGTGAAACCGTTGTGATAAATAGAGTATTTGCTCCAAAGGATCAAATGCTCTATTTATCACAATAGTTTTCAACTACAAAATTCTAAAATTTTCCTTTTCTCTAGTTAATGCTCCTTTTTGGTAGATTTATTCAAAGAGGTTGGATCTAAAAATAGCCTACGAGGGAATGAGTTAAATGAGACACAGTTCACCAAAGGCTGTCACTCAGAGAATGTACATGTACTCAATGAAATAAATTTTAAGTAAGTAAGAATGGGTTACTCAATCAATAGTAAGCATTTTCACTTAGTCAAAATCATAAATTTTATTTTCAACACTTTGTCGTCACACAAAGTCAGGTTTCTATTCCATATTGATTACTGAAATTGAAATATGTTTTAACAACTTTCAAGTGACATCAATCGACTTTGGATTTAATATTTATTGTATATTGCATCCCCCACCCCCTTTTCAGTATCCAAACTAGAATTGTTTTGATACAAAACTGATGTCTCACCCAGTGCGTGGACAAAATATTCCAAAGTTCAATAACTCTGCAGAAAATCATTGAACTGGAAAAGGAATAAACTAGGCACAACTAGGCATGGTGCTGATCAATCCTATGAAGTTTCATGAAAATCCGACCAAAGATTTTGAGGAAATCCCGCGGACAAAATTTTCCATGTAAAAATTTCAGTCTCATGACTGCAGAAAATCATCAAACCGGAACAGGAATAAGATATGCACAACTAGGCATGATGCTAATCAATCCAATGAAATTTAATGAATATCCAATTAAAGATTTTGGAGAAACACTAAACACTGCAGACAAAATTTCCATGTAAAACTTTTAAAGTCCCATAACTCTGCAGAAAATCGGGGGGGGGGGGGACTCCAGTATTATTGAAGCCAGATTTATGAAACTTCCTTCCATCATGCTCTTTCCATAAATGAAATGACATTCCAATAGTATCAGTAGTTATTGATCTGACAAAATGTAACAAAGGGAAATAACTCAAAAAGTATTGAACCAGAGTTATGGCCTTTATACATGACACTTCCTGTCATCATGCTCTTTCCATGTATGAAGTTTCAATCAAATGGCATTAGCCTTACAGGAGTAATCATCCGGACAAGAAAGTGTGAATAATGGCATTAGCCTTACAGGAGTAATCATCCGGACAAGAAAGTGTGAATTATTGACCTTGAATTGTGACCATGACCTTGAAAAGTGACCTTGATCTTTGACCCACGTGCCTGAATCCTGCTGTCTGCACATCAAGTTGTTAAATAAAACATTTGTGCCACAGCATTTTGGAATCCTTCCAAGGATTATACAGATGTGGAGCAGACATAACCATTAAGGTTAAAAACATTTGACCTTGAATTGTGACCTTGACCTTTGAAGAATGTGCCTGAATTCTGCTGTTTGCACATTGTCTAGTTATGGAGAACATTTGTGCCACAGCATTTTGAGGTTTCGTTAAGTGATATGGAGCGGACAAGAAGGGTGTGGCTAAAAACATTTGACTTTGAATTGTGACCTTGACCTTTAACCCACATGCCTGAATTGAACGCTCTGCACATTGTCTTGTTGAGTTGAACATTTGTTCCAAAGCATTCTGAAATCCTTCCATATTTGTGAGAGATATGGAGCGGACACAAGTGTGACAGACAGATGGACAGACAGACGGACAACTCGACCAAAAGCAATATGTCTCCCCATTATAATGGGGGGAGACATAATTAAAAGAATAAAGGGTACACTATACTCAGCGATTGTAAATGTGTTATAAAAGTATATTTTCTCTGCATATATATGATCACCTAATAAAAGACAAGAGAATTGGTACAACCAATGGATGAACCCCAACTGCAGGCAAATTTTAGTTGAAGTATGAAAAATAACAAAGGGCAATAAGTCCTTAATTATACAAAAAAGAGAGATGGTTCTTGTACACTGCACTTGTCCTCATCAAGATCAATCTACCTATGAAGTTTCATGTTGATACCTATTATAGTTTTTGTGTTAGGCTCCGGACAAATTTTAAGTATGAAAAATAACATAGAGCAATAACTCCTAAATTATGCAAAAGAGAGTGATGATTCTTGTGCACTGCACTTCTCCTCATCGAGATCAATGTACCTATGAAGTTTCATGTTGATATCTATTACAGTTTTTGTGTTATGCTCCAGACAAAGTTGGGATGGACGGACGGACGGACAGACAAAGCGGTGACTATATGCTCCCCAAACACCAGTGTTGGGGAGCATAAAAAAGTCCATTGCTTATATCAGCACGATTCTTTGTGTTTACATGTGCATAAAGTTTTTATTTTCCAAATCATTAAAGTTTAACCTTTTCCCTCATAGGCTATTTTCTACCAAAAAGGAGAATTTACTAGAGGAAAGGAAACTTTTAGCATTGTATAGTTTTGAAACCATAGTGATAAATACCTAAGAATCATTCAAGTAATGTTTGGTCATATCCTATTGAGTGTTTTGGGACAGATATTGTTTAACCCTTTCCTCCATAAATAC
This sequence comes from Azorinus chamasolen, assembly GCA_963576725.1. Taxonomy (NCBI): domain Eukaryota; kingdom Metazoa; phylum Mollusca; class Bivalvia; order Cardiida; family Solecurtidae; genus Azorinus; species Azorinus chamasolen. The sequence continues at coordinate 50,105,685 of OY755242.1, read as the reverse complement.
ACCTTTCTATGTCTCTGTAAGTAGTCACTTCTTGAAACCATTGTGATAAATAGAGCATTTGCTCCATAAGAGTAACTGCTCTATTTATCACAATGGTTTCTATACTACACAATTATAACATTTTTCTTTTTTCTAGTAAATGCTCCTTTTCAGTGGATTCATTCAAAGAGGTTGTGTCTAAAAATTATATTTATAAGCCTATGGAGGAAAGGGTTAAAAGAAATTCTTCTTTAACCCTTTACTTTATGATGAAGAAAATATTCCAAAAAGGGAGTTAATATAATACATAAATGACAAGAGCACCGCAAGCGGTTGCAACACTCATCTGTCGTCATTGTCAAGATGAACATGCATACCAAAAATGAAGGTTGTAAATGAAAAATTGATGAAGTTAACTGTTATGGCCAATGTTAAGATTTCGGACGACGACGATGACGACGACGCCGGGCTTACGACAATAGCTCGTGATTTCTTCCAACTTTGAAAAGGGCCATTAGTGGTCGAAATATTAGATCAGACCTATTCAAGTATTTATGCTTTACTTAATGAATATTCATAAAGAAATAATGACATTAATTTATGATGAAATAATGATTATGATGAAATAATGATAATAATGATTATTTTTTATAATGGATGTGACATGGACACAGGAATGTTTTAGCCATGGCAGGAACTGTAGAATCACATCTATATTATCATATCATAAGCAGACAGAGTAGACCCTGATGATGGCTCCAATGTGATCTGAGTTTATTCTGTTTTAAAGATGTATCCTGCGCAAATGTCCCCAAATTTGTGTTTCAAACTGACTTCAGAATCGGAATCAATGTACCTTGACACTTATTTAACACTAAACAGTACGGTTAGTAAATGGTTGTTTGTGTCGAAAAAATAGAAAATGTATTGTTACGGAAATCAACGGAACGGCGTTCGCCATTGACTGGAATCTGTCGTAAGATTCAAATTTACATACCGGAAATAATCATTTGATGTATATGTAGTCAACAACCAGTGTCAGCCATTGTACATGTGGATAGCAACCTAACTGATATTCAAATTGTTGTTCAGAAATAGAATCGGAGTCATTCAGAACTTAGCCGAAGATGTCCGCTGATTTCCATACAAATTCCCGTTCTAAAAAGGAGGCTCCTTTTTAATAATTTAGCAGTATTCGGATAGCGATAATATTTAGCTGAACAAATATATCCTGTCGGAAAATGGGTTGTAAGCATTATTGTCATTGTATGTATACATGTACAGCTTCTTGTGTTAATTGATTAATACGAAAAATGCACATAATACATCTTTAAAGGTGTACAAAGGCCTATTCATTGAGGAAAGGGTTCAAATCTATCTTTAGCTCTGTCATAGGATATATTTGTTAAATTTGCTAAATATTAACACTTTACTCCATAAATATGCCCTCCTATGCCTTTGAAAACAGTTTGCTCTGTTTGCTTATGATATAATATAGGTATGATTCTTAGTGACAGTTTCTGTCCATGTGCTATCATAATAAATTCATCTAATTAAAATTCATGATGTCATTATTTCTTTCATGAATAATCATGGAGCATTACTTTCAAAGTACCTCCCCTTAGGGAGCTTTAGTTCTACCGTACTGTGTGGTTCAGGAGGATGTTGTTTAACCCTTTACTCTATAAATACGTCTTTCTACGCCTTTGCAAACAGAGTAGATCCAGATCAGACGGCTCCTATAGGAGCCGTCTGATCAGGATCTGCTCTGTTTGCTTATGATACAATATAGATATGATTCTGCAATTCCTGCTATGGGCAAAAAATCCAGTGTGTTTTTGCTTTTAAATAATAATCAATCTAATTCAATACTCATGAGGTCATTTTATTTTTACATGAATGTTCGTGGAGAAAATGGTTAACCTATCATATATGAATACAGCAGTGGTTGGGAAAGGCAAGCGCCATGCGCCATTGAAAGTAAAAATGTCCCATTGATTTTGCAAAGTGCGTGTGACTTCACGATTGTAAACGCTTATTAAAGATTGTATGAAGGTTTTCTCGTCGTAAAATCGTCTGTGTAACACGTACGGTTGATACCAAATTTGTTCAGTTTATAAATAATGAATTAATAATGCTACCTAAAAACTGAAGAAGAAAAAAACCCACAAGCTTAAGGTCAGTTCTCAATTCAGAAGTATTTATCAAATTTACAAACTAACTTTACGGCTAATCTTTTCACTCAAATGACTCCGAAAACTGACAAATTGACTCACATATTCCTTCGTGAGAAATCGAAAGTACTGAGCAGAACCCATATACACCAGCCTGAGTCAAAATAGGATGGTCCGAGTCAGAAAACGATAAATCTAAATCCCAAATATCAACTTCATCTTCCGACAGACAAAATAAGACCGGTGGTTCAGGCTTTGGTCATGGCTTTTTTTGTGCAATGGTGCACGTTTCTGTCCATTGACAATGAAAAGAAAAATGTTTTTGTTAAAGGATGCCGGACTATTATAAGACTTCATCCATAAACACTAACCAGGCATGCAAAATCAGATGATCATCTTCCTTCAAATGATATGTAAATGATATGGGTATATTAGTATCGGAAAAGACTGTAAATTACTCTTATATGCGGATGATAGCACCATCATTTTTTCTCACCGTAATCCAGATGTTATTCGTAAAAAGCTTGGAACTGAATTAGAAAACTGTAGCAAGTGGCTTATTGACAATAGATTATCCCTACATCTAGGAAAAACTGAATGTATTTTATTTGGCGGGAAAAGAAAAGTAAACAAGATCAAGGATTTTTCGGTAGAATGTAACAATCATGTAATTACATCTAAAAGCTCTGTTAAATACTTAAAAGGTCATGTGTTAGATAATACTCTTTCAGGAAGTTCTTGTGTAACAGATATTATAAAAAAAGTAAATTCAAAACTGAAGTTCTTTTATAGGTACAATGATGTTCTCGATAGTTCTCGATACTAAAACAAGAAAGACTCTTTGTGATTCTCTTACACAATGTCATTTCGACTACGCCTGTTCAGCCTGGTATAACAGTATCACTAAAACACAGAAAAAGAAGTTACAGATCACTCAAAATAAAGTTATCAGATTTATTTTAAATGAAAATCCGCCATTCTCTGTTACAAATGAACATTTTAAGAAACTTGGCATTTTAAACGTAGATGATCGAGTCAAAACAACTGGAAATGAATCATGTTCATAACATTTATAATGATCACTGTCCATCCTATATGAAAGTATATTTTACTAAATCTGCAGATATACATTCATACCACACAAGGAAAAGTGAGTCTAATTTTCATAAAGGTAAAGGTAAAATAAATAATGTGTTATTCTCAACTTTCTATTTTAACAGCAAGAACATTTGGAATTCATTGCCAGAGAAAGTTCAGTTCGTAAAAAAACACAAAAAGTTCAAAAAAGAAATTAAAAAGTTTTACCTGGAACAGTATTTGATGTTCATACCTGATTTTAAACTATATTAATACTAATATTGACCAAAAGCCATAAAATAGGTGTTTGTAATTTTTGAAAACCAGCATCCTTTATTTCAAATAAATTTTATTTTTCAATAACCATAGATATATTTTAAGTATTTTCTTCTAATTTCGGGACCCCAGTGGAAATAAGTTTTCGGACTTTTCTGGGCTTTCCCAGCATCGGAGATGATACTCTTCCAAGTCATGATCAAAGTCAACTTAGATTTATTTTTTATCATCATCATTTTAACATATTATATCATCTTATTGGGTCGAACTACACTACTGTAATACTTCAATATAACTGATTAAAAATTGCCTCTATGTAATATTTAAATATTTATATGGAAATCATTACAATTTTTCATTGTACCATATTTCTAAATATGTCATTTTTATGTATTAATATCTTGTAAATTGTATGCAATTTTAGATGCTAAATAAATCTATCTAAATCTATCTAAATCAAGCATGTACTCAGTAGAAAATAAACATATAAATAAACATTGCTTTAGTTGTTCAAATTGGTACATATCAAAAGAAATGAGTGCAAAATACAAGTTGTAGTGTTTACAAACAGTTCAGACTTTTGTTGAAATCTAAATATTGATTGTCAAAGATGTTTCTCTCTTTGTTGTTGCCATGTATATGCATATTGTAAGTAACTATGGTAAAATAGAGTCACTTTTATTGTAAATATCTTGCATTTTTATTTCACTTCTTCATGCATATCACATTTACAATACAAGTGATATAATATGTGATCATGATTGACTGAGTAACTGGTCATGAAAACAAAAGTAGTTTATTTAGATGATTCTCTGATTTGTAGAAACACAAGTTTACGAATATTTTGAAGTTTTTTACTTAATATCCCAATGGTTTTGAAAACGTCCCATTGATTTTGCTCAAGGAAGGGACATTGTCCCATTGAACACAATTCTTTCCTGATCCAGGGTTTTACATCAAACTAACATTTTGGGGGTCCATGGGACTCATATTTCCAAACTTTTAGGGTCCCGTCTAAAAATCAGGTCCATTTATAAAATGCTTTATTTCAATCAATATATATCTGCACCTTTAACCCTTTCCCTCATATAAATGTGTTTTCATGCATTTGCAAACAGAGTAGACCCAGATCAGATGGCTCCTAGAGGAGCCATCTGATCAGGGTCAGCTCTGTTTGCTAATAGAATTTGATAGATCTATCTGTTTGCTTTCTAAAATGTCTACAATGTTCCACCTTCCATATTTCTTTGTAACTATTTTGTTAATGAATATTCAGTAGGTATTGGAAGTTGGCCTAAATACAGAACAGGGAAAGGGTTAATTTAAATGATCACTACATAATCTGTTGTATGTACTTGTTATAGTCTTCCTTCAGCAAAATGAGCAAACAACCTTGCTGCTTGCATAAAATTTAGAAACTGGCATCTGTGAGTCCCAATGGACACAGACTTGCATGATTTAGGGGTCCCAGGTGTCATTTTATGCATATAGGACGCAGAATATTGCGTCCGATAAAACCCTGCCGATCACTGATACAGTAGAACACCTAAATGCGACCACTTAATGAATAAACATTTCTGCCTTTATAAGCAGGTGGTTGCTTAATGCAGGACGAAAGTCATGCAGAAAGCTCCTATAGAAGCTTCTGCATAACTTTCGTCCAGCATTAAGCTACCACCTGCCTTTGTCACCCAGGCCATAATGCCTATTTTTGGTGGCCACACTAGCATGGTTTAACTGTATTAATGTAAGAAATAATGACATCATGAATACAAGAGTGTTTGGTGGAACACATGTGTCACCTGCTCCCAACTGACACAAAAACTGTTAATATGCTGGAGTGCGAAAATCAGAACAAAGGGGAATAACTCAAAAAGTGTTGCATGCAGAGTGATGGACCTTAGTTACATCAATGGTCCTCAATGAGAGGATGACACATGTGAAATTTGAAAACTCAATAATGATTAGTTTAGAAATGACACCCAAAAAAAAAGAAAGTGCAAACAAAGGGGAATAACTCAAAACGTATTGCATGCAGAATGATGGACCTTAGTTACATCAATGGTCCTTAATGAGAGGACGACACATGTGAAATTTGAAAGCTGTATAATGATTAGTTTAGAAATGACAGCCAAAAAAAAGAAAGTGTGAACAAAGGGGAATAACTAAAAAAGTATTGCATGCAGAGTACTGGACTTTAGTTATATAAATGGTCCTCAATGAGAGAAAGACACATGTGAAATTTGAAAGCTCTATAATAATTAGTTTAGATATGACAGCCAAAAAAAAGAAAGTGTGACAGACGGACGGATGGACGGACAAACCACTGGACGGACATGGTGACTCCAGTCAAAATTTCGTTTGTGGGAATATAAACATCTTACTCTCTGGAGAAATTTGTTATACATTAAGTTTTCCTGTATATCAATTTTCAACATTTACCTGCATGAAATTCACGATGTGGCACCAGGCTAGGTATTCACCTATCAAACATCACATCTCCAGTGTCAGCAGTCTTAACGGACATCTGTATGATCAAACAATAAGCAGCACATTTAGCACTGTTTACATAGTTATACCTTCAAACACATCACTAATCATCCATCACTCGTGATTTCTGTGTAACTTACAACACATCACTAATGATCTATCACTCGTGATTTCTTGTCTAACTTACAACACATCACTAATTATCCATCACTCGTGATTTCTGTGTAACTTACAACACATCACTAATTATCCATCACTTGTGATTTCTTGTCTAACTTACAATGTATCACTAATGATCCATCACTTGTGATTTCTTATCTACTAAAACAGCACATCACTAATGATCCATCTCTCGTGATTTCATGTCTTACTTACAACACATCACTAATGATCCATCACTCTTCATTCCTGTCTAACTTACAACACAAGCTATATCCATTTAAAACTGACAAAAAAGATTAACAAACCACTGAGATATTAAGAAATATCGCTTTTTTACTCTTTAAATATAGGATAACGTATTCAGGCATTTGTAAACAGTATAGACCCAGATCACAAGGTTCCTAAAATAGCCCTCTGATCAGGGGCTACAATTGTTATCATTCAGGCTCCTCCTGAAAATAATTATCTTTCATACTGAATGTACCATTTCACTCTAAAAATTGAGCATTCAAAGATTTAGTATGATCCATTCTTGCGATAATTAAATTCTTTAAAGCTTTGTTGGTTTTCCCATGTAAGGCTATAACAAACATCTAATCATACCAGTCCACTGAAGCATTGTATTGAGAGGATCAGAAATAAAATTGGCCGGTAAATAATTAATGAAACTTGCGATGATTGTATGGGAGACAGGCCTCTCAATTTGCCCTTTACATACAACACACACATATCATATTACCTTCATTACAAATCCAAGACTAATGTCTTATCAGTATCAGCACAGTTTGGTTTCTGATCAACTATTCTATATATGAAAGGACTCCAAAGGTAAGGAAGGCTGTAGATTAATGTGCGGAGGGGAGTGGGGTATTTAAAACAAAGATATAATATCTTTAGGATTATCAAAGTACCGAGACATGGATTATGTAATGAACATGCAACGCAATCGGAAACCAACTAGAAATCCTTTATCAAGGAACAATGGACGTAGAAGAAGCATAGAAAGACTGTTAACCCCTACTGTGTAGGACACGAGTCACTAATGTCCTTTGCAAACAGTGTAAACCCAGATGAGAGGACTCCTAGAGGAGCCCTCTCATCAGGGCCTGCTCTGTTTTTGTCATGTTACACATTTCTTTGAATCCCTAAATATTCACCATAAGCTTGACCTGTTTGAATTTTGGAACAGTCCATTTGAAAAGTCAGCGTCGTAAGGATTAAGAATGCATTGGTATAGAGAAACAGACATGAAAAATGCCCATCAATCATGTTATAGACTATAAAAGATCAATTCCACAAGCAAACTGCTCTTCACAATCAGTGTGTCTGTGAATTAAGATCAATACAAGAGAGCCATGGTGGCCCTATATAGCTCACCTGCGTCAATAGGCCATGAGAATATTTCTGTTAAATTGTATTTGGCAACAATAATTCACCAACTTTGAACAACAATGTTAGCATATCACCTCAGAAACATTCGAGCAAAACTATCCATCCAGCCAATGCATCAATCCATCCATCTGTCTATCGGTCAAAATTCGTCTGTGTTGTGCTCCCTCCCAACAACAACACCCTCCGTACAACACTTTTATGTATTTCCGAAAAGAGTTGTTGTTCGGAGGGAGCTCTGTAATTAAATAAATTAGAATGCTTTTGTGAGAAAATTCAAGGTCATTGCATCAGCTCCTGTTACTAAGGGTGATGAACTACTGATGCACGAATTAGAGGTGAGAATATATTCATACATAAATGAACAAGCATGTACTATCGTACAATCCATTTTCCCCCACCGGAAACTGCTCTTAGCATTTCCGCAGTGATCACCTTAACCCATTACCTCATAGGCTATTTTTAGATACAACCTCTTTGAATAAATCTACCAAAAAGGAGCATTAACTAGAGAAAAGGAAACTTTCAGAATTTTGTAGTTTGAAAACATTGTGATAAATAGAGCATTTGCTCCTATAGGAGCAAATGCTCTATTTATCACAATGGTTTCACAAAGTAACTTCTACAGAGTCGTCAAAAGTCGTCAATATGAGGGAATGGGTTAAAGGTGTCATTGATGGAAATTTCTGTATAAATAATATAAATGGAAAAATATCTACAATATATCGATTTCTATAGAAGAACATGATTTATGCTCTGTTAATTACATCCATCCTAGTGTTAAAAGTCAAAACTTTCAATAAAATTATATAAAATACTGTATATATCCTTTTTAGGTTTGTAATATACTGCAGCATTTCCAATTTATTTAACTTTATTTTCAAGTTGTAATAAAGTATGTTTAAGTAGAACTTAATTTTTATTTTTTACAGACCCAGATTGAGACAGCAACTGCAGGATATGTCTCATCAAGAATTGCACTGCAAGTACGAGGGGTGTTCCAAAAATAATGTCACTTGCATCGGTGCTCATATAGCGGAAGTGCTTTTGTTCATTTTAATTTGCTCTGCCCTTCAAAATACTCTCCGCCAGCCAGAATACACCTTTTTAGCCGGTCAATCCATTTTTGGAAGCATTTTTCATACTCTTCAATGGGGACACCCATCAGACACTGATAAACAGCAGATCCAAGGGCATTTCTCGAATTGTATCTCCTTCCAGATAAATGATATTTAAGTTTTGGAAAGAGAAAATAGTCGCAGGGGGCCAAGTCTGGCGAATACGGAGGGTGCGGAAGGACGGTAACCTTCTCGGACTCCAAAAAGTCAGTCACAATACGTGCCTTGTGAGCGGGTGCATTATCATGCAAAAGTCGGTCATACTTAAGTCCTGTTTTGGGGCGGCTACTTTTGTAGTAGTTCTTCAATTTTCTCAGAACAACATTTTTATAGAACTTGCCTGTGACCGTTCTGCCTTTTGGCACCGGGATTTGAATAGCTGGACCCTTATTAGTGAAAAAAATAGCATACAAAACCTTCTTTACCGTTCGTATTCGTTTGGCAATACTTGGGCGTCTGGCATTTTTAGTGGCCCATATTCGGTTGGAAACCTTCCACTTTGGTTCAAAATAATACACACAGGTCTCATCACCAGTGACTATATTATCAAAAGCCTTTTTACTATATTTTGGGTACATTTTGAGAAGTTTTTTTGCCATTGTTACACGCGTCTTCTTTTGCTCATCCGTTAACAAATGGGGTATCCATCTTGCATTTATCTTTCTAACTTTTAGGTGTTTCTTCAAAATTGCATGAACTCTTGCTAACGACAAGTTTGTCATTCGAGCCAATTGTCTTACGGTGAATCGAGCATCAGTTTTGAGGATATTTCGGATTTTTTCTATGTTACCTTTGGTCGTAGTTGTTGCAGGACGACCTGGGCGAGCAGCATCTTTCAGTTGCTGCTGCCCAGCACTAAATTTAGCTACCCACCTACAAACAGTCCTGTGGGACATTTGGCCCTCCCCATAAATGTCACACACCTCGCGGTGAATATCTACAGCCTTTATGCCGAGTAATGACCTACCTTTTATATAGGCCCTAATTTCAAGAACATTTTCAGCTCGTTTTCCTGTCATTTTCTGTATAGTCTAACGAATAGGCTATGAAACGATGTACACTGTACCGAGGCAAGTGAACGTGTGGACGAGATATTTACCTGTGTCACGAGCCAGTGATCACTCAATCGACACGAGGTGGTTTTGTGCATGAATTGCACGATTTCCGCGAAATAAAGCACAGATGACATTATTTATGGAACACCCCTCGTATGTAAGAAGTTGACCAACCTGTAAGAAATATAGCCCGTGGAAAGGTGTTTATTTGTCCTCCATTTATATCTTTATTTTGAAACCTGTATTGATATCGGATCGACTAATGTGAAAACTGATTTTCCATATACAGTGAAACCCCGTTAATGCGACCAATTAATAAACAGCCACTGATGTCGTCTAAAGCAGGTGGTTGCTTAATGCAGGACGAAAGTTATGCAGAAAGCTCCCAGAATTATGCCCCTTTTTGGTGGTCGCATTAGCGGGGTTTTACTGTATATGCTTCTACCAAAATTTAGCCCTTTTGTATAATTTATCAGAATGATCATTATTTTTCACAATCTTACACCATATAATTAATTAGCAATCATCTTTATTGCAAAAAAGTTTAATGTATGTTAAATAAAATACTGAATGTTTATATATTTCGTACAGTGTCCTTGTATCCGAAACAACTGACTCATGACTCCCCACCCAACCGCCGCTCACCCGTAGTTATTGTTGGTTATTATTTTATTAGAGGCATCTTTTCCACGAAAAAAGAGCCATAAGTTGTTAAGATTGATCAAGATTTAGCCAAGTTACAGACTCTAGAGCAAGTATGGTGGTGGCTTCCATTTGGTTTTCATGTCGGTCCCGGGTCAACTCGGCCTCGGGTCAACTCGGCCCCTGAGTCAAGTAGGCCTCGGGTCAACTTGGCCTGGGTCAAGTCGGCTTGCAAATATTATTTCATAATTACATTTTTGGGGTATATTCTTTATTTTGAATTATACTAATATTTTGGTTCCTAGAGATACCCAATACTACAGATACCAATGAACATATAAGGACATTTCTCAAATTCTGAGTAACAGATAAGGATGCACTCCATGATCAGTTTCATCCACTTCATTCTCATCAGGACTAAGCAACATTAATATATGACAATAATCAGAAAAGAGAAACACTTTATAGATGTACAATAAAATACAATGCCAAAAAAGTTACCAAATTATGGTGATCAATATATTTGCAAACAGTTTGGATCCTGATGAAATTCCTAGTAACTCGGTCTTACAAGTGGGTCCAAAATAAAATTTTATTACATTCATTAATTGTTCAATCAATTAAACAGATAAACAATTTATCATACTTAATTTTACTTCAAAAATTTTGATCAATGCCGCTCATTTTCACACCTAATTGTTTGACTTATCAGTTAGATCTAATTAACCTGATTACTAAATGTCACCTGTATATATATAATTCATTAATTTCATGCAACATACTTATCACCTTTATTACTTTGTTCTCGTCTGCTAAATTTAATGGGTTATTATTGACAAAAACATGTGCAAACTTTGTCTGAATTATTCAAGGAACCCACCATTCAGGATCTTCAATTTTTGCTGCAGTTTATAAATTTAATTGACGGTAGGGAAAGGGCTGAGTTGACCTGACCAAGACGGGACGAGTCGACCCACCCCAAAACAAGCCGAGTTGACCCGGCCTACTTGACCCAAGGCCTACTTGACCCGTATTCTTCATGTCTACCTTCCTATGATATATTTTGAAACCGAGGGGTGTTTGTCAGAAACTGGTTGTTACGCTATGTTATGATGATTTGATCATATGTATGTATATTTTAGTGTCTTTTATTCATTTTTTGGGGTTGTAGAGGGGGATGGGGTAGGGTGGGGGAGGGCGTGGGCGTGGGCACAGGAGTTCGGCTCATGAAATATGTCTAAAATAAGTTAAAGTGTTACTAAATTGACGTTTTGTAACATTTGGAGCCGAAAAAATAAAGTTTGGGGCGTTTTGAGACAAAGCTGAAATTTCGTATGTTCTATATAAGAGAAACTTAGAGGTAAAATCGGTGGTAGAACGTGAACAACCAAGGCAGATCTGATGTTATCTTTTTCTTTATTTACCGACGTTTCGACACTTACAAGTGTCTTCTTCAGGGTAATCATGAAAATATTACAAAATACTGTCTACTAAGGTACAAGTTTTTGGGTGGCCTTATCACGTGGTTTTGTTTGTGACGTAACGTAATGTGGGTAGTAACTATGGGAGACGAAAACTGCTAAAGATCGCCGAGTATCCAAAATGGTGTAATGGAAACTCGGTAATCTGTAGTTGTTTGCGTACAGCGGATGGCTTTTGCAATTACATAGGTTATACAATTGCAAGAGTCATTCGCCGGCTCCTATCGTCAAAAGAGGTGTATAGTTTACGTAATAAAGAAATTTAGAGCGAAATAAAGACACCTAACCTGTGGAGAGTTTGTTGTTTGTCTCTTATGAGAAAATCCCATAAATGCTGTATATAAAAATGTCAGCCTTTGCTTGGTCTTCGCTTCTCTCGTCTAGGCATATGGTGGTATCCGAGTCTGTTTCAGGTATATGTATTAAAGGAGTGGTCCATTGGATGTCGCTGTTGTCTGTTTTGGAGTCTGAGTTGGTGGTTGTTTGGTCTGTATTTATCGTGTATATGTCTTCAGGTAGGGGGCTGATTGGTCTAGGTATGCGCATCATTTCTATGATAAGGTCCTGGATGATATCTGGTTTTCTGTATGTGGAGGGTCCTGGAATGGTTCTGAATTTGGGAGTGGCTTCAAAGGGTGGGGTCCATTTTTTGATAGGTGTGATTTCTGGTCCGTTGATTTCAATTTGTTTAAAGTCTGTGATATAAATATTGTGTACCTTTTCTGCGTGGTTTTTGAGGTAGTTCTTTCTTGCATAGTTTTTCGGGCATCCAGGGCAGCTGTATGCGGTCTTTGTTTTCTGGTGGGTTTTTAGGTGTCTTCTGGCATTGAACGGGGTTCCTCTTATGATAATATTGCATTCCGTGCATTGGTGTAGTTTTTTTCCAATTGTCCGAAAAGTAGTGGTGAATTCTTCCATTATTGAATGATGTTTAGGCCTGCAGGCTGTTTGGTACGGAATGTTTCGATGTAAGTTTCTTCTGTTCTTAGTCGAATGTTATTGTTTTTGGGTGTTGTTGTGATGACGGTGACGTCGAGTTCGGTTTTGACGTGGGGTTTATGTGTAAAGTGGCGGGAGACTGGTTTGACGTTGTTGGCACTTTTTATATCATTCAGATGTCCGTACATTCGTTCTCGTATGGTATTTTTGGTTTGGCCCACGTATTGTATGTTGCACTTTTTACATGTGATAAGGTAGATCACACTTGCGGAATCGCAGGTGTAAGAGTTGTTCATAGTGTATTCTTTATTTGTGGCTGCGATTTTCACGGCCCGTTTGCTATTCATGTATGGGCAGATTGCACAGTTTTTTCCACATGGGTGGCTTCCTCCCATATAAGAGAAAGGCAAATAACTCTCGGGCCATCCGATCCACGGGTGCTCCACTTCAACGGAATTTTTTTTCGATCGGAGGGGAATTTTCACACAAAACAAAGATTATATAGAAAGAAAAATGTTTTATCTACACGCTGGTACCAAATATCCCATAGTTTGTCTCCGTTTAAACGAGTACAAGGGGCAAATACAAAAAACCGTGTTTTTTATTTTGTCGGAAACGATATAGTTGGTGACCATGTGCTCGATTTCACTAAAATTCCTATTCGGGAGCGAAACTGACGCTTCTTTCTGGTAGATCCTGATGAGAAATGATGAAACATGTTCAAAAAGAATCTCACATACCGGTGACATTGCATTCTACTGCCACAGATCCGATTATATTTTTTCGAACACTTCAGTGCTAACAGACTCAACCATTTTGACCAGCAAGCATCTATTCGAATGGATTAAGTTAACAGACTTGTCAAATTATGTAAAATTCAGATTATGGAACCCTGCTTTCTTCGTAATAGTGCACGGCAAAGTGGGGAACCAGTTTGCTAAGCAGTCTGGGGCAGAGGCGTGTAAACAAATCGCTGGTTCCATGCATACGCTTTATTATGCAGTGTTGCAGCAAGGATTTTAAAAAGAGGGGCAATTTCCCCCCCTTCCTTTGAAAATTAGGGGCGATTTGTTAAAAAAAGGGGGGATTTTTATTTCACAACAATATCAATGCAAATCTAGCGCAATGGATTCAACAGGGTCGATTTGCCGCTTTCTACCATGTCTACGGGAATGTCTCTGACTCGTAGAAGCTGAATAACTCGGTTACGTATCTTTGACACTTGAATTGGGCTGATTTTGGTTATAGGAAGGGTACCTACCCCAAAGTAGTCGCTGATTTTCTTTAATATATTGTTATTTGACGATATTTAAAGCAGATGCAAATTTTTACCATTTTCGTTTGATTTTACTAAAAGGGAGATCATTCATTCATGTTACGGGCATAGATTAAAAGTCGGACCGGGACAGGCAAACATTACTTTACTCCACGAGTTATAAATTATCAGTTGTGAGTGGTGTTTTATTGTTTTATCATAAGCACATTTAATTAAAAGAGTAGTCACAAAAAACTGTAAATCTTGGACAGACAACTGTTCACGTATCTGGAATTGCCGAGGTCCCATAGAATATGATAGCTAAGTTACAGTAACGAACCGCGTTTTAGCCTTACATTTACATGACAGTTGATAAACATCTGGTTCAGAATCAATATGAATTGAAAGATATACCGGTACTCGCTACAAACTGTTTCAACAGCCTGAGGGAGGGAACTTTTTAGCAAAGTAATATTGAAACTATAGTGCGCAACTAGGCGTCCCCTCCAATGAAAAAGAGGGGGGAATTTTCAGAAAAAGGGGGGAATCGCGCGATCGCGCATCCTGGCTGCAACACTGATTATGTTGATTTAAATCGGACCCTAATTGCTTAAAACCTTCCAGCCAATCACAGTCGGGTCCATCTTCTGAGCACTTGCAGGGCCGTACCCAGAATTTTTTGTCTGGGGGGGCCGAGTTGGGGAGGGTACGGGGTAGCAGATTTTTTTTTGGTATGCCGCATTGAATGGTGCATTTTCCTGCTATCTGGATCACTCTATCAATATATAATTTTATGTTATAATATAGGAAATCGGCTCCTTTTACACCTGGGTTTCAGTGCATAGACTTAATACATGATGAATGATCACCAATGTTTCAATGTATGGACTTCGTACAAATCATCCTAACACAAAAGTTGTGATCAAGGCTAAAGTTTTTTGCCATTGACAGACAGACAGACATATGATCATGCCTTTTTTTCCATTGACAGACGTGATCTTGGTTAAAGTTTTTTGCCATTGACAGACATACATGTTATCATGACTAAAGATTTTTGCCATTGACAGACAGGCAGACAGACATATGATTAAGGTTTTGCCTTTGACAAACAGACAGACATTTGATAATGATTATAAAAAAAATGCTATGGACAGACTCTGCATTATTCATCTCAGAACTAATATCTGCTTATGTCTTTCTTTAAGGACATGCATGTTGATATACCAAGATTGGCAAGAACACAATTAACCCTTTCCCTGTTCTGTGTTTATTTCAAATTTCAATACCTACTGACTATTCCTGGACACAATATTTACAATGAAATATGGAAGATGGAACATTGTAGCCATTTTAGAAAGTAAAGGAACAGATCTATCAAAATTCCTTTAGCAAACAGAGCAGACCCTGATCAGATGGCTCCTCTTGGAGCCATCTGATCTGGGTCTACTCTGTTTGCAAATGCGTGAAAACACGTTTATATGAGGGAAAGGGTTAAAAGTAATAAAGAAAACAGTTTTTTTTAAATCATCTCCAGTTATTTATTAAAATAAGAAACATAAGTATATCAGTTGTCTATATAAATATATTTACTTTTAAAAGAAAATGACCATTCTTTTATTCATTGATCACAATGAAAATCCTTTTGAATTTTCAAAATTAATTGATTTTATGCAATATGGCTAAAAACTTATTTTCAAGATTGGGTAAAGGAAGAAAAAAAGATTTTCTGTGAGTATAAATAACTGAAATGCAAATACATAGATTTTTTTTTTTTTTCTGAACATTACCAAATTATATAAAAAAGCAAAATATCCAAGTAAATATACACTCAACTAACCATAGCATCACACTAGTTATTTCTTCTAAATGTGAAAACAACCCTGATCAAAACTACAAACATTAAATAACAGTTTAACAAGAGGATCATGATGGCCCTTAATTGCTCACCTGGTTATAACAGATTTATGTATACATGTACAATGAAAAAGATATTCCATTTTATCTTATTTTACAATAACAGTTTCAGGGTTTTTTTTATTTGGCTATATTCCCAATGGCAAAAGGTGTGTTGTTCACCTATTTTTTAGGACAATTCCCAATCTCAAAAATCCAAGAAAAACGTTAACAAACCTCGATTGATTCAGTACAATCGGTCTGGGGACGAATAATTCATACTTTTTTTATCATTCGGAATGTTCGGAGTTATTCTTTCATTACTAGTTATTGATCAATACAGTAAAACGCTTATCGGTCGAAGTACATACTGCTTAGCGTCTTGATACATTGTCTCCACGCGTGAGTAATTTACGTGCCACATGTGGTATTTGTGGACAACGTAGCAATTTGCATTTTGTCACGACTGGTTCCTGAACAATTTATTTGCTAAACTCAAGTATAGCGAAAACCGGAACCAACTCGTGATTAGGTAATTCGGGTG